>OU342741.1:353128064-354328064 GCA_910589775.1 Avena eriantha
CGCCGGTGATGGAGAAGTTCAGCGCGGTGGCCATCGGCGCCTCCAAGGCAGCCGGCGAGGAGCCCCCCGTCCCCGTCCCCGCATCCGCCGTAGCCTCCGGCGAGGAGGCCCCCGCCGGTCTCACACAGATCCCGCTCGGCTAGGACCCCTACAAGGAGGTTGTCTACATAAGGCCAAAGAACCCCTACGACACCAGCATCGCCGGCCCGTGGTCTGAGGTAACCAGGGTTCTCCCCTTCCCTTGTTCTCCCCCCGTTCCCATCGTTGGATGCTACATCGTATGTTATTAGGGCTCGGATGTTCGTATTTTTTACAGTAGCTAATCCTATTGTGTTAGATCTCGATTTTCGATGAATCCCCCTGTTCGTAGTTGGGATCAGTATTCAATTTGGTTTGAGATTTGGGGAATAATCGGGAGATCTTATTCGGTTAATTTATGCAAAAAATCAATCCCGATAATCAAAGTATCTCAATCATGTCCTTATTTCACTCTACTGTTTTTTTCCAACAGGAGGATAGCAGCGACCTCCGCGGTGATGACGAGTCGCAGGACACCAAGACTCATCATGTGCTGAGGAGGCTAAAGTCCGGTCAGTACAACAACTTCTTCACCGGCGACATGTATAGGTGCCCCTTCTGCCCCACCAGGAGGCTCCGCGGCACGGACTTCAACTCCCTCTTGAAGCATGCCGAGGACGTGAGGACCTGCGGCGAGTCCGTGAACGTCCACGACTTTAGGGCCAAGCACCAGGCGCTCGGTCTTCACCTCCGCAACCTCCAGAAGGTGGCTATCGAGGAGGGTCGCATGCCCCTGATCAGACCAAAGGTGCCCAAGGTCAAGGGGCTGGGCAGCAAGAAGTGGAGGAGGCGCAAGAGGAAGTAGGCGGATGCCCTCCTGGCAGAGTCTACGAGGGGCCACTGATCAGCTGCTGCTGCTGCTGCTGTAAAGCAGCTTCTTCTATCTTGTCTGTGTTGAAGCAGTCCGCTGCTGCTGAGCAGCCTAATTGTCGAACCTCATTAAGTACCGTACTATATAACCTATATTAGCTGCTTTATCTACATTTGCTCTGTTTACTGAATTTATTTATGGTGCTGGTTTGTTTTGCTGCTCTAGATTTGCTACCAGATTGGCGAAAAGCGATCGCAAAAGGAACAATGAATGAAGAGAGAAGCTGCTCTAGATTCCTTACCTTTTTGGGAAAAAACAGAACTGTTAGAGAGAGAGGGGAAAAGGCGCTCTTAAAAAGGCCAAATAACAAAAAAAAACTTCCACTTTAGGCGTCATGGCGCACGTAACGGCCAAGCCTTTGACTAGACGGCACCCCCCTCCGAGCGCATGTGAGGGCTTCGGAATATCAGGAGGGCAAAAGTGAGGACAAACGAGACACAATGTTGCTATAGCTAAATCTTACAAAAAGCTGAATTTGGCTTTACCATGCAATTTGGCTAAAGCTCCACAATGTAGCTATTCTAAATCCCTAAACTATGTAGTGCGTTGAAACCTAATGCTTTTCCACCGACACGTGTGTTGCAAAGTTGCTTGATCGTGCATGCTTACACAAGTGGCCTACAGAGAAACTTATAGAAGCATGGGCAAACGAGCTTCATTTTGGCAAATTCGGGACAATCTTTGCACAATCGGCAGGCCTGATCGGCTGCCCCGGGGTGCAGGGATGCTAGGTCCATGTCTATGCTTACACTTCTTAAACTTGTTAGGAATTAATAATAACTGTACACTTCCTTCTGTCCTGTCACGTTACGTCGTGTCAGCACCGCGCACCCGCTGCGGATCGGCAACGGGACGATGGTCTGCGTGACCGGTCTCTGCCACGCCAAAGCCACGTCGCACACCCGTCCCATCGCCTACCGGGATGGACGCCGAATTTAATCGCTAGGATTGGAAACCATCGGTGCTCGCCCGGTCAAACTTGCTTCCGCACGGGTATGACCGGAATATTGGTAAACATAATTTAAGCATCACCTTCTGTCCCCTCAGCACATCACTGTGCAAAAATCCCCAACTCATTCCTTCCGCCGGCGCCGCCACCGCAAGAACCATCGACGCTGCTGCAGGCACCGCCTCCGCCTAGCCATACCACCGTTACAGATCACTCCACCTCCACGCCCAGTCCCAGCCACCGCTACCGACCCTAGGCCATCGTCGCCACATTAGCTGCTGCCATGGACGCAGAGACGAGTACACCGACGAGTACACCGTCACCGCCCATGACACCACCAAGCTGACGGTCGTCCACACAAATGCATCAGTGGAGGTGGCCAAGGTCATCGCAATGTATGAGCGGTGGCTACAAGATCCGATGGATAGGTACAAGATCATCGGCCTTGACCTCGAGTATACCAGAGATAGGAAGAGGACGACGCTTTTGCAGCTGTCCATGCGCAACCACTGCCTACTATATCACGTATGTAGGGCCAAATCTGTATGCCCGGAGCTTCGCGAGTTCCTACACAGGAGGGAGATCTACTTCACCAGCGTCGACATCAAGAACGACACTCTGAAGCTAGAACGGGATCTCCTTGTTCATGTCGTCAATCACGTCGATCTCCAACATTTGTGGAGGTACCCGGATAGCGGTACGGGGAAAGCTGGCATGGCTAGACTCGCTTCCGACATCATCGACCGCGAGTACGCTGGCATGAAAATCGAGTTCCTGAAGCACCTGCACGAGCGATGGGAGTGGAGGCACCTGGATTACGATGCGATCAAGTACGCAGCCAAGGACGCGTATGTCTGCTACGAGATGCTCAATAGGATCTAGCGGGTGGGTGAGTGTGTTGTTTACCACTACTAGCTTTGCATTTCGTTCCTAGTTTTATCTCGCCTGTATTTTCTAAGCATTCTGTGTGTAAGAACCAAGCTCATATGATCCCTGTGCTATTAGCTACTTAATCTGTATGAATTACATTCCCCCTTTTGTAATGTCAACATTCATTCTTACAAATTCTGTCTGTGCCATTTGCATGCGGCAGAATCCAGGACTGACATGCATAAGGTGTGATATAGTCATAAGTCATAACCAAACCCAGATTATAGAGAAGGATATAGTCATAAACCAGATTATAGTTTGACAAAGGTAATACACAGCAGTTCGTAATTGCTCACATAGTGTACTTATGAAATAACATGTTTTCATAAACACAACAATCATGCACTAATAGTCTACATCCCAGCCTGTTGGAGAAGGCAACCGATCCCAGGATGCCTTCATGTCTGTGTACCACGGGTCTATGAGTTCGAAGGCAAGTGCGACCATCCCGGTCTTGCCGCCCTTCATCCCTGGGATCCAGTAAATTTCCTGGATGTCCACTCTGCACTCCTTTGGGATTCTAATGTTGACAGTCGGGCTTTCAAGCAGTTTACTATCATTCATGATGTCAACACTGGTAAATGTTATGTGCTGGTTCACGAGAAAGTCATGAAACAGATCCCTAATGCTTTCGCCCCACCTGCATGAAAATGAATTCAGACAAATAATATAGCAATAACTTTTGCAAACAGACGGTTCAGGAACAAAAAGATAGCAAAGTCTACTAGATCCCGTCAGCCCCCTTCTCGCAAAAAGGCTGGTATACGAGGACGTGCCCCTTCATGGAGAGTTGCACCACGGCGATCCTACGGCAATCACGGCTGTACTCGAGGTCGAGACCTACGAACCTGTTTTCTTCGAACTACAGCCAACTTGTGAAATTATTCAGAGTGTTCCTCACCGTCCGAGGGTCGGTGGTGTAGACGACATCGATCTTCTTCCAGCCATGTACTTTGATGTCGAAGTGCGCAGTTTCTTGCCTGCCGTCATTTCGGACGTCCGTAGCGTCCATGACTACATGCAAGAAGGAAAGGATATGGAGGAAGAGGGTGATGCGGTGGTGGAGGAAATGGATGAGGCCGTGGAGGAGAAAGACGATGAGGCCGTGGAGGAGGAAATGAGACGGAGAAGTGAAAGATTGGAACCGCCCTTACCAATATCTGGAATGGTGCACGACCGTTCGTAGTAGGGTGAAGGTGGCGAAAAACGGCGGTTTTACACATCGACGCTAGCACTTCCTAAAATTTGTTCTGCGCCAGTTGCATGCGGTGGAATCAATTCAAACGTAGGCACGTTTGCGCGTGCCGACCTTCACTCACTGACAGGCGGGCCGCACATTTCCCTTTTACGATTTATTTTTTCACTTCCTCTAGACAGTTCCGGTGCCCGCCATCAATAATTACGCTCCCCCTTCTTTTCTTCCACGCGGACGAGAATCGGCGGCGGCGGTTCCTTGCAGATTCACTCCCCACTCGAACAACTGCCCCCATCCCTGATTGCACCCCCTCTCGAATCCATCCGCCTCCTTATCACAACGCTTCCATTAATCTACCAGATTCCAGACTCCATTTTCCGCTATGGGTAGAGCTTGGGGTAGCAACAGGCTGAAGCGAAAGGCATGCGACGATGATGCGGATGGCCAGGGCGACCGCTACTGCGAGGATTGGGGATGGCCGAACTTCAGCGCCGCGAACGTGCACAGGATCGCCTCGGAGTTGGACATCATATCAGCCGGCCGCCTCGCTTGCTGCATCCCTGGCTACCGCGTGACAATGCGGAACATGGACAAACATCCGTTCGGCACGCCAAGCCTTCTTTACCCTGATAACAGCAAATGGCCAGACGACCGCGATGGCAACGTAAGTTCCAGTATCTAGCTTATTCATTCAGTCATATAGTTGATTCATATGTGCTGAACTCTCATCTGAATCCTATGTTCCTTTCGTCGAACGTGTTGTGTGCATGCGCGGTTTGAACAAATCAAACCATTTAAGACTATTCTGTATAGCGGAAGCTCTGCTCGTACCTGATATTCTGGTATTTTCATAGTGACACAGTCTTACTTTAGGTGATAGACGAGTTGTCAATTTCGATTTTGCAATGGAATGCCTGCTAGGTGATATTCTATTTCCTAAAATAAAAACAAACAGATTAGACGATTTAAGGTTGTTATGCCCCGAGCTGTTTAATTATGATCATCGTCAGGAGTTTGTTCTGGGGGGCTCTGCTCCTACTCCACATATTGAGTATCTTCGTAGTGACACTAGCACAATTTAGGCCATATCTGAGGAGACACTCGTATTTAGGCGATATTTTGTGTACTTTAATCTAAAGGTCCATGATACGTCCAAAACGTATCTACTTTCCCGAACACTTTTGCTATTGTTTCTCCTCTATACTTGTGTGATTTGGATGCAACTAATGCGAACTGACGCTGTTTTCAGCAGAATTGCCTTGGTGTCTACTTTTTGTGTAGAAAATCAACCATCAGGAAAAATTCCGAAAAATATGCCGAAAATCCTATTTCACCCAAAGACTCCAGGAACCAGAATACAAGACGGAGAAGAGCCCTAGGGTGGCCACACCACCTGGTGGCGCGGGCCAGGCCAGGCCGCGCCAGGGGGTGGTGTGGGCCCCCAGGCACCCCCTCGGCCTCTATCTTCGCCTATAAGGAGCCTTCTGACCTAAAAACTTCGGGGGGTTCGACGTTTTTCTAGAAGGAGTTCCGCTCTGTTGCCACCACCAGATTCCACGAAACAGCACCAGAAACTCCGTTCTGGCACCCTGCCGGGACGGGGAATTGGAGGAGATCATCGCCATCATCATCACCATCGCTTCTCCATTGACCATCCATGTTTCCCCCATCTATGAGTGAGTAATCCCCCGTTGTAGGCTATGGGGATGGTAGGGATTGGATGAGATCGTTCATGTAATGGCATCAGATTGTTAGGGCATGGTGCCTAGTATCTTTTATTAGTGCTTTATGACTTTGTTGCGACTTGTTGTGCTTAATGCTTGTCACTAGGGCCCGAGTGCCATGATTTCAGATCTGAACTTATTATTGATTCATTATGATTGTATTGTTCTTGGTCTTATCTACAAGCTGTATACACACGTTGTTGTCCGGAACCTATGGCCCCAAAGTGACAGAAATTGGGATAACCGGAAGGGAAAGGCTTTGATGTGAGGATCACATGTGTTCACGGAGTGTTAATTCTTTGCTCCGGTGCTCTATTAAAAGGAGCACCTTAATTGCCAGTAGTTCCCTAGAGGCCCCGCTGCAACGGGCTGGCAGGACAAAAGATGTTGTGCAAGTTCTCATTGCAAGCACGTATGACTATATATGGAACACATGCCTAGGATTGTCTAGTAATTGGGTGCTTTATCTTATTTATCTGCAATTGCCCTATGTTCTGATTGCTATGTGAATTGTCTTGTCCATGCAACGCCCGTCCCTATGCCTACCACACTCGAATCCCACTTTTTACTGCTTTTGTTACTACTGTCTTTGATTTACTACTACTGTTACTTTACTATTCCTACTACAAAACTGTTGCTACTGATAAACTGCTGTGAGAAAGATTGTTTCCAGGTGCAGCTGAATTGACAACTCAGTTGTTAAGGCTGATAAATATTCTTTGGCTCCCCTTGTGTCGAATCAATAAATTGGGTTTCACTTCCCTCGAAAATACTGCGATACACCCCCTATACTTATGGGTCATCAAGACTATTTTCGGGTGCCGTTGCCGGGGAGCATAGCTTTATTTATCAAGTTCACTTGGATTCTCTATTGTTCGCTGCTATCCATCCATCATGGGTAAGTCTCGTGATGGCAAGGTTCCTATTTTACCATCCACTACAAGAAGACGTATGGTTCTAAACACCTCTGCTGCTCTTGATTCACCATCTGTTATAAGTAAGCTCGTTACACCACCACATACACATGCTACACACACTGCTACTACTGCTGAATCTGAAACTTCTGATGCTTATGATGTTGCTTCTACTGCGCTTGATAAGAGTGGTTCATTAGGTCCTTTCCTAGATGCTACGATTGCTAGAACTATAGTTGGAAATACCGAAACTCCTAATGAAGACACTACCACACCTATTAGCTCACCTGAGTCCAGTTAGAGTTATGATACTGAAGAAGATTATGTTGAGATGACCGATGAGTTTATTGAAGAATGTAAGAACACCCATGATAGGAGCGCTGCTAAGAGTCTCCTTGAGAGGCGTACTATTAGACCCAAATTATCTCTTGATGCTAAGTTTTGTGCTTCTCCCATAAACATTATAGATGAAGATTATGATTTCTCTCTCGATCTATCTTACATAGCTATTGTCGAGAAAGAACCTTTTTGTGGGACTAAGAATGAAAGTGCGGTAGCACATATGAATGAACTTTCTACCATGAGTGGCTTGTTTTCTGATGATATTAAGATGCGTACTTACTTTGTTGCTAAGATTTTTCCCTTTTCTCTGAAAGGAGAAGCTAAAATTTGGTTTAGTAATTTACCTCCTGGATCTATTAATAGCCCTGAGTGCTTGATTAGTACTTTCCTGCAGAAATATTTTCCTCCCAGTGCTAGACATGCTATTTTGCAGGAACTTTTTGATTTCAAACAGGGAGAAAAAGAGGTATTGCCTGAATCTTGGGCAAGGTTTTGTGCTTTGATTCATACGCAGGCTGGAAGTCCATTACCTAAGAATGAGCTTCTTGATATATTTTATAATGGACTAACCAAAGAATCTAGGACATACCTAGATAGTTGTGCTGATTGTGTTTTCAGGAATAGGACTCCTAAGGAAGCTGAGGAATTAATGGCTAAAATAAGCAAGAATTATGAAGATTGGACTCCTCCTAAACAAGCTATACCTGAAGTAATTGCACCTGAACCATCTATTCCTGTGCCTATTCCAACATCAAAGAAGAGGGGAGTTATTGAATTAAATGATGAAGTGATGAAGGAAGCTAAGAAATGTCTTAAGGAGAAGGGAATTAAAGCTGCAGATGTCAAGAATTTGCCTCCTATAGAAGAATTATGTAAGCCTATTCCCTACTCATCCACTATTGAGGTACACTCTCTCCAACACTTTGATGAAGGTGATATCCCTTACTTGAAACCTCCTGATCAATGCTTAGAAGAATTTGATATCTTTATTGTTAAGCAAGATAACTTTAATAAAAGGGTGCAAAATCATCTAATGGAAAACACTAGAGCTATTGTTGAGTTGAAAGATATTGTGGAAAGAACCTCTAATGATGTTAAAATGATTGTTAAACACTTTCAAATGGTTCAAACTCAAATAGATCAACTCGTTAAAGTGCAAAACGACTTGCTAGTTAATGCTGCTAAATAAAAACATGCTTATGAAATTAGAACTAGAAGTGGAGCTGCTACCCAGGATCCTCTATATCCTGAGGGGCATCCCAAAAGGATTGAGCAGGATTCTCAACAAGCTAAAAATAGTGGTTCTACTCGTAAGAAAATAAAAAAGAAACATAAAACTGTTGTAGAACCCTCTGAACCTGCCATAGATCCTAACAGTATATCTATCTCTGATGATGAAACTGAAAGTGGTAATGAAGAAAATTAAGTGCCTAATGAAGAAAAAGTTGAAGAAGAACCTGAAAACCACACTAAGAATACTAAATACACCAAAGAATATTTTTTTGCTAAGAAACATGGTAGTGAAAGAGAACCTTGGGTCCAAAAACCTGTGCCTTTCCCTGATAAGAAACACAAGTCAAAGGAAAATGAACATTATAATAAGTTTTGTGAGTGGATGAAGCCTTTATTCTTGCAAATTCCTTTGAGTGATGCTATTAAATTGCCTCCTTACTCAAAGTATATGAAGGACATTGTCTCGAATAAAAGGAAGATCCCTAATGAAGAAATTTCCACTTTGCTTGCTAATTATTCCTTCAATGGTAAGGTTCCTAAGAAACTTGGAGACCCAGGGATTCCAACTATCCCTTGCTCTATTAAGAAAAGTTATGTTAGAACTACTTTGTGTGATTTGGGAGCTGGAGTTAGTGTTATGCCTTTCTCTCTCTATAAGAGGCTTCAGCTTGAAAAATTGATACCAACTGATATATCTTTGCAAATGGCTGATAAATCTACCACTATTCCTGTGGGTATATTTGAGGATGTACCTGTTCACGTGGCTCACAATTGCTTGATTTTAACTGATTTTGTTGTACTTGAAATGCCTGAAGATGATAATATGTCTTTTATTCTTGGGAGACCTTTTCTTAATAATGCAGGAGTTGTTATTAATTGTAATCAAGGAAAGGTGACCTTCAATGTTAATGACAAGGAACATACTGTCTATTTCCCCAAGAAGATTGAAAGGACTTATGGTCTGAATTCAATTGAACATGTTGAAGGCATTCAAGTTGGAGAAATATATTGTCCCATACCAAGAGAAAAATTTGAAACTATTATGATTGGGACTATTTCTATCAAGGTTGAGGTAACATAATCATTAGTGGAGTACAAAGTTTTGTCTCATATGCAATTGTTTTGGTGGCAAGACTTGATCAACCTTGCTAACAAAAGGATTCCATTGAATAAAACATTGTTTTCATTATGATTATCTCCGTTTATTTCTATCCTTTGCATTTTTAGTTTTTGCTTTTGTTTAGTTTTCTTTGTGTTGTTAGTTGCTTGCATGCTAGAACTTCTGTAGTTCTAGCCTTGTTCTGTCCTTGCATCATGTTTCCAAAAGAAAAAAAATCTGTCCGTCAGAAAATCATTCTTCTATTTCTGAAAATTGCCCAAAAATAAAGTATCTCGAAAAATTCCAGAAAATTCATATTAAATTTTTACATGAAAAAAGAGGTAGAGGAGTACCTGGTAGGTACCAGGGGGGCCACCAGGCAGGCACACCATGTGGTGGCGCGGCCAGCCCTGGGTGGCGCCATGCCCTGGTGTGGGCCACCCCTGGCCCCCCACTAACTCTCTCCCCTGCCACTTTCTTCTCTCTCCCGAGTAAGCTCCAGTTCATAGCTCAAAATCGCGTTCTTTCTGTGCTTGGTCTCGATTTCTTCGATCTCCTTGCTCAGCCCATCTTTCTTGCTGAAATTTGGAGCAATTGTTCCTTGGTATGTGACTCCTCCCCTTGTCCAAGTAGATTTGTGTTTAGTGGATTATATGTTGAGTATTTTGCTGCTGTAGGTGACTGGTTATGAGAGCTTGTAAGCTTGTTTGATGCTTAGAGATATAGTTTTGATGCATGTTTAGGCCTCTTGCAAGTCCCTTTGAGTAGAATCCTTCATTATATTTACTTTGCAATCACTTGTTTAATAGGTGTTTAAATTTCAGAATACCAAGCATGAACAACCATAATTTTGGAGAGATATTTGAGAGTGATGCACCTAGGAGGTCGAGGCCCTCAAGAACAGCCTCTCAAGTTAGGCCATCATACAATGAAGACCTCATTGCAATACGCATTGGTAGTGAAAGGGATGATGGATACACTCACCCATCTTCTTTTCCTTGTTTTACTTTCTTGCAAGCTGCAGGTATTCTTGATGATTTCTTGCTACTGATTGAGAGGGTTGGCTTGACCTCTTATATGCAAGATGAGAGTGCACAATACGCTATGCTCACCAAAACTTTTGTTGAGAGCTTCTCATTTACTAACACATCCTATCAATCTACTGTCTCTTTTAAAATCTATGATATGCCCTTCACCATGCCTTTGGAGAGATTTTGCAGTATTGTAGGTGTGCGTATGACAGGGACCATGAAGAAAATTCAAGGGCGACCTACTGATTTGTTGGAGCTTTACCGAGGGGTGACCAATGATGATGACCGCGTGGCGCAGCGTGGAAAGATAAGAAATATCCAACTCCCTGCTCTTAGATACTTTGCATACTATCTTGCCACTAGTGTATTGGGTAGGGAGAACACTAATAGTATCTCCAACTATCATTTAGCATTCCTTGCTACTACTCTTAACAATGATACTCGGTACAATCTTGGCTCGCTTATTGCTCGCCGCCTAGCTGCTAGGGGGCCTATCTATGGGGGCATTATTGCCTCGTGTGTAGTAAATGCATTAGGTCTTTCAGTGGATCCCGATGATGCTATGCTAGCACCACAAAGGCTCGACCTTGTTGCCATGAAAACTCATCACTTTGTCACTGCTACCTCTGATTTGAACAATCTCGTATATAGGATGCTTTTCACTGACGGGGATGAAAGGGAGATCCTTTTGCCATAGCCTACTTTGTTTAGTATTGACAGGAGACCGTGGTCGCACTCCAAGGAGGAGTTGGACGAGCAGCTTTGCTTGTTGGGTTTCCACGAGTAGCACTAGGAGGATGTGCCCTCCTATGATTACTCTGCACATTACAGACGGGCATACTCGAGCTTGCACCAGGACGAGGGTACCTCCTCATCGTACCCTGGTGATACTTCATCCTGGCCAGCTTGGGACTGATACCCACTTAGGCCAAAAGCCTAAGCTTGGGGGGAGGTACGCCGACACAGCACTCATCTCCATATCATGTTGCGTTGGTACTTTGTATATTCACGTTTCCGTTCTCTTTTTAGTTTGTGTTCTTCTTTGCTTTTGCTTTCTAAAAACACAAAAAGACCAAAAATATTTTTGTTGTTTCTCTTTGGTTTGCTCCTTCTTTTTCCCTTGGTTTGTTTTTCCCTTTTTGCTTTGTTTGAACTATTCGAAAAACCCAAAAAGATTTTGCTTTGCTTGTTTTTATCTTTTGGTTCTTGTTTAAAAATCGAAAACACCAAAAATATTTGTTGTTCTTCTTTGGTTTTTGCGAGTTTCTACAGGGTTCGGCAGTTCTCAGTGGACTATTGGCTTCATATTATTATTCAAGCCACACAAGTGAAGAGCAATAATGAGGATTAATGACAACTTGAGGCGTGGTAAGAGGCTAGTAACGAACTCTATTTATTTTCATTTTTGTACATATACTCATCACTGTGGGCATGCTTAGTCCGTTCATGTAGAATGTATGATTTGTTTGGATGCTTAATAGTTCTTGCTTTCTTATGATTAGCTCCAGCTCGCTAATAGTTTGTAGCATGTCTCTTGAATGTTTGCTTGCATTACTCTATTCATAAATTGGTATGACACCGTGGTATCCTCCTCTGAATGTTTCATTTGATTGACTTGGCACATGCTCACGCATGCACATGACTGTAATAATCAGTTAAGCCTCGATGAATTATTTTGCCTTGAGGATCTTCAATCACTTTCATGCCATGAGTAGTCCTATTTTGTTGCAAGCATGATAATGACAACTATTGCTCTCTCGTTTGTCGCTCCCTTACTATTGCTAGCCTTCATTCCCACTTAGTGTTTTACTCATGTTTCCAAACGCCCTAAACCGAATATTTCCAAAGTGTCCACCATACCTACCTATTAGCATCATTTGCTACTCCCGTGCGTTATGCCTTGTTTTCTTCCGAATAAAATGTTTGCTTGTTATGGGAAAATTAGTTAGTAAAGCTCTCACGAACTTGATGGCACACTTTATTTTCCGCACTTAATAAACCTGAACCATTGTGAACTCTCCATGAAATTTATATGCTTGCAAATTATAGGCTGGGGATTAGCAGAACGGTGCTGTCACGGGGAACGCTTTCAACACTTGTACATATATACCCAGTTGATACCTTGCTCTTTTGTTTGCGGATGTCGTCGGTGTGAAATAAAAGGGGAGCTTGTAAGTCCATGGAGTTATGTATGTGTGTTAGAGAAATGCCTGGGCCGCTGGTCTAATCCATGCTGACATGGTGGAAACCTACAGCGTAACCATAATGATATGTATGAAGCATTCTTCTTATAAAAAAGAGTTATAGCTATTGAGAAAAAGAAAAAAAAGATAGTTTTATGAAAAGAGGAAAGAGAGAAAAAAGCACCATTTCCCATGGTAAATAAGAAGATTGCTGAGATACTCATTGTCTGCTTGCCTTGTCATTTTGATATGGGGATTCTTCCGTATCATCGGGCAAGGGGTACCCCGTTGGCGGTTCTCAATGATACGCACATGCACGATGACAAGAACTTACGGTAACTAAAGTTGAGTAGCATGAGGAGCGGCCCTCGTACTCAAGGGACTTGGGATTTTCAGTTTACAGTTTGTCGGGCATATAACTCAGATTGGACCTCACTTTCACCTTAACCACATTAAAGATGCTTATGATAGGGGCAATGAGAGCTCAAAGCTAATGAGTACTATACTTTCAGCATTTGGAAGCCTTTCAAATTTCTCAAAACCTTTTTATTCTACTTGTTGAGTCTCCACATATTCTTTGAGCACCTTCTTGAGAGCATAGTTGTTATTCTTTGTGTTTGTTCCATTACTTGATTATTTATGTTATGACTTTGATGCTTGTACCCTCGATATCTTTACTTCTAGTCATCACTTGAACTTCAGAGGTGCCTTGGCATTATAATCAAAGGCAAGCGAGATACCACTCTATCATACCTTTTATGAGCATTGCAATGTTGCTTATGTTTGTGCTTCATGCTACTTATTATTCTTGAGTTACAATCTCTTCATAGCTTGCAAAGACTATTAAGTAGACTTGGTTGCATACTCTTTATTATGAATTGTCCAAGTAGTTGATCATATTGCTGAGAATATTTACATCATATGAAGCAAATGTGTTCGTGAAAGTTCTTTTATCGCACTCAGTTTTCAACTAAATTGCTTCAGGACAAGCAATAAGCTAAGCTTGGGGGAGTTGATACGTCCAAAACGTATCTACTTTCCCGAACACTTTTGCTATTATTTCTCCTCTATACTTGTGTGATTTGGATGCAACTAATGCAAACTGACGCTGTTTTCAGCAGAATTGCCTTGGTGTCTACTTTTTGTGCAGAAAATCAACTATCAGGAAAAATCCCGGAAAATATGCCAAAAATCTTATTTCACCGGAAGACTCCAGGAGCCAGAATACGAGACGGAGAAGAGCCCTGGGGTGGCCACACCACCTTGTGGCACGGGCCAGGCCAGGCCGCGCCAGGGGGTGGTGTGGGCCCCCCAGGCACCCCCTCGGCCTCTCTCCTCGCCTATAAGGAGCCTTCTGGCCTAAAAACTTCGGGGGGGGGGGGGGGTTCGACGTTTTTCCAGAAGGAGTTCCGCTCCGCCGCCACCACCAGATTCCACGAAACGGCACTAGAAACTCCGTTCTGGCACCCTGCCGGGACGGGGAATTGGAGGAGATCATCGCCATCATCATCACCATCGCTTCTCCATCGACCATCCATGTTTCCCCCATCTATGAGTGAGTAATCCCCCGCTGTAGGCTATGGGGATGGTAGGGATTGGATGAGATCGTTCATGTAATGGCATCAGATTGTTAGGGCATGGTGCCTAGTATCTTTTATTAGTGCTTTATGACTTTGTTGCGACTTGTTGTGCTTAATGCTTGTCACTAGGTCCCGAGTGCCATGATTTCAGATCTGAACTTATTATTGATTCATTATGATAGTATTGTTCTTGGTCTTATCTACAAGTTGTATACACATGTTGTTGTCTGGAACCTATGGCCCCGAAGTGATAGAAATCGGGATAACCGGAAGGGAAAGGCTTTGATGTGAGGATCACATGTGTTCACGGAGTGTTAATGCTTTGCTCCGGTGCTCTATTAAAAGGAGCACCTTAATTGCCAGTAGTTCCCTAGAGGCCCCGCTGCAAACGGGATGGCAGGACAAAAGATGTTGTGCAAGTTCTCATTGCGAGCACGTATGACTATATATGGAACGCATGCCTAGGATTGTCTAGTACTTGGGTGCTTTATCTTATTTATCTGCAATTGCCCTATGTTCTGATTGCTATGTGAATTGTCTTGTCCATGCAACGCTCGTCCATCCATCCCTATGCCTACCGCACTCGAATCCCACTGTTTACAGCTTTTGTTACTACTGTCTTTGCTTTACTACTGATGTTACTTTACTATTCCTACTACAAAGCTGCTGCTACTAATAAACTGCTGTGAGAAAGATTTTTTCCAGGTGCAGCTGAATTGACAACTTAGTTGTTAAGGCTGATAAATATTCTTTGGCTCCCTTGTGTCGAATCAATAAATTGGGTTTCACTTCCCTCGAAAATACTGCGATACACCCCCTATACTTGTGGGTCATCAGTCCAGTTGTCAAATTGTATTTGCAATGGAATCCATGCTAGGTGATTGTACCAACTGACAACAAACTCTGCAGAATATTCATGCAAAATTGATGCCGCTGGATAAGTGGTCGGAATCAGTAGTGGTGAATATCAAGGAAGAAGAAGAGACGGAAATGGGAGATGACCAGAACTTGGTGGGTGGCAACGGCGAGTGGCTGGTCCTTTTATCCCAGGATGGGAGTACTTGGACTCTAAAAAATTGCTATAGATTGAAGAGACTTGCAGTGCCATCTTTGAAGGGTGTCGGCATTACTGCATTCAACAGCGGGTAGCCGCCGCCCATTTCTGAATTCGCTTACAGGTTCAACATGGCAGAACTTGAGCTCGTGAAGGTACAGCTCCCACATAGACCGCGGGAGGGGGCGTGGAAGAACTGGGAGTACGACCTCTTAGAGGTGTTCGATAAGGCAATCACATTCATTAGATGCCCAGAAGACAAGGAATGGACAGTCTTGCGCGACGACTTCCTGTGGCCGGAGAAGTATGTCGACGCCGTCTTCACCTACGGCTACTCTTCGTATAGACTGCAACGCATTTATGCGGTCACTGAACCTAGCGGCGACGTGCGTGTTTGGGAGCCGTCCATTTGGGGTGAGTCATGGTGTCATATAGCATGTAAAATCCCATTCAAAATTCTGCTTACTGACTGTTAGTAACACACAGGTACCCACGCAGCCCCGCGCATCATTCCAGCTCCGGTCATCGAAGATGCAGTAGCAGATGCTGAACTTGGGACACGGCGCTGGTTTTTGGCACCTCTCGGACACAACACGGAACAGGATGCTGAACTCTTATGGATTCATATCAGGGGAGCACTAAACAGCGTTGGTGATACAATATAACATATGGGGACACAACTTTCTTCATACCCGTTGCTGCGGTGTCACGTTTTCTCGAGGTCCGCATGCCCATCCGAAGACCCAGTAGAGAAAGCCTGGAGCAGAGTCAACAATCTGAAGGGACAATCTATGTTTCTTGGGATCAACTACCCTTTCTTTGTCGGAGCCCCTGGAGCTGTTGAACCTGTAATTGCTCGGGCAGCCCTGGCCCCTAATGCTACTGCTGCTGGTGGTGGTGGTGGTGTTGGTGGTGGAGCTGACGAAGAACTAGTTGCTGCTGCTCCTGGTGAAGCTGACGAAATACTTGGTGATGCTGCTGCTGGTGAAGCTGACGAAATACTTGCTAATGCTGCTGCTGGTGAAGCTGACGAAATACCTGATGAGGCTGCTACCGGAGTCCAGGAAGAACATGTTGGTGTTGTTGCTGAGGTGTCAGCACTTCCAGTGTTGATAGCAGACTATGTGTTTGCTGCACACTCACGCGCCTATCATGTTGACACTCCAGATCCGACCTGGAGCCGAATCCACTTCAGGGGGAGGGGGCCTACAATTGGCTCATCAGTGGGGTCGTACTATTTGAAGGAGAATGAAAGACGGCCAAACGCAGCATTCTGGTCCGTTCCGACGATACCACCAGCTCTAGGGACCTAGTGCTCATACTAGCAGATCCGATGAACCATTTGTCTTTATCTTTATCATTAGTTACGCTTATGTGTGTAAAGACTAAGCTGTGCTTATTTGTGTAAGACTAATTTGGCCTAATCGTGTAATATTCAGTGAAGCCCAGCTTTTCTTTCCACGCCCATAACAACAGAATTGCAGCATAGAACATACAAATGTAATGTGCATACCAGGCATTTTTGCTCAGGATAACAACCACTTCAAGCAAATGATACATCGTGTACGCATTTGAACGCATCACTAGAATGTGCCACCTATTGATGATTGATGACATGGATCTAGCTTTTCTGCGCTTATTTTCATTGAATCGCTCATTGATTTATTCACATATTTTTTGGCAATGGCTGATGAACTCCACTCTCTTGGTAACTTGCTTCATCAGTGATCACTTGTTGATGCAATGCAAAGTACAGAACATGGTCGTCATCGTCATTCTATTTAGGTTCTCTATGTTTTGTCATCACGGAGCTACTAATTTCAAATGAAAATCTAGTAAACAATATATGTGTACATTGTTAGAGTATGGTACGGCCATGGTACATACATGTTTTTCTACAATCACAAGAAGAAAACTTGATGCATTTTCACCTTGTTGGTGTTGTGCTGAACTGGGTGGATGTGGCTTTGGGGTTTGGAGAGGAAGGCGCCGTGGCTAGTGCGTGTGCGACCATGGCGACGGTGAGCTCAGATTCTGGAGGAGACCAACAGGACCGAGCATGGTCGGCATGGTGACAGATCTCACCCGGGAATGAATCCCCGTCCCCGCGTCGTGCCAATGGTGCGGTCATGGTGAGGGCGAGCTCTGATTCGGGATGGGGAGGAGAACAGGCCGAGCAGGTTTGTCCAAGTCCTAGCTCCGCGCCATGGCCGCGACCACAGATTGCCGCCCCGGAGGAAGAAGTAGACGCGTAAAGGATGCATGCGCCAACGCTGCAAGCCTACATGGCAGCGACGACGGCAACAACATAACGGCGAAAGCTGACAGGGGGGACCCAACTTGACGGCCGTTAGCCTGATTTTTTGTATTGAAACGTAAAGTTGAATTCGTGCCGAAAAGGACCCTCTGAGTATTTGGCACGCCAACTATAGTCATCGCGGATGATATCAGGGAACTCGGGTACCGCGTTGCCTGGCCACCCCAACTTTCGGGCCGCAAAATGATATTCTCCCCGGCAGGGTGCCAGAATGGAGTTTTTGGTGCTGTTTTGTGGAATTTGGTGGTGGCAGCGGAGTGGAACTCCTTCTGGAAAAACGTCGAACCCCCCCTGAGTTTTTAGGTCAGAAGGCATCTTATAGGCGAAGAGGGAGACCGAGGGGGAGTCTGGGGCGGCCAGACCACCCCCTGGCGTGGCTAGGCCCAGCCCGTGTGGCCAGGTGGTTTGGCTGGGCCCCAGCCCCACTCTGTCTCATATTCTAGCTCCGGGAGTCTTCTGGTGAAATAGGATTTTTGGCTTTTGTCCCATCCAATTCCGAGAATATTCATTTTCTGACTTTCCTGGAACCAAAAATAGAAGAAAACAGGCAACTGGCACTGTGGCTCTTGTTAATAGGTTAGTCCAAGAAATCATATGAAAAGTACTCTAAATTGTGGACAAAACATAAAAAAGTATATAAAACCCAGCATGGAACATCAAAAATTATAGATACATTTGCAATGTATCAACATCCCCAAGCTTAACTCCTGCTCGTCCTCGAGTAGGTAAGTGATAAAAAGAAAGAATAATTTTTGAGGTGACATGCACCATCATAGACTTGATCAAAGTATTTGCAAAACATTCAAAGCTGGGATCATAGTACTTCAATCATAACATGAAACACAAAGTTCTAGCAATAAGACATAGCAACTATGTTGCAACATGAAAAGGCACAAACAAAAGATTCATGAATAACAATGCTTTGCAAGATGTTTGTTTGTTTCACATAAAGAAAACATAGCATAGTGGCATTCAGCTTGTCCCTCATAGAGTAGCAAACATAAATGCATAGGACACCTTCAAAGTTTATAAGAGTGACTAGATACAAATAGTTTAAAACAAGCAATATCAAGGTATGCATCAATAAACAAGTCTTGGGACAATGCACATAGAACTAAGAATGGCCACTATGCTCTCAAGAAAGTTCTCATAGAATGTGTGGAGACTCAATAAGGAAATTAACAGATTTTGAAAAGTTTGAAAGGCTTCCAAATGCTGAAAGTATGGTACTCATTAGCTGCCATGTAGTTATAAATCGAACATGCTTGATAAGTTATAAATCAAAGTCCAAATGCCCCTTACTTACGAAGACCGATCCTCATGCTACTCAACTTCAGTCACGAGTAAGCTCTTATCATTGTAAGTATATATGTATCATAGAGAACCACCAACGGGGTACCCCTTGCACATGATACAGGAGCTATCCCATAATCAAAATGACAAGGCAAACAGACAATGAGCATCTCAGCTATCTTTTTATTTACTATGTGCATAGATTTTTATTGAGGATGCTTCATAGAATTCTCATTATTGTTATGCTGCAAGTTTCCACCATGATTAGGCATGGCTTAGGCTAGCGGCCCAGGCGTTTCTCTAACATACATACAAACTCCATGATCTTACAAGTTCCACTGTTATTTCACACCGCCGGGATCCACAAGCAAAAGAACATGATATCAATGAGGTACTAAGTACCAATGCAATGTTGAAAGCGTTCCCCATGATACATGGTTCTGCTAACTTCAACTTATAAAGCACAAGCATATATGCAACAAACAAGGACGCAATGGTTCAGGTTTATTAAATGCAAGAAAATAAAGTGTGCCATCAAGTTCGTGAGAGCTTTACTAACTAACTTTCTCATAACAAGCAAACATTTTATTCGGAAGAAAACAAGGCATATTGAATATGCACGGAAATAGCAAATGATGCTAATAGGTAGGTATGGTGGACACTTTGGAAATATTTGGTTCTAGGGAGTTGGAAACATGAGTAAAACATACTCAGTGAAAGTGAAGGCTAGCAATAGTAAGGGAGCGCCAAACGAGAGAGCAATAATGGCCATAATCATGCAGAGCGACAAAACATCATTGATCAAAGCATAAAGTGATACTAAAAGTTGAAAACTAAAGGATCATAAAGGCTTATGGTGACTTGGGATAGTCATAACATGGTGTGAGCATGTGCCAAGTCAACCCAAATAAAGCATCAAAGGAGAATACCACAATATTATGCTTTAATATGCTAAAACAACGCATGATTATTCCAAGGTACATTAAGCAATCTCAATTGTTTATAACAATTCATGCTACAGCAAAGAATACTAAGCATAAAGCCAAAACAATATCAAGCATGGCATGACAAAGCATAGGCCACAGTCAAAAACAAGCTCTCTTTACCACTTAAGCATGAGCTTTCCTACTCTTTTCCAAACCAAACCAAACTATTTGAACACCAATGTATGAAAGATGGGGTCCAACCGATTTATTCAGCAAAGTAAGCAAACAAAGCAAAAAAAAAACCTAAACGAAAATGAAAAAGAAGACGCTCCAAGAACAACACAACTATGCATGAAACAATAAAAATGAAGCGTTTGGAAGAAACCTGGGATTTTTATTGATGAAGAGGGGGATGCCTTGGGCATCCCCAAGCTCTGACGCTTGTACTTCTTGGATATTTCTTGGGGTGACACGCGTGGCATCCCCAAGCTTGAGCTTTAGTCCATCCTCCATCTCATTACTCATTCCTTCCATACACCTGAATTTTTTCTTCATACAAAACTTCACATAATCATTATTAGCAACATTAGTGCACTCAAGATAAATAAGTCTTAAGGTTCAGTTCTAACACCAAATAAACTTCCATTAAAACACTAGCTACTGTAGCACTTCCCTCAAAAATCTCAATTCCCCAAAAGAACTCAAAAAGGAACCAACAAGAAGCAAATGCAGAAAATGGCAGAAATCTGTCAAAATAGACCAGCAGGTAAAGACAAAAAATTTCGAAGACCTTCTGTTGCTCAAATAAAAAAATGTTGAACTAACAAAAGTTAGATAACAACCTAGGGCAGAAGCACAAACATTCATGCCTCAAAAGGACGTTCAAATATTTTACACGAATTTTTACGATGAAGCACAGAAATCTGTTTTGGGACAACAACTTTTCCAATCATTACTTCTCTCTCATTAGAGGTTACTCTTGGCACAAAAAGCAAATAAAAAGGATAAGGAGAGGTTATTACTGAGGTAAACTTCCAAGACTCATCTAAAACTTTTGGGTTATCTCCCAATAAGTACTTTTCTTTAACGCCTTTAAGTTAGGCATAAGCAAAAACTAAAATGGATAGAATAGAAGTAAGTGGAGATAATCATGGTGAAAACATTGTTTTGTTCAATTAAATCCTTTTGTTAACAAGGTTGATCTGGTCTTGTTACCAAAACAATTCCATATGAGACAAAACTTTGTATCCCACTAATGATTATGTTACCTCAACCTTGATAGCAATGGTCCCAATCATAATAGTTTCAAAATTTTCTCTTGGTATGGGACAATATATTTCTCCAACTTGAATGCCCTCAACATGTTCAATTGAATTCAAACCATAAGTCCTTTCAATCTTCTTGGGGAAATAGATAGTATGTTCCTTGTCATTAACATTGAAAGTCACCTTTCCTTGATTACAATTAATAACAGCTCCTGCAGTATTCAGAAAAGGTCTCCCAAGAATAATAGACATATTACCAACAGGAATAGTGGTAGATTTATCAGCCATTTGCAAAGATATATCAGTTGGTATTAATTTTTCTAGTTGAAGCCTCTTATAGAGAGAGAAAGGCATAACACTAACTCCAGCTCCCAAATCACACAAAGCAGTTCTAACAAAACTATTCTTAATAGAGCAAGGGATAGTTGGAATCCTTGGGTCTCCAAGTTTCTTAGAAACCTTACAATTAAAGGAATAATTAGCAAGCAAAGTAGAAATTTCTTCATTAGGGATCTTCCTTTTATTCGAGACAATATCCTTCATATACTTTGAGTAAGGAGGCAATTTAATAGCATCAGTCAAAGGAATTTGCAGGAATAAAGGTTTCATCCACTCACAAAACTTATTATAGTGTTCATCTTCCTTTGACTTGTGTTTCTTACCAGGGAAAGGCATAGGTTTTTGGACCCAAGGTTCTCTTTCACTACCATGTTTCTTAGCAATAAAATCTTCTTTAGTGTATTTAGTATTCTTAGTGTGCTTTTCAGGTTCTTCTTAAACTTTTTCTTCATTAGGAGCTTCATTTTTTCATTACCACTTTCAGTTCCAGCATGAGAAATAGATATACTATTAGGATCTATAGCAGGTTCAGAGGGTTCTACAACAGTTTTATGTTTCTTTTTTCTTTTCTTATGAGTAGAGCCACTATTTTCAGCTTGTTGAGAATCCTGCTCAATTCTTTTGGGATGCCCCTCAGGATAAAGAGGATCCTGGGTCACTTCTAGTTCTAATTTCACAAGCATGTTTTTCTTTAGCAGCATTAACTAGCAAGTCTTTTTGCACTTTAACAAGTTGATCTATTTGAGTTTGAACCAGTTGAAAGTGTTTAACAATCATTTTAACATCATTAGAGGTTCTTTCCACAATATCTTTCAACTCAACAATAGCTCTAGTGTTTTCCATCAGAGGATTTTGCACCCTTCTATTAAAATTATCTTGCTTAACAATAAAGATATCGAATTCTTCTAAGCATTTATCAGAAGGTTTAGAGTAAGGGATATCACCTTCATCGAAGTGTTGGAGAGAGTGTACCTCAATAGTGGATGAGTAGGGAATAGGCTCACATAATTCTTCAATAGGAGGTAAATTCTTGACATCTGCAGCTTTAATTCCCTTCTCCTTAAGACATTTCTTAGCTTCCTTCATCACTTCATCATTTTATTCAATAACTCCCCTCTTCGTTGATGTTGGAATAGGCACTGGTATAGTAGGTTCAGGTACAATTACTTCAGGTATAGCTTGTTCAGTAGGATTCCAATCTTCGTAGTTCTTGCTTATTTTAGCCATTAATTCCTCAGCTTCCTTGGGAGTCCTATTCCTGAAAACACAATCAGCACAACTATCTAGGTATGTCCTAGATTCCTCGGTTATTCCATTATAAAATATATCAAGAAGCTCATTCTTAGGTAATGGACTTCCAGCCTGTGCATGAATCAAAGCACAAAACCTTGCCCAAGATTCGGGTAATACCTCTTTTTCTCCCTGTTTAAAATCAAAAAGTTCCTGCAAAATAGCATGTCTAGCACTAGGAGGAAAATATTTCTACAGGAAAGTACTAATCAAGCAATCAGGACTATCAATAGATCTGGGAGGTAAATTACTAAACCAAGTTTTAGCTTCTCCTTTCAGTGAAAAGGGGAAAATCTTAGCAGCAAAGTAAGTACGCATTTTAATATCATCAGAAAACAATCCACTCATGGTAGAAAGTTCATTCGTATGTGCTACCGCACTTTCATTCTTAGTCCCACAAAAAGGTTCTTTCTCAACAATAGCTATGTAAGATAGATCGAGAGAGAAATCATAATCTTTATCTATAATGTTTATGGGAGAAGCAGCAAACTTAGCAATAGGAGACAATTTGGGTCTAATAGTATGCCTCTCAAGGAGACTCTTAGCAGCGCTCCTATCATGGGTGTTTTTACATTCTTTAATAAATTCACCGGTCATCTCAACATAACCATCTTCAATATCATAACTTTCACTAGACTCAGGTGAACTAACAGGTGTAGTAGTGTCTTCATTAGGAGTTTCAGTATTTCCAGCTATAGTTCTAGCAATCGTAGCATCTAGGAAAGGACCTAATGAACCACTCTTATCAAGCACAGTAGAAGCAGCATCATCAGCATCAGAAGTTTTAGATTCAGCAGTAGTAGCAGTGTGTGTAACATGTGTATGTGGTGGTGTAACGAGCTTACTCATAACAGATGGTGAATCAAGAGCAACAAAGGTGTTCAGAACCGTACCTCTTCTTGTAGTGGATGGTAAAATAGGAACCTTGCCATCACGAGACTTACCCATGATGGATGGATAGCAGCGAACAATAGAGAATCCAAGTGAACTTGATAAATAAAGCTATGGTCCCCGGCAACGGCGCCAGAAAATAGTCTTGATGACCCACAAGTATAGAGGGTTTATCGCAGTATTTTCGAGGGAAGTGAAACCCAATTTATTGATTCGACACAAGGGGAGCCAAAGAATATTTATAAGCCTTAACAACTGAGTTGTCAATTTAGCTGCACCTGGAAACAATCTTGCTCACAGCAGTTTATCAGTAGCAACAGTTTTGTAGTAGGAATAGCAAAGTAGCAGTAGCAGTAAAGTAAAGACATCAGTAACAATAGCAGTAAACAGCAGGATTCGAGTGCGGGAGGCATAGGGATGGATGGACGGGCGTTGCATGGACAAGACAATTCACATAGCAATCAGAACATAGGGCAATTGCAGATAAATAAGATAAAGCATCCAAGTACTAGATAATCCTAGGCATGTGTTCCATATATAGTCATACGTGCTCGCAATGAGAACTTGCACAACATCTTTTGTCCTGCCAGCCTGTTTGCAGCGGGGCCTCAAGGGAACTACTGGCAATTAAGGTGCTCCTTTTAATAGAGCACCGGAGCAAAGCATTAACACTCCGTGAACACATGTGATCCTCACATCAAAGCCATTCCCTCCGGTTATCCTGATTTCTGTCACTTCGGGGCCATTGGTTCCGGACAACAACGTGTGTATACAACTTGCAGGTAAGACCATAAACAATACTATCATAATGAATCAATAACATGTTTAGAACTGAAATCATGGCACTCAGGCCCTAGTGACAAGCATTAAGCATAACAAGTCACAACAAAGTCATAAAGTACTAATAGAAGATACTAGGCGCCATGCCCTAACAATCTGATGCCATTACATGAACGATATCATCCAATCCCTACCATCCCCATAGCCTACAGCGGGGGATTATAAACTCATAGATGGGGGAACATGGATGGTAGATGGAGAAGCGATGGTGATGATGATGGCGATGATCTCCTCCAATTCCCCGTCCCGGCAGGGTGCCAGAACGGAGTTTCTGGTACTGTTTCGTGGAATCTGGTGGTGGCGGCGGAACGGAACTCCTTCTGGAAAAACGTCGAACCCTCCTGAGTTTTTAGGTCAGAAGGCATCTTATAGGCGAAGAGGGAGACCGAGGGGGAGTCTGGGGCGGCCAGACCACCCCCTGGCGCGGCCAGGCCTAGCCCGCGCAGCCAGGTGGTGTGGCTGGGCCCTAGCCCCACTCCGTCTCATATTCTGGCTCCGGGAGTCTTCTGGTGAAATAGGATTTTTGGCTTTTGTCCCGTCCAATTCCGAGAATATTCATTTTCTGACTTTCCTTGAACCAAAAACAGCAGAAAACAGGCAAATGGCACTATGTCTCTTGTTAATAGGTTGGTCCAAGAAATCATATGAAAAGTACTCCAAAGTGTGGACAAAACATAAGAAAGTAGATAAAACCAAGCATGGAACATCAAAAATTATAGATACATTTGCAGTGTATCAAGAACCGCCAACGGGGTACCCCTTGCCCCATGACACAGGAGCTATCCCATATCAAAATGACAAGGCAACATACAATGAGCATCTCATCTATCTTTTTATTTGCTATTTGCATAGGTTTTTATTGAGGATGCTTCACAGAATGCTCACTATGGTTATGCTGCAAGTTTCCACCATGATTAGGCATGTCTTACGCTATCCACCTAGGCGTTTCTCTAACACACATACAAACTCCATGAGCTTACAAGCTCCCCTTTTATTTCACACCGCCGGGATCCATAAACAAAAGAACATGATATCAACTAAATAATAAGTGCAATGTTGAAAGCGTTCCCCATGGTAGCATGGTTCTGCTAATTCATACCTTATAAAGTGCAAGCATATAAGCAACATGGATGGACACAATGGTTCAAGTTTATTAAGTGCAAAAAAAAGTGTGCCATCAAGTTTGTGAGAGCTTTAATCACTAATTTTCACATTAAAAATTTAATTTGGAAGGTAGATAAAAACATGAATATACTTGGAATGGTGTAACACACCATGCATAGGAATTTATACTGGACTCTTTAGATTAACTTGGTTTTCTTCGAGGTTGGATGCATGAGTGGAACTCACACTTGGTATAGGTGGAGGCTAGCAAAAGACTGGGAGCGACCAACTAAGAGAGCAATAATGGCCATAATCATGCAAAGCGACAAACCATTATTAATTAAAGCATAAAGTGATATTAAAATTCAAAGACTAAATGATCATAGAGGCTAGGGTCACTGGTTCATAGTCTTAACATGGTGTAAGCATGTGCCAAGTCAACCCAAATAGAACATCAAAGGAGAATACCATAATATTATGCTTTTGTATGCTAAAACAACACATGATTCTTTCAAGGCACATTAAGAAATCTCAATTGTTTGGAACAAGTCATGCTACAGCAATAATCACTAAGCATAAAGTCAAAGCAACATCAAACATGACATGATAATGTCTAGGCCAGAGTCAAAAACAACTCCTTTTGTACCACTTATAAGCATGAAGCTTCCTACTCTTTTCCAACTCCAATCAACTTATTTGAAACAACATATGCGTGTGGGGGTCTAACCAATTTATTTAAGCAAACCAAACAAAATAAAACTAAAAACAGAAACAAAGACGCTCCAAGAACAACACAATTGTGCATGAAACAATAAAAATGAAGTGTTTTGGAAAAAATCCGAGATTTTTATTGATGAAGAAGGGGATGCCTTGGGCATCCCCAAGCTTTGACTCTTGTACCTCTTGAATATTTCTTGGGGTGACACGGGTGGCATCCCCAAGCTTGAGCTTTTGTCATTCTTCATCTCATCACATTATTCTTCCCTACACCTGAAAATTTCCTTCATACAAAACTTCACACAATCTTCATTAGCAACATTAGTGTATTCAAGATAATAAGTCTTTGGGTTTAGTTTTAACACAATTAAAACTTCCATTAAAACACAAGCTACTGTAGCAATTCCTTCTAAAAGCTCAAGTGATCAAAGAGAACTCAAAGATAAAGAGATTAAGAGGCAAATGCAAATAATGGCAGAAATCTGTCAAAACAGTCCAGCAGGTAAAAACCGATTTTTTCGAAGACCTTCTGTTGAAAAGTGCTGAACTAACGAAAGTTAGATAATAACCTGGGGCATAAGCACAGAAAATTCTCAATCCGACGTACATGGATTTTTCACGATGTTTTATAGTGAAGCACCAAAATCTGTTTCGGGACAGCAACTTTCCCAAGTCTTACTTCTCTCTCATTACAGGTTATTCTTGGCACAAAAACCACATAAAATGATAAGGAGAGGTTATTACTGAGGCAATAACTTCCAAGGCTCAACAAAATAAAAAATTACTGAAAGTAAAAATAATTTGGGTTATCTCCCAATAGTGCTTTTCTTTAACGCCTTTCAGCTACGCATAGGATCAAGATTCAAGTATTTTCGAATGCAGAAGCATTAAGATTAATACCAGAAATATCTTCAACGAGGCAAGGTATCTTATCCAAATAAGTTCTAGATGATCCTCTCTTAATACTCTTAGGTTCACTATTTCCATCGAACGGGTTTTCAGGAACAATCCAATCAAAATTGTTTTCTAAGGCTTCATGCATTCCTACAAGTTTAAAAGGTATTGGTATTTTAATTTCCTCTCCATTTTTGGGTTTGGTTTTTTCCAAATTTTCTAGTGTACTAATAACATCTACACATGAGCCTAGCATATTAAAATGATCAAAGACCTTTCTAGCTTCCTTAACAACATCATTGAATTCTTTAAGCAAAGTTTCTAGAATGAAATCTCTCTTTTCAGTATCCTCAATATCTTTAAGTTTAAGAAACATTACTTGCATAGTGGGATTAAGGTTAACAAACCTAGCCTCCAACATGTGAACTAAAGAAGCTGCAGTAATTTCATAATTTGGAGCAAGTTCTGCTAAGGATCTATCCTCAGTATCCTCATGCTTGCTAACATGGTTAAAGAATTCTTCAATATTATCTTCCCCAATTATAGAGCCACTACCTATTGAAAGGTATTTCTGGGTGAACTTAGGGATCAACATGGTGAGCTAAGAACAAGGTGACAACTAAAAAAAGAACTAATTTTTTTGTGTTTTTGATAAAATAAACAAGCAAACTAAGCAAAACAAAAACAAAGTAAAGAGATTGGTTGTGGGGGACACCCCTTGCAAGAATCTTATTTCTCCCTGAAAAGTGATTCACGAGGAGGAAGAGGTTGAAGTTGTCCTTAACTCGCCGGCAACGGCGCTAGAAAAAGTGCTTGATGGCTCAAAATGGAGAGCTCATTGGGAACCCCAAGAGGAAGGTATGATGAGCACAACAGGAAGTTTTCCCTCAGTTATCAAACCAAGGTTATCGAACCAGTAGGAGTAAGGAAACAACTCCAAGGTGTTGCTAACAACTAAGAATCCTGCACAAAACAACCAGATAACTTTGCCCCAACTTATAGTGAGGTTGTCAATCTCACTGGTGTGGCGACCCCGGATTTTAACCCGAGATTACCAAATTATGCAAACCACACGATCCCATGATCAGTGCATCGTGGAGCATAACCGACATGATATCAAAGTACACACATCCATTACAGTATGAGTATAATAAGTCTTACAGTAATAGTCTTACAACTTGCCTCCATGGGCACAAATAGATAAAAGCAACAGTACTACTAGACGCGGGGTCCCGAGTCAAGCCATAGCCCAACAGGTGCCTGACTCGGAGTAACGCCCTAGTTCGCGAAGTCATCGTCGTCGTACCCTCCCTCGTCTCCTTCATCCTACTCATAATCTGACCAAGTTGATAGCCAGGGAAAATTGCCAGTGAGTACTTTGAATATACTCGCAAACCACCATACAAGGAATGAACAAAGAGTATGTAATATGGCTGTGGATAGGATGGCTCCAAAGGGGCAGTTTGTAGTATCTCTTAAGGATATAAACTCTACACTACTACAACTCCTTATTTACAAAACCTTTATGTGTAAAATAGTTGGGAAAACTTGAACTACTAGGATGGGATCAACCCTGTTATTCACTTCCACCTTAGTCATCCCATGACCAATACTTCGACCAGGTCCGACCATCCCATGGTCCATCCTCCATGCTCTCCGACCATCCCATGTCTGAGTCTTTTTTGAAAACCTTTTTATAAACCAAAACCAGCACCGCTAAGTAGCAACCTTTCCAATTGTCCATGACTGTGGACGCGGCTGTTCGAATAGATTTACGCTCTGCAGAGGTTGTACACTTTCCCCACAAGATCCGATACATCCGCCGCGAACAGTCGCGAATCGTCATACACTAGTATGTGGGTTTCGGATAACCGGACGAGACCTTCGGGATAATCCACTCTTAACACAAGTGCCTACCCTATGAGTGTTACTCCCCTCAAAACCGGGACGTCGGGTACCGAGGACCAACCGGAGCGCATTTTACACTTCACACAGTGGGCGCTTTCAATGAGGGGCTCATAGTAATGCCTGGCTGCCCGCAGACAGTTCGTTCCTTCTCCAGGTCGATGTCCCACATGGACCTTTAAGGGAGAAGGCCCAGCCTCCGAGGATCGCGATCCCATGTAGTAGTTGCGAGGCACTTGCATCAGAGAGGACCAATTTTGGGTCAAGCCACTTCCCATATAGGGGTAGTGTGGTTGCACGGGGTAGTTGTTCTGGCAAAACTACATTGAACCAGGTGCGTTTTCGAAAACAGTTTTTTTCCTCCATCTCCTTCTTTAGTGCCACCACTTGTAGAAAAAAACCAACTCATTTTAAAAGTCACTCGGCAAGTCCCACTTGCCAAGGTTTTCTGTCCAAAACTTTTGTAAAAACCCTTCTTGCCATCGGGTTCCCAACCTAGAGTTTTTATTAGGCTAAACCGGGTTTCCAAGGGGTTGTGGTATAGTAAACCACCTTAACTACTAGGGTAGGGATAGGTAATACCAAGGGGGAGTACTTAAACAGTACCATAGGCATAAGTTTGGTGGAGCCAAACCAATACCAAAATAGATATAAATAACAATATAGCGAGTAAAACAATGCATTAGTAAGAATAGGTAAAACGGAATGCATAAAATAAAGATGGGACAAGTCTCATGAACTTGTAGGTGGCTTGCCTTGATTGGCAGCTTGTTCCTGGTCCTCTTCCACAAAATCTTCCCAAGTACCTTCCTCAAACTCTTCCATGTTCATATCTATCGTCGCAAAGGGGAAATATAATCAAACCACAACACCAATCATCATCCATAGCACAAGCAACACAATCAATACAGAACATATGATCAACGGAACTAACCCAACCAAACACAAGTAGCTACAGATCCTAGCAGTACAATGCCGTTGGAAACAATCAAAAAGGTTAATCCAAACTTATTTGGTGATTTTAATGGTAAAGACTAGATTAGCAGACAATCAGATGACTCGACCAAAACAAGTTGGTGAACAGTGACCACAAATTACATTTCTGGGTAGGTACAGATAATAGTAAGCCAACCCAAGTGGTTTCATGTTTTTATCTTTTAGGGTTGATTTTTAACAATTAAAACACTGAAAATAGTACTGAATCTAGTACTAAAATCCCTAGGGAAGAACTGCAGAGCCAAAAATTATGCCCTCCGAGGACTAAGTAGTAATGATAGAGGCCTACCTCTAGGAGTTGGTTTCATCCCAAAATTAGCTTCACAACACCCTCTGGGATTTAACTAAGAACCTTCTGTCCATATCTTGGAACAATAAGAACAGAGCTACACACATCCAAATTGGATTATTTAAATTTTGTTCAGTAGGCAAGTTCACAGGCAATGCCTGGAAATTGGTTTTACATATTTCTGAGCTCCAGAATTAAAGTTACAGATTAAATACTCAAAACAGATCAATTTTACCACTAAAAATCCCAGTAAAAGCACAGACAGGAATCTGACTAGCTACCAGTGCACGCAATAGATAATTACTTAGGCTACTCTACAAAATTTGCACCAAGTCAAAATACTACACAGACAATATTTGGTGGAATTAAAGCTACAGAACTAATTCAGGGAGTTAAAATAGCCTAAAATAATAATAAAACAGAAAAGTGCAGAGGCTGGGTCACGGCCCTCTCAGAAGCTGGGCCGGCCCGCGTATACAGCGGCCTGTGCGGGAGAGCTGGGATTCAATCCCGCCGTGGGGCCCGCGTGTTAGTGGTGGAGCGGTCCGAAGAGGTACGGGGCTTTGCTGACCGTTGGATCTAAAGCAGATATAATGGCCGGACTTCGTCATCCTCACTAGACTCGACGCCGACGAGGGGGAAACCCTAGCAAAACTGGCGGGCGGTGGGGAGGCTTACCCTGGGGCAGAGATGGGTCAGTGGCAGCGGGGTTCGATGTGGGCGAGGATGGGAAGTCGAACGAGGGGCGGCACATCAGCTTCGGGTGGCTGGATGCGTCGCGGCTCCAACAAAGCGGCTCGGTGCTCTCGGCCTTCCTCGCAGCTCCGGCGTACTTGTCGACGAGAAGCAGCCAGAGAAGGGGGATTAGGGCTGGTTTCGAGAGGCGAGGTCAGTGGAGGAAGAGAACAGAGAAGGGGTGGAGCAGGGGCTACGGAACCTTCCCATTCATCATCGGTATCGAAGTGGAGTGGGCGCCGGTGGGGGAGGAGAGGGCGAGAGGTTCTGCCTCCGCTCTAGGGTGGTATTGGGGAGCTCTAGGAGCGAAATGAGGGGCGGTGGAGCGTGCACGGGGTAGGGGAGCAACTTAATGAGCTGGGCTCGTCCACGGTACACCGGGTGCACGGTGGAGCAGTGGGGTTGCATGGGAGTTCGGGGTTGGTCAGGAGGGGCGGTGGTGACATAGTGGCACGACCTGAGGGTGGTCTCTCCTCTGGGGCTGGCCGGGGCCTATTGGAGAGTGAGAGAGATGATAGTTGCATCCTGCCTGCAAGCTGTTCGACGGAACAACACGGGGCTGCAGTGCGCGGTCTGCCTCGCTAGGGCCTGGGGTGTAGGCGGGGTAGGGGTGTCGTAGGGTGGCGGGGTTCTCCTCTATCCCTCCGCGTGTTTTTGCACCGGGATAAGAAGAGAGAGGGCAAGGCCGAGGGGTTTTTGCTGAGGTGGACGCCGGGGATTGGGGTAGCTGGGCATGCGTGTGAGCAAGGGAGAAGCTCGGGTGATGCCTGGGAAGTTGGAGTCGTCCGGGTGGGGCCAGGCGTGCCTGAAGGGAGGGAGAGGCTGCGGGTTTCGATGCTTGGCAAGATTTGCCAAGATCTCCTTTGTCTCTCTCATTTGGAGTGTGCCATCTTGTACATGTGGCTTGGGGGAGTGCATGGAGGTTGCTAGGGTGGAGAGGCATCGTGCCAGGGGGTGACACGGCTCGCAACAAGTGTCGAGAGGGGGAGGGGTGGTTTGATGACCTAAGATAATTAAACTTCAGTGGCCACTTTGAGGGTTTGTAGCTTTGCGCTCGAGGCATCAAGCGCAATGGGATTACCTTAGGTGGTAGAGGGATGCTAGGAGAAGGGCGGCAACACTTGGTGAGGTTCTGAAATGGATCCAAGTGATGACAATGTTCTTCCAAAAATCAGCCAAAAATAAGGTGACTATTCCCTATGTGGCACTTAGTGGAGAAAACCATCACATGCAAGTGATTTATGGTTTTGGTTTAACCAAGGGGGAGGGATCGGTTACAAGTACTAGTCTTGGGGGAGATCATGGAGGTCATGCATGGCCAAGCTGGTGAGGGGTTTGCCCAACATTTAGTTCCAAAAATGGAACCTGACAGATATCTATAACTTAGCCCTATACACCAAATTTCTATCAACCAAGCAAAAAGGGATTCTAGTGATTTAATAAACCTTGAGTTAGACTCATGCTTAGATATTAGCAAGCTACAAAAATTAAGAATACTACCAAGGTAACACAAATGATCAAGCAATTTAGTACAAGCAAGGCTCATATGCAAGCAAGTGAAAAGTTATATTTCCCCCTAATTTCTAGCCTCTTACTCCTAAACAACCATAGAAGCAAAAGATGGGATGTTACATACCTTCCCCCCTTAAAAGAATCTCGTCCCGAGATTCGCCGGTTTTGCTGAAAGGAGATGGGGGAATTCCTTCTTGAGATAGTCCTCTCGTTCCCAGGTGGTTTCCTCTTCCAAGTGGTTGCTCCATTAGAACTTGTAGAAGTTTAGGTTCCGACATCGGGTGAGTCGATTGGCTTTCTCTAGGATCTTGACGGGCACCTCTCGGTAGGTTAGATCACGGTTGAGGTCAATGGCACCATAGTCAATTTCCTTGAATGTTTCTGGCTTGTCGGGTGCTTGAAGACATTTCCGAGGTTGGGACACATCGAAGACGTTATGGAATTCTGCCAATTCCTTGGGTAGCTCTAGTTGATATGACACCTTTCATCGTAGAGCGAGGATCTTGAAGGGTCCGATGTACCTCGGGGCGAGCTTCCCTTTCTCATGAAACCGTTGCATTCCCTTGAGAGGGGAGACGCGAAGTTACGCGAAGTCTCCCTTGTTGAAACTCACATCGCGGCATTTGGTGTCGGCATAGCTCTTCTGGCGAGATTGAGTAGCTCTCAAGCGGTCCTGGGCTAGTTGAACTTGCTCCTCTACTGCTTTGATCACATCAGGGCCGGAGATTGGGCTCTCTCTGGTCTCAGTCTAGTTCGGAGGGGTTCTACACTTTCTTCCATAGAGGAACTGAAAGGGTGTCATCTTCAGACTAGCTTGGTAGCTGTTATTGTAGGAGAACTCCACGAACGATAGACAATTCTCCCACTTGGATCCGTAAGCTAAGACGCAGGAGCGGAGCATATCCTCTAGGACTTGGTTGACTCTCTCTATCTGTCCTCCGGTCTATGGGTGATAGGCGGTGCTAAAAGATAGAGTGGTACCCAAGGCTTCATGTAGCTTCTTCCAGAAACAGGAGGTGAATTGTGGTCCTCGGTTAGACACGATCTCTTTGGGCACTCCATGAAGACTGACGATCCTGGAGATATACAATTCTGCCAGTTGTTGTCCATTATAGCTAGTCTTCACGGGGAGGAAGTGAGCCACCTTGGATAGGTAGTCTATGATGACCCAAATAGAATCATGTCCCTTGTTGGACTTGGGTAGTCCAGTGATGAAATCCATTCCAACCTTTTCCCATTTCCATTCAGGAATCTTCATGGGTTGCAGTAATCCGGCGGGTCGTTGATGTTCGGCTTTGACCCTTTGGCATATATCACACTTAGCCACGAACAAGGCGATTTCACGCTTCATCCCATGCCACCAAAACTGTTCCTTCAGATCCTGGTACATCTTGGTGCTACCGGGGTGGATGGAGTAGAGTGTCTCGTGGGCTTCCTTCATAATCATTTGCTTCAAGTCATGGTCGTTGGGTACGCAGATGCGCCCTTTGTACCACAACACACCCAGGTCGTCAACCTTGAATTCGGGAACATTTTCTTTTTCCATTCTTCTTTTAATGGCCTCAATGCTTTTGTGTCCTTTCTGAGCTCCCTTGATTTGGTCTAAGAGGGTCGGCTTTAGCTCCAGATGGGCTAGGAATCCATGGTTGAATATTTCGAGTCCGAACCTTTCTAGTTCTTGACTCAGTTCTGGTTGTTCCCTCTCGATCATAGCATTCAGGGAACAAGGTTCCCGACTGAGGGCGTCAGCTACAACATTAGCCTTCCCCGGATGATAATGAATGCCAAGATCATAGTCTTTGATCAGCTCAATCAATCTTCTCTGCCTCATGTTCAACTCCTTCTGCATGAAGATATATTTCAGACTCTTGTGATCCGTGTAGATCTCGCAGCGGTTCCCCATCAGATAGTGGCTCCAGGTCTTAAGTGCGTGAACCACCGCTGCGAGCTCTAGGTCATGGGTGGGGTAGTTCATCTCATGAGTCTTTAGTTCTCGAGATAGATAGGCGACGACCTTTCCCTCCTGCATCAGCACACTTCCAAGTCCTAACTTGGAGGTGTCATAGTAAACTTCAAAGCTTTTGGTCATATCTGGCATGGTCAGGATAGGGGCAGACACTAATCTCTTCTTGAGTTCCTGAAAACTCTCTTCACACTTCTCGGTCCACTCGAATTTCTTGTCCTTCTTAAGCAGTTGTGTCATTGGCTTTGCAATGCTCGAGAAACCTTCAACAAATTTACGGTAGTATCCGGCTAAACCCAGAAAGCTTCAGATTTCCGAGGGGTTGGTAGGGGCTTTCCATTCCAAAACGGACTTGATTTTGGCGGGGTCGACTGAGATTCCTCCAGCAGACAATATGTGGCCAAGGAATCCAACTTCCTTTAACCAAAACTCGCACTTGCTGAACTTAGCATACAGTTGATGCTCCCTGAGGGTGCCTAGTACTAATCTCAGATGCTTCTCATGCTCGGTTTCAGTCTTGGAGTATATGAGGATGTCGTCGATAAACACTACGACAAACTTGTCTAGGTAGGGCATGAATACCTTATTCATGAGATTCATGAAATAGTTAGGGGCGTTGGTTAAGCCAAAGGACATGACGGTGTATTCATATAGACTGTATCGGGTAGTAAAGGCGGTCTTGGGGATGTCTGACTCTCGGATCTTGAGTTGGTGGTATCCGGTGCAGAGATCTATCTTAGAGAAGATACGGGCTCCGTTTAGCTGGTCAAACAGATCTTCCATCTTTGGTAACGGATACTTGTTCTTGATTGTGACGTCGTTGAGCTTCCGGTAGTCAGTCACTAGCCGGGTGATTCCATCTCTTTTGTCCACAAAAAGAACGGGTGATCCCCATGGGGAGGCACTCGGCTGAATATGACCCTTGCGTTCCATGTCGTCCAATTGCTTCTTTAGTTCGACCAATTCCTCTGGGTTCATACGATACAGCCTCTGAGCTATGGGGGATGTTCCGGGGACTAACTCTATGATGAACTCGATATCCCTATTAGGGGGCATACCGGGCAACTCCTCCGGAAACACATCCGGATACTCATAGACCACTGGTACTTGCTCTAAGGTAGGTTCGATTATACCTTTCTGGCAGTAGATCCGAGATGAGGGCACAGTTGCCTTGTACTTGACTTGTATACCTTCGCTACCTGTCATGGATATGGCCTTTCTTGCACAATCTATGATTCCTGGATATTTGGTCATCCAATCCATTCCTAATATCACATCTAGACCTTGGGCTCCCAAAACTATTAGATCGGCCTTGAAGGTTATATCATGGATAAGTACGGGGATATCTCGGTAGACGGATTGGGTTTTGGCCGTCGAACCGGGTATTTGTATTAGCATGAGCCTGCTCAGTTGGCTAGGTTACATCCCACTTTTCTCAACAAACAGCTCAGTAACAAATGAATGCGAGGCCCCGGAGTCAAATAATACGGTAATAGGGACAGAGTTGACATGGAACGTACCTAAAACAATGTCAGCAGACTCCTGGGCTTCCTCTACGGTGATATGGTTCAGATGTCCTCTGGTAGCATTGGCGCGCTTCTTGGGGGCAGCGCCCCTGGCTGGGCCTCCCTTGGCGTGTCCTTGATTCAGACGGGCTGCATTAGGGCGTGGTGCATTGTCCTTCTTCCTCTTGGGGCATTCACGGGAGTAGTGTCCCACTTGTCCACAGTTGAAGCAACCAGCTGCATTGGGGTGGGCATTGGGGTTGACAGGGCCTCAAGGGGCAGATCTTGGGTTCCTGCCTCTAGGGCGAGGGTTGTTGTAGTTGCGGTTAGGGTTGTTGGGGCGCGGAGCATAGGATGGAATCCTCTGCGGTGGGGGTGCAGGCCTTGGTGGCATGCTTCGTGACCTCTGTCCACTAGGTCCTCCTTGCTGCATCATTCGGCGTTTGCGGTTCTCAATCACTCCCTTGCGCTTGTTTTCCACCAGAATGGCGGCATCAACAAGGGCATCCAGCTCCTGGAACCTCTGGGCTACTAGGTGCCACTGCAGTTCATCCTGGAGTCCATTCATGAAGTTATCCACCTTCTTCTCTTCAGTGTTGGTATCGTCCGGGGCGTACCAGGCCAGATCAGTGTACATCTCCAGATATTGTAGTACAGACATTCATCCTTGCTTCAGGTCACGGAATTGATCTCTCATCATCTCGATCAAGCCTGGAGGGATGTGGCGCTTGCGGAACCTTTCCTTAAAGTCCTCCCAGGTGATGGCTTGTCCCGTGGGCAGAATTTCCTTGACACTGATCCACCAAGTCCTTGCTTGACCCGCGAGGAAGTGGGTGGCTAAGGTGACTTTCTCATTCCCTCCAACACGGGCCACTTCTAGGTTATTCTCAATAGTGCGGAGCCAGTCATCGGCGTCAAGTGGGTTGGTGCATTTGGTGAACACAGGTGGGTTGGTGTTCTAGAAGTCCCTAAGTCTGGATCTCTACTCTTCGCCCTCGGGGTCGGGGGCGTTTCTAGCTGCGGCTTGCACGAGCTGCTGGAGAGCGGCAATGTTGGCTTGGCGCTCCTCATTGGTGGCTTGGCGGTCTTGCATGAACATGTGCAGGAGCTGCGCCATGGTTGGGGGTGGTGGAGGGGGTCTGCGGGGGCGCACCATCCTGAAGGTATACGGTTAGGATGGGGTTACAAGAAGGGGTGGTTCGCAACCAGAACCTCAGGGTGCGAAAAGAAATAACAACACAATAGGCATACATGCATAGGAGATAAGGGGTGCTTAGGAATTAAGAAACCATAGGATTAACCACAAAATAACCAAGTTCATGCGTCACAACTCGATGCTAGATAGATAATACTATGAGTTCAACCATACAAGCAAGCAGAAGAAAAACAAATCGCCACTCAAAAGGGGGCACGACGATCTTCTCACTTGCTCTCATAGACTAGCATGAGACCTACTCCGGGTCATGCCGTGTGGTGGTGTCCTCCTCAATGATGATCTCGGTATCGTCCTCGGACTCAAGGACGCGCTCCTCTGGATCCTCTTCCTCCTCACCCATCTGATCATCATCTTCGGGGTCACTCTACGGCTCCATATCAAAATCCTCCTTGTAGGCGGCATCATTATCTGTCTCGTTCAGAAGGTCATCATTGTCCTTGTTGAGCTCAGCGCACTCCTCCTCCAGCGCTTCTATCTTGGCCTCCATGGTCACCAGGAGTTCCTTCTATTCCTTGGTTGTCTTCAGGAGACGCTTGTTCCTAGCCACCACAGTTTATTTGTTCAACTTGGTCTGGGCGTGCTCCAACTTCTCGATCCTCAAATCCTCCACAAGGGTGAGATACTCCAAGGTCTTGTTGTCTAGGCGCGTGCGAACATCATCCATAGCATCATGGGTCTTCCTCAGGAGATACTCCATGTTCTGGATGTGCTCTCTGAAGTCATAGTGATGTGGGGTCATGGCGGCGTAACCCTGGGGATGGCGCCTCTCAAAGTGATAGAACTTGGTACCCTCCAGTTGCCTGCGATGGTGATAGGCGAGGCGTGCTAGGGCCTTCTGAGCCACACGGAGCACACCATCGCCCCAGTCCTTCTCCAGTACTTCCACCTTCAGCTCCTCGGAGAATGGGGCACTATGCCACCCCGCATGGTGCATACAACCAACCAGTTCTTCTCTCCCTCAACCAGCCTAGGAATGAAAGCGCCTTGGATCTCCAGCGTTGGGCGGCCCACATGCTTGGCCAAGTCCCTCAGCTCAGCCTCAAACAACTGGAGTGGCAAGTCCAGTCCGACTTGACGGTACATGGTGAACGCAACAACCATCTACAAAATTTTAAGTAAATTTAAGTTAGTGAACAGTGTGCAAAATTTTAAATATGCAAAACTTAAATTTAATGCAAGTTGTTTTCGAAATAGAGGGGAGGAGTCATAAGCATTATTTTTGCAAATACCAAGCTCCTTCCTTTATAGAGAAAATAGTTTTTGTGGGCCGGGTCTAACGTCCAAGCTAACTAGGGGCTCTTAAAGTCAGGATGGCTCTGATACCAAGTCTGTGGCGACCCCATATTTTCACCCAAGATTACCAAATTATGCAAACCACCACGATCCCATGATCAGTGCATCGTGGAGCATAACCGACATGATATCAAAGTACACACATCCATTACAGTACGAGTACAATAAGTCTTACAGTAATAGTCTTACAACTTGCCTCCATGGGCACAAATAGATAAAAGAAGTAGTACTACTAGACGCGGGGGTCCCGAGTCAAGCCATAGCCCAACAGGTGCCTGACTCGGAGTAACGCCCTAGTTTGCAAAGTCGTCATCGTACCCTCCCTCATCTCCTTCATCCTGCTCATAATCTGACCAAGTTGATAGCCAGGGAACATTGCTAGTGAGTACTTTGAATGTACTCACAAACCACCATACAAGGAATGAACAAAGAGTATGCAATATGGCTGTGGATAGGATGGCTCCAAAGGGGCTATTTGTAGTATCTCTTAAGGATATAAACTCTACACTACTACAACTCCTTATTTACAAAACCTTTATGTGTAAAATAGTTGGGAAAAACTTGAACTAATAGGATGGGATCAACCCTGTTATTCACTTCCACCTTGGTTATCCGATGACCAATACTTAAACCAGGTCCAACCATCCCATGGTCCATCCTCCATGCCCTCCGACTATCCCATGGCCGAGTCTTTTTCGAAAACCTTTTTATAAACAAAAACCAGCACCGCTAAGAAGCAACCTTTCCAACTGTCCATGACCGTGGACGCGGCTATTCGAATAGATTGACGCTCTGCAGAGGTTGTACACTTTCCGCACAAGATCCGATACATCCGCCACGAACAGTCGCGGATCGTCATACACTAGTATGCGGGTTTCGGATAACCGGACGAGACCTTTGGGATAATCCACTCTTAACACAAGCGCCTACCCTATGAGTGTTACACCCCTCAAAACCAGGACTTCGGGTACCGTGGACCAACCGGAGCGCATTTTACACTTCACACAGTGGTCACTTTCAATGAGGGGCTCATAGTAACGCCTGGCTGCCCGCAGACAGTTCGTTCCTTCTCTAGGTCAATGTCCCACATGGACCTTTAAGGGAGAAGGCCCAGCCTCCAGGGATCGCGATCCCCTGTAGTAGTTGCGAGGCACTTGCATCAGAGAGGACAACTTTCGGGTCAAGCCCCTTCCCATATAGGGGTAGTGTGGTTGCACGGGGTAGTTGTTCTGGCCAAACTACATAAAACCAGGTGCGTTTTCGAAAACAGTTTTTTTCCTCCATCTCCTTATTTAGTGCCACCACTTGTAGAACAGAACCAAACTCATTTTAAAAGTCACTCGGCAACTTGCCAAGGTTGTCTGTCCAAAACTTTTGTAAAAACCCTTCTTGCCATTGGGTTCCCAACCTAGAGTTTTTGTTAGGCTAAACCGGGGTTTCCAAGGGGTTGTGGTATAGTAAACAACCTTAACTACTAGGGTAGGGATAGGTAATACCAAGGGGGAGTACTTAAATAGTACCATAGGCATAATTTTGGTGGAGCCAAACCAATACAATAATAGTTATAAATAACAATATAGCGAGTAAAACAATGCATTAGTAAGAATAGGTAAAACGGAATGCATAAAATAAAGATGGGACAAGTCTCATGAACTTGTAGGTGGCTTCCCTTGATTGGCAGCTTGTTCCTGGTCCTCTTCCTCAAAATCTTCCCAAGTACCTTCCTCAAACTCTTCCTTGTTCGTATCTATCGTCGCAAAGGGGAAATATAATCAAACCACAACACCAATCATCATCCATAGCACAAACAACACAATCAGTACAGAACAAATGCTCAACTGAACCAACCCAACCAAACACAAGTAGCTACAGATCCTAGCAGTACAATGCCGTTGGAATCAATCAAAAAGGTTAATCCAAACTTATTTGGTGATTTTAATGGTAAAGACTAGATTAGCAGACAATCAGATGACTCAACCAAAACAAGTTGGTGAACAGTGACCACAAATTACATTTCTGGGTAGGTACAGAGAATACTGAGCCAACCCAAGTGGTTTCATGTTTTTATCTTTTAGGCTAGATTTTTAACAATTAAAACCCTGAAAACAGTACTGAATCTAGTATTAAAATCCCCAGGGCAGAACTACAGAGCCAAAAATTATGCCCTTCCAGGACTAAGTGGTACTAACAGAGGCCTAACTCTGGGAGTTGGTTTCATCCCAAAATTAGCTTCACAACACCCTCTAGGATTTAAAGAAGAACCTTTTGTCCATATCTTGGAACAATAAGAACAGAGGCTACATACATCCAAATTGGATGATTTAAATTTTATTTAGTAGGAAAGTTCACAGGCAATGCCTGGAAATTGGTTTGACATTTTTCTGAGCTCCAGAATTAAAGTTACAAATTAAATACTCAAAGCAGATCAACTTTACCACTAAAAATCCTAGTAAAAGCACAGACAGGAATCTGACTAGCTACCGGTGCCACGCAATAGATAATTACTCAGGCTAGTCTACAAAATTCGCACCAAGTCAAAATACTACACAGACAATATTTGGTGGAATTAATGCTACAGAACTAATTCTGGGAGTTAAAATAGCCTAAAATAATAATAATAATAAGGAAAAGTGCAGAGGCTGGGTCACGGCCCGCTCAGAAGCTGGGCCAGCCAAGCATACACAGCGGCCTGCACAGGAGAGCTGGGATTCAAATCTCGCCGTGGGTCCCGCGTGTCAGTGGTGGAGCGGTCCGAAGAGGTACAAGGCTCTGCTGACCGTTGGATCTAAAGCATATCTGACGGCCGGGCTTCGTCGTCCTCGCCGGACTCGACGCTTACAAGGGGAAACCCTAGCAGAACTGGCAGGCGGCAGGGAGGCTTACCCTAGGGTGGAGATGGGTTGGCGACGGCGGGGTTCGATGCGTTCGAGGACGGGAAGTCGAACGAGGGGCGGCACGTCTGCTTCGGGTGGCTGGATGCGTCGCGGGTCCAACGAAGCGGCTCGGTGCTCTCGGCCTTCCTCGCAGCTCTAGCATACCTGTCGACGAGAAGCAACCAGAGAAGGAGGATTAGGGCTGGTTTTGAGGGGCGAGGTCAGTGGAGGAAGAAACGGAGAAGGGGCGGAGCAGGGGCTACGGAACCTTCCCGTTCGCCGTCGGTACCGAAGTGGAGTGGGGCGACAGTGGGGGAGGAGAGGGCGAGAGGTTCTGCCTCCACTCTAGGGTGGTAGTTGGGAGCTCTGGAGCGAAATGAGGGGCGGGTGGAGCGTGCACGGGGTAGGGGAGCTACTTAACGAGCTGGGCTCGTCCACGGTACACCGGGTGCACGGTGGAGTAGTGGGGTTGCATGGGAGCTCAGGGTTGGTCAGGAGGGGCGGTGGCGACATAGTGGCATGACCTGGGGGCGGTCTCTCCTCTGGGGCTGGTCGGGGCCTATTGGAGAGTGAGAGAGATGATAGCTGCATGCTGCCTGCAAGCTATTCGACGGAACAACACGGGGATGAAGTGCGCGGTCTGCGTCGCTAGGGCCTGGGGTGTAGGCGGGGTAGGGGTGCCGTAGGGTGGCGGAGTTCTCCTCTATCCCTCCACGCGTTTTTGCACCGGGAGAAGAAGAGAGAGGGCGAGGCCGAGGTTTTTTTGCTAAGGTGGACGCCGGGGGTTGGGGGTAGCTGGGCGCGCGTGTGATCAAGGGAGAAGCTCGGGTGATGCCTAGGGAGTTGGAGTCGTCCGGGTGGGGCCAGGCGTGCCTGAAGGGAGGGAGAGGCTGCGGGTTTTGATGCTTGGCAAGATTTGCCAAAATCTCCTTTGTCTCTCTCATTTGGAGTGTGCCATCTTGTGCATGTGGCTTGGGGGAGTGCATGGAGGTTGCTGGGGTGGCGACGCATCGTGCCAGGGGGTGACACGGCTCGCAGCAAGTGTGGAGAGGGGGATGGGGTGGTTTGATGACCTAAGATAATTAAACTTCGGTGGCTACTTTGAGGGTTTGTAGCTTTGGGCTCGAGGCATCAAGGGCAATGGGATTACCTTGGGGTGGTAGAGAGATGCTAGGAGAAGGGTTGCAGCACTTGGTGCTCCTTTTTCATCCAATGCCGAATCGACGACCTATCCTATCTATAAAAAAGAAAAAAAATTGGATTTGAAGAAAAAAAATTCTATTAATTTGCATTTTCCATTTATTTGGTTAGTTTTTCTTAATGAAATTGAAATTATTAACTAAAGGGCAAATAGAAATAAAGAAACAACTTTGCTGACCATGATAGATTTTTATCTAGGAAGAAGAGTCCTCTTAATATTTATCTAGTCTTATATGGGTTTCGGTATATTGAAATATAAACAGAAAAGGGAAAATAGAGGATAGGCTCATTACTTAACAAAAAAGGATATGGAAAGAGCAAAAGCAAAATAAAGAAAAAAAGAGCGTGAGAGCCAAATGAATCGAAAGGTTCATGTTTGGTTCGAGAAGAGATCATAAAAGTTGTAAACTTAATAGCAAGATAATCTACTTTCATTAAAAGATTTATTAGATAATCGAAAACAGAGGATCTTGAGGTTCTGAAATGGATCCAAGTGATGACAATGTTCTTCCAAAAATCAGCCAAAAATATGGTGATTATTCCCTATGTGGCACTTAGTGTAGAAAACCATCACATGCAAGTGATTTATGGTTTTGGTTTAACCAAGGGGGAGGGATGGGTTACAAGTACTAGTCGAGGGGGAGATCATGGAGGTCATGCATGGCCAAGGTGGTTATGGGTTTGCCCAACATTTAGTTCCAAAAATGGAACCTAACTAGATATCTATAACTTACCCTAGATACCAAATTGCAATCAACCAAGCAAAAAGGTATTCTAGTGATTAATAAACCTTGAGTTAGACTCAGGCTTAGATATTAGCAAGCTACAACAATTAAGAATACTACCAAGGCAACACAAATGATCAAGTAATTTAGTACAAGCAAGGCTCATATGCAAGCAAGTAGAAAAGTTTTATTTCCCCCTAATTTCTAGCCGCTTACTCCTAAACAACCATAGAAGCAAAAGATGGGATGTTACAACTGGTTTTGCTGAAAACAAAGGATTAAACTTATAGTGTGGAAGATAGTAATTGCTTGCAGAAAATAAATAGTAAACGGTAAACAATAGATGGTATATCAATGGTAAAGGAATGGACTGGGGTCCATAGTTCACTAGAGGTGTTTCTCCTTAAGATAAATAGCATGTTGGGTGAACAAATTACAGCGAGGTAATTGACAGATTGAGAAAGCATAACAATGCATATACTAGACATATTGACTACTATGAGATTTGATTGGGCATTACAACATAATGCATAGAACGTAATCCAACTACATCTATGACTAATAATCCACATTCAGGTCATCATCCGAGCTCCTTCTAGTATTAAGTTGCAAGCAATAGATAATTGCATTAAGAAAAGTGTGTAAAGTAAACAATACAATTGCCCCATGGACAAAGGATTGTTGTTTTCTCCCTAGTAGCAACAACACATCTACAACCTCAGAGATTTCTGTCACTTCCCCAGATTACTAGAACATGAACCTTCTATCGAGCATAAATACTCCCTCTTGGAGTTGCAAGCATCTACTTGGCCAAGATAGCTACTAACAACAGAGAGCATGCAAGATCACAAAAAACATAGACATGATAGAAGCAATAATCAATCTAACATAGTATCTCAATATCCATCGGATCCCCGCAAACACAACATATAGGATTACAAATAGATGATCTTGATCATGAACGGAGCTCACAAGATCTAAACATGATAGCACAAAGGAGGAGAACCAACCATCTAGCTACTGTATGGACCCATAGTCCAAGGGTGAACTACTCACACATCACTCCGGAGGCTGGCATGGTGATGAAGAAGGCCTCCAGGAGGATCTCTCCCATCCGACAGGGTGCCGGGAAGAGCTTCGGATCCCCTGGATCTAGGGATGGAGATGGCGGTGGCTATAGACTCTTTCGTGGATTTCTGATCGGGTGTTTAGGGTTTCTGCATCAGGGTGCTTTTATAGGCGATGAGGCGAAGTCGGTGGCCGCCTAAGGGGCCCACAACAGGGCCTAGCGCGCCCAGGGGGCGCGCCACCCTATGGTGTGGCCGCCTCGTGGCCCCACTTTGGCTGCCCTCCGGACTCCGTGTTCCATCTGGTAAAATATTGACTTTGGCTTTTATCCTGTCCAATTCCGAGAATATTTCCTTACTAGGTTTTCTGAAACCAAAAACAGCAAAAAATAGACAACTAGCACTGTGGCATCTTGTTAATATGTTAGTTCTAGAAAATGTATAAAAATACCTCAAAGTGTAAACAAAACATAAGAAAGTTGATATAAAATAAGCATGGAGCATCGAAAATTATAGATACGTTTATAATGTATCACAGGGTCATAAACCTTTATCATCTTTTTACTTCCATTCAAACAATATTCTTAAGAATACAATTTCTTAAGAACATAACAAAAATTTAGCAATACTAGTTTTGCCTATCTTTTGGTTTTAGCCATGGATTTTGTAATCAAAGATTTCAATGAATTTTCTACAAGGACCTTTTCATTATTGTTTGGGTGATATTGAATAACTCTAAAACTTCCACAAAAATCCATACAAGATATGGTGCCGATCCCACGAAATTCAGATGGTTCACTTTATTCTAAATGAGTGTTCACTATTTCTAACTAATGGTCTTTACATTTATCCTACCACGCTTTATTCGGTGCCATCTATTCACCCACTTGATATAAAATATCACATTGCGATGCTTTGCACTTCGACGTATCAAATGCATTGCATTTCAAAATTCCTTATGCCAATCTTATAATGTTGAATTTCATTACTATTGATCAAATCGTAGTAATTAGATTCTCTTATATTTGGTACCCCATGAGTATGAAATTCTTTGATCATATCAAATAGTTTCACACTCATGTTTTATTTGGTAAACTCCTGTACAAAATTCAACAATCACAAAATGATAATCACCACTTTGTTTAAATCCGATACATCGTATATGTATTTCCTTTCAACAGTTCATCAAACACTTTGTATTCACGCAATACGCGGCGTTTTAGTTATCTTACCAAACTTGGGCATGATTCATATGTGACAAGAGATCAAATGACTTTCATATATTATCAACATAACTTTGAATTTAAACAATGGTTTCAATCAAAATGAATATATCATTTAGTTGGGTATTTTCAAGGCATTTTAATATTTTACAAATGTTCATGAATTATCAATTAGTTTTACAACAAGGATAATTCGCACATAATCGACAACATATAAACACAAATAGAAATCATTCATAGAATCAGAACAACTATTTTTTACACAATGATATGAATAACTATCTCATGAAGTGTGAGACACACTAAAGAAGTCACAATCCATCGATTACAATAATCATCCAAAAATGATAAATGTCGAGCGAGTGTATTGTTGGCTATCATCATGCTCACCATCAACATGCAACATCACCTCCTCGACAGCAAGCAATTCTCATGCAAAAGGACCTATTTTCACCAAAACAGAACAAGTATCAAATACTTTAACACTACAATAAGTGTTTGCAAGATTATAATATTTATAAAATGAAGGGAATATGCCCCGAGAGGCAATAATAAAGTTGTTATTATCGTATTCCAAGTATATGATAGATGTTTATTTTGCATTCTATAATTGTATTAATTGGAAATGTTAATACATGTGTGTCTAATAAACAAATAAAGGGTTCCTAGTTATGCCTCTATTATAAAGTAGCTCGTTGATTAACAAGATGATCAAGGTTTCCGGATTATGGACATTGGATGTTGTTCATAACGAGGTCACAACATTAGTGCAATGATGTGATGAACATTCATCCGAAGTATAGCATTATGATCAGTCATTGTATTTATATTGCTATAACATCATACGAAGTAATCTTAGTCCTTAGACCATGAGATCATGTCAATCGCTAACACTAGAAGAGTAACTTGATAACATCAAACGTCACACTGTAACAAGGTGACTATGAAGGTGGGTTGAGATACTCCGAAGGTGTTATGTTGAGGTTCATGGATCAAGAGTGGGATTTTTCCATCTCGATGATGGATAGATATACCCTGGGCCCTCTCTGTGATATCACATTGAGATAGCTTGCAAGCAAGTGATATGATCAGTAGAATGTTATATCACGGGAACGAGAAAAGAGTGCATGTCGGTAACAAGATCAAACTAGGTATAGAGATACCGATGATCGAATCTCATACATGTAATATATCGCGATACAAAAGGATTTAGTTACTAGCGTTAAAGGTTCTCACGACCATAGAAGTCGTTGTTGAATGTGTGGGAGTCAGTATGGATCTCTAGGTCCCGCTACTGATTATTGATTGGAGAAGGGTCTTGATCATGTCTGCATTATTCACGAACCCTGGGTTGACACACTTAAGGGATACCGACACCATTTGGTGCAAATGTGTTCCAGAGAAAATATTTACAAAGCACTGGAATCATTTCAATGGACACCAAAATTGTTTCGGCTGAAATTGCTGAAATTGATTATGCATGTGATATTGAAATATTGCAGGGGTTTTATGTGAATGTTTGTTAATTAAAGTAATTAAAAAAATCTGAATAAAATAAATAAAAGAGTTTTATTAAATGAGTGTTGCATTAAATTTGGTGTAAATTTAATGCATGTGATTGGAATTTTGAGTGGAGGCATGTTTATGTGAGTGGATCTTCGATCCACATGAATGAGAGGAGGTGGAGGGGCTCCTCCATGGACGCCGTCCATGGGAGGGGATGCCCTCCCCTCCCCTATAAAAGGCCTCCCTCACAAAGCACACCTCCTCGTGAAGGATCTCTCTCCCCCTCTAGAATTATTCCCCCATGGTCTTGGATTAGCGAGATACATGTTCCTGGTGGCTTTTTGCCTGGAAGGAGTTCCTGCTTCCACTACATCGCTGGAGCAAGGAGGCGGAGGTTGTTTGGTGGACCGGACGTGTGTGCGAGCATGGATGCGCAGCTGATTTCTGGCGCTAGGACTTCCTCTTGATCTTGAGATCGGCAAGTGATCGACTACATCATCCATGAGTCAAATATTGTTACACCTTGTCGGTCTTCAAGGGTATGATCTCTATGGATGTATATCCACCCATTGCTTGTATCTAGTAGATAGATTTTGGTGCTTAGTAGTTCCCACCATAGGAATTTTTTTGTTTTCTATGTTGCGAACCCAACAGTGGTATCAGAGCCTAATCTATGCGTAGATGCTTTACACGGGTAGTACACATAAGAGTATGTGGACGATGATGATCATATTATTCTATCTTATATGTATTTTGGATATTGGTGGCATAGTGGGATGAAGCGGCCAGACTAGCTTTACATGTCCTCGCACATGAGACCTGTTCCACGCTTGACATGCAACTAGTTTTGTATAAGTGGCTAGCAGGTGTCTGTCTCTCCTACTATAGTCAATATCTGATTTTCAACGAGTTGCTAATAATTTAGTTATCATCGTTGTGGTTCCATGTTCGTAGGTAAGACCGGTTATATCTTCGAAATCCCTAAGCCACGTAAAACTTGCAATGGATAAATTAGAGGCATCTAGTTTAGATTTTTGCTGGGCTAGTGTCATGATATGGTAATGTTGTAAGTTGAAGTATAGTTGATACTCTTATAACATACCTAACGTTTAAGTTCCATGGACCTTGTCCTTACACACAAAGGAATGATAAAGATCATACCATGATGCACATGATAGTGATCAAGTGCAAGAACCATATCATTTCACTTCATGCATATGATGTTTGCATCTTATATTGCTTGTTTGGCATTTTAGTAGCATTATAAGATGATCCCTCATTTATATATCAAGATAAAAATGTGTTCTTTCTTAGTATGCACTACTCTATGGATCATTGTTTCAAGGCATCATGTGATGATCGGGCGTTTTTGATTCTATGCTTTCATACAACGGGTGTAAGAAAGTTTTACACACACGAGTACTAAGGTTCTTACTTGGCGAGCCTATCATGTACAGAGATGGCCTCGGAACACGGACCAAAAGGTTAAGCATGAGTAATATAGTTGATATGATGCTCATATAGATGCTTGCCTTTGAAGCTACACCGACTCACGTGATGATCGGACTTGGTGTAGTGGATTTGGTTCATGTAATCACCAAAAAGACGCGAGGGATGTTGTTTTTGAGTGGGATTTCAATCGTAATTTGGATTAGTTGAACTCAATCTATCATAAACTTAGTCTAAATAAACTTTACAAATTCTGTTGTAGATGGCACCACCTGCTTTTAATTTCAATGTGTTCATGGAGAAAGAGAAACTTGCGGCGAATGGTAGCAACTTTACCAGCTGGTCCATGAATTTGAGGATTCTCCTCATTGCTGCACAAAAGCAATATGTGCTAGAGGCTCCGCTAGGCCCCCCACTAGCTCCTGATGCCCCTGACGAGGAAAAGAATATCTATTTGACTCGTCAGGAGGACCACAACTTAGTTCATTGCGGCATACTGTATGGGCTAGAGCCTGAACTTCGAAAGTGTTTTGAAAATGGCAATGCCTTTAATACCATGGGAGAATTGAAAATGATTTTCAATACCCATGCTGCCATAGAGAGTTATAATGCTTATGAAAAGTTCTTTAGCTGCATGATGGAAGAGAACAGCACCGTTAGTGAGCATGTACTCAAAATGTCTGGGTATGCTGATAAGCTTGTGTCCTTGGGAATAACGATTCCCACTGACTTAGGCATACATCGTGTTCTCCAATCTCTGCCACCTAGCTACAAGAGCTTCATCATGAACTATAACATGCAGGGCATGAAGAAGTCACTCCTCTAGCTTCTGTCAATGCTTAAGACTGCAGAAGTGGAGATCAAGAAAGAGCATCAAGTGTGGATGATCAATAAGACCACCGGTTTCAAGAAAGACAAAAAGGGTAAACAGAAGGGAAAGAAGGGCAGAAAATCTGTTGTTGCGCTTGAAAAGAAATCCCAAGCTAGCCCTAAGTCTGATACCGAGTGCTATTATTGCAAGGGGACTGGCCATTGGAAGCGCAACTTCCCCAAGTATTTGGTGGACTAGAAGGTCGGAAAGGCAAATAAAGGTATATGTGATATACATGTTATTGATGTGTACTTGACTAGTACTCTCAGTAGCACCTGGGTATTTGATACTGGATCGGTTGCTAATATATGTAACTCAAATCAGGGGCTGCGGAACAAGCGTCAACTAGCAAGGGATGAGGTCACGCTGTGTGTCGGCGATGGATCAAGAGTTGATGTGATCGCTGTCGGGATGCTACCTCTCCATTTGCGGTCGGGATTAGTGATAAATCTAAATAATTGTTATTTGGTGCCTAAACTGAGCATGAACATTGTATCCGGATCGTGTTTATTGCAAAGTGGTTATTCGTTTAAATATGAAAACAATAGTTGTTCGATTTATATGGATAATATATTTTATGGTCATGCACCTATGATGAATGGTTTATTTCTGTTGAATCTCGATAGTAGTGATACACATATTCATAATGTTGATGCTAAAAGGATTAAACTTGATAATGATATATCTACATATATGTGGCACTGTCGTCTAGGTCATATTGGTGTTAAACGCATGAAGAGACTCCATTCTGATGGACTTTTAGAATCACTTGATTTTGAATCATTTGGTACACGTGAGCCATGCCTTATGGGCAAGATGACTAGAACCCCATTTTCCGATACAATGGAGCAGGCGACAGATTTATTGGAAATCATACATACTGACGTATGTGGTCCAATGAGTGTGTTAACACGAGGTGGATATCGTTATTTTGTTACTTTCACATATGATTTAAGTAGATACAAGTATATCTATTTGATAACACACAAGTTTGAAACCTTTGAAAAGTTCAAGGAATTTCAGAGTGAAGTGGAAAATCATCATAATAGAAAGATTAAATTTCTCCCGTCCAACCGTGGAGGTGAGTATCTAAGTTATGAGTTTAGCGCACATATGAGAGATTGTGGAATAGTTTCACTACACAAGCCTGCCGAAACACCACGATGTAATGGTGTGCCGGAACGTCGTAACTGTACTTTATTGGATATGGTTCGATCTATGATGTCTCTGACTGACTTGCCACTGTCATTTTGGTGTTATGCACTAGAAACCGATGCATTCACTTTAAATAGCGCACCATCTAAATCCGTTGAAATGACACGGTATGAATTGTGGTTTGGAAACAAACCTAAGCTGTATTTCTTAAAGTTTGGGGATACGATGTTTATGTGAAGAAACTTCAGCCTGATAAACTAGAACCCAAAGTGGAAAAATGCGTCTTCATAGGATACCCTAAAGAAACAATTGGGTATTCCTTCTATCACAAATTCGAGGGCAAGGTTTTCGTTGCCAAGAATGGATCCTTTCTAGAGAAAGAGTTTCTCGCGAAAGGTCTGAGTAGTCAGAAGGTAGAACTCGAAGAGGTTATTGAACTTTCTCTTCATGAAATGGTGAGTGGCGCAGCGATGGAAATTGTTCTAGAGTTGACTTCACCAAATGAAGAAGGAACTAATGATAATGATCATGAAACTTCGAAAGAGGATACTACCGAACCTCGTAGGTCAAGCAGGACACGTGCAGCTCCTGAACTGTATGGAAATCTTGTCGTGAATTACATGGTAGATGGAATAGATGACCCTGCGATGTGTGAAGAAGCGATGATGAGACCGGATTCCAACAAATGGCTAGAAGCCAAATTTGAGATGGAATCCATGTACGAAAACCAGGTTTGGACCCTGGTGGACTTACCTCATGACCGAAAGGCCGTTGAGAATAAATGGATTTTCAAAAGAAAAATTGATGTTGATGGTAATGTGACCATCTATAAAGCTTGACTTGTCGCAACGGGGTTTTGAAAAATTCAAGGAGTTGACTACGATGAGACATTCTCTCCCGTAGCGATGATAAAGTCGGTTAGGATTATGTTAGCAATTGCTGCATATTTCGATTATGAAATATGGCAGATGGATGTCAAAACTGTGTTCCTCAATGGTAACATTGAAGAAGAGTTGTATATGATACAACCTAAGGGTTTTGTCGACCCTAAGGATGCTGATAAGGTATGCAAGCTTTAGCGATCCATCTATGGACTGAAGCAAGCATCCCGGAGTTCGAATCTCCGCTTTGATGAGGTGATCAAAGAAGTTTGGATCTCTCCAAACTTATGGAGAGGCTTGTATTTACAAGAAAGTGAGTGGAAGCAATGTGGCATTTCTGATATTATATGTGGATGACATACTATTGATTGGAAATGATATAGATCTTTTAAACAATGTTAAAAGTTATCTAAACAGCAAATTTTTGATGATGGACCTTGGTGAAGCATCATATATATTAGGAATTAAGATCTATAGAGATAGATCAAGACGCCTAATTGGGTTATCGCAAAGTACATACCTTGATAAGATATTAAAGAAGTTTAATATGGATGGAAGTAAGAAGGGGTTCTTACCTATGTTGTAAGGCAAGACATTGAGTAAGACTCAAGCCCATCTACGGCGGAAGAAAGAGAGATAATGGATAAGATACCTTATGCCTCATCCATGGGCTCTATAATGTACACCATGCTATGTACCAGATCAGATGTGGCACATGCTATTAGTTTGACTACGAGGTACCAATCTGATCTAGGTTCTGAAGACTAGATAGCGGTTAAGAATATCCTTAAGTACTTAAGAAGAACTAAGGAAATGTTTCTTGTATACGGAGGTGAAGAAAAGCTGGTCGCTAAGTGTTATGTTGATGCTAGATTTGACACCGATCCGGATGACTCTAAGTCTCAATTCGTATACATATTTCTCTTGAACGGAGCAGCAGTTAGTTGGAGGAGCTCCAAAACCTGTGGTGGCTGGATCAACAATGGAGACGGAATATGTTGTTGCTTCAGAAGCGGCGCAGGAAGCGGTTTGGATGAAAGAGTTCATAACCGAACTAAGTGTGGTTCCTAGTGTGTTGGACCCAATGGTGATCTATTATGACAACAATGGAGCCATAGACAACGCGAAGGAACCAAGGTCTCATAAGAATTCCAAGCATATTAAGCGTCGGTTTCACTCCATCCGCGAGCATGTCAAGGATGGAGATATAAAGATTTGTAAAGTACACACGGACCTAAATGTAGCAGATCCATTGACTAAAATTCTCCCTAGGGCAAAACATGATCAGCACCAAAACTCCATGGGTTTTAGATTTATCACTATGTAAACTAGATTATTGTCTCTAGTGCAAGTGGGAGACTGAAGGGAATATGCCCTGAGAGGCAATAATAAAGTTGTTATTATCGTATTCCAAGTATATGATAGATGTTTATTTTGCATGCTATAATTGTATTAATTGGAAATGTTAATACATGTATGTTCAATAAACAAATAAAGGGTTCCTAGTTATGCCTCTCTTATAAAGTAGCTCGTAGATTAACAAGATGATCAAGGTTTCCGGATCATGGACATTGGATGTTGTTAATAACGAGGTCACAACATTAGTGCAATGATGTGATGAACATTCATCCGAAGTATATCATTACGATCAAAGTCATTGTGTTTATATTGCTATAACATCATACAAAGTAATATTAGTCCTTAGACCATGACATCATGTCAATCGCTAACACTAGAAGAGTAACTTGATAACATCAAACGTCACACCGTAACAGGGTGACTATAAAGGTGGGTTCAAATACTCCGAAGGTGTTATGTTAAGGCTCATGGATCAAGAGTGGGATTTGTCCATCCTGATGATGGATAGATATACTCTGGGCCCTCTCGGTGATATCACATTGAGATAGCTTACAAGAAAGTGATATGATCACTAGAATGTTATATCACAGGCACGAGAAAGGAGTGCATGTCGGTAAAAAGATAAAACTAGGTATAGAGATACCGGTGATTGAATCTCGGACATAGTTAATATATCACGAGACAAAGGGATTTAGGTACTAGCGTTAAAGGTTCTCACGACACAGAAGTCATCGTTGAATGTGTGGGAGTTAGTATGGATGTCCAGGTCCCACTACTGATTATTAACCGGAGAAGAGTCTCGATCATGTCTGCATTATTCGCAAACCGTAGGTGACACACTTAAGGCATACCGACACCATTTGGAGCAAATGTGTTCCAGAGAAAAGATTTAGAAAGCGCTGGAATTATTTCAAAGGACACCGAAATTGTTTCGGGTGAAATTGCTGAAATTGGTTCTGCATGTGATATTGAAATATTACAGTGGGTTTTATGTGAATGTTTGTTAATTAAATTAATTAACAAAATTCTGATAAAATAAATAAAAGATTTTTATTAAATGAGAGTTGCATTAAATTTGGCGAAAATTTAATGCATGTGAGTGGAATTTTGAGTGGAGGCATGTTTATGTCAGTGGAGCTTCCACCCACATGAATGCAAGGAGGTGGAGGGGCTCCTCCATGGCCACTGGTCATGGGAGGGGATTCCCCCTCCCCTATAAAAGGCCTCCCTCTCCTCCCTCACAAAGCACACATCCTCGTAAAGGATCTCTCTCCCCCTCTAGAGTTATTCCCCCATGGTCTCGGATTAGCGAGATACATGTTCCCGGTGGCTTTTCGTCTGGAAGGAGTTGCTGCTTCCGCTGCATCGCTGGAGCGAAAAGGTGGAGGTTGTGCGGTGGACCGGACATGTGTGCGAGCACGGATGCGCTGCTGATTTGAGGCGCTAGGACTTCCTCTTGATCTTGAGATCAGCAAGCGATCGACTACATCATCCATGAGTCAAATCTTGTTACAATTTGTCGATCTTCAATGGTATGATCTCTATGGATGTATATCCACCCGTTGCTTCTATCTAGTAGATAGATTTTGGTGCTTAGTAGTTCCCATCAGAGAATTTTTTGGTTTCCTATGCTACGAACCCAACAAAAATATTGTATATCAAATATATATCTTTGTCAACGATGGCGTACCAACTAATGCGAGAGAGACAGACACCCCCAAGCCACTTATATGGTGGAATCCATATGTCAAGCGTGGACTAGTCTCACGAATGAACGCGTAAAGTCGGTTGGGGGCTGCTTCATCAAGCATTGCTGCAGTATGCACAAGTACACATGGGAGGGTAACAACTATAAAATCAACGCCCGCACACTAGAACTCGTGTGTTCTACCCGTACTAGCAATACTACGCATAGATCTAGCTCTGATACCACTGTAGGGGTTTAACGCCTCAAAATAATATTTTTTCCTATGCGAACAATCCTAACGCTAGGATCTATCTATTAGTAATGTAGTAATAGGAGGGGATTTTCGTGAACTTATCCTTGAAGACCGAAAAGCGTTGTCAACGTTCGGGAGAACGTGGTTGATATAGTCGTACCGACGCCGACCTCAAGGCCATTTTGAACTCAGACGACTCCACCAGCTTCAGCTCCACTAGCTCCAATGACTCTGATGGCTTGAACGACTTGAGAACCACTAGTGTAGTGCCTCGTGGGGAGTCACACACATACGATGTTTGACAATGACTCCCGGACCCTAATCTAGCAGACGTTGTAGAAGTAGATCTCCTAGATCCGGAATCCTTGCAGCGTGACGATGCTCCGCGGTAAAGAACACTCTCGTTCGCACAACCCTTACAGTGGGGCCGCACTCACAAGAGAGAGAGAGAGAGAGAGAGAGAGAGAGAGAGAGAGAGAGAGAGAGAGAGAGAGAGAGAGAGAGAGGGCACTTGGAGGGGGACGCCTCGAAGTTGGGATCAATTGGTGTGTCTTAGTCCCTCCATATGCCCTCCTTTATATAGGGGAGGGGAGGTACTCCCTCCCTCAAAGTCCCGGGGTGGGACTAATCAAAGGGAGGAGGTGGGGAGGCGCGCCGGCCAACCTCCACATGGGCCCCACGTGGTGGGAAGCCCACATGTGGCCGACGGATCCTCCTAGGGCAGCGACCCCCTCTTGGGCCCTTTTCCCTTTGGGAATTGGCCCATTAGGTGGACTACCCAATTAAATCATATTTAAATTATTAAATAAATGTATAATTCAATAATTAACATATATTTACATTATATTGTAGCTTAAGCCAGAGGAAAAGCAATCCATCTAAGGCTATCTGCCCGTGCGCGCATTTCTGGCCGTTTGATATTCACTCTCAGTCATCTCAGTCGTGCGGTTTCAGGTGCTGACCTAAGTCTTATGAGCTGGTCCCTCCCGCCCCCACACCTATACAAGCTCCCGCCTATCCCAACCCCTCCTCCGTCTCCCCAGTAACCTACGCCGCACCCTCCGCTCCCAAGATCTCCCTCTCACCTCCGCTCCCTTTGCCCCCTCCACTCACAAGGCCACTGCCTCCCGTCCAACTCCCACATCCAGTGTCGGTCGCCTCTGCTTTGCCGCCTCAAACCTGCCCAATACCAATTCAACATCGCCCCTAACCCCACGCACCGGTCCGCCGCCACACTTTGCTGGTGGTGAGGAAGATAAGGAGGAGGTGAGCGTGTGAGACGATGGGGGTGAGAGAGAGGGGCCAGCGCGGGTAGAGATGCTCCTATACAGGACTATGCGAAGATGTCGGATCATCCTCACCATTTTAAATGGAAAAACCAGGGACGGATGGCGGAGAAAAGGAAATGAAAAGGAGAAGGCTCGCGAGGCATGCGATGACGCGGCGCATAGAGATCGGCCAGAACCCGGAATCTACAGTAACTGAACGGAAGAACCACTGAACGAAAAGCGTGTAGCGCTAACATGGCGATAAATGGTCACTCCTTGCGATATACGGTCGCGTTTCATGTCACTTCAATAATTAACATATATGTATTCCTGAAACAACGCAAAATAAGATGATTTTGGCCCCTCTTAGGCTCTGCAACTGAATTTGCTTTTCAATATATTAGCATATCTCGAGAATACATGAGATGCTTGTGTAAATTGATATGTGTTCTACGTTGTTCTACAATTTCTACACAAGTTAACAAAAATTTCGGTTCCCATGACTTGGAGCATGCTCTATTATTGATGAACAAGCAGGTCCCATCGACTAAATAGGTCAAAAGAAATGTCATAACTTCTATTTTTCATTTTTGATGTACAAAAATTATCAAACTTGATTACATATTAGATCTTTCTTTTATATAAAGATTCATGGAAACTTCCAGCCATACCTTCTCTTTTAAATTATATTGAACCAATGAATAATTTAGAATAAATCAAGTATAACTTCTGCATTGAATTAGTATATATGTAATCTGGTTGTCTATATTGACTAAACTAATTATTTAATAATCCAACCACTTATAAGTGTTGAATACAAAGTTGTTCCTTCTCTTGGATATCTACAATCTAAATAGTTGTAAGCATCGATTTTGAGGCTGTCGAACAAGGTTACCGTGTGATCTTCATAAGTTAGCTTATTTTGATATTATTAGTTTTTTTACCTGGACCATGTAACATGCCAGTTTCTTTTGGTACTAAACTTGGTCTATTGATCGATGTATTTTTGTTTGAAATTTACTCGATGTATTTTCGTTTAAAGTTTGCTCGATGTACCTTCTGTTTACTTGAATAAACACTAGTACCCCTATGTTGCTTATTAGCTTCAATATGAAATAAGGGCCCGCTTCTTGCATCCAAGGTTAGATCTCTCCGTTTTAGATATGTCTAACACGTAAATGACTCATTTGTCTACCGATTAATTTATGGTAATATATTTAAGTAGAAGTGAGTGAGTATAACACACCTACCACACTTTGCCAAATAGACTATAGGTGGCTGGACGAAGCGCGCATGTCCACGTAGTATTATTTAATCCCCATTGCATCGGAACTCCTTTCGGACAACTCCGGACACCCGCCGGAATTTCCCGAAACCATTCCGGTTCCCCTTTCTTTTTTATTTGGTGATTCCTATTATACCAAAATAATCTCTGAGCATTGTCAAACACTTAAGCGTGATACTCTACGGTTCGAGAACACTCCATATATGGTCAATACCACTCTCGAACCAATGATCATCAGCGGGACCTGGATGCTCATAATGACCTTCGTGCATTCCACGAGAATCTTTGTCGTTGAACCATTAAACATAGATTCCCATATCCTTTGTTATTTTGATACTTTACTTGTCTGAGACCTGATCATTGACATCGCCATGTCGTATTCAATATCGTTACCGAAAAGTATAACTTTACTCGTTCTGAGATATGTCGTCCCCATGATCTAGTCACACACTGCAACTTTATGGACACCATGCCTTCGAGTGGGCCCAGAGTATCTCTCCGTCACGCGGAAGAACAAATCCCGCTCTTGACACATAGGTCCTCTACATGCCCCTCTAAATACCTGAAGACATCTTTATGATCACCGTTTCACCGAGTGATGTTTGATACAATCAAGGCACTCTCGGGTGAGTGATTGATATGGTCTCACAGTCTAAGGAATTGGTTACTATGTTTCCAGTCATTGTAACAGTGAAATTCATGACTTGATTTTGTTACAATTCCTGTGTTGGGTATGTCAATAACCTTCATTCACTTAATAAAAATGACCCTATTGTCAATTGACATAAATATCCATGATCGGAAAACCTCGATCATCTATTTTCCAATGAACTAGTGTCTAGAGGATCACTAGGGACTTTGCTGGTTTACATATCACACGTGTGTTGACGTTCCTATCAATATAGTTATAGCATGATATAAAACCTAGAATTTTTATAAACTAAAACTTACCTTTTCTAAAAACCCGTTTTTGAAAATTACACAAGCCTAGGATGTCTGATCCACAACTATTCATCAAACAACCACATAATTAGAACTTGCTGAGTACGCTCATACTCAATCTATCCTCCTTGCGCTTTCTTAGGTTTAATTCAATGATGGGACTATAAACGTGGTACTAGAAGACTTAGGAGGCATCTACATGAAGTCAAAGTTAGCTCAACGAGGTCGACTGAACCAGTTACTCATAATAGTGATTGATGAGATAAAATTAAACTTAGACGGGATCCAATTCTTGAGGATAGGAACCATACACTTAGAAGTTGATGGTAGAGCAAATAGAAAACATTTAGTTATCGAGATACGACTAGGGGTAGATCTAGTGCTAGACTAGACTACAATCTGCTTCTCACAGATCTTGGTTTGAACAAGAATGTACCTAGCAAGCTCATTGTGTCATGAAAGTTCCGAGGATCTTATATGAAGATCTATGATATGAATATATAGTTATACCTTGGACCTGCGATGTTTCTGTTGTAGTACTGTAGTAGGTGTAATATCCGTGGAACGATGTTCTGTGAGTGTTATGCCGATGACTCGCACTCTACAACATGCAGTGGAGTGCTACGTCACCACAAATGTCTTGTAATCAAATCCTAGAGGGATCAAGACAACTATTCATACACGAAGTAAGTCATGTATTCGGAGTATAGTAATACGAAGAGAATTAACCACGACAGTGGCGACAAAGATTCAGTCGTGCACGCGATCTTTTTTCTCTTAGGTCGTTGTCTCTTCGTGCATGTTGGAATCATGTGTGGCACCGAATATGGTTGAATGGGTAAGCTGACCCAAATCACCCATATATGGGTTGGATGGGTCAAAAATAGGTGACCATCCAAAAATTTCTGTGTGGGGACAATTTATGGGTAAGCTCTTGGAGTTGTTTATTTCGCTCTCTTACCCAGATTTTCCGGGGTTAATTGGATTCAATGTCCCTTCAACTTTCATTGGTCGAAAAATATCGTTACAAAACTGAAGTTGAAAACATGCCACTCCAACTTTCTCATACTTTTATCTATGCCATTTTATTCAATTAAGAGAATAACAGTTCAAAGAAGGCTTGTATTTAAATGTGTGTTTAAGTATTGACTATACTACCTTATGTCCACATTTGGACAACACTTTTGGGTCTTTCTCAACAAAAAAAGAATACTGTATATCAAAATTTGGTAGCCTACAAACCACATCTACGGAACACCCAAATTTGGACATTACTTTTAGGCCGATTAAGGGCGTGTTATAAAGTCCTCTGACTTCTCAAAACTCCTTCGATCCAACTTCTCAGGGTGATTCTCGTTTTGTCGCTAGAGCAGGAAACGTTCGGCAGGTGCTCCATCGTTTTGGTTGGGCTGGCAGCCCATGCCGCATGTGTCCGCCTGCTAGGTTCTAGCCTGGTTCTTACTAGTTGGGATAGCATCTAGGGGATAGTAGGGACCGCTTGGGTGGTTCCCAGCCCGAGAACTTTTTATTTTCGTGATTTGAGTCGCCGACCGGTGCTCTTTCTCGATTTGGAGGTCAGGGAAGTTGACGGCCGAAGCTGCCAGAAGAGGACAGGGACGAAGGAGGATGGGGACAACGGATATTCGTCATAACAACCGGAACATGCATGGTGGCGGCGGTCGGAGGAGAGTCACAAAGCACTGGTGGACCTAGAGAGTGCAAACGCCAAGGAGGAGAGGCGCGGCAAGGGGTCGGGGCGTCAGCGGGGATAAGAGGCGGGAATGCGGTCGGAGTTAAGGAGCCTTGTAGCATCGTGGCGACGAGGTCGCCAGAAGGAAGATCAATGGCAATGTCACAGGATCGGGGATTGAGACAAGAGAAATAGAGCAAGCGAGAAAGGGGCTAAACGTTTTCACTCGCGGTAGCAAATCATTGTAATTTTGGGCTGCTCCGGCATCTATTCATGCGCGGATTCTCGAAAGTGCTGCTCCGTGTTTTGTACAACAAATTGTCCTACCTTCTCGGATCCAGCTTCCTGAGTTGTGCTAGTTTCCATGTGAACTTATATCCCATATAACCGAGGTCAGTAAGGCCACAATCCATCAAGCAATCTCTAAACCTAGCCAACTATGTCTTCGCCCGAGCATTCCCTCCTCTAGATCCAAAATCTTGTTAAAGTCTCCCGCACAAATCGAAGGCAAATCATCCCGCGATTTCAAGTAACGGAGAGCCTCCCAAGTTTTTGCACGCAACTCCGTCTTAGGTTCCTTGTTGATTCAGATTCCAGTGAATCTCTAGTGACAACCATCAACCGTGATCTTGATATCTATATAGTATTGGAACTACGACCTAACAGACACGTTCACTCCATCCCTTCGCTAAGGATCCAAATCATCACTCCTTCCGGTAAAGTCAACTGTACATCGTTGCTAACACCCAAGCTCCGCCTCATTCTATCCCTGCCATAGATTTCATCCTGGTCTCGCAAAGAAAAAACACCACTGGATTGTAGGAGCTAGCTAAATCCCTAGATTTGCCAACTGCCGCGTCCAACCCCGAACTGCGGCAATTGAGAGAGAGCCAAGATGTAGCCTATTGAAAACTGAGTTTTCCCGATCACCCTGTTGGTTCCCTCCTGGTACTACCAATCTATCAAAAAATCAGTTCCATGGCTTTTGCCCACAGATAGAGGTGGAAACGAGCCGAACCAAGCTGGCTCTTGGCTCGCTTCGGTCAGTCTCGGGAAATTCGAGCCGAGCCAAGGCTCCGCTTGGAGCTTGAAAATTTCCAGAGGAGGGCTCGGAGCTCGGCTCGACAGCTCGTCGAGCCTGCTGAACTCTCCTTCCCTTTCTCTATCGTTCCCTCATCCCGTGCTCAAACATCGCCGCCGTCGGCGTGATTGCGGCCGTCTCTTGCCGCCGGAGGTCAATTCCTCGCGCAGGCCGGCTCGCCGCCGTCTGCCCCGCCCATTCCCGTCTTGATTTTGCCAAATCCTACGCCCCACCGTCACCATGAATGACGCCTAGCCGAGCTCCTCCATCCCCGATCTACGCCGCCTCCTCATCTGGGCCGGGCAGCACCACCGCTGTCGGACAAGGTGCGTTGCTAGAAGAGGTCCACTTGATGTGAGGCGCTGGTCTAGGTGGGGAGCGCCGTCCACATCTCATATTCGTCCTCAACCAATACGACCTGTTCCCGTACTTTTTTAATCAGATCGAATCCAATGCATGCATGAGCCGACGCCCTTCTACATCTTCTAGTCCATGATACATCCAAGCTATGTGAATTCCTTGCACTTCTATTTGCTAAAATCTTCTTGTCCGTGATACATCTTCTCGTCTGAGCTAATTGATTTTAGTATTATGTGGTGAAGTATGAGATATTAAAATCTGGACTATCATACAGAATTGGTTTGAGTATCTTGTTACCTGCACTTCTATTTGATATACACATATGTGAATATATGGTAGGCAGAAAGTTACTGTACTTCGCATGCATGTTTGGAAGAACAGCATCAGAGTATGTTATGGATAAAATCATGCCTTAAAATTATGTTCTGGATCTATTCATGCCTTGTAACACTATGTTATGAATGTATTCTTGGTAAATCGTTGTACATAATTGTAAATTGTTACATTTTAAGCATACGTTATGGCAAAAAAAATTTGCATCCAGCCTTCGAGTCGGCTTGCAAGCTTTACCGAGTTGACTTGTTGAGTCTCGAGCCTGATTTCTAGGGTTGAGGCTTGGCTTGTCCAATTTCCGAGCCGAGTCGAGCCCGAGCCAAGCCTTGTCGAGCCTGAGCTTTAAGTCCACCCCTACACACAGCTTCATTAGTACCCTCTCCAACAACCTGAACCGAGAGAGGCATCCACGCTTGTTTAGTAGTGTCTCTCACAGAGTCAAACTTGGAGACAGAATTATAGAAAAGGGTAGTATATAAATATGATTCCAATCAGCAATACTTATTGCTTCTGTTTTGTCGTGAACGAAAACAATCCTTCTGTATAATTACCATCGCTAACCATGAGTCCACGATTGCACAATCCTCCTCGGAACTAAACCGAGGCCGTAGGTAGCCTGGCTCCACGCGTCGGTGCCGTGAACCACCAGCGGACGAATCTAAAAAGTCAGAATTGAACACGCGAGAAGAATAAAAACTGAGGCGAACTCTCTTTATCCCCTCTGGGGGGACTTCTCCTATAAAGCCAAACCCCGGAAGTTCTTTTGCCTCACAAACTAGTCCTCCAGCTCTCAAGTCTAACCCGACGACCATGGCCACCAAGCAGAGCCTCCTCGCCCTCGCCCTACTCGCCGCCGCCTGCATCCTCCTCCTCATCCCGTCGGCATCCGCCGTCACAGACCTCGAGTACTGCAGTAAGTAGCTACTTCGGGTTCTCGGAGGTGAAAATTCCGTGTAACGAACTGTTTGGGTTGCTGTCGCGGCTATGGTTTGCAGATAAGCACAAGGACTACCCGGTGAAGGTGAGCGGCGTGGAGATCGTGCCGGATCCGGTCGAACGCGGCGTGCCAGCCACCTTCAAGATCTCCGCTACCACCGGTAAACCTTTCTTCGGGCATATCTCTTTCTACTAGTATATGCTTTTGTTTCCTTGCCAGTAGTTGGTTACTTGGTTCCGCATGAATTTGGTGTACTGGTTAGGGCGCTAGAAGAAATTACTAATTGGGAGTTTAACTTTGTAGTACTGGATTAATTGGGGATCTGTAGTATACAGAACTTTAAGGATACAGAATTCTGCCTCTACTATCATAGGCTAACCTCGCGTGCGGTTATTGGAACTAGTTTCTTCTCTAAAATAAATAAATATATTTTTCTTACTTGGTTTTATTTAAGATCAGGATTTCTTGCCTTGCCGTGGTTGTGGAATTGTGATGTGCGAGTCTCTAGCTCTGTGGGTAACAAACCATGGCGTGCTTTGGGGGATTTATTTGAGCTGTTGCGGTTAGGTGGTGTGTCTCTGTACAGGATACAGCTATTTGTGTGCTACCGAGTCCTTCAGAGAACTTAACTTCTTTGAAAGTCTCCTTCGGTGACACCATCTGAAGAGTTATAGCCGCTTCCCGGGTCTGGCTTTTGAAGTTAGTGCTCCTCTAGTGAGGACGTATCATGTGCATCCATAGTTCTTGTGCAACCAAAGCACCAAGACACTAGAAATCCATGATAAAAGTACTCAGAAATCCTATAAACAGTTGAGTACATATACACAATATATATCTATCATGTCACATACTTTCAGTTATAAATTCTTTTTTTTACTGGTTCATCCAGAAGTTATCGAGTTCCTTTAGCTTCTCTTTCGAATGCTGTAATGTGTTGGCTAGTATACAGAACACATGTTCAATTATGTACCAAAACAGTGCAACATTCGGAAGGGCAGCATGTAAGACGTTTTAACCATTGATCTTCTGATTGCACATAAGAAGCAACTTTGTCTTATCTGTACTGCAAAAGGAAACGTGCAGCTTTGAGTATTCTGCATCAAGGAACTTTGTACTGTTTCTACTAGTCAATTGATCCTGGCAACCATTGCAATAATAACGTTTTATCGAGTTCACCTTTGTATTACCTGCCGTAGAGCATTCACATGTCAAAGTAGCTGCTGAGTTCAGCGTGTGGTGACAAATTTCTTCTGCTGATCATCCTTTTGTGACACCAAATCAGAATTCCATCTCTTGTCGAGCCAGCAGTATTACGCGAGGGAAGGAATATTTGCCCATGAACCATCCAATCATTGAGAATTGCGTTTCTGATTTTCAGTCATGCCAACTGTACCTTAATTTAACTTGGCTCCTTAACATGATTGGATGAAACCTTAAAAATTCACTGTTCTAGATGATCTTTACCTTCAGTGTTCTGTTTTTACCATATGAGCTATGAATGGTTCTCTGCTGTCCAATTTAAATCATTATTACGCTATGGTTCTTATCATTTACATTGGCAAGACATGATTTGTCTACTGTCTTTCTCCATGTTGAACAATGGTTTGTAATTTCCTTTCCATGTCCTTCTGCAGGTGAAACCATCACTACGGGGAAGCTGGTTATTGACGTTAAATATTTTTTCTTCAATGTTCATTCTGAAACGGATGACATCTGTACCAAGACTGCCTGTCCGGCAACTGATAAATTCGAGCTTTCTCACTCGCAAACCTTACCATCAGTCACTCCACCGGTAAGATGTCGTACATTCTGCATTTGCTTCTGTTCCTAAATTATGATGTGCATATTCTCCCATACCTTCAGGCATCGGCTATTGTTCATCCTGGTTACCTCCGATCTTCTACTCACGTGTGAACATTTTGTTCTGTCGCAGGGTACTTACACCATTACAATGAAGATGCTGGGGGATAAGGATGAGGAACTGAGCTGCATCTCCTTCAAGTTCAGCATTGGCTTATTCTCGCCGGTTGCTTTGAGCTGAACGCGCCTGAGCTAAGCACCAGTTGCGTGCAGAAATAGCCACTTGTGGATGTATCTTTAGAGACCTCGTTATCCTAGTTTATGTTCTCTGTATTTGCTGCAACACTTTGTGTTCGACTATGACTCTTTTACCAAGAGTTGAACATCCCAATAAATTGTAAATCTGGTGTAATGAAATGTTGAGCTCTGGCTCTGATAAGTACCCATCGTCGCTGTTGACAAAATTCTGATAAATGGTGGGTCTGCAGTAGTAGCCCACTGACCGCATGGAAAATTTCGCCATAGGTACCTCAGAACTCAGATTATTTAAACTCTGCATGTCGAACAACTTTTTTTTGGTAAGCTTCTAAGAGCAATGGCAATAGTACAGCCAACAGCTGGGCATAAGCCATGTCCATGTCATCTAGAGTCAATTTAAGAGCTAATATGTACGATAGATAGTGATAAAGTGTACTACTTTATTAATGTATGGTCCATTTTACACTCTCACATAGTGTCTAGGAGCACATGCTGCAGTTGACTCTTAACCAAGAGCCTACTCATCTTCTCTCTCCTCTTCTTTCTCATCCACCTAAGCATAAATATACTACTTTAAGTCTTATAGTCTGCCGACCGGATCTTATTGTACTTGCTCTAAGAGCACCTCCACTCGTTGGGCGTTTTCAGGCCGAAATCTGGTTCTATTTAGCGTCAGACGGATGCAACTTAGGAATGACTGTTTTCCCAGCGGCGTTCCCAAGCGACGCAAAATCGGTGACACATTTGAATATTTTTTTCCTGCCGGCGAAATCTCGTCCAAAGGTGTTTGACAGAATTACGCCCAAATGGTTTTGGTGAAAAAATTCTTACAAAACAGAATGAAGATCGGCGATCAGATGTCGATGGGATGGCCTCCTCCGGCGTGTCAGGTGTGACGAGAATGGGCTCCTTGATCAGTACAGGGGCGGAAGATGGGTTGGAGGAGGTGGAGGCAGAGCTCGGCGAAGGGGTTGTGGCCGAAATGGTAGGCGTAGGTCTCGGCGTGCTGGCAGGGACGTCCACGTCGAGAATGGCGTTGCAACGCGCCATGTACCAGGCCTTGATGTGGGGGATCATTGTCGCCGAGGTGTATTCTTCGACCAAGAGGAACTAGAGGTCTGTGTTTGCGGTGACCCAGCATACCACTGCATGATGTAGTACACTATAGTCGTTGACATAACACCAATGAAACACCGTTCACTAGTATTATATCCCTCAGAATGATACAACAGAAACACATCAGGTCCAAGACATGACTATAAATTACAACTCGACTCTTTATATAAGATCCAGAGAACAATTTAAGTTAAAGAGAGAGAAAGAACTTTTTGCAAAGAAGAAACAGAAATAATAACTCATAACTATTTAGTTACTACGACTAGCATCTAAACTAATTGTCTTGCAATTGCTGCTATAGCAATGCTCTACAGAAGTACTTCCTCCGTCCCAAAATGTAAGGCGCCTAAGGTTTAGTCAAAAGTCAACATCTTCTAAGTTTGACCAAGTTTATACGAAAAAATATGAATATCTACAATATCAAATGGACACTTTGAGAAACTATACTTTCTAGTGAATCTGCTGATATTGATTTGGTATTTTAAATGTTTATATTTTTATGTATAAATTTGGTCAAACCTAAAATATGTTGACTTTTGACTAAAGTTTAGGCGCCTTACATTTTAGGACAGAGGGAGTAGGTTTTATGGCCAGAATATCTACTCCTATCTAATCAAGATCGTTGTCTTCACTTCGGTTGATGTAGATGTTGACTTCATTGACTTTATTGGAGAATCTTGAGTTGTCGATGATGGTTTCTTGAGCAGAAGTTGATGTTAACGTCGTCTTCAACAGCTTAAAATCTAGCAAGGGTTAAGAAGATACGGTTGAGTACGAGCGTACTCAACAAGTTCACTAAAAAGGAGTGTATGATGCACTATCTCTACAGCCACATACCAGAGGTCGTAGGCAATGCAGGTTTTCGTAAACATTTCTTCAAAGATTGCTTTTATTCTGAAAACTATGTCCGACAGCCTTCACAGGTTGACCAGAACCTTCATGGGGTTCCTTTCCTGCCGCGTTCATAGCTCCTTCCCCAAACAGGGAGTAACATGTCACAATTCTTACACTCTGCAGAGGTGCGTTGCTTTATCCATGAGAGACCAACTCCTTGTTGCACAACCGGGCGATCATTCCCGTCCACAATTCCTTGATGTGGGGCCCATTAGGTGATCCAAGCCAATCACTGCCCTCTCCGCGACCCCATATATCTACATGATCCTTCAGGGCTGACTACACCTCCGTTAAGCCCCCTTTCGGGCAAGCTACAACCCTGGTGAGTTCCCGAAGACTCTATGAGCCGGATATTCCCCTAGCAAGCTCCATAAAGGTCCGACTAGACCTCCGATAGCCGCTCATAGATAATCTAGATACCAAAAACATGGGGCCTAAGGGTGCCCACCCATATGCTGGATCCGCACAAGGAATCCCAGCGTCACGTTAAGGTCATCTTGCCTTCATATGAAAGGAAGGAGATACAACTGACTTCTCTGTCCCATTTCAAATCTCATGGTTAACGCGTAATATACGACACTAGAATCACTGGCGACATTGGTTGTTAAGTCCTAGATATTATGTTCCTTTACCACTGGAACTGTATCAGTAGATCATTACCTCTTGGTAAATAATCCATAATCATATTATTATGAAAATAGTGTTTTGTGACCTTTTGGAAATGCAGGTGATGACAACATTTGAGTTATAAGCATTTGATAGAAAATAATCAAAGGACATGAGCAATTTATGAACTTGCCTTTTATGATTGCAAGATTATGCACTCACGGTCTTCAAGACATTAGAAGATCCAAACTCTCAAAGTAGCATCATTGGTCTGGTAAGGACTAATGTTTAAAAAAATAAGATGCAATTATGCATAAGTAATGTAATGCAATTTGATAAACGCGAGATTATGCACTCACGGTCTTCAAGACATTAGAAGATCCAAACTCTGAAAGTAGCATCATTGGTCCGGTAAGGACTAATGTTTAAAAAAACAAGATACAATTATGCATAAGTAATGTAATGCAATTTGATAAACGCGAATCCCTGTACTAATCGTATCTAATCTAGGGTTTGAAGTTTGTGATGAGTTCTTAGGAACGTGTTGCACTTTTATATCAGTTCCACACTTGTGTTTCTTATTAAGGCTTGTGAGAGTGTGTGAAACAATATATAAATACAATAAATAGTATGCAATACTAAAGCATTCAATTAAGCATGTTATCTAAAATATTTCTTAAACAAGATTAAGAATCAATTAGAGATTTTAAAGGAGTGTTAAAGAATTACTTTGAATGTTTCCTAAAAGAATAACTTTTGAGAAAAATATTACTTTACAAAGTAAAAGTATTTAAACTTAAAGTTAACACTTTAAGGTTTTCCTATTAGCTAAGTTTATTAAAGAGGAAAACATTACTACATTAAACAAGCATAGGATAGGTGGTGGAGATTTGCATGTGTGAAATAAGGTATCACATTGTAGATGGTTTAGTGCTTAACATTCCAAAAATTTAGAATTTAAGTATGATTACTTGAATGAGGTGGTGTTTATTAAAGTTATAAGTGAATAGAATTACTTTCTTAATATATGAGTAACACTTATCTCTGTAAGCATGGGAATGGTATCATGTTTAATATTTAAAAACTTTCCTTAGTCTTGAAAGTGAATTCCCAAACTTGTAAAAGAATTATTACTCAAATCTTGATGATTTTATAATTGATAAAATATTTTTGGAGAGTAAAACTTACATAATTTTAAATGGTAGTTTAGTAAGTACAACTTAAAATGGTTGGACCTTTCATAACTTCATTTGAACATAACTTGCTCTTGTTATTACACTTTTAGATTTTTTAAACAAATAATGGTAAAAGTAATAGTAAATATTTATATATTTTTTAAGGAATTAAAATAAAATAAAAGGATTTAAACTAGTTTTTCAAGGAGATATGCCCTAGAGGCAAATAAGAAATAGGTTTTTATTGTCATATCTCAATTAGTTTATAATAGTTTCATATTGTGCTATAACTTTGCCAAATAGAAACATTGGTACAGGTGTGGTATGAAACAACCAAGTCCCTAGTAGCCTCTATTCATACTAGTTCGTTGGTCACGAAGATGATCTGGGTTTCAAGATCATGGGCATTTATGCCGACTGACAACGAGATCATATCATTGGAGAATGATGTGGTTGGACATTCCTCGAAGGATTGCAACATGATCAAGTCATATAGTTCATTGTTGCAACAGCTATACCTAGACTCCTTCTCCTTAGACCGTGAGCTCATATTACTCACTATTTCCCTAGGCTGCTTAGACTGCATCAACCGTCATCTGGTAATGCGGTGGCCATAAAGGTGTACGTTGGGTATTCCGAAGGAAAAGTATATGACATGTGACTGCAAGACCGGGATTTGTTCATCCACATGACGGGTAAAGATACATACGGCCGACTTGGTGAGATTACATCTATAAATGTTGCAACATGTGACTAGGTCACGTAGATGTAATATCATGGTAACAAGAAAACATAACTTGTTGAGAACGAGATTGAACAAGGTATGGGATACCAGTGATCGGATCTCGGACAAGTTGTATCGAGAAACAAAAGGAAGAGGATGCTACATTTAGACTGTTCAAACGACATTGTCATCAGGAATGCATAGGGGTCACATGGACATCCCTGGTCCCTCTCTTGATCATTGATACAGATCATGTCTAGAGCATTCCCGAGCCGTGAGAGGATACACTTAAGGGTACGATGAGAGCGATCACTCGTAAGACGGAATCATAGTAGAGAAAGAGAGAAAGCCGGAATCGTTCCGCAAAGAGATCTGAAGTTGTTCGGAGAAAGAATAAAAGGACCGGAATCATTCCGGGAAAGATCCGAAGTCGTTCGGAGGAAATTGAAAGGGAACCGAAAGGTGTTTCGGGTCAAGATGGATTTTGTAATATGTATTTCATATTAATTAGTGTAATTAATATTAAATATAATATTAAAATCTAATTTGAAGGGTTATTCCACTAATGGGCCAAACTTCCTAGGGAAATAAGCCCATGAGGGAAAACCGGATGAGGGAAGGGCCAAGGGCCAAGGGGCCAAGGCCCAGGCGCCTCAAGGGGGCCCACCCGGCCAGCCTAGGGTTGTGCGCCGGGTGGGGCCCACCCCTGGTCGGTGGCCCATGCGCCTCCCCCTCCCTCCCTTGAATAGTCCCACATGGGAAACCCAAAGGGAAGGGCGCACCCCCTCCTCCTATATAAATGGGTGCCCATGGATGGGATTAAACACACCAATATTTGGAGAAGTCCTTTGGTTGACTTCCTCCTTTCCTCTCTCTAGCCCTTATGACCATGGCCCCAAGTTTGGGCTGTACGATCGAGGCACACCTGCAGCACGCCATTGTGCTGTAGGGATTCCTAGCCGAATATCAACTTCCACACTCTCGACGGGATCGGGGAGCCGGAGGTCTCATCGTGCACCGGATGTGTACGAAGACACGAGGCGCAACACTTGGGGCACTTGAATGTCGTGAGCCGGAGCTGTTGCACGATGAAGATGATGAAGATCAAGAAGGAGCAAGGGGTGACCTGCGAGGAGCTTCGCGATCTTGAGGTCGGCTACGAGTACGACTACTTCAACCACGTTCTCCACGGAACGTTAACCGCGTACGGTCTACAAAGGTATGTACTATTTACGCTTCAGCCGTTACTGCATTACTACATAGATAGACCCTAGGCAGTTTCTGGGGTTACATCGTAGGGAAATTTTTGTTTTCCACACCGACCCCCTTCAGTTTTATTAAACCTTTACCTTTTATTTTACTTCAAAAGTGAGATTTGATATTTTTAGTGTGTAGATTTTATTTTTTTGATCATTTTGGTATATTATAAGTATTTTTGTGAATTTTAAACAATAAGATATGATTTTTACAAATTTTAGCACTTTATAGACACTAAATAAATAATAAATATTATTTAGGTGATAAAAAATAATTGAAACAAGTTTGTAAATGTAGATTTTGTTTCTATAAGAATTTTGGTAAACTTATTTTTATGAATTTCAAATAATAGAATATATTTATTAAGATTTATGCCTAATAGATTATTTACTAATAAATACTAATAATTTTATTTAAGTGGAAAATAAGGCATAATAATAGGTTTATATTTTAGAACTTATTTTTCTGAATATTTTGATATATTATATATATTTTTCTGAATTTTTTTTTGAGGTGAAACAGTAGGGAAAAATCCCCACTGCAATTTTTTATTATTATATGAGTATGTTACAATGAGAAATGATCTAAGGTAGATCATAAAACAGTTACAGCTAACTCGATCTATGCAGACATTCTATTCTATCCCTGGTCTAATTGCTGATTGAGCCAGGCTTTGAATTTCTCTTTGTATTTTCCTTTGATTCTGAATTGTATCCATCTCATTTCTTGGTAGAAAATTGCTTTCCATCTATCAAAAGTGGGTCTTTTGTCATTGAAAATCTTCTCATTTCTGCATATCCAGATAGCCCAAGAAGTCAGGATAATGATCTCCATTGAAAATGGTAGATGTAACTTTTCTTTGATGTTTGAAATAGCTTCTAATCCTGTTAGATTTGCAGTTATGTTTCTGGAAATATGGTCCCAACATTTTTTTGCAAATGGACAATCCCAGAAAAGATGATTTGCTGATTCTTCTGAGATGCAATTGGATGTAACACAATTGTAGTCAGGAAGGTTGAAATTCTTTCTCATCAGTAGATTTCTTGTATTCAATCTGTCTAGTAGCAAAAGCCAGAAAAAGAACTTGTGTTTATTTTGACAGGAGGTTTCCCAAACCCAATAATAGTGAGGTGGTGATGGTGAGTATCCAATCATGGCTGAGTAGGCCTTTTTAACTTCAAATTTATCTGATCCCCAAATATAGTTCCAATTATCATGGGTGTCCTCCTGAGTGTTAAGCCTAAATTCCTGGCATCTTTCTTCCATGACTAAAAACTCAGAGAAAGCTTGTTGAGAGAGAGGTAGGTGGAAGTTATCTTCAATAAATTCAGTATGAAGGAAGTCATGAACACTGATGTTTGTGGACTTAGCATAGGACAAAAGGTGAGGGAATTTATTCATCAAGCACTCATCTTGCCAAAGGTCAGTCCAGAAATAAGCAGATCTGCCTGATTTCAAATTACATTTAGCCATGCCTTTAAAGTTATCAATTAATTTGATATGTGACTTCCACCAGAAAGATCCTTCCATGCTTCTTCCAGGTAGCTTTCCATTTTTGTAATAAGTCTCCCATATGAGATGAACCCATGGTATGTCCTGGTGGTTATAGAATTTTTCCAAATTTTTCAGAAGGAGTGCATTATTTTGAATCTGTAGGTTTAGTACCCCTAAACCCCCTTGATTTTTAGGACGGCAGATTTTGTCCCATGATACAAGTGCTTGTCCTTTTGCTTGCACATCTTCAGTCTTCTTTCTCCACAGACAATATCTCATATATTTAATAATTTGATCCTTGATGGCTATTGGCACCTCTAAACAGCTCATAAAAAATAGAGGAAGTGAGGATAGAATAGATTTGACCAGCTGCAGTTTTCCTCCATAATTCAAGAAATCAGCAATTCCACATAATCTTCTTTCCACTCTCTGAACAATGGGAAGAAAATGCTCCATAGATGGCTTTGTAATGCTTAGTGGAAGCCCAAGCTAAGTAAAAGGGAGGCATCCAGTTTGACAGTTGATTGTCATAGCAAAATGCATAAGTCTATCATTACATGTGTTTATTGGCATCATGCTAGATTTCAGGTAGTTGACTTTGAGTCCAGTGGAAATTGCAAATGTTTGAAGAAGTGCTTTCAAGCATAATAATTGAGATGCATCAGCTTTAAGTATCACCAATGTGTCATCAGCATATTGAATAACAGGGAAGTCACTGTTGGGTGGTCCCACAATTGGTGGAGTTAGCAGATTCATATGCATGGCCTTGTTTAGAACTGATTGCGGGAGGTCAGCAGTAAGGACAAATAGTAATGGTGAAAGTAGATCGCTTTGCCTAACACCTCTCCTACAATAGAACTTTTTACCAGGCACACCATTAAGAAGAATTTCAGAAGTTCTAGATTCAAAGATCATTTCAATCCACCTAATCCATTTTCTCCCAAATCCTCTAGCTTTAAGGATATTTATGATGGCAGAGTGGTCTACTGTATCAAATGCCTTCTCAAAACCAAGTTTGAGAATTAAAATTTCCTCCTTTGACTTGTGGCATTGGAATAAGTATTCAAAGGCCCAACCAATGCAATCTTGAATAGATCTGTTGTTGAGAAATCCGTATTGGTTTTTATGTACCAATTTCAGAATAATAGATTGTAGTCTATTTTCAAGAAGTTTGGTAATTATTTTGAATATACAGTTTAATAAGGAGATTGGTCTGAAATCAGCCGATGTAGATGGGCAAGTGACTTTAGGTATGAGTATAATGTAAGAAGAGTTGATGCTCTCAAGGGATACTTTCTCATTGAAGAACTCATGTACCAGTAATTTGATATCATATCCAATGATAGACTAGTAACTTTTGATAAATTCATTATTAAAACCATCAGGACCAGGTGACTTGTCATTTGGTAGATCAGTGATAACCTCCTCAATTTCCTTGTCAAGAAAAGGTTTTTCGAGTGAATTCTTCATCTCATCAGTCATTCCATTTCCATAGAAGTCTGCAAGGTTATAGTGCATCTCATTTTTGACTGATGTACCCATTCTTGCCCTAAAGTCATTCCAAAGGATATCAGCCTTGTCATAGTGATTTGTAAATTCCTGTCCAGATTCATTCTTGATCATAGATATATAGTTGTGTCTATAACTGATGGTAGCTTTGGAATGGAAGAACTTAGTGTTTTCATCCCCAAGTTTTACCCATTTAATTTTCCCTCTTTGTTTCCAATAGGTGTTTTGGTTCTGAAGAAGAGAGATAATATGGGATTTCAGGATATCTCTAAGGTGCCATTCATTGATGGTTAATGTTCTAGATTCTTCAAGTAGGTCCAGGAGATCAATGGTTTCATTCACCTTAGCAATCTGGTCCTTTAAGCAAGGTAACTGTTTTGCCCAGATCTTGATGCCTCTCCTCACATTTTTCAACTTGGCACAAATTCTTTTTGCCATGTCTTGATAATTCACAGGTATATTCCAAGCATTTTGTACAATCATCTTAAAATCAGAATGATGAAGCTAGTAATTTTCAAATCTAAAGATTTGTGCCTTGGGGATGTTAGTTCCAATGGATATGACACAGGGAAGATGATCAGAAGTAGGTTTGGATAGTGGAGTAACCATAGTGTATGGGTATTTGGTTGTCCAAGAACTAGATGTAAAAAAACCAGTCCAATCTTTCCAGGAGTGGATCTTTTTGCATGTTACTCCATGTGAATTTTCTACCCTTTAGTGGCAACTCAATAAGGCCCAGGTTGCAGATAGCATCATTGAAGAGCATAGTTTCATTAACATCTCCCCCACTTTTATTTCTATCAGCGAGACTTCTGATAAGGTTAAAATCACCTAACACTAGCCAATCCATATTAGCAGGCATAGTGATGTTTGAAAACCAGTCTAAGAAATCCATCTTTCTATCATTTTGACATGGACCATAGATATTAGTAAGAGTCCAGGAATCATTTGATAATTGTGAGGTGAAGGTGACAGAAGTTGAGAAATCATTTTGGAAAGCCCTGGTACCATTAAATAATGTACTGTTCCAGATGGTAATAATTCCTCCAGATGCACCAATTGATGGTAAGAAATCAAAGCTGTCAAACTTATTTGGACAATTTTTTTTTAAATAATTGATATCAAAGTTTTCTCTCTTGGTTTCTTGGAGACAAATATGTCACATTCAGATTCCATGATCTTGCTTTTTAGTGCCAACCATTTTTTCTCAGAGTTAATTCCCCTGAGGTTCCAGTTTAGAATCTTCCAGTTTCTTTTGTTACTCATTTAATAACCAATTGGGTGAGCATTGGGGTGACACAAAATTTGTAGTCACACAAACAAGACTGAACATATCATAGGATATTGAATACATAAACATGTCCAACAGCAAATAGGTCTACAACAACTCATAACAGACATGAAAAGTAACTGGTCCAATCACAAAAGGATAGATTTTTGTAAACATTAACCACATTATTTAGGTGCATTCTTCTTAGACCGCTATCCACATGATTCAGCAGCACCTCCCTTCTTCTTGCTTGGGAGGTATGGTTCTGGACCAGTCTTCTTCGGTCCAGGCTTTCCAGGTGGCTTGATGATCAAATCATTGATCCTGCCCTTCTTCAGCAACCTTTTCTCAAGTTCTCCCTCCTTAACCTTACAAAATGAATCAGCAAGATTCTTAACAACCTTATTACTGAGACAAGGTGGAGCAGCATTGCAAGAGAGACAATTATGATCAGAGCAATTCATATGGCTTTTAAAACCCCCATTAAGTTCCACAATTCTGGGGCTCCTTCTCACCTTAGATTCCACTAATGGTTCTTTACCCCTCCTCCTCTTTGCAGGAGCATTTGGCACCATCATGCTCGATGGGGAATCATTCAGGCAATGGGGAGGAATCTGTCCAACACATTCATCAGGTATAATGAAGGTGAAAGTAGTTTCCTCAGTAATTGGTTCCTTAATAATCTTCTAAAGTGGAGATGTGAGAAAATGTCTAGTCCAACTGAATTTCTCAGAAGTGATGAGCATTAGAGTGATAAAATTAAACCAACTTACAGGAATGTCACATTGCAGTTTGCCTTTGTCAGGTGAGGGATTCATGTGTGGGGCAAAGAATCTGTCCCATAGTTCAAGACCTTGCTGTGAGAAAGAATTCCTAGCAGAAAGCATCTCAGATGTATTGACAAAAGGAATAATGGCCATTCCAACTTGAAGGTGTGCCTCATTTGGAGAGAGGAGATTAGTGTCCTCCATCATACAGTCATCTTGCATGTTACCCTCATCAGCTTGGATGGTGTCCTCTTCCTCATCTTGGTAATTCTGCAGAATGTTAAACAATCCTTCTCCCATGCCCACATCCTGAATAGCATTAGCAATATTTTGTTCCACTTCTATATCCTCAGCTCCATGGACAGATGCCTTGTCACTGTCAGATGAAACATTTGCAACATGGATAGATCCAGTAACAGCACTGTCAGCCTCCTGAGGTGGCAAATTCAGGTTGTCAATGGGCATGTCAACTCCTTCAGCAAAACAGGTCCTTGGACCGCATTCCAGTTGCCCCAGCCAGCATTATTGTTTTGAGGGGCAGGTTCAATCCATTGATCCCATCCACCAATGTCTCCTTCAGGTGGTGGAGGAGGAGGTGGAGAAGGGGGCCCAAAAATGGGTCCCACCACAGGTAGAGGGTGTGGGTCAGCACCATCATCAGGTAGTGGGTCCTCATCAGGTGCCCCCCCAGGAGATTGCTGTGCAATAATTCCACAGAAAAGGTCCATGATTTGGTGTCCACCAGGTCCCCTATGGTGAATCTAACACTTTTAGGAACATCTAGGAGTTCAGTGACTCTGAGCTTTGCAATGATCCTGCCCTTGTGCTCAGGGTCCCTCTCCCAGAGCAGAACTTTACCAATATCAGAGAAAATAGTAGTCAGGTCGTCATGATGCCAGTGATCAAGTGGAGGACCTAGGAGCATAACCCAACATTCATTGTTGAACTGAGTCCTACGCTAGTTGATTCCTTCATTATGCCTATCAAAAGAAATAGCAACATCTTGGAAGGGAATATGACCCGCAGCAATTAACCGGTCCCGGTCACTGACATTTGCAAATTGAACATATGCAGAACCAAATGGGCAATCTTGAATATCACGAAATTCAACATGTGCATCATTGATAAAGAAATCTTGCAACACATCCCTGATATTACCAAAAGGGACAGGACCAGGAGGAAGGGGATGGATGTGCGCAATGGCATACTGTTCATGTGCCCTTGGTCGGCGAGGAACCACCACCCTTTTGACCTGATTCCTGCCAGCCACCTGCATAATCTTGAAGCCATGGGGGAGAAATGGGTGAGGGTCAAGTGGAATGTTGGCCATTGCATCGGTGGTTGTCTCCGGCGATGAGCAGAGCAAGGAAGTTGGGGTTTCTCTAGGCGAGGGAGTTGAGGAGATAGGGGTTTCAGCCGAATTAATTTTTTGGGCAAGAAAAAATCCTTAAGACAGTCGTACACCCTGGGCCGCAAAACTTGCGGCGTGACATGGGCCTTGAACCAATGCAGGTAAGATTTGTCGGGCCAGGGACAAGAAGGGAAAGTAGGGAATTTCAAATATGGTAGAAGACCAGGCAAATTAATTGTAGAAGTTTTGTTGACTGCAGTTGATTTCGCCTCTTTAATACCATTACCGTTGATCACAATTTCCGCAAATGATGCACCCGGTACATCACGAGTAATGTCACCTTTATGTTGACCGTTATTGCATGGGACAGGTGACATCGAAGAACCAATACGATCAAAAACAGAGGATTTATTTTTTCTTTTGTATGAAACAAAAGTCCAATCCTTGTCCAATTCTTTGTAATATTCTTTCTCTTCGAATTTCCAATTTGGGCCTCCATCACCCCAAAGTTTGATCTTCAAGATGAACGACTCCTCAGAGAAAGAACCAGAATTATATATTTCAAATCCCACAGCTCTTGATGCAACCGAGAATCTAAAGGTTCTGTCTTGGAGTATTTTGACTTGAAATTTTGATGCATGACCCCCAAAACAAGCTTGAAGAACAATGCCAATAGTATGAATATCAATCTTAAAATTTACACGACCAAATGAACCAACAAGGAAGAAAGGTCTTCTGCGAAATCCTCCTGAGAAATTAATATGGTGTCCAAATTTTTTGAACATATTATCCTCAAACTTCAGCCCTTTAGAGAAATCCACAGAAATGCCGTTGTGTTTGGTTGATGAAGTGGGCACATCGAAGATTTGATCACCCACCACCACTCTTTTGATGACAAGATCCAAGATAACACCAGAGGAAACTTTCTCATTTTGGAGAAGGAATCTAGCATCAATAACCACCTTGTCACTATTAAGTAACACAACCCGCTTAGCAAGAGTATACATGACCAGAAAACCAGGAGCATTGTCCAAAACAGCAGAAGGCAAGGTAGAGCTAGTAACATGCCACATAAGTTTCAAATAATCACTCTTGCGTTCATGAACATGAGAAGTCCCATGAAAATCAGATGATGGTGGTAAAATATCATTGATCCTTGCAAGGTGAGAGGGGAACCTCACCACAGAACCAATCATGAGAACCTCCCCATTTTCCAAACTTCTACCTTCTAGTGGTGAACCATTGGCATTGAGAATGACCAGCCAGCGATTGTCCGAGAGAATAAGTGATCCAACGATGAACTTACCATCGGTGGAGCTTCCAGAATAGGTGATTTTCCAGCCACCACCAGATGAATCCAGTGAATGAGAGCCCATGAGTATGTGTGCGACGACGCCGGAGTGGCGCCGACGAGTGCCGGTGGGATGGCCTCAGAGAGGCATGCCTCGGAAATCCTACAGGTCCTCAGAGCCCATGTGGAGTTGTGGTGTGTTCTTATTTTTTTTCTGAATTATAAATCAAAAGATATTCAATTTATAAGATTTAATCATTTTATTAATTCTTGAAGAAGATTTATAATCAAATTTATAATATTTAACTTATTTCCTAAACAAGATTTACTTTTGCTACCGGTACCCACCCTAGGCACACACACTGACCTGTGGGCCATTGGCCACGCCGTCTGCCACGTTGGCAAGACTGGTCAAACTGACTGGCGGGACCAGGATGACGTGGGCGTGACGTCGTCCTGACGCAAGCACGGCCACCACCGTCGGTTTGTGGTCGCCGGCGGTGAACTATGGTGCCCCAACACACACGGACGATTGCGTTCGAAGCACGATAGCAGGGCGAACCTAGGTGTGGTGCTAACGCCAGGTTTTGGTCACTGGAGACACTCCGGGGACGACCTACTACGGCGGTGATCGTGGTCGATCACGGTGGGGATGATACAGGAAGCAATCGAAGAAGCGGGAAACACTAGCGTGTTCAGAAACTCACTAGGAACGTGACGATCCGGTCGGTGAAGTGAGGTGCTGCCGGAATCGCCGGTGATCACCGGTGACTGATGGCGGAGTGATGCTTCGATTGGCTCGATTGCGGGTTCTCCGGCTTCCGTGGACTAGCTAGGGAAAACAAGAAGGGTACGGCGAGCACGGGGGTGCCCTCCGTTGGACTTGGAGATGGTGAGAACAACGAACTCCAGCGAGCTAGGGTTTCGACACAGAGAGAGAAAGAGAGCGAGCGAGGGGAAATGAGGATGAGGATAGGCGAGAGCATTGCGGTGGCATTCTTATCCCCTCCTGGTGACGGTGGCATGGATCTCGACAAGGTCTATGTCATGGCGCGGCAGCGGACGGTGGAGCTCCGGCTAGCGAGCTGTCTGTGTACGTAACTGTAGGGGTTCCGCGTATGAAAACAATAAATTTTACCCTACGCCCCTGAACCCCTGAAGCTGCCAGGACCTATCTATTAGTAATACAGTAACGGGAGGGGCTTTTTGCGAACTTACCCTCGAAGATCGAAAAGCATTGTCAACACTTAGGAGAGCATGGTTGATGTAGACGAGCCGAAGCCGACCTCAAGGTCGTGATGAAGTCCTTGTGATCCTTGGCTCCAACGACTTGAGTGCCTCAAGTGCGACACCCTGCGGGGAGTTACACATGTCCGGTGCCTGACGGTGACTCCCACTTCCCCGATCCAGCAGCAGTTGCAGAAGTAGAGCTCCTGGATCCGAATCCCAAAGCGCGACGGCGCTCCGCAGTGAAGATGTCTCTCGCTCGCGCAGTCAGACTTGGGACCACAGTCACGAGAGAGAGGGGGGGAGAGAAAATATCAACTGGAGGTCCTCCTAAAAGTGAGAAGACCTTTATTGATTATTGATGTGTTTTATTTGGCCAAATACCCCCACTATATATAGGGAGAGGGGAGGTACTACCTATAGGGGTTCCGCGCATGAAAACAATAAAATTTTACCCTACGCCCCTGAACCCCTGAAGCTGCCAGGACCTATCTATTAGTAATACAGTAACGGGATGGGCTTTTCGCGAACTTACCCTTGAAGACCGAAAAGCGCAACGCTCAGGAGAACGTGGTTGATGTAGACGAGCCGAAGCCGACCTCAAGGTCATGATGAAGTCCTTGCGCTCCTTCTGGCTCCAACGACTTGAGTGCCTCAAGTGTGACACCTCGCGAGGAGTTACACACGTCCGGTGCCGGACTATGACTCCCGCTTCCCCGATCCAGCAGAAGTTGCGGAAGTAGAGCTCCCGGATCTAAATCCCGTAGCGCGACGGTGCTCCGCGGTGAAGATGTATCTCGCTCGCGCAGTCCAGACTTGGGACCACGGTCACGAGAGAGAGGGGGAGGGATAAAATATCAATTAGAGGTCCTCCCAAAAGTGGGGAGACCTTTATTGATTATTGGTGTATTTATCTGGCCAAATACCCCCACTATATATAGGGCGAGGAGAGGGTACACCCTCCCTCAAAGTCCCGGGGTGGGACTAAACATGGGAGAGGGGTGGGTTGGCATGCCGGCCATCCCCCACCATGGGCCCCACGTGGGGTAAGGCCCACTAGGGCCGCTGGCCACCCCCTAGGCCCTTCCTAGGGGTGGGAGCCCCTCTTGGGCCTTTTCCCCTCCGGGAATTGGCCCATTAAGCCTTTGACCTTTTAATTGATTTTTCTCTTTATTAAATAATTATGAATAAATGATTAAATCAACATTTAACATTCATTCACATATTATTCAACCTCCGTGGCTATGGAACACCTTCCACCTCCACTCCGGACATCCTCCGGACTTACCGAAACCCTTCCGGTTTTCTCCCTACTCTTCTTCGGTGATTCCACCGATCCTATAAACACTCTCTAAGCATCATCAAGCCCTTAAGCGTGATACCCCACAGTTCGGGAACACTCCAGACATGGTCGGGACACTCCCGCACCAATGATCGATAGAGGGACCTGGATGGCCATGTGACCCCTGTGCGTTCCACGAAGATCTTTCGTCGTTTGAACCGGGGCAGTCGTGTCTTATTCCCTTTGTCACTCGATACTTGCATTGCCCAAGATCTGATCAATGACATCACCATGTCGTGTTCAATCTCATTATTGAACAATGCTACTTTACTCGTTCCGACAAGTGATATCCCCGTGATCTAATCACACGCTGCGCAGCTATTGGATATAACTTCTCCGAGTGGGCCCTTGAGTATCTTCCCGTCACATGGACGGACAAATCCTGCTCTTGACATATATTGCCTCTACAGTTTCCTCCGAGTACCTGAACACACCTTTATAACCACCTTTTTACCAGATGGCATTTGATGCTATCTAAGCACTCTCGGGAGATAGTGATTGATACAGCCTCACGGTCTAAGGAATAGTCTACGAGGATCCATTTCTAATCATTGTAACTTGAACTTCATGACATCATCGGGTCACGATGTTTAGGTAGGGTATTGGTTCATAATCTCATTCTCCGAATGAGATGACCTCATTTCCAAGTGGCATAAATGCCACATGATCAGGAAACTTGATCATCTGTTGACCAATGAACCAGTGACTAGAGTTTCACTGGGAACCCCTGGTTGTTTGTATATCACACGTGTATTGATGTTTCCACTCAATACAGTTATAACATGATATAAAACTTAATAATAAACTATATGAAATATGATAATAGTCCTTACTACTATTTGTCTTTAGGGCATATTTCCAACACTACCTCCCTCAAAGTTCCGGGGTGGGACTAAAGGAGGAGGAGGGGGTGGCGCCGCTAGCTACCCCCTCATGGTCCCCACATGGGGGGCTGGCCCAATAGGGCCGCCGTCCACCCCCTTGGCCCCTACCTCCTCTTACCTTTCCCTAATGGGCCTCTCCCCTCCGGGAATTGGCCCATTAAGCCTTTGACCATTTAAAATGATATTTCTATTTATTAAATAATTATGAATAAATGATTAAATCAATATTTCACATTCATTCACATATTATGCAACCTCCATGGTTATGGAACACTTCCACCTCCACTCCGGACATCCTACGGACTTACTGAAAACCTTCCGGTTTTCTCTCTACAAATCTTCGGCGATTCCACCGATCCTATAAACACTCTCTAAGCATCATCAAGCCCTTAAGTGTGATACCCCACGGTTTGGGAACACTCCAGACATGGTCGGGACACTACCGCACCAATGATCGATAGAGGTACCTAGATGGCCATGTGACCCCTATGCGTTCCACGAAAATCTTTCGTCGTTTGAACCGGGACAGTCGTGTCTTATTCCCTTTGTCACTCGAGACTTACATTGCCCGAGATCTAATCAATGACATCACCATGTTGTGTTCAATCTCGTTACTGAACAATGCTACTTGACTCGTTCTGACAAGTGATATCCCTGTGATCTAATCACACGCTGCACAGCTATTGGATATAACTTCTCCGAGTGGGCCCTTGAGTATCTTTCCGTCACATGGACGGACAAATCCCACTCTTGACATATATTGCCTCTACGGTTTCCTCCGAATACCTGAACACACCTTTATAACCACCGTATTACCAGATGGCGTTTGATGCTATCTAAGCACTCTCGGGAGACAGTGATTGATATAGCCTCACGGTCTAAGGAATAGTCTACGAGGATTAGTTTCTAATCATCGTAACTTGAACTTCGTGACATGATCAGGTCACGATGTTTAGGTTGGGTATTGGTTCATCATCTCATTCTCAGAATGAGATGATCTCATTTCCAACTGGCATAAATGCCACATGATCAGGAAACTTGATCATCTGTTGACCAATGAACCAGTGACTAGAGTTTCACTGGGAACCCCTGGTTGTTTGTATATCACACGGGTATTGATGTTTCCACTCAATACAGTTATAGCATGATATAAAACTTAATCATAAACTATATGAAATATGATAATAGTCCTTACTACTATTTGTCTCTAGGGCATATTTCCAACACTACCTCCCTCAAAGTTCTAGGTGGGACTAAAGGAGGAGGAGGTGGGGGGGGGGGAGGCGCTGCCGGCTACCCCCTCATGGGCCCCACGTGGGGCTGGCCCAATAGGGCCGCCGACCACCCCCTTGGCCCCTTCCTCCTCTTACCTTTCCCTAATGGGCCATCTCCCCTCCGGGAATTGGCCCATTAAGCCTTTGACCATTTAAATTGATATTTCTCGTTATTAAATAATTATGAATAAATGATTAAATCAATATTTAATATTCATTCGCATATTATTCAACCTCCGTGGTTATGGAACACTTCCACCACCACTCCGGACATCCTCCGGACTTACTAAAAACCTTCCGGTTTTCTCTCTACAAATCTTCAGCGATTCCACCAATCCTATAAACACTCTCTAAGCATCATCAAGCCCTTAAGTGTGATACCCCACGGTTTGGGAACACTCTAGACATGGTCGGGACACTCCCGCACCAATGATCGACAGAGGTACCTAGATGGCCATGTGACCCCTATGCGTTCCACAAAGATCTTTCGTCGTTTGAACCGGGACAGTCGTGTCTTATTCCCTTTGTCACTCGATACTTACATTGCCCGAGATCTAATCAATGACATCATGTCAACACCCGGATTTTTAATCCCAGATGCCCGTTATGCCATACCTCGCAATCCCAGGATTACCATTTTTGCGAGACATAACGGATTGAATATCACAGTACATCATCCAGTACAAACCATACATAAGGTCTTACACAAATAAGGATCTCATGATCCAGTCTTAATACAACAAGCAACGGAAATAAAAGATAGCGTAGCGGTGGGGTCCATCTTTAGGGGCACAGGCAATGCTGACGAAGGCAGATAGTCCTAGTTATCATAGCCGTCCGGTTGGCCATCATCTTGATAGTCTCCTTCATAGTCTGGCCATGATAATAGCCAGGGACAAAAGCCATGAGTACTCTTTAAGTACTCGCAAAACTACCACTAACAAGTATTATGAATATAAGTTAAAGTGCTAACTCTAAGTTTAACTATAAAGTTAAGTTTGAAACCTAAGCTGAGTTCTGAAGCAAAGAAAGATAAAGTAAAACTCTAGAATCACTTAAGTTGGGGAAACTATTGTCATAAACACAGCCCTGTTGTGGTCAAGTCAAGATTCATCATTCATTTCAAAGTATTTAGAAAACATCTGACAACGAAACAGTATGGCCATTCCAACTGTCCATAACCGCGGACGCAGCTATTCGAATAGTTTGACACTCTGCAGAGGGGGTACACTTTCACCACAAGATTCGATACATCTGTCAGGGATAACCCTGAATCATCATACTTAGTATGCAGATAATCAAACATAACCTTCCCTTTACACACCCTATTATAAGCACCTCTCCTATGACCATGGCCTCCCAACCATGACCATCAGTCATCTTGGGCACTGCATAGGTGGACAACATGAGAGGTAGCCTCAGCTCAGACCTCTCTCGTGAGGGAACTAATACTAATGCATAGAAATTTCCACTAAGCCTTACCCAATTTAGGTAATGTGGTTGTACGGTAAATTTGGAATGGTATCGCATCCGAATCCAACCATCAGTTTTATAAAAGGGTTAAGGCTCATGCCTCAACATTTTCATCATCATCAACCATTTGTGTTTCTCAACACATGTCAAAACATCTCAATAGAATGACTCATCATTCCAAGGTTTTCATAATTTATTTTCACCAAGTGTTCCCATCTAAAATGACTCAAGTTTTTGGATCTACTCTAGACTACTAAGTTAAGAGTGTTCACTAAGGTGGTAAAGATGGGGTCAATCTCATGCCATAGAATGACATTTAAAGGTTTCTAAATAGGTCAAGTTTTATACTTTTTATGCTACCTTCTAAACAAGTAAAGAACTTTGTATAAACTAAGAGGGTAAAACTTGTAACTGAGACTTGGGGTACCAATAGGTAAAGGGGGTGTGATCAAGACATGCCTAAGGCATCTTAGCTAAACAACCTAGTTGATCCTAGCCTGTTAAACACTAAACTTTCAAGTGTTAGCTTGCATTGTTAATGGTGGCTTGCACTTAAAAGTGCTAGCTTGCTAATAGTAGCTTGCCTTGGTTGGTGTAGTGGTTGAAGTTTTCTTCTTCTTCTTCTTGGTAGAACTCCTCCTCCTCGCAAGCTTGGTTGGTACTATCGTCTATAAATACATAGGGAGTGCACAATCACCAAACAATACTTAACTAAACTAAGTAGCATTCTAAGACACACCTTGGATGATCTTTTATCATCACAAGCATCATAAGTTTAATTCCATAGTTTCATTCTTTTTTATTTTAGAAAAGTAATTTCTACTCATTGAAAAATTAACTAAAATTTCATATTCACCACCAAAATATGGGATCATGTGGACACATGTCCTCACCAGATATTCTAACATGTGGAAATGAGATTTAAAGGTTGGATCAACATTACTTTGGTTTAAGTTCATTATTTAATGATTTAACGTGACTAGAAATGCTTATATAGCATTATTTTGGTACTAGTCCAAAGTCACTGCATGTAAACCTTAATATTATTACATATTTGGATACATATGATGAAATGTGATTTTTGAGAGTTGGAATCAACTCAAAAGCTAACTTGGTTGATTTTATAAAAATGTTGCAAGTTGCAAATGCTTCTGTATTCTTATTTTTATTAGGAGAGATATGTAACTCTAATTGAATTAAATCCAACGGGCTTGGATAGATCATCTTAATATCTTTCAGGAAAAATTAGTTTCATGCAATTTGGATTTGTAAAACTCCCAGAATTGAATTTTAAAATAGTGGACAGAAACTAGATTTAACTAAAAAGAAAAATCTAGATTTGAATGTGTGGGCTAGCGCGGGAAATGACCTAGGCCGGCCCAGTGGTGCTCCGCGGCGCGGGGCTCAGCTGACAGGGGGTCCCGCTTGTCAGCATCACTTAACACGCGAAACGGTACGCGTCTTGTGGGCCGTAGGATTAGAAGGCAGATCTACGGCTAAGGCTCGTCGTCGACGACGAACAGGTCGCCAGCGAGCTCGAACCCTAGCGGCTCGGTGGGGGTCTGCTGGGGACGTACCAGGGCTCCAGCGGGGTCGGCGAGGCGGGCAAACAAAGTGGAAGACGACGGCGAGGCGAGGCGCGGTTGCGGCGGAGCTTGGGGTGGTCGCAATCAGCGACGCCCTTCTCCTCCTACTGCGGCTGCTACGGCTCCAATTCCGGCAAGGCAGAGCTTGCTCTGCTCCGGATTGAGGTGGGTGAGGTTCAGAGAGGTGAGGGGAGTGGGATGGTGTGGAGAGGAGAGGCCGGGGAGGGCTCCTTTTATAGGCCCGACGGTGAGACCGAGCGGGATGGGCAGTCGACGGTGGCGACATGGCTACGGCGGGGTAGAGGCATGGCTGAGGGTGGCGATCGTCGTGTTGTCCCCTGGCGGTGCTCTAGGCATTGAATGCAGCCATAGGGGCGTTGGCACGCGGTCTGGACGAGGTGGCGCTCTGCGCGGCAGAGGCGGCGGTGTCCACGGCGAGCGGTGGTTGTGAGGTGTTGGGCGGCCAGTGGGGATGTCTGGGTGTTCTCCAAGTCGTGGTGGAGCGGCGGGCGCGAGCTGATGCCAAGGGGCGGTCTGTGCGAGTGGGGACCGAGCGCGCTCTGGGGGCGGCACTGGCATGGTGCGGTGGCACTGGGCGCGGTTTGTCCTTGGTGGTCCACTGCATTCCTGGGCTCGGGCAAGGGACAGGGGGTGGCAGTGAGCTCCTGGCTACCTCCTAGACATGGCGAGGGAAGAGGGGATGGTCTGCTGCAGCGAGGCAAGGTTTGGCCGGCTAGGCATGGCTCGACATGGCATGGCCTAGGGGCTAGGGACAAGGGAGAGGGGTGTTAAGGGACTGGTTAGACTAGGAGGGGACAGAGGAGATAAATGTAGATCATTTGGGGGCAAAACCCTGTTCAAAACAGTGAGCTAGGATTAGAGTAGAAATTATGCATGCCAAGTGTTTGATTAAATGGCCGCATGAAAGAAAGTTTTGAATTTTGGTTTCAAATTTTTTGGGTGATCTCCACTAGTGCTAGGTAGTCTCTGGTTGCAAGGGTTTTGAAAGTGGAGCTCAAAAAGATGGGTTTTGAAATAGGGGTGATCTATGCATATGCATTAGATTCAATTTTAAACTATCATTTAAAATAGTTAACAGAATGTTTTTAGCAGATCAAAAGGTGGGCATTGGTACCTCATTATGTGTACTAGCAAGGGGTGCAAAGATCAAGAATTGCTTCTGTTAAGAAATGAGTGCTAGGAATAGCCAAAGTAGGCATGAGAGTGAAATTTGCCAAAATGACCATTCCTCCTTTTTAATTCTTTTTGATTTGATTTTCTTTAGGAAAAGTTTGGGAAAGATGTAGATGATGTTTAAATCACCTAAGAAACATTTTAGAAGCAAAGGAGCACACAATCATGGCAATTCAAAACAACTCCTATTTTAAATGCACACATATATGAATGCTTTCATTTTAAATTTGGAAAAGTTTTTGTTAACCCCATTTTTGGTTGATTTGATCTTGATAAGCTTGGATTGAAGTTTTGGGATGTTACAAACCTTCCCCCCTTAAACAAAATATCATCCCGAGATTTACAAAGAAAACTAGGAACTAAAGAGATCTGGGAACTCTGTCCTAATGTAATCTTCTCGCTCCCAAGGAGCTTCCTCCTCGGTATGGTTGCTCCACTGAATCTTGAGAAACTTGATACTCCTGGTCCTGGTGGTTCTGTAGGCTTCTTCTAAGATACGGATGGGTACTTCTCGATAGGTCAGGTCCTTGTTGATTTCCACAGCTCTGTGATCGATGTTCTTGAAAACTTCAGTCTTCTCGGGCACTTCCAGACATTTGCGAAGTAACGAGATATGGAACACATTGTGGATGGCTGACATCTCTTCAGGCAGTTCCAGCTGATATGATACTTCTCCTCAATAGTTCAGAATCTTGAAAGGTCTGATATATCTGGGGGCTAACTTTCCCTTCAAACTAAAGCATTGAGTTCCCTTCAAGGGTGAAACCTTGAGATATACAAAATCTTCAACATTGAAAGTCAGGTCTCTTCTTCTCTTGTCGACATAGCTCTTCTGTCTGGACTGGGCGGTCTAGAGGTGCTCACGGACTTTGTGAAATTTCTCCTCTGCTTCGCGGAGAATATCGGGTCCGAAGATCTGACTCTCTCCTACTTGTGACCAATTCAAAGGGGTACGACACTTTCTTCCGTATTGGAATTCAAATGGTGCCATTTGCAAACTAGCTTGATAACTGTTGTTATATGAGAATTCTGCGAAAGGCATGCAGTCTTCCCATTTTGATCCATATTCCAACACACAAGCTCTAAGCATATCCTCTAGGATCTGGTTGACTCTCTTAGCCTGTCTATCTGTTTGCGGGTGATATGTTGTACTGAAGTTCAACTTGGTTCCTAATCCTTCCTGCACCTTCTGCCAAAATCTTGAGGTAAACTGGGTTCCTTGATCTGATACGATAGTCTTGGGGGTTCCATGCAGACTAACAATCCTAGCAATGTAGAGCTCTGCTAACTTTGCACTCTGGTAAGTTGTCTTGATAGGTATAAAGTGGGCTACCTTGGACAGTCTATCAACTATGACCCAAATTGAGTCATTTCCCCTACTAGAAGTAGGTAAACCGGTGATAAAGTCCATTCCGACGGAATCCCACTTCCATTCCGGAATCTGCAATGGTTGCAACAGTCCTGCAGGTCTCTGATGTTCTGCTTTGACTCTTTAACAGATGTCACATTTGGTGATGTAGCTTCCGATTTCTCTCTTCATCTTGTGCCACCAAAATTGCTCTTTCAAATCCTGATACATCTTTGTTCCTCTAGGGTGGATAGAATAAAGAGTATCATGAGCTTCCTTCATGATAACCTCCTTCAGTTCCGAATCTGCTGGAACACAGATACGTCCTTTGTACCACAGTACTCCTTCTTCGTCTTCGGTGAATCCAGGTACCTTTCCGGTACCAATACGACGTTTGATTCCGTCGATACTTTCATTTCCCTTCTGGGCTTCCTTGATTTGGCTAATCAAAGTGGGTAGAAGTTCAATGCTAGCTAAGAATCCTTTGCTAACTAATTCAGTTCTGAATTGCTCTAATTCTTCATACAAACTGGGTTGCTTCTCCTTGATCATGGTGTTAAGCCTACACGGCAATCTGTTAAGAGCATCCGCTACCACATTGGCTTTGCCGGGGTGATAGTGAATGTCAAGGTCATAATCCTTGATTAACTCTATCCATCTTCTTTGCCTCATATTCAGCTCCTTCTGAGTGAAGATATACTTCATGCTTTTATGATCTGAGTAAATCTCATAGCGATTACCCATCAAATAATGACGCCATGTCTTCAGTGCTAGAACTATAGCTGCTAGCTCAAGATCGTGGGTCGGATAGTTCTGCTCATGCTGCTTCAGTTGTCGAGATAGATACGCGATGATTTTTCCTTCTTGCATCAATATACACCCTAGACCAATCTTGGATGTGTCACAATATACATCAAACGGCTTCTTGATGTCTGGCATGACCAATATTGGGGCTGATATCAATCTCTTCTTCAGCTCCTAGAAACTGGCTTCACAGTTGTCTGTCCATTCAAATTTCTTGTCCTTCTTCAACAATTGGGTCATGGGTCGGGCGATACTCGAGAATCCTTCTACGAACTTGCGATAATATCCCGCAAATCCGAGAAATGCACAGACTTGGGTTTGAGTGGTTGGGGCTTCCCATTCTTCGACATCTTTGATCTTGGCGGGGTCAATAGAGACTCCTCCGGCAGACACAATATGTCCTAGGAATCCTACTTCCTTCAGCCAAAACTCACACTTGCTAAACTTGGCATATAACTGATGCTCTCTCAGGGTTTCTAGGATAACTCTCAGATGTTGCTCATGCTCTTCTTCTGACTTGGAGTAGATAAGGATGTCGTCGATAAACACAACTACAAACTTATCTAGGAATTTCATAAAGATCTTATTCATGAGATTCATGAAGTAAGAAGGGGCATTGGTTAATCCAAAAGACATAACCGTATACTCGAATAAACCATATCGAGTAGTAAAGGCGGTCTTTGGAATATCCGTTGCATGAATCTTAAGTTGGTGATAACCAGTCCTAAGATCAATCTTTGAGAATACCTGGGCTCCAGTCAACTGATCAAATAGATCCTCTATCTTTGGCAAGGGGTACTTGTTCTTGATGGTGACATCATTCAACTTTCTATAATCTGTACACAGACGGTTGCCTCCATCTTTTTTGTCGACGAATAACACTGGTGATCTCCATGGCGATGCACTTGGTTGAATCAAACCTTTGGCTAGCATGGCATCCAATTGCTTCTTCAGTTCCATTAACTCTAAGGGGTTCATGCTATAGGGCCTCTGGGCTATAGGTCCGGTTCCGGAGATTAGTTCGATAATGAACTCAATATCCCTATCCGGGGGCATACCTGGCAAGTGACAGGAATCTGTCACGGTACTCTACCACAGTCATTCTTCCTTGCTTCAATTCGCGGAACTCATCTCTCATTCTGTTGACTAGACCTTGCGGCACATGGGTGCGGCTGAACTTGACTTTGAATGCTTCCCATGTCATCACTTGACCATGGTTCATATTGCGGATGCTATTCCACCAAGCTCTTGCATCTCCTGCCAGATAGTGGGTGGCGAAGGGAACTTTCTCATTTTCATCAACTCTGGCAACTTCTAAGTTGTTCTCCATGGTCTGTAACCAGTCATCAGCATCTAATGGGTTCTCAGATTGATTGAAGATTGGGGGATTAGTGTTCTTAAAGTTTTTGAGTTTGGATCCGTTGCTAAGTTGGCTTGGCGTTCTTCCCTGCTTGCTTCATGGTCTGCTATGAGATTCTGCAAGATCTGCAGCATTGGGTCTTGCGACGAGCTACTCCCTCCTTGGTTTCCATGAGTCATCTGAAGATTGAGATGTAGGGGTAAGAGGGAAATTCTAAGGTTCAGGGTTTTGGGTTTTTCAAATCTAAAACTTTGAGTTAGACTCAGGTTTTTCAACTAACTTCATTTTCATTCATGCAAGCAAGCACACGATACAACACACACCACTACAATCAAAGGGGAAACGGATGGTTTGAAGAACCATTCTGTAAGCTAAGATACAGTGAGATCGATACATCTCATGCTACAACAGTGCTCTAGTGCATCTACTCTTTGTCGATGAAGTCGGAGTCCTCATCATCAGTGTAGAAGTCTACGGCATCCTTCGCCAGAAAATCATCATCGTTGCTGAGGTAAGAGTCCATGTTTCCCTGGATGTCTTCACCCTCACCTTGTTCTTCCTTTGCTGCAAGCTGAGCTTCCTGCTCCTTGACGGTCTTCTCGAGGTCGGACACCTTCTTGCAAAGACGGGCGATGGTGCTATCCTTCTTGGCACGCTGGCGGCGAAGATACTGACGGTCTTGGACAAGCAGTGCGAAAGTCTGGGCCTTCTGGTCGGCAATGGCACGGTTATGGTTGGCTAACTCTCTAGCATTGTCCAGTTCCTGCTGTCTGTCGTGAAGCAAGAAGTCAAGGTTCTCCACTTGACGCCTCAACTCGGGGTGGCCCGGCATCTCCATTGGCATTCCCATGAAATCACGTCTTGCATAGTGGGCAAAACGGGTTCCTTGGGTCTTGTTAACGCTGAGGGCACATAAACGTGCGAGAGCTTCATGCATTGCCCTGGCTAATCCATCTAGCCAGTTGTTCTCTCTCATGGAGAACTAAATTCTCCCAGAAGTTGGTGCTTCAATGCTTCCTCTAAGATCTGCGGTGACTAGCCACTGTAAGTCTCCTCCTGGGGGTCCTGGAAGTTGAGCTCCAAGAAACTCCGGGTGCGGGCGTCCCAGTAACTCTGATAGTGAATCCAGATCCCTCTCGAAGATCAGCTGACCTCCGTTTCCCAACTGGTAAAACTTGCTGAACTGAGTCTCCATCTACAAGAATTAAGGATGAGGAAATTAGTGAAGTGATCAAGTGTGTCAAATTTTAAGTAGTAGTGGAAGAATTTGAGGAACATGAATTTTTTTGAGAAATAATCCACAAGGGTAAGAGAGGAGCTAGTTTTTCATAAATACTCACTTTGGTTTGGAAACTAAGTTTTTGTTTGACGTCCATTCTAACTAGGGTCTCCTATGGTCAGGATGGCTCCGATACCAACTTGTCAACACCCAGATTTTTAATCCCAGATGCCTGTTATGCCATACCTCACAATCCCAGGATTACCATTTTTGCGAGACATAACGGATTGGATATTACAGTACATCATCCATTACAAACCATACATAAGGTCTTACACAAATAAGGATCTCATGATCCAGTCTTAATACAACAAGCAACGGAAATAAAAGATAGTGTAGCGGTGGGGTCCATCTTTAGGGGCACAGGCAATGCTGACGAAGGCAGATAGTCCTAGTTATCATAGCCGTCCGGTTGGCCATCATCTTGATAGTCTCCTTCATAGTCTGGCCATGATAATAGCCAGGGACAAAAGCCATGAGTACTCTTTAAGTACTCGCAAACTACCACTAACAAGTATTATGAATCTAAGTTAAAGTGCTAACTCTAAGTTTAACTATAAAGTTAAGTTTGAAACCTAAGCTGAGTTCTGAAGCAAAGAAAGATAAAGTAAAACTCTAGAATCACTTAAGTTGGGGAAACTATTGTCATAAACACAACCCTGTTGTGGTCAAGTCAAGATTCATCATTCATTTCAAAGTATTTAGAAAACATCTGACAACGAAACAGTATGGCCATTCCAACTGTCCATAACCGCGGACGCGGCTATCCGAATAGTTTGACACTCTGCAGAGGGGGTACACTTTCACCACAAGATTCGATACATCTGTCAGGGATAACCCTGAATCATCATACTTAGTATGCAGATAATCAAACATAACCTTCCCTTTACACACCCTAGTATAAGCACCTCTCCTATGAGCATGGCCTCCCAACCATGACCATCAGTCATCTTGGGCACTGCATAGGTGGACAACATGAGAGGTAGCCTCAGCTCAGACCTCTCACGTGAGGGAACTAATACTGATGCATATGAATTTCTAGCTAAGCCTTACCCAATTCAGGTAATGTGGTTGTACGGTAAATTTGGAATGGTATCGCATCCGAATCCAACCATCAGTTTTATAAAAGGGTTAAGGCTCATGCCTCAACATTTTCATCATCATCAACCATTTATGTTTCTCAACACATGTCAAAACATCTCAATAGAATGACTCATCATTCCAAGGTTTTCATAATTTATTTTCACCAAGTGTTCCCATCTAAAATGACTCAAGTTTTTGGATCTACTCTAGACTACTAAGTTAAGAGTGTTCACTAAGGTGGTAAAGATGGGTTCAATCTCATGCCATAGAATGACATTTAAAGGTTTCTAAATAGGTCAAGTTTTATACTTTTTATGCTACCTTCTAAACAAGTAAAGAACTTTGTATAAACTAAGAGGGTAAAACTTGTAACTGAGACTTGGAGTACCAATAGGTAAAGGGGGTGTGATCAAGACATGCCTAAGGAATCTTAGCTAAACCACCTAGTTGATCCTAGCCTGTTAAACACTAAACTTGCAAGTGTTAGCTTGCATTCTTAATGGTGGCTTGCACTTAAAAGTGCTAGCTTGCTAATAGTAGCTTGCCTTGGTTGGTGCAGTGGTTGAAGTTTTGTTCTTCTTCTTCTTGGTAGAACTCCTCCTCCTCGCAAGCTTGGTCGGTACTATCGTCTATAAATACATAGGGAGTGCACAATCACCAAACAATACTTAACTAAACTAAGTAGCATTCTAAGACACACCTTGGATGATCTTTTATCATCACAAGCATCACAAGTTTAATTCCATAGTTTCATTCTTTTTATTTTAGAAAAGTAATTTCTACTCATTGAAAAATTAACTAAAATTTCATATTCACCACCAAAATATGGGATCATGTGGACACATGTCCTCACCAGATATTCTAACATGTGGGAATGAGATTTAAAGGTTGGATCAACATTACTTTGGTTTAAGTTCATTATTTAATGATTTAAAGTGACTAGAAATGCTTATATAGCATTATTTTGGTACTAGTCCAAAGTCACTACATTTAAACCTTAATATTATTACATATTTGGATACATATGATGAAATGTGATTTTTGAGAGTTGGAATACTCAAAAGCTAACTTGGTTGATTTTATAAAAATGTTGCAAGTTGCAAATGCTTCTGTCTTCTTATTTTTATTAGGAGAGATATATAACTCTAATTGAATTAAATCCAACGGCTTGGATAGATCATCTTAATACCTTTCAGGCAAAATTAGTTTCATGCAATTTGGATTTGTAAAACTCCCAGAATTGAATTTTAAAATATTGGACAGAAACTAGATTTAACTAAAAAGAAAAATCCAGATTTGAATGTGTGGGCTAGCGTGGGAAACGACCTGGACCGGCCCAGTGGCGCTCCGCGGCGCGGGGCTCAGCTGACAGGGGGGTCCCGCTTGTCAGCGTCACTTAACATGCGAAACGGTACGCGCGTTGTGGGCCGTAGGATTAGAAGGCAGATCTACGGCTAAGGGTTGTCATCGACGACGAACAGGTCGCCAGCGAGCTTGAACCCTAGCGGCTCGGTGGGGGTCTTCTGGGGACGTACCAGGGCTCCAGCGGGGTCGGCGAGGCGGGCAAACAAAGTGGAAGACGACGGCGAGGCGAGGCGCGGTTGCGGTGGAGCTTGGGGTGGTCGCAATCAGCGGCGCCCTTCTCCTCCTGCCGCGGCTGCTACGGCTCCAATTCCGGCGAGGCAGAGCTTGCCTTGCTCCGGCTAGAGGTGGGTGAGGTTCAAAGAGGTGAGGGGAGTGGGATGGTGTGGAGAGGAGAGGCCGGGGAGGGCTCCTTTTATAGGCCCGACGGTGAGACCGAGCGGGATGGGCAGTCGACGGTGGCGACATGGCTACGGCGGGGTAGAGGCATGGTTTCAAAAAAATTGGGTGATCTCCACTAGTGCTAGGTAGTCTCTGGTTGCAAGGGTTTTGAAAGTGGAGCTCAAAAAGATGGGTTTTGAAATAGGGGTGATCTGCATATGCATTAGATTCAATTTTAAACTGTCATTTAAAATAGTTAACAGAATGTTTTTAGCAAATCAAAAGGTGGGCCTTGGTACCTCATTATGTGTACTACCAAGGGGTGCAAAGATCCAGAATTGCTTCTGTTAAGAAATGAGTGCTAGGAATAGCCAAAGTAGGCATGAGACTGAAATTTGCCAAAATGACCATTCCTCCTTTTTAATTCTTTTTGATTTGATTTTCTTTAGGAAAAGTTTGGGAAAGATGTAGATGATGTTTAAATCACCTAAGAAACATTTTAGAAGCAAAGGAGCACACAATCATGGCAATTCAAAACAACTCCTATTTTAAATGCACACATATATGAATGCTTTCATTTTAAATTTGGAAAAGTTTTTGGTAACCCCATTTTTGGTTGATTTGATCTTGATAAGGTTGGATTGAAGTTTTGGGATGTTACACATCACCATGTCGTGTTCAATCTCGTTACTGAACAATTCTACTTGAATCGTTCTGACAAGTAATATCCCTGTGATCTAATCACACGCTGCGCAGCTATTGGATATAACTTCTCCGAGTGGGCCCTTGAGTATCTTTCCGTCACATGGACGGACAAATCCCGCTCTTAACATATATTGCCTCTACGGTTTCCTCCGAATACCTGAACACACCTTTATAACCACCATATTACCAGATGGCGTTTGATGCTATCTAAGCACTCTCGGGAGACAGTGCTTCATATAGCCTCACGGTCTAAGGAATAGTCTACGAGGATTAATTTCTAATCATCGTAACTTGAACTTCGTGACATGATCGGGTCACGATGTTTAGGTTGGGTATTGGCTCATCATCTCATTCTCAGAATGAGATGATCTCATTTCCAACTGGCATAAATGCCACATGATTAGGAAACTTGATCATCTGTTGACCAATGAACCAGTGACTAGAGTTTCACTTGGAACCCCTGGTTGTTTGTATATCACACGTGTATTGATGTTTCCACTCAATACATTTATAGCATGATATAAAACTTAATCATAAACTATATGAAATATGATAATAGTCCTTACTACTATTTGTCTCTAGGGCATATTTCCAACAGTCTCCCACTTGCACTAGAGTACAAATACACTAGGTGCATTTGTTCTCAATCATTGGCACCATATACCCGGTACCCTGAACATGCTTGCTCATGGAAGAGGTTGAGTCTTGGGTCTGTACTTTACAATCCCAAATCCTCTGCAACTTACTAATGTCACCTGGATTGACATTAATACTATATCATCACATGATAGCATCTGTGTGTATGCATCGTCGCTATGGCAGCAGAACGAGGCCTGATTCCAGGAGCCTACAGTGACATTAGATCAACCTCGAGGGCTTTCTCATGGGCACTGTGCCCTGGGACACATCATTCTACGTTAAAAGCGAACTAGCCCCGCCATAACATTATACAACACTTTAGATGGTACCCTTATCCATTATTATAAATGTATTCATCAAAACACTAGTGCACTCTGTGCAACTTTCGATGTTTTGGTTCACCTCGCTTCCTACTTGACTTTAATCGGCATCGACAGGAGTTTCCAACATATTCCCTTATAACATAACTCTTTATGGTTTAAGATATGTCATCCTTTATGGATTTGGAAAATATATCCACAGTTCTCTACTAGACACTGTGGACAAAGTTATCTCAACGTTCCGTGATTCAAACTTAATCACTTCCAAACGTTCCTTATTTGGATCACATATTATGCTAAGTTATCATCATGGTTTACTAAGATAGAACCTATGTCTCAACATAGTGGATGATGATTATCCTTTTCCTTCTTTCAACCATTGATGTTAAACTTAATACTATTCCTAATTTGAGCTATTAAGGACTAGTTCCTTAATTAACTTCTATTCTGAAACCCCTTTCAGAATCCCTTAAGGAATGCTACATAATATCATAATACACCTATTATCAACTTCTACATCTTATAAATCATTATTTATAAGTATTTGCGCTTTTTTCTTAACATCCTTAAGAATTACTCCTATAAGCTCCCCCTCAAAATATGTTCCTACATATTTGAATTTGAGACTTATATTGCTCCCACTCAAAAATATGTCAATCACATATTGTTTCAGGAATACTTTCATAGCTCCCACTCAATTTTATGCAAATTGCATATGTACTCACTATTTTGAATAACTTCAAAAACTTTGATCAAATATGAAACTTGGAGATTTACCATCAGATACTAGTACTGTTACTAGTTTTAAATCCTTTAAACATTTAGCACACATGCATCAAATTCATTTGAATTTATTCAATACTTGACAAATTGTGCTTTTGTCATTCACCCCTTTTTCCACTATGGCTTTGCAGTCATTTGGGAAAATCCAAGTAACCCCTTTATTTGTGAGATTTAGCAATGAATTTCTTTCTAATCTCAAGGGAATTTTGCTCTTAGGATTTCTCACAATTCTAGTTTACCATTATTTCCTTAGTAGTTCGTAGGTATGTCATATTCCAATAATCATGACAAATGATTCACAAATGTTTCCATACTATATATGGATTTCATTTTGAATCCTACTTCATGTAGTGAAAACATTAGTAGGGAAAATACAATGATCAATATCATTGATTCTTTCCTTCTGTGAAGAGAAACGTTCATGAACATTGTCCGTTGCGCTTCTCAACACTCTGATGCAGGTTTTTGAATCCTCATTGTGTTTTACACTTATTTCCATTTGCCCCATAATTAAGAAATATCACTAGAAGTGAACTTTCTCAAGAATGCACCAAAATCCAAGCAGTACGAATCTTGCTTTCCTTTTTGGTTTCAGCTATGGATTTTGTATTCAAAGTTTTCCAATGAATACTCTACAAGGACTTATTCGCTATTGTTTTGGTTATATCGAATAACCCCAAAACTTTCACGAATTCAAATGGTTCACTATAATTCTAATTGAGTGCTAACTATTTCTAACTAATGGTCTCTACATCTACACTACAACGATTTATTTGGTGCTTTCTATTCAACCCCTTTGATATCCAATATCACATTGTGATGCTTTGCATTTTGACGTTTCAAAACGCTTTGCATTCCACAATTTCTTTTATGCCATTCTTATAAAGTTGAATTTCATTACTATTGATCAAATCATAGTAATTAGATTCTCTTTTACATTTATACCCTTTGTTGATGAAACATTTTGATCAAATCAAATAGTTTCATATTCATGTTTCCTTTGGTAAACTACTTTACGCATTTAAACAATCATTTAATGATAATAACCATTTTCGTTAAAACACAATACATCGAATATGTATTAACTTTTAACAATTCATTAAACACTTTGTATTCAAGTAATACACGGTGTTCAAGTTATTTTGCCGAACTTAGGCATGATTTATATGTGATAAGAAATCGAATGACTTTCACATATTATCACATAACTTTGAATTTAAACAATGGTTTTTCATTCATTAATGAACATATCATTAAGTTGGGTATTTTAAACAAGGCATTTTAGTATTTTACAAATGTTCGTGCATTATCAATTAGTTTCAAACAACAAGGATAATTCAGACATAGTCAAACAAGATTTGAACACGAATAGAAATCATTCATAAAAGTAGAACAACTGTTTGTTACAAACTGATATGAATAACCGTCTCACAAAATGTGAGACACACTAAAGAAGTTCACAATCTCTTGATTACAATAATCATCCTAAAACATAAACTAAATGATAAATGTCGAGGGAGAGTGTCGTCATCCGTCATCATCATGCTTGCCATCAACACGCAACGTCACCTCCTCTCCAGCAAGCACCTCTCATGCAGAAGGACCTGTTTTTAGCAAAACAGAACAAGTATCAGATATACTTAACACTGCAAATGTGTTTGCAAGATTATAACATTTCTAAAACTGTATATAAAATATATACCTTTGTCATTGATGACCTGAGCGACATCTGGTTCAACCAACACATTCCTGAGATGTGTCACGAACCGGTGGAACTCCATTGATTCCGCGTCGCCCCTCATTACGCAAGTCCTGACTTGTGCTTGGTAGCTTGGTGGCAGCGACCGCAGCACAACACTGTTTGCAAAAGAGCCCGTCATCCAGCTATCCAGGAAGTATGCAGGCCTCATGTACACATCATGCATGCGCTCTAAGTGGTCATCCAGTGATGAGTTCTCCTCCATCTTAATGGAGAGGAAGTCTCCCATCAGCTCATGCTCCCAAATGCGTGTCTGCTCCACGAAATGTGTCCTAAGCTGTAGCATCACCGAACAAGGGTTGACATCACCCACGAGAGGCCATAGCTCATCCACTATTCCGAAACGCATCACAACTGAAATATAGGAGGCCATCTCCCAATGGATATAGCGGTCTTTCCACTGCTCTAAGGTCTCTAGGTCAGTAGGCTGATCCAAATCCATCCCTTCGAGTATGTAGTCGACCACGTCATTCTCGCCAAGAAGAACATGGAGACATGCAACCCATATGGAGAATATTGATCCATCTAATCTGAGCTTCTCTCCTTCTAACCAATCAATCGTCAACTGGAAAGGTGGCATCTACATTTATAATTGCAAAAGGAATTTAGACTAAGTTTATAATTAAATGAGTTAATGATAACTCCACACAGAAACACCAATCCCTAAAAGGGTTCCTAGTGATAACACGACCCCTATCAGCCACATCTCCCCCGATCGTCATGACCATCAATGTGGGTTCAAGGGTGGACACTAAACGGCGGTCACATCATTCATGCGACTCGTGCTCGATCTTTTGACAATCCGTGTTTCGAGGCCATGCTTCCATGGCGTGCTAGGCTCGCCAACTCAACCTTAGTGTATCCGTTGTGCAACATGGCTTACACCCACTGTATGTGAACGTAGATATGTCTGACACCCAGGCCTGTAACCCTGGATCGCTTCATACCGAAGAACTTTCTTGGTGGTGCATACTAAGGGGAACACAATCGTTGGTAATTTTAACAGGGATCATCTTATTAGGCTACCGTCGAGTATCTAATACTAGCACACAATAAGACATACAAACAATAGCATTGAATGTAAATGCTATGTGATATGGTCCTTCACGTTGTGATCTACATCCGCCGTCACCAGGTTCCGGCGCCAGGGTTCCGGCGCCGTAGACACCAGGGTACCGGTGTCATTCCGGCGTGGTAGTTCGTCACCTCCGTGACTATCTACTACTACGTAACAAAAGGTAATCACTTTACCTTTTCCACAACCATATCACAAAGCAACGCCCCCCTGCAAAACAAAGTTAGACGCCTCTACTTTATCTTTGCATGTTTTACATGGCTGAATAGGCTTTCACATAAGAACCATTCTTACCTATGAACTTTTAGCACAACGCTGATCAAGTAGTTGTCTCTACTACACCCCTTTCAGGGCCCTCCGTTGCAAATGGCATAGCAACTAATGCGAGAGAGACAGACAACCCCCTAAGCCACTTTATAGGGTACAAGCCATATGTCAAGCGTGGACCAGTCTCGCGAATGAACGCGTAAAGTCGGTTGGGGGCCGCTTCATCAAGCATTACTGCGGTATGCACAAGTACACGTGGGAGGGTAACAACTAAAAGATCAACGCCCACACGCTACATCTCGTGTGTTCTACCCGTACTAGCATTACTTCGCATAGTTCTAGCTCTGATACCACTGTAGGGGTTCCGCGTATGAAAACAATAAATTTTACCCTACACCCCTGAACCCCTGAAGCTGCCAGGACCTATCTATTAGTAATACAGTAATTGGAGGGGATTTTTGCGAACTTACCCTCGAAGACCGAAAAGTGTTGTCAACGCTCAGGAGAGCGTGGTTGATGTAGACGAGCCGAAGCCGACCTCAAGGTCGTGATGAAGTCCTTGCGCTACTTGGCTCCAACGACTTGAGTGCCTCAAGTGCGACACCTCGCGGGGAGTTACACACGTCCGGTGACTAACGATGACTCCCACTTCCCCAATCTAGCAGCAGTTGCGAAAGTAGAGCTCCCGGATCTGAATCCCGCAGCGCGACGGCGCTCCGCGGTGAAGATGTCTCTCGCTCGCGCAGTCCAGACTTGGGACCACGGTCACGAGAGAAAGAGGGGGAGAGAGAAAATATCAACTAGAGGTCCTCCCAAAAGTGACAAGACCTTTATTGATTATTGGTGTGTTTTATTTGGCCAAATACCCCCACTATATATAGGGGGAGGGGAGGTACTACCTCCCTCAAAGTCCCGGGGTGGGACTAAAGGAGGAGGAGGTGGGGGGAGGCGCCGCCGGCCACCCCCTCATGGGCCCCACATGGGGGCTGGCCCAATAGGGCCGCCGGCCACCCCCTTGGCCCCTTCCTCCTCTTGCCTTTCCCTAATGGGCCCTCTCCCCTCCGGGAATTGGCCCATTAAGCCTTTGACCATTTAAATTGATATTTCTCTTTATTAAATAATTATGAATAAATTATTAAATCAATATTTAACATTCATTCACATATTATTCAACCTCCGTGGTTATGGAACACTTCCACCTCCACTCCGGACATCCTCCGGACTTACCGAAACCCTTCCGGTTTTGTCTCTACAAATCTTCGACGATTCCACCGATCCTATAAACACTCTCTAAGCATCATCAAGCCCTTAAGCGTGATACCCCACGGTTCGAGAACACTCCAGACATGGTCAGGACACTCCCTCACCAATGATCGACAGAGGGAAATGGATGGCCATGTGACCCTTGTGTGTTCCACGAAGATCTTTCGTCGTTTGAACCGGGACAGTCGTGTCTTATTCCCTTTGTCACTCGATACTTACATTGCCTGAGATCTGATCAATGACATCACCATGTCGTGTTCAATCTCATTACTGAACAATGCTACTTGACTTGTTCCGACAAGTGATATCCTTGTGATCAAAATCACACGTTGCGCAGCTATTGGATATAGCTTCTCCGAGTGGGCCCTTGAGTATCTTCCCGTCACATGGACCGACAAATCCCGCTCTTGACATATATTGCCTCTACGGTTTCCTCCAAATACCAGAACACACCTTTATAACCACCGCATTACCAGATGGCGTTTGATGCTATCTAAGCACTCTCGGGAGACAGTGATTGATATAGCCTCACGGTCTAAGGAATAGTCTACAAGGATCCATTTCTAATCATTGTAACTTGAACTTCATGACATGATCGGGTCACGATGTTTATGTTGGGTATTGGTTCATCATCTCATTCTCGGAATGAGATGACCTCATTTCCAACTGGCATAAATGCCACATGATCAGGAAACTTGATCATCTGTTGACCAATGAACCAGTGACTAGAGTTTCACTGGGAACCCTGGTTGTTTGTATATCACACGTGTATTGATGTTTCCACTCAATACAGTTATAGCATGATATAAAAATTAATCATAAACTATATGAAATATGATAATAGTCCTTACTACTATTTGTCTCTAGGGCATATTTCCAACAGTAAGTGTGACGACAATGACCTTTTTGCATGAAACCCCCTGGCCAAATCTATGTCTCAACCCGCGGTCCTTTCTTCGGTCCCTAGAGGAAGAGGGAGGTTGGGCTGCTGTTAACGGGGTTCGGCTGAGTGTGCAAAATGTGTCTGCTGTTGCTCGTGGTGACAGGTAAGAAGTTGGGTCGTGGGCCGAAACGGCCGGCTGCTTCAATTCCTTTTCTTTTCCGATTACATTTTCTTTTTTCTCTTCTTTTACAAAACCTTTTTAAATTTGAATTTCTTCAGGGATTTAAATATCCAGAGAATTTTGTAGGTTATAAATATTATTGTATAAAGGAATTATAACTATTTCCCCTGCATTTCTTATTGTTTATAAGATATTCATACTTATATGAAAGATTCTTTTATTTAGTTAGGTAAATATAATTTAGGGTTTTAGGGATTTACTTCCTATAAGAAAATCTTATAGAAATGATTTATATTACCACTAAAAGAATGTAATAGTAATGGTTTAAGAGGCTAATGATTTATGTGTATAAAATCTTATTAATACTCAACCTCATAAAGGAATTATATATATATAATATAAGGTATTAATCCTTGTGGTTCACAATATAATGATTTGATTTTTATTGTTCTCCATATTTGGTGATTTGCCAAATCCACTTCTACTTGGTTTGTAGAGTTTAGAATTACCATAGGACACTTTTGGTTAGGTAATGATGAATCAATAATAATCATTGGTAGAGAAATTCTCATGTTTATTCAGATGTAGATATATGGGTTTTGGGAGGATTTAATATCTCATATTCAATTAGGGATATGGATAAATATTAGGGCTAAGACATTGCCACCATGTTTTGTGATCCTAAATAACCCCTCAATTGATATTTCTACTTATCTCTTGGAAACTTTACTTGACTAATAGCTATTATTCTTTGGCTTCCTAAATAGGAATTGGTTTAACTACCCTCTTCATTCAAGAGTTTAGAACAAAGAGTTAGACATGGTCTTGTCATGGCTTGATATGATCTTGGTTAAGGCTTCTAAAGAATCCTTACCTTAAAATCTCACTAAGCCTATCCTTAGATAAGGAATTCCTTTCCTAAATATACTCTATTTAGATCTCTCTTATCTTATTTACAAAGATCTCATCTTCCTAAATAAGACAATCATCTGGCTCCACCATACCCATCATCATATGATGACATGGTCATGCCACTCCAACAATACTCCCTTCTTCTCCTAGTATATATATACCACTTCCATTTATATACTTCCTTTACTGAATCCATCCAAGTAGTTAGTTCTAACTTCATTCGATAACTCCTTCCTATTTACCTTGCATTTACTTCTAAAGCTTGCAAGATTACACTCCTCTCTATATCACATGTGATATCAACCCTCTGGGATGGGCATGGTACTACTCCCATAATACAAGCTTATTATTGTATTATCTTGGTTAAACTACTATACTACCAACTACTCCTACAACTTATGTTATATACTTCATTATACTCTAGCTTGACTTTTCATGTTCAAGCTATATGATTCAGCTTACTAGGCTTTACCTAATTTGGTATACTCACAAGTCTTCTTCAACACCAAGTCATCTATTCCCAAGACTTGAGAATATTAACCACCATCATTTGATCAAACTAAGCTTAAGCTTCTAATTGTCTGATCAAGATCTATACTTAACTGAGTAGTAGACTTGTACTAGTCTCTCTATAGACTTATCTTGTTAAGAAAACTTACTTTAAGTTTATGCCCACTTGGCTTAACAAGATTATCATTGGATACTCTAATACCACTAGCTTCCTTATAGCTCCATGATCACTAGTTACTTCTTGGGTTTAAATACTGCTTCTAGTTAACTCATAAGTTAGTTAACTCCTCCAGCATCAGATGACTTGATCTCCACTAAGGATCACATTCCATTGATGATGGCATACTACACAATAGCTAGTTTCTCTTCCTTACTAATTTACTTAAGGTCTTTGGAAGGTCAATATAATAGGTCAAAGGCTACGAGTCAACAAGTTCTAGGTCAAAATATTGATCACACATATTGATGATCAATAGACATTAGGACTTGGTTAAATAGGAATGTCACCTCTTAATATCATATTAAGAGTATATGCTGAATGGTTTTAGCTTGACTTCCTTTCCTACTCTATTTGTAATAAGGGTTAATGTTTAGAAACTACCATGATTCTCATGGTAGGAATAACTATGGCAAGCAAGTATATCAAGATTTAGTTATAGAGTTCCTTTACTTAAGTTGTATACTTAACTTGGTATTCAGGGTCTGTGGTAGATAACACCTGGATATCACATTTTAGAATATTAAATATTCATCCTTGAGTTGTTGTATGAAATACCGTGTAATAATCTCTAGGAGATCAAATACTCCTTAATAAGAAGTGTGTTATGACTTTACCCTTAGATCAAATTATTTTACCCAAAGATAAGGTTTTAGCAAAGGTCATATTGAAACTTATCACAGTCAACTTGATGATATACTTCAGTTCCACAAAGTTAAGAGAAGCTTAAATCTCTTTGATAAGTTTTATTTTAAAAGCGCGAAAATTACTCGGATTTTCTATGCATAAATGCAATGCACACACCTGTGTTCAACTTATTTCTAAGCTCTAATGTTGGGGTGTTATAGTGTTCCTCTTCTTTGCGGCGAACTTCGCCTTGAGGAGTTCGAGCTTCCTGTCTTGGTTCTACAACAGCTGCGTCCACCTCTCCTCGGCCTTCTCCTCCCTCTTCACGACACGGGCCTTGGAGTCGGCAATGCACTTCTCTATCGATGTGTGGAGGAATTCGGCGGGAGGTCCTGTAGCTTTCAGCGTCTTCGCCTTTTTTGGCCTCCCTTCGCCGACAACTGGGGGAGCCTCCGGGTTGTACACGCCATCCTTGTCCTTGCCCAGGCTCACGCGAGTGTCCGCCCATTTCGGGTAGTTCTGAATCTTGTCGAACATGTGGTGGAACTTGAACGCCGTGCCGGTGTCGTCCCTATACATGCCGAGCGCATGGAGGAGCTGCATGGAGAACGCGAAATGTGTTAGAACAGGCATCATGTCGGCATAGATTTAAGCTTGAAGTCGGTGACCTACCCTGATGTCCATGCTATCGTTGTTGATTGGTGTGCGCCCGATCTCTTCTATAATGTCGTGCCACTTGCTGCAAGCCTGCTGCACCAGTCCCCAGTGATTGGTCATGGCCTCTCGCCGCGCTCCATGTGGATCTTGTTGAACTTCGGATCCATGATACTGCGCTCATCGAACGCCAACTTCACATGCTTTTAGTAATTATCCGAGTTTTGGTTTGCACCTGTGATTGGGGTCCATACTCACCGACATCCATGCCTTGGGGAGGCAATGGTCCTCGAGCGTCATCCACTTGACGCGGGGCTCCACCGACTTCGCCTTCTTCTTGCCCTTCGCCACAGCCAAGGCGATATCTTCAGCCTGCGTCTGGCTGGTGCCATCCTCGGCCTGCGTTCGGTCTACGACCTCCTCTTTGCCGAAGACCTGGGACTCGAGGCCATGTTTGCGGCGGTCCATGACTGCTCTTCGCTGAAGAAGCCGGCCGGTGCGGAACCAGAGGCGATCATGCCCGACATGAAGGCCTCGCCGGGCATTCCACCGAACAAGTTGTGCGTGTCCTCCTCGCCGAAGTTGTTGGGCGAGGAGTTGCCGCCGGCGAACGGAAGCGGGCCTCGGCGCATGGCTGACGCTTAGCCGTATGCCGGAGAGCTGGCGTAGGGGACGTTGATGTCGATGTTGAAGGCCGGAGGATGAGGTGTGGGGCAGGGGAAGAGCATGTTCGGGTTGAACCCACCGTCGAACTCGGGGGAGGACGAGAACCTCTGCTGCGGGTTCGCCTGGCTCTCCTGGAACATGGCGGGCGAGATCGGCAAGAACACGGCTGAAGACCCAACCCTCAGCTGGCTCCCCCAGTAAGCGGCGTACTGCAAGGCGCGCTCCGATGCCTCCCGTTTTCCCTCATCTCCGTCCTCGTTGTCCGATCCTTCTAGCTATCTGTCTCGATCTTCTTCTGTTGGCACTCCTTCGCCCACTCGGTGTCGGTGCAGCCATCTAGCCTCGATGCCGGTTTCCTCAGCTGCCTCGACTTCTTCTCCTTTGGCACGCCGACGGCGGATCGGGGTTTCACGAAACCCTTGGGCGGCATGGTGGGCGGGAGCTCAGGGAACTGGCGGCAGATGTGGCGGCGTGTGGAGAAGAAAGGCGGGAGGGGGGAGAAGAAAGGCGGGAACTCAGCCTTGAGTCGCCGACAGGGCTGGCCCACGTGTATTTTCTCTGCGTCCGGCGTTCCTAGGCGGTTCCAGTGTCCAGAGTTTGGCCTAGGAACGTTGGATGAAAGTTGGGCCAAATTCGGACTAATTCGGTGTCCTGGGAACACGAGTGGGCAAAATTTCGCCATCCGGATGTAAAAATGGCTCTGGAAACGTCCTCCTGGGAATACGAGTGGAGATGCTCAAAGACCAAGTTTAATAAGAGAATGGGCAGCGGTAGCATACGAAACCTACTGCCTCAACACAATTATTTTATCTCTCTAGTGCAAGCTGCACCCTGTTCTGGTGTTCTGCAGGAAAAGGAGAGGAGGCCCATTGAGAGGACATCACATACATGCTCTTTCTCTCTCTCTGGACCCTGTTTTTTCATGCTTGGGATCCCGCCTCCTACCGAGGAGACTCCGACAAACGGCGGAGCAACAACTCTGACATTCCGAGCCTACGTGGCCTGCAGGGCAGTGGATCGAGGCTATGCGATTGGCCCGTGCCCTAAGAGCATCTCCACTCGTCCCCTACACGGGTCGACGTGGCCCGATTTTGGCCGTATGGGGGAGGTCCGATTTTGGGTCGTATGGGTGCGCCGGATTGATTCACGAATTGGGGTGGGGGCACTGGTTCCCAGCCCTGCTCCTCATACGACAAATTCAAACATTTAAAAATTCATGCAATTACAAAAATAGTCTCGGTTTTGGTTCAAACATGCTTCTACAGAATTTTTTAAAAAAACTAATTTAGTGGTGGCCCCAACCACGCCCACTCAATCCAAGGCGGCGGTACTCACCGCCGTGTAGTCGTCCTCGTCGTCGCTGGGCTCCTGCTTCGGCGATGGCATGATGCTGTAGCTCTGGCCCAGATTGCCACCACCGCCGCTTCAGCCCGAGTAGCCGGCCCCATCGTCGTCACACTCTAGGGCGATGAACATGCTGAGGCAGCGTGCGTGCTCGGCCTGCTCGGGGCTGGTACTCCGCGGCGGACCAATCCTCGGCGAATGCGTCCGCCGATGGCGACACAGCCTCGAAGGAGGCGCGCTCGGCGACGCGCTAGCCCGGAAACTCCTTCGGGTCCTCCTCGATCTTCAGATGGAGGGTGGCCGCCTTGTACTCGGGCGGCTGCGTCCAATCCTTCTTCATCTGGCGAGGCGTTGGCGGCCACGAGGAGGGGACGCACGGCGACCCCTGATAGCGATGCCGCGGAAGCGCCCGCGTGACTGCTGCAACATCGGGGTCTCCTCGTACTTGTCCTTCATCGGGGCAAGGAGCGCGGAGAAGCGCGGCGACGTCGTGGAGTACGGGGAGTAACACACTGACGTCGATGAAGACCTCGACGAGGAATACGTCGAGGAAGAGCGGGCGACTTATCGGCGCGGTGCCCACCGCTGGTCCGGGTAGCGCAGTCGCTGCTGCAGCTGCGGCGGAGACATCGTCAGCAACGGGTTGCTGCCGGCGGCGATGTGTTTTAATCTTGGTTTTCAAAAGGTGTTCAACATGAGGCTCGAAAGCTTAAAAGACCTACTCAACATTAACCTTATAAATCCAACAAAAGTGAGAATAGTCATCCACAAAACTAAAATAGTACTTTTAACTCCTAGAGAAAACACAAACAAGATCCCAAATATCAGAATGAATTAACTCAAGAGGCACAATAGTAACACGAGAAGAAACAATATAATACAACTTACGTCTTTCAACTCACAGACCGAGGAAGAATTGTCTGAAGAACGTGAAATCTCATTTGTCTTAACAATGGAATGAACTATATTATTTGAGGGATGACCGATACCTGGTGGCACTGTGTAGGTGTGATGACACTAGCAGAAGCATGACGAGAGAACGATGATGATACTTTGTCGAATGGAATACGATAAAGTTCACCATGGCTTCTACAATGAATAATTATCCTCCATTATTTAATGAGAAAATCCACATCCTAGGGCTTTCCCCTACGGTCAAGTTCTTTAAAAAAAATACCCTCCTTGTGGCCTTGTCAGAAAAATGTTGGCAAAACTTAGCAAACACGTCATTAACGGAAACAAGACAATAGACTGAAAGAAGATTTTTGTGGATGTTTAGAACATGAAGAATGTCTTTTAAATGGAGGGATGAACCGAGTAAATTCGAATGGCCAATATGCGAAATAGATAAACATGTATCATTTGACACTTGCATGTCCCGGCATATTTCTCTTTAGTGTGAGACGTTCAAGTTCATTCGTCACATGATTCGTAACTCTAGTATCCATGTACGAGACGTTATCGTGGTTGGACATCGCGGTCTGTACCCGCATCTAAACCATGTAACAGGGGAAGACCATGGTTTCATCGCTGGTACAAACCGTGATTAACTAGGCAAAATGTGTTCCACGGGCCGTCTACCAGAAGCTTATCAAATTTTTACGAAGTTTGCGTTTAACTAGCAATCGTATGCAATGTATTGGAAACAGATGGAACGATAGTGTATGGACCTTGCAAGAAAAGTAAGAACCGAGAGGAAGAGAGGCAATAAAAATAACCCAAAAGTCTAAAAAATTCAAAATATAAATCTTCTGGCAAACTATTTCACCGAACCTAACACTTTTCTACAACTCCCGCCCGCGTGGCACCGCACATACGCCTGCAACTCCATGGAGCACGGCGCTGCAGCCCTGTCACGCTTCCGTGGCGGGACTCGGCGCTGCGCTAGGCTACACGGCGCCGCAAGCACAACCGATTCGCCAGGTCTGCTGGCGCTGCAGCCCCTGCCACGCTGGTGTCATGGGCCCGGCCTGGCAAGTGTGGTGCCACTCGGGAGGACGCTGCACGCATACCTGCCGCGCGGCGGCGGCTGGTGCTACACGGCCACCCGCACTTAGCCGCGCTAGCCCTCCCCAACCCGACCCAACCCTAAATCTTTTCCCAGACCTTCTTCCCAACCGAGGCGGCGGTGGCTGCACTCTACTCTCCCTCTCCAACCTTCACCAAAACACCAAGATCTCAAGAAAAGTTTCCAAAGGTACTCTCCTCCACATCCCTCTAGTTCATCCAAAAGTTTCCACTTATTTTTCTCTAATTGCAAAATTCGTTCAAACCCTAAATCCCATTAGATTTGTAAATCTCTATGGAGCAATGGCATATTTGGTTGATATCTAGAGTTAGGATTGGTATATTAGTCCTTCATATACTTGTTCATTTGAATTTCTAGGTATAGTAAGCCTTCATATTATGATTTGTTGGTATAGTAATCCTTCATATACATGTTAGTTCTAATTTGTTGATGTAGTAACCTAATAGTAGAGTTTGTTTATATAGTAATCCTTCAAACACTTGGTAGGAATTCCCCATGTACTTGTTAGTTTGAATTATTTGTTCATAAGTATTGGAACTTTGGTCACATAGAGATGCCACATAGATATGCCCACATAGAAACTAAGGTTTATAAAATTAGCTCACAAAGAGATGCCCATATAGAAAGATAGGTTTATAAAATTTGCTCACATAGAGATGTCCACATAGAAAGAAAGGTTTATGAATTTTTCTCACATAGAGATGCCCATATAGAAAGAAAGGTCTATAAAGGTTTATGATTTGTACATATTAGTAGGTGGTTTATAATATGCTCACATATTTGTATGTATTACATTTTTTAATTATCTAGGATGTCGGAATCAGAAGAGGAAGAAACCCGTGTACCAACCGGGTTTAACGAAGGTATGGTGCTTCTTGAGCCATCCTATGATAGTCGTCACCGTGGATACGTGATGGCCGAGAAGATTAAGGTAATAAAAATAAACCCCTATTTCATGTAATGTTGGTCTATTTTAATGGACATGTTATAACTAATATTGTATGTGTGTAGACTCTTCTTCCCCTACGACTGAGGTATCACGGGCATTTCTCGGAGTTGATGCCATACGATGAGCAGTACACGGTGCACATCCAAGCGCTAGGAATTCTCCCATTCATCCATATGGTCAATCGGTCGACACCGCACATGAACCCTGCTGCCATCACCGCGCTTGCCGAACGGTGGAGGCCGGAGACGCACAGTTTTCACCTCTGTACCGGTGAGATAACCGTGACTCTTTCGGACATGTCGATGATCCTTGCACTCCCTATAGATGGGGATCCTCTATTTATTAATACATCCTCTGACAACTGGAGCGACCGGATGTCTGACCTTACTGGTGGTAAGTGTCCTAGGGACACTATAAACTCTAAGTGGGGAAAATTGAGGGTCACCGTCAGGGCTACTTTCAAGTGGATAACACAGAACTTCGGTACCTTTCCTAACAATGCTAAGAAGGATGAGATCATGATTTATATCTGTGTGTATGTGTTGTATGTTATCATGTAGACTATATTTGCTGATGGTATGGGAAACATTGCTCATTGGCACTGGCTGAAGGCCTTAACTATAATGGATAAAAAATGGAGCTGGGGTTTAGGGCATTGGCCTTCTTGTACCGACAGGTGATGAAGTATTTATATTTTCCCCATTTTTACATGTGCTCTTCAAATTTCCCCATGACTAACCTTTGTTGCTTTCGTGCGCAGTTGGACGAGGCTTGTCAAAGGACTAGTGGTGAGGCTTACATTGATGGTCCATTGCTAATTCTCTCAGTGTGGATGTGAGAACTCTTTCTAGTTGGACAGCCAAAATATATGCCTCACCGGATTATATCGATGGTAGAAACCGGTCGCGGTGGCCCACATGGGCTTACAATTGGGATGTGGTCCCCAAGCCCCCAACCGACCAACAAACGGCGTACCTGATATACACCAATGAGTTTGATAACCTTCTCCCGAAGCAAGTAAGAATTTCCAATCCATATACCATTTTGCATTCGCTTCATGTAATTTTCTCATTGAAATATTTGGGGTATGATTAAGGTTGTATGGGAGCCATATGGTCCTAGGGACAATTTTGGTTGCGAGGAGTTTCTTATTAACCGGATGTGCGACGCGGAATGTAATCTATGGTATATGCAGTGCCCCATGATATGCATGTGGGTTGTTGAGCATCATATACCACAGCGGGTTATGAGAAAGTTTGGTATGTATCAGTCTACACCTCTGGATTGGCAGGACACTGACACTGCTCTTCACCAGTAAGAATCGATTCTACACATCTTTCCCAATACGACGCATGGTACTTGTGTGCTAAAATTGTGCTTTGTTCATATACAGTTTGGACAGGCTCAAGAGCAAGAAGATGGGTTGGGAGAACATTCACAAGAAGCACATGCCAAAGTTTTTCATTTCTATGAAAGAAGCTAAGAAAAAAAAGAATGCTCACAAAACCCCATTGTGATGACACTTTCAACGAGTACCTCTACTGGTTTCTAGAGAGCACTCGTGTGAATCTACTGGATGCTTATCCATAAAATATTTTGGAAGAGCCGCTTGGTTTCGATGAGCTGGGAAGCCTTGAATACAACAAGATTGTTAGAAAAGAGCGCCAAACCTCCTTTGCTCCCGTGATCAACTTTGTGGTAAGTTTGGAAATTTCTATTCGTGTTACTACCTCAACAAATTGTATAATCTATGTCTTTATTTGCTTTCATGTCAGCGCACGGAGGTCTAGAAGCAGGCGGAAGAATTGGAGGGCGCTTTGGAGTTCCCAAGGGACGAGGAGGGCCAGACAAAGTTTAGGGATTTCGTTAAGGTATGTCCATACCACCACATTCTACCTGGGCAAAACTTCCATATTAACTGTCTTATATATTGGGAGTTGTTATTGTTACAACGGCAGACCCAAAAGTTACATCGATTCGCAAACTTGCTTGGTTGCCGAGACCTCGAGGTTGCGACGTCGTCCAAGGAACAAACCAAGTCGACCTCAGAAGAGGAAGGTAGCCCCGATGAAGAGCATTCTACTATAGTATGACATAGATTTTACCAATGACATCCTTTTCTGAATTGCCATGTATCAGTCGAATGAGATCAACACACATTTGTTATTATTCTAAAGGCTGAAGATGAAGATGGGGATGAGGCCATGCCAGACGACATGCCATTGGAGAAGTATCGAGTAAAGGTACGATCTGCAATGAAGCTAAGGCCAAGGAACAAAACTGTTGTCGAGTCCGATGATGATGATGGTGATATGGAGCCGCGCTAGAGGATTGCTCCGAGGAGAGGAGGCAAGAGCAAGCATGCGAGAAAGTAGGTGTGGTTGTAATGTAGTTAACTATAACACCCTCGAATCGGCCCTATGCAAGTTTTAGCCCTTTCCGCCAAATCCGCATAGAAACGATTCAAGGACGCCCACCAGGCACTTTAGTACGGGTGGAAAACGAAGTAATACCATTACACAACCGTCCTCAATGGGACCCACAAAACAGATATATATACAACAACGACTTAGCGAGTCAAGAATACAGATATACAATACAAAGATCCAAATCACCTTGAAATCGATACAACGTCCGAGTACGGACAAGATGCAAATGGGGCTAAGATCCCTGAAGAATAACCAATGGCGTCCATAATCCTGCCCAGGCCAAGCCGGAAGGGTAACCCTGCTAACGACGTCGATCTCAACCCTGCTAATACAAAAGGGATGCCAACAAAGGGCAAAGGAAAAGGAGGAGCGTCAGTACTGAGGCCAGTACACGGCGAGGCTAGAATTCGGCGGCTCTCGCCTACAAAGGTATGGTGGGCTGCAGCGGCACTAGACAACCTATAGAGACTCGGTATCACTAGCGGCTATTAGAGAGGGTAAGAAAGACCTATTTGGATCCAACCTGATACTAACACCAAACATACCCGTCCTGGCATTTCCCCCTCGAGACCAAACGAGGAAGTCAAACCGAGGAACTCACACAGTTGACAGTTTTATTCATTCCATTATAATTGAAGCACTTACTAGTCAGATATAGATAGCGTGGGCCGTCCTGATAGTATAAGTAGTGGGCAGTTTTAATCACCATTCCATTGTAGTTGGGACATTTACTAGTCAGATATAATTGTCCTGAGGAATCCCAAAACCCAGCAATTGTTGGCACTTTTATCATATTTCGTTGGAGTTGCAATACTTACTAGGCAGGTACAACATGTCACGAAACAACCCAGATCCACCCATTGTTGGCATTTTTAATATCCATTCCGTTATAGTTGCATCTGATTACTAGTCACATATCAAGTCAAATTTATAGCACTACTTTAGTTATGCTTGTCTATGATCAAGATAATATGCTCCAAGTCGTCCATAACCACGGACACGGCTTTCAGAAAGTTTTACCCTGCAGGGGTGCACAAATAGCAACACACACTCGATCTACCTCGGAAAAACCAACTCAAAACCCAACGAGGCATTCACGACAAAGCGATCACAGGATTCATAAATATTTCAGGGGGGCACCCCACTAAGCTACCCGCAACGAAGTTGGATGGCTCTGAAATGGACCCAGGGTTTGCGACAACGGCTGTAAACGACTGGGAACCCGAAAGTGTGACTGGGCTTGTCGATACCGTGAAAACGTGGCGCGATCCAAAACAGTACAGGTGCTCCACGCACAATCTTAAATAAAGCGGTAAATCATGGCATAGGTACAAGATAGTAATAAAGCCCCAAACTATTTTGTGGCCCCAAGAAATAGAAATGAATCAAGGTCTGGCTCAGGGGGGTCCATAAGGCCTCCCGGATGTGGATCGTACGAATAGTCAAGGAACAGGTATCAAGTACTCGGGGTCCTACGGGACACAAGTGAGCATGGAAGAACCAAATAACATCTATTGCCCACCGATGCCTCTGCATTAATTATATCTAGCATTGTAATAGTTGTATTTAAAGTCATGATCATCTCCACCACTAAACATCTCCACCTTAAGCATCTGCCAATCTTCCAACAACTGTGGTACTTGACAACACGAGATCGCACCTGAGCAAGCAACTACGACTCGCAAGGCCAGCTATCTACCAAACACAGGTAATAGGAGGTGTCCAAGGCAATATAGAGGCTGCACGGGGTATAACTGGGGTATGGAAACTAAAGCATCCCGACACGGATAGCAATAGATCAACAGGAGGAAGTAAAGACTATAAATGCAAAATAGGTAGAAGGAGGAGAGATGCTTGCCTGGGAAACACTGCCGACGGATCATATCCGGAGAACTTGTTGATACTCGCATCAACTCATCAGCCTAATCCGCGAAGAAGCAAACACTAGAAGAAACACCGATTGCAATATTTAATACCACGGCAGAAGATCCGGCATGATCGTGATATGATGCATATGCTGTGCAATTAGGCAGTATTAAGCGGAACCGGGGTCCCGTCAATTAATTAAACAGTTTGAGTTATTTAACAACCCCGCAATTTAAATGTTGTATTAACAGGGCGAAACATGGCATCGGTTCGCTACACAAATTTAAATGGAGTCCGGAATAAGACAAGAATAGCCCGCATATGGACTCCATATTTAATTATGAGGTGATTCGGCCTAATGCCCCCGACCCACATGATATGCATGCGAGATGAACAATTAATATGCAACAAGTTTTATATATAGCATTTATAAAATAGGGGCTCGGGAAAAGGTTCACATATCTGGGTTCGGAAGATCTTGGTTCCGGGGTTCGGGGTTCGACAGGGTTTGATGGGAACGGCGGGGATCGCTCTTCGGTCCACGGGAAGAAGATCTTGTCGCATCTGCGGTCTTCGGATCGGGCTGGTCTTGGCGTTCGGGAAGAAGAACTTGGCGTTCCGGTGGTGATCTTGGCAGTCTTTTGATCCGGGTCTCGCATCCGAGAAGGAGTACTTGTCGCATCCGATGGGTCAGTCCTCGGGGTCGAAGAACTTGGCGCGCCCGGGTTCGGTCTTCGGAAGGGTCGGTCTTCGAACTCCGGGATCGGTCTTCGGAAATCGACATGGGCCGGTCTTGGTGACGATCTTGTCCGATGGGTATCTTGGCGTTCCTCGACGGAGAGCTTGATGGTCCGCGAGGAAGAACTCGGGGTTCGACGTCTCCGTGGGGTAGTACTTGGTTCGGTGATGCCGTGAGCGTACATCTCTTCGGAAGATCTTGTTAACAAGCTCCGGCAGGGCTGGTGGTAGAACATGCGGTGGTTGAGTGTGACATCGGCTTCCGGGCGTGAACAACCAACATGGAACCCGCATCTGCACATACGGACACCACTGGAGCATGTGGACAACTGCCGGAATTATAACACGGGATAACCATGGGGTCTTGGTCATAGGGGACGACGAGCGACGGCGGGTGTGGGACAGATCCGGCCGGCTCGAGGAGGTCGCTGGCCGCTGCGGCAAGAGGCGGCCCGGTGCGACGAGGACGCGGCGTGGCAGACACGGAAAGGAGAGGCTCGGTCGCGGGGCCCGTGTGGGCGGCCATAGAAGAGGCGAGCTAGGGCGACGCTGGCGATGCGGGGCAGAGACGGCCGGCGGCCATGCGGGAGGCGGCAGGGGCGCTCATGCGAAGCTCGCAGGGGCGGCGAGGACACGGGCGGGATGGAGGTGATGGAGTCGGGGGATGGTGATGAGCGGGGGTCGGGCGAGCGAGGCATCTAGCGTGAGGGCGAGCTTGGAGGGCGGCTGGCGGCCGGAGAGGGATGAGGGAGGAGCGAACCCGCGGGGATTGGGGCGGGACAGGAGGTTGCGGGTGACACGGGCAAGGGGACGGCCTCGCGGGCTCGAGGCGACACGGGGCGACGAGGAAGCACGGCCGGAGATGCAGAGGAGGGCGCCGGCGAGGACAGGAGAGACCGCGGCGGCGGGGACGGGCTAAGCGACGCTACATGGGTCGAGGAAGATCGGGGCGGCGTCGGAGCGGCCGAAGCAGAGCGCGGTAGCCTCGGCGGCGGCCACGGTGGCGGTTGACGGCGAGGACAATGAGGGCGTGCACGGCGGCGACGTCCCTGGCGGTGGGGCAGCGCGGGACTTGGGGTGGGGCGGAGGAAGGTCGGCGGCAGTGCCACGCGGGGCAGAGAGGACCGAGGGAAGTAATTCACGGGCGGAGGTCGTGAGGAAGGATGCGGGGTAGGTGGGAAGCGTGTCCACCGCGTGGGATGGGGCCAGGTGGTGGGGCCGGGGAAGACTGGCGGTAGGTGGGGTTTTGGAGGCTGGTGGGCGGGAGAAGTGGCGGGATGCGCGCCCAGGTGGGTGGGAGCGAGCGGGAGTGGGCAGGGGAGTTTGGGCAGGTGGGGTTGGTGGGACCGGGTGGAAGGAAAAGGGAGTGGTGGCTGGCGCGGGGTGAGAGAGAGAGAGAGAGGCTACAGGGTGGGGGAGGTTTAGGGTAGGGGGATTGGGTAGGTTTGGGGTTAGATCGATTAGGGTTTTAATTTGGAGGTGGTCGGCTAGGCTTTCGGGCCTGGCTGGCTGCCTCCTATAAAATAATATAATTTTTTTTATTTTAAACGGGGTTTTTGTAAACCGTTTTTAGACAAAACAAAATATTCCGGAGACCCGGGTTTTAATTTGAAATCAAGACGGGCGTTTAGAAAACACAAACAGGCTTTTCGAAAATAGTTTTATGCAAACAAATGCAAGATGACATGACGATGCTCAAATGCAAGGTGGCATGATGACATGAGCATGCGGTCATGATGATGCAATGCACAAAAACAACGCGATTTTCTAGTAGTGGTTTTTGCGGGACGCCACATTAACATGGCTCATCGGAGATGATGTTCCTTATTTATGTTCATGTTGGAGATGATGTGGTTGTAGTGTAGTGAACTTGCCTTGTTGGAGATGATGTGGTTGTTCATGTTGCTTGAAATCTGTCAACTTATCTTTGTATGATTTTGCTTGAAATCTGTCAACTAGAAATGTTGTGACCTCGGATCGTTAAAGATCCTAAGTCCCTGTGATTAACATGCTAGTCCCTGGATCAATAGCTAGCACTCACAGTCGATGAAATATCATGTAAAACACAAGTCATTATTACACGAATAATCCAGAGTATAATTATTACAACTTGCATAGCTTATAGCTAGCTCAAATAAAACAGCGGAAACTAAATAAAACTTGAGTCCATCAACGCCTCAGGCTAGCTGCGTGAAGACCCGCGATCCCTACGCACCTTTCAATCTTCGGATTCTGCACATAAGACGTGCAGCCAACAAGTTGGGTCAATACTTTGAATGTATTGGCAAATTACACCAAGGAAGGAACAAGACTAACTCTACATGCAAGGCTAAGAGTAGGCTCTGGGGTTCATTTGCGTAAAGCCAATTTTTATCAAAGTAATAAGAAAAGAGAGAAAAGTTATCCCTACTTTGTAAACTTTGATAAGTAGTACAGGGTTGAATGGAACACGTGGATATTACTCACCAAGTGCCCAATCAACCCAGTACTTAGATATTACGCACCAAGTTCCCAAAATCCCACCCAATGGCGATATTACTCACGCCCTGGGGTTTATAAAACGTTAAGTTTGGAAAAGAGAGAGAGGAAGATCTTTCAGAGATTCCATTCATTCAGATGCTCAAGATGTTCTTTTCCGTGAACTCGGCTGATCGATCAGATTGCAATACTCTCGAGAGGTTGTGCACTTTCCCCACAATCCACGATCAAGTCCTTTTACAGACAAGACCATGGCGAAGCCTTCCCTTAGTAGCCCCTCTACCAGCTGGATCCAACCGTGCCAAGAACCTCCAAATGTTGGTACCCCGGTGAGGTTTCCCACTAAGTACTAAGCCAAGACAGAGCCCATATGTATTGTGGTTGCACAGGAAGCTTCTGAATTCTGAAACATGGCAGACTTCTTTGATTCCTGGGCGGCCGTCCTCCACCAAAATCTCACTCGTTGTCCTGACAACCATTCCGCCCAGAAGAAAAACTTAGTTTTATTTTGAAGGGGTTTTGGAGAAGAAAAGTTCGCTCGAGAGAGCTATCATACTTAGAAAATTCTTGAGTCTTTCGAACCCTCCCAACGGTATTTGATATATATATAGCATAGCAAGCAATACTTTAGCAAAAACAGGGGGAACCTATTAGGACGGAAAATCCTAAGTATAAAGCTACTCATGGCATACTACAAAACCGCACTTGTAAAAATAGTAATAAGAAAGCTACTAAAAACCTACACATGCATACTACAAGATTTGAAGAGTAAAACATGCATAGTCAAAAACTGGGACATAACATGAACAAGTGGTGTAACTTGCCTTGATCCGAGCAGCACTCTACACAACAGTACTCCTCAGTGCACTCCGAGCAATCTAACGAAGAAAACAAGGATCCAATCACAATTTGCACAAAACAAGTCACGAAGTCAAATATGCATACATGCAACATGGTAATATGCAACGACGGATTTGCTTTTGGCCAAGGGATTTAACCAGGGGTGGTGTTGAGTTGGGGGATGTCATTAGAATCGATTTCCCATAGATTTTAGATATTTTGGACTAAACCCTAAATAACGAAGCTCGAAACTAGATCTATAACTCGAATCTACCTCGAGATAGATCTGAACACCCTAAGCATGGTGTGATAATTTTCTACAGAAGGTATTATCAAAACAAAGCCAACTCAACAAGAATCAACTAAAACGAAGTTACGGATAATATTCTGGAATTAAAATACTCTAATCTGAACTTTTAATTCTACTGCAAGACTGCTGTGGCAAAACAGTAATATTACTATAGATCTGTGTTCTACTCGAAAATATGAATCCAACGGTATATTGTACGCAATTTTTGGACTATTATTCGAATTACTATGAATTTTACAAGATTTCAGCTATTTCTGCCTATTTAAAAGAAAAAGGAAAAAGGGGCCAGTGTCGTGACGACACGTGGCGCCACGTGAGTGGGCCAGCGAGGCGCGCGTGACGCGACGCGGGGGCGACGCGGCGTCGACGTGGCGCTGCCACGCGGCGCGACGCGGTTGGCCCGTGTGACGTCGACGCGCCGTTGACGCGGCGGTGACGCGCCGCTGCCACGTGGCGAGGCGGGGTTGGCTAGGGCGGTGGCTTACCGGCGGCGGCGACTGGCGGCGGCGATGGACGGCGGTGATGGCGGCGGAGCTCCTCCGGCGAGACGGAGAGGCGGACGGCGGGCGGCTCGTCCTCGCGGTCCCGTTCCCGAGGGCGGCGGCGGCCCTCTCTTCCCGAGGCGACGGCGAGCGGCGGCTGCTGGCGGCGGAGGCGGCGGCGCTCCGGCGAGCAATCGGCAGCGCTCCGGTGGCGGCGGTGGCGGAAAAAAGGCTAGGGTTTTTGGGAGGCGTGCCCGGGCTTAATAAAGGGGCGAAGTCTTGGGGCGGAGGTCGCGGAATCCGCCCCGGATTCGGCAGCGGCGGCGGACGGGACCGAGCCGGACTCGGCGGGGAGGCGCTGACAGGCGGGCCCCACCTGTCAGCGGCTGCGGGCGCGGGGCGGGCGCTGCTGGCGGGCTGGCGGGTGTTGGCGGGCCTGGGCGGTGGCGCGCGGTAGATAGCCCCGGCTGGCTCGCCGGCCCAGTTAGTTTTTTTTTATTATTATTACTTTTAATAATTTCTGAATTGCTATTTGTTTGATAACTTTTGCAAACGGACTCCGAATTGGACGAAAATGGACTCTAAAATTTTGTAAAAAGAAGAGGATTAGAATGGGACTATAAAATAATCTTTTTACAAAGGTTTTGATGGCTAAAAAGGTGAAAAAGCTTTTACCCCTTTTTTCTAAAATTGACTATGGGTTTTGAGAAAATACCTGATGCAAATTTTTGATATGTGAGGCCATGATGCAATGATATGATGCATGCTTACTAGTAACATCTGAAATTACAAAATTTGGGATGTTACAAACCTACCCCCCTTAAGAAGAATCTCGTCCCCAAGATTCAGGTTGGTTAGCAAATAGGTGTGGGTGTTCTTTCTTTAGATCTTCTTCACGTTCCCATGTGGCCTCTTCCTCGGAATGGTGATTCCATTGAACTTTGCAGAATCTGATAGTCTTGGTACGAGTAACTCTCTCGGCTGTTTCCAGGATCCTGGTGGGCTTTTCCTCATAGGTGAGATCGTTATCCAATTGAACTTCTTCCAATGGAACTGTATCATTTAGTGGGGTTTCAGCCATTTCTGGGTGACACTTCTTTAGTTGCGACACATGGAAAACATCGTGAACTGTTAACATTTCGGGCAATTCCAACTGATAGGCAACTTCCCCTCTGCGACCCAAGATTTTGTAGGGCCCTATGAATCGGGGTGCTAACTTACCCTTGATTCCGAATCTCTTAACTCCTCGTAGTGGTGAAACTCGGAGATACGCACGGTCTCCCACTTCATAAGTCACATCCCTGCGCTTGGAATCAGCATAACTCTTTTGTCTGGATTGGGCTATCTTTAACCTGTCTTGAATCTGTCTCACCTTTTCTTCGACATCCTTGATCAGTTCAGGTCCAAACAAACTACGCTCTCCAACCCCACTCCATAGCAGTGGAGTCCTACACTTTCTACCATAGAGAACTTCAAATGGAGCCATCTTGATGCTAGATTGGTAGCTGTTATTGTATGAGAATTCCGCATATGGCAAGTTATCATCCCAACTAGACCCATAGTCTAGCGCACGGGCTCTTAACATGTCCTCCAAGATCTGATTAACTCTTTCCGTTTGTCCATCTGTTTGTGGGTGGAAGGCAGTACTAAACTCTAGTCGCGTCCCTAGAGACTCGTGCAGCTGTCGCCAAAACTTAGAGGTGAATTGGGTACCTCTATCAGAAACAATCCCCTTGGGCACTCCGTGAAGACTTACGATTTTTGACATATAAATCTTGGCAAGTTTAGCACTTGTATAGGTGGTCTTTACGGGAATAAAGTGGGCCACCTTTGTGAAGTGGTCGACCACTACCCAGATGGAGTCATACCCAGATCGAGTCCGCGGTAGTCCTGTGATAAAATCCATGCCTACCTTGTCCCACTTCCAATCGGGCACAGGTAAAGGCTGCAGCAGTCCTGCTGGTTTTTGGTGTTCGGCCTTAACTCTGTTGCATACGTCACACAAGGAGATATACTCAGCAATTTTCTCTTCATGTTGTTCCACCAGAATCTATCTTTCACATCCATGTACATCTTTGTATTACCAGGATGAATTGAGTAGGGCGAATCGTGAGCTTCCTGAAGGATTAGCTTCCTGATATCAGGGTCATCGGGAACACACAGACGTTTCTCGTACCAGAGCATTCCTTGTTCATCCGTATGAAACCCTTTTGTTTTGCCCTTGCTTATATTAGCTCTTACTTCTTCCAACTCTTTGTCCCCCTTCTGGGCCTCTTTGATTTGGTCCAGAAGTGTTGGCACTATCTCCATAGTGGCTAAGTATCCCTCCGGGACTATTTCCAACCTGAGGTCCTTGAATTGTTCACACAAATCACTTGGAAGTTCTCCCACGGTAAGCCCATTTACATAGACTTTCCGACTTAAGGTGTCAGCCACAACGTTGGCCTTTCCAGAATGGTACTGCAGGTCTAAGTCATAATCCTTGATGAGCTCAAGCCATCTCCTTTGCCTCATATTTAACTCCTTTTGAGTGAAGATATACTTGAGACTCTTGTGATCTGTGAACACATCACAATGTTTGCCCATTAGGTAGTGTCTCCATACCTTGAGCGCATGCACAACTGATGCTAGTTCCAAATCGTGCGTGGGGTAGTTATTCTCATGGTTCTTAAGTTACCGAGAGGCGTAAGACACTACTTGTCCTTCTTGCATCAGTACACTACCAAGTCCTTGCCGAGAAGCGTCGCAATAGACCTGGAAGTCCTTTTGGATGTCAGGGAGACACAAAACTGGTGCCGTTACTAGACGCTTCTTTAATTCCTGAAAGCTTGCTTCACAGGCCTCGGTCCATTCGAACTTCTTCTCTTTCTTCAGCAACTCTGTCATAGGCTTTGCTATCTTGGAAAAGTTTTCAATGAACCTTCGGTAATACCCCGCAAGGCCCAAGAAACTCCTAATATCACCCACATTCTTAGGAGACTCCCATTCCGTCACGGAAGCTACCTTACTTGGGTCCACGACAACACCTTTAGCTGACACAATATGACCAAGGAATCCCACTTCTTTCAACCAGAACTCACATTTGCTAAATTTAGCATATAACTTGTGTTCCCTTAACTTTTCCATGATTAGGCGCAGGTACCTCTCATGTTCCTTCTCGTCCTTGGAGTATATGAGTATGTCATCAATGAATACTACAATAAACTTATCCAAGTACTCCATGAACACCTTGTTCATCATAGTCATGAAGTATGCTAGGGCATTGGTTAAGCCAAATGACATCACAGTGTACTCGTACAATCCGTATCTTGTGGTGAAGGCTGTCTTGGGTACATCCTGTTCCCGGATCTTTAGCTGGAAATATCCTGACCGGAGATCAATCTTAGAGAACACACTAGCTTCCTTTAATTGGTTAAACAGGTCATTTATATTGGGTAGGGGGTACTTGTTCTTGATTGTTACTTCGTTCAATGACCGGTAGTCCACGACTAGTCTCTTGGTTTTATCCTTCTTCTCCATGAATAAGACAGGTGCTCCCCAAGATGACGCACTTGGTTGAATGAAGCCTTTGTCCAATTGCTCTCTAAGCTATTTCTTAAGTTCCTTCAACTCATCCACATCCATCTTGTATGGTCTCTTGGCTATTGGTCCAGTACCTGGCATCAAATCAATGAGAAACTCGATGTCACGGTCGGGCGGCATCCCTGGCAATTCTTCCGGAAACACATCTGGATACTCCTTCACAATTGGCACATCCTCCAAACTAACCCCCTTAAGAAAGTTCACCAAACTTCCTTTGAGCGCGAAAGCTGACTTAAAGCGGATCCTCTTCTTTTCTGGAGTCGTGAGTGCGATAGTCCTTTTGGCACAATCTATGACTCCCTCATACTCGGTCATCCAATTCATGCCCAAAATTATGTCTAGGCCCTGGGATTCCAGAACGACTAGGCTGGTGGGAAAGGTGTGCGTCCCAATTCTTAGTTCTAACCCACGGCATCCAGAGTTTGCCACTATTTCTCCTCCAGGAGAACTTACCCTTAGGGGAGTACTAATAGTCTCCGTAGGTATCTTGCCTCTATCCACAAATACCCTTGATATGAATGAATGCGATGCACCAGTGTCAAAAAGAACAACTGCAGGCGTGGAGTTAAGCTTGAACTTACCGATCACGGAATCAGGTGCCTCACGAGCATCCTCCACAGAGGCATGATTCACCGTGGCTTTGACGAACAGGTTCGGCTTCTTCCCATTTCCATTACCATTGCTATGGTTGTGTCCATTGCCGTTTCCATTGCCATTCCCATTCTTCGCCTTTTCGGGGCAAGTAGTTGCATAGTGCCCTGTCTTGTTACACTTTAAGCATGTCACTTCACTCAGATCCTTCCCATTGCCATTTCCATTGCGGTGCTTATGGCCATTGTGGTTATGTCCTCCGTGACGATGACCATTGTGGTTGTGGCCATGATGGTTATGGGGTGGGGGTGACGAAGTGCGTTGCTTCTGATATGGGGCGGAGTTGTGCTTGTGTGAGGTGGACTTTCTCTTCCGGTTCTCTATACTCCTTTGCTTTGCTTCAACTACAACTGCCCTGTCCAGAAGTTCCTGATAGCTATCAAACTTCAGAGCCACAAGCTGAATAGATATTTCGTCATTAAGTCCCCTCAAGAACTCCTCCTGCCTCTTGGCATCAGTGGATACATCATCAGGTGCATAACGTGCCAGCTTGTTGAAAAGGTCCCCATACTCGGAGACAGAGCGGTGCAGTTGTTTCAATTCGCGGAACTCACGTCTCTTAAGTGACATGACTCCCGCGGCTACGTGATGAGTACGAAAGGCTGCTTCGAACTGGTTCCAGGTGATAGCTTCAATATCGGGGTGGGTGACCTGGTAGTTATCCCACCATTCGGCAGCTGGTCCTTCAAGTTGGTGCGCGGCAAAGCGCACCCTATCAGCTCCAACAACTTGGACGGTGTCTAACTTCTTGTTGATGGTGCGGAGCCAGTCGTCTGCCACAATTGGCTCAGCACTGCTTGAGAAGGTTGGAGGGTTCAACCTCAGGAATCGAGTCAAGCGATCCTGTTGGGGCGGTGGAGGTGGCGGAGGCGGCGGGTTGTTGTTGTTGTTTTGCATGTTTTGAGTGAGGAGTTGGATCAGCTGATTCTGAGTGTTCAGAAGTTCTGCTATCTCTGGGGGCATGTTGTTATTGTTGTTTCTACGTCTCGCCATCTGGAGGGTTTGAGAGGCAAGTTAAGAAAAGATAGAAAGTCTAAGGAATAAACTCCTACCCTTATGCAAACAAGAAAACACACGAGAAAGCAAGGCACACATAGCACAAAAATCCACACACTCAACCAAGTTTAACCAACCAATATAAGATTTTTGGTACTCATTACAATCGCGAATAACGTTCGACTATAGAACTAATGGTGGTCCAACTACTCTACTCATCATCCACTTCCTCATCCTCAATGATGAAGCCTTCCTTTTCCAGTAGTGACTTGTATAGATCCATGTCCCTTGTCGTGGCTTCAAGCTTCTCTTGAAGTTCCTTCATCTCCTGTGGCTCCGGTGTCGCAGCTTCGAGTCTTCCTTGAAGTTCCTCCACCTCTTGCAGTTCCTGGGTAGCAGCTTCTAGCTTCGCTTGGAGTTCCTTCTTCTCCTTCTGTAGCATCTTGATCAAACTTGACCCCATAGTCACGGGCGTGATCTTCTCCTCCAAGCTCCTCTTAGCCGCTCGCAGGTCCTTTGTCATGATGGCAAGGTTCTTGAACTCCAGCTCATTCTTTGCGAGCACTAGACTTTGCTCCCTAATCCTCTTGTTCTTATCTTCCACCCTCTTCTCTTGATTAGCGAACCTCTTGTCTTGGGCGGTGAGTTCCCCTCCTAGGGACTCGATCTTCTCTTCCAGCTCTTCGATCTTCTCGTCCTTTTCCTTCACTAGGGCATAGAGCTCGTCATTCCTCATGATCTCAAGGCAGCTCCCCTTCTGAAGGTCATTGATGTGGAACTCCAAGTCTTGATATTGGATTCTTCGATGCTTGCATGTCTTCCTTTCCTCCGGGGTCAACTCGATTGGGACTCCCTTCTCATCACGTCTTCCAAAGAGTTTGATGTAGTTGCCTTCAACCTCTTCATGGTGGCGTCCGCAAAGGCGTCCAATGAGCTCCTGCAAGCAAATGCTAAGTCCTTTCTCCTTGGAGTCGCTGGTGACGTTGAGTACAATGGCCTCTGTCTTGGGTTCTATCCGACTGCGCCCTAGTTGGATGACTTCAATTGCCCAACATCCTTCCTTGTGCATCTTCCTCAACTCGCCTCCCTTGATTGATGGCATGGGTATCTGTAGTGTCTTGATGATGTCCAGAAGGCACTCCCCGAAGCGCAGCACTCTACACAACAATTCTCCTCAGCGCACTCCGAGCAATCTAACGAAGCAAACAAGGATCCAATCACAATTTGCACAAAACAAGTCACGAAGTCAAATATGCATATATGCAACATGGTAATATGCAAGGACGGATTTGCTTTTGGCCAAGGGATTTAACTAGGGGTGGTGTTGAGTTGGGGGATGTCATTAGAATCGATTTCCCATAGATTTTAGATATTTTGGACTAAACCCTAAATAACGAAGCTCGAAACTAGATCTACAACTCGAATCTACCTCGAGATAGATCTGAACACCCTAAGCATGGTGTGATAATTTTCTACAGAAGGTATTATCAAAACAAAGCCAACGCAACAAGAATCAACTAAAACGGAGTTACGGATAATATTCTGGAATTAAAATACTCTAATCTGAACTTTTAATTCTACTACAAGACTGCTGTGGCAAAACAGTAATATTACTGTAGATCTGTGTTCTACTCGAAAATATGAATCCAACGGTATATTGTACGCAATTTTTGGACTATTATTCGAATTACTATGAATTTTACAAGATTTCAGCTATTTCTGCCTATTTAAAAGAAAAAGGAAAAGGGGGCCAGTGTCGTGACGACACGTGGTGCCACGTGAGTGGGCCAGCGAGGCGCGACGCGGCGTCGACGTGGCGCTGCCACGCGGCGCGACGCGGTTGGCCCGCGTGACGTCGACGCACCGCTGACGCGGCGGCGACGCGGCGCTGCCACGTGGCGAGGCGGGGTTGGCTGGGGCGGCGGTTTACCGGCGGCGGCGACTGGCGGCGGCGGTGGACGGCGGCGATGGCGGCGGAGCTCCTCCGGCGATACGGAGAGGCGGACGGCGGGCGGCTCGTCCTCGCGGTCCCGTTCCCGAGGGCGGCGGCGGCCCTCTCTTCCCGAGGTGACGGCGGGCGGCGGCTGCTGGCGGCGGAGGCGGCGGCGCTCCGGCGAGCAATCGGCGGCGCTCCGGTGGCGGCGGTGGCGGAAAAAAGGCTAGGGTTTTTGGGAGGCGTGCTCGGGCTTAATAAAGGGGCGAAGTCTTGGGGCGGAGGTCACGGAATCCGCCCCGGATTCGGCGGCGGCGGTTGCGCCGGCGGGTGCGCTGGCGGCGGCGGCAGACGGGACCGAGCCGGACTCGGCGGGGAGGCCTGTCAGCGGCTACGGGCGCGGGGTGGGCGCTGCTGGCGGGCTGGCGGGCCTGGGCGGTGGCGCGCGGTAGATAGCCCCGGCTGGCTCGCCGGCCTAGTTAGTTTTTTTTATTACTTTTAATAATTTCTGAATTGCTATTTGTTTGATAACTTTTGCAAACGGACTCCGAATTGGACGAAAATGGACTCTAAAATTTTGTAAAAAGAAGAGGGTTAGAATGGGACTATAAAATAATCTTTTTACAAAGGTTTTGATGGCTAAAAAGGTGAAAAAGCTTTTACCCCTTTTTTTCTAAAATTTACTATGGGTTTTGAGAAAATACCTGATGCAAATTTTTGATATGTGAGGTCATGATGCAATGATATGATGCATGCTTACTAGTAACATCTAAAATTACAAAATTTGGGATGTTACAAGAAATCTGACATTTTATGTTTGAAATATTTCTCTTTTGAAAACTGTCAACATGCGGCGCCGTGGGATATGATGCTGTAGCTGTGCGCATGGCGCCGTGGGACAAGGCGCCGCACGCTCCCAGGCCTGCCGCACCGCGCGACATGGCGCTGCACATTCCTAGACCTGCGACGCCATCTAGATTAGTATCTGGGGAAGCGATTGGGGAAGAAATAGTATACCAATCCTAACCTTAACACTAATAATCTTAGTTATATACATGAAGGATTAGTATACCAATCCTAACTCTAGATATCAACCAAACATACCATTGCTCCATACAAATTTGCAAATCCAATGGGATTTAGGATTTGGACGAATTTTGCAAACTATGGATAGATAACTTGAAATTTTCGAATGAAATGGAGGAAAGTGGAGGAGAGTATCTTGGGGAAGCGATTGGGGAAGAAATCCCCTAACTTTTTTTTCAAATCTTGTGCTTTTTGTGGAGATTAGAGGAGGAAAGAGAGAAGAGCCGCCTCCTCCTCTTTACTCGAGCTGAAAATGGGACAAGAATGCTAGGGTTGGGTCGAGTTGGGGAGGACCCGCGCAACGCTAGCCACCGCAGCGCGGCAGGCGTGCGTGTGACGCCCTCTCGAGTGGCGCTACACTTGCGCGGCCAAGGCCCACGACACTAGTGTGGCAGGGGCTGCAGCGCCAGCAGTCTTGTCGAAGCGGCTGTGCTCCTGGCGCCGCACGTGCGCACCAACGTGGCAGAGCTGCATCGCTGGGTCCCGCCTCGTTAGCGTGGCAGGACTGCATCGCTGTGCTCCGTGGAGTTGCAGCTATGTGCGACGCCGCTCGGACGGTAGGCAAAAAAGGGTTAGATTGTGTAAAATAGTTTGCAAGAAGGTTTATGTTTTGAATTTGTTTGACTTTTGAGTTAGTTTTAGGCAGGAGATATCGTTGGAAAAGAGAGCCCTGGCGAGTGAGACTGGGGCCCGATCGAAAGCAAAGGAAACAAAGAGGAATCTCGTCTCTTGCATACAGTAACTTCCTTTTCCTTCCTTTCGGCACTTTTATTTAGGATTCCAAACTTGCACTGCGCGTGGGAGGAGCAGGCAGGCTGGATGGGGACCGACACGAAAGCAGCCCCAGGATATCAGTATTCGCTCGCCAGTCCAGTACGGAGCAAGATTTTAATCTACCAACGAGGATAGAAAGATCTCGCCGCTCGATTTCGTCGTACCTGCAGATCTCCATAAACAAGGGCAGAAAAAACGGAGCAGGCCTCTGCTCTGAATCTCAGCATCTGCATGCCTGCCTATCTCGTCCTCTGCTCTGAATCTTCACCAATCCCGGGGCGCTCTCTGTCGACCTCTCCAGGATGGCCTGCCTCCACCAGCGGCTCGGCGGCACGACCCGTACGTCCTCCCATTTCCCCTAGCTGCGCCCCTCCTCTTCTTCTATCCCGATCGCCGGCTCCTATTGTTTCGAGTTTCCAGCGTGCTGGTCATCTCCATTTGATCTCGCGAATGTTGGTTTCTCGACCAGGTGATCTGCCGTTCGTGCGGAGGTTCAAGCCGAGGGAGATCGAAGCGGCGACGAGTGGGTTCAGCACGGCACTCGAGACCGGCGGGCCTCGCGGCACGGCCTACCGCGCCCGCTTCCCCGACGGCCTCGTCGCCACGGTCCGGCGTGCGGCCGGCGGCGACAGGGACAACGAGGAGCAGGAGGGCGCCTTCTACCGGGAGCTGCAGCTTCTCGGACGCCTCAACCACCGTCACGTCGTCAGGCTCCGCGGCTTCTCCGAAGGACACAACAGGTTGCTCCATCACTCCCTGCCTTCTCGTATCCTAATCTTCTTCTTGTTTTTTCCTTCTGGTGTGTGATCCCTTTTGTTATCTTCGATGTTTCAGGTTTCTGGTGTTTGATCAGATGGAGAACAGAAGCCTCAAGGAATGCCTACATGGTAACGTCCAATTCTCTACAAAGATTTCTTCAGAGATGTCTGATGTGTTCTTCAGCTAAGCTTTTACACCGATCAATCGTGCACCCTGGACAGACCCTCTCAGGACGCCCCTCAACTGGCGAACCAGGCTGCAGGTTGCCATAGATGTCGCAGCAGCCCTGGTAATATAACTGCTACATTCCCTAAAACTTCGACGGAGAGAAAAAAAAAGCAGAACTTGAAACCGACATTTTTATTTTCTGAATTTTGAGTGGACTCAGGAGTATCTATACTACTTCTGCGACCCTCCGGTGTTCCACGTGACGGTGAACTCGAGCAACGTCATGATGGATGCCGATTTCGTTGCCAAGGTGAGAGCACAGTCACATTGGTACGTTGCAGACAAGGCCTGTATGCCTCTCCGGGACACGAAATACACCGATCGAGCGACTGAATTTGAACTATTTTTCAGCTGTCGGACGTCACTGTGGTCGCTCACGACTCTTCCCAAGTATCCCAAGGTTCTTGCCGCCATTTTTAATTAGTACATCATCTTTGGCATGGCACTGACACTGCAGCGTTCCCTGACCGCTGCGTGTTCTTTCTTCAGAGCGAATTCAGCAGCGGAGGACGGAGCTGGTGTTCCAGTACGGCGTGTTACTACTGGAGCTCGTGACAGGGCAGTCACCGGGCGGCGGCGATGGCGAGCTCGTGCGGTGGGTGCAGGAGCCAGGGTTCGCCGGCTCCATGCAGAGGATGGTGGACGCGGACCTCGGCGGCACCTACGACGCTGGGGAACTCCGGGACCTCGTGATTGTCGCGAGGCTGTGCACTAGGCCCGGCAATGGTGCCGCCGTGGTCTCGATCCCACAGGTCCGCCGGTACTTGCAGGGGAAGGTGGATGAGAAGAACAGATGACAGTAATCTTTATCTTGTGTAGCACACGATTGCTGTTATCTTTCTCCCTCTGTATTTTTTCCGTCGCATTTCCGTCTTTTCTCTGTCTTTGGGGTTTGAACGCAAATACGCAATGTATGTACTCTGCACACAGCACACTATTTTATGACATCGGAGCTGAAGAGTGAAGAAGGCTCCACAAATTAAAAACCCGTGGACAGAAACTTGTTCTCTTCGGCAACACAAGATTTTCCATATTTTCGGTTCAAATGAGACACTTTACATCCTCAAGTGAATAAGAGTGTGTCCAACAGAAGATATAAAACAGGGCACGAAAAAGCAGTTTAGGACACCACTTTTTGAATTTTAGGGCACGAAACTTTGGTCAGCCCGTTCCAGATGATGTAAAATAGGGCACCAACACTTTTTCTCAGATGATGCAAAAAGGGGCACCGGTTTGGACATCCAAGTTCAAAATTTGAAACTCGCTACCATATTTCAAATATTTTGGACACATGGTTCAAAACATCAATTGATTTACAGTTCAACACTTCGATACATTGACACTCGACACTTTGATTCATTTCAATTACGACGTTACATAGTTGCAACGCATAGTTCGACACTAAACTCACATCAACCTTCAACACTAAACCCTAAACTTTGACAGTAAAACAATAAACCTCTCCTACTACTCATCGTCATCTTGGGCAAGACTGTCCCAGAAGGCATCATCCATCACATCGTCGCCCTCCTGGCCAAGACTCTCCCAGAAGGGGTTGTCGAGGTCATCGGAGTCCGACAACGAGATGGCGATGGTGGAGGGGCCAGCCTCCCCACAAGATGATGGTGGCAAGTGAGCTTCTTCTTCACGGCCAGCGCATCAACATACTCCCCCTGCGCTTGCACGAGCTCTGGGTGCTCGAGGGAGAACCTCTCCACCACTATGTCGTCGTTCCAGCGGACACACAACTGCATGAACATGCACCAGTTATGCACCTCCTACTCGCGCATTACCAGTCGAATGTCACAGCGAGGAACTCAGCCTCCCATTGGTTTTGAACCTCTGAGAAATTGAGCTTGGAGCGTGGTTGGCCAAACCACCAAACTGCAAGGTCGAACACACGGGCGGCGAGCTCGGACGTGTCAAACACGCCCATCCACCACCACCGGCAGTCGTTGGTGATCCCCGCGGACCAGCGGCCGGATACCGCAGCTGAATGATATCTCCAAATTATGACATCTTTTACCGAGGATTTTCCATTGGTTTTCACTTGGTTTCGTTGATTTGTATCTTTTAACTAAAGCTAATAACACGAGTTAGCGAAACCTTGTAGTTTTTATGTGAGTTTTAGATTCTTGACACTTTTGAAAGGATCCAAGGCCACTTATGAGTAGATTAAAACAAAACAAGCAAATCTCTAATTGAAAGCTTCCTGATCCGAGGCTCTAGATGTGTTAATGAGCACCAGTACGGATGGAGCTTGCCCGTAGAACCCATCCGTAGCACCTGCCGTCGCCTCCAGCACATCAATATAAGCACTTTTTATGAAGGAAGCCACAAGAAAAAAAGACGCAACCATTACAGACATTCTAGAAGAGAGGAAGATGAAATCTGAAGGAGAAGAAGAATTCCATCGATCCTCTCCGAGATCTCTAACCTCTAGATCATCATTCCTCCATAATACCACTTGCACTAGATTGAGAGAGAGACATTCACACTTGTAAGATTAGGGTTTAAGACTCTATTCATACTTTGCTTTGTATTGGATTTGATCTTCTTTTTATTATGGCTTGGTACGGTAATATCGAGATGAACATTATTTACATTATGATTATATCATTGTGCTAGTGTCCCCTCATGTGCGAGTAAATCCCCATAGGCGTGGGAGATGTAGAGAATCAGTGAGATGTGATGCACCTATTTTATTTTCATCTAGTTGTGATTGATGTTGTGATTATTCTGTGTAAGAATGATTATCTTGGTGCGACTGATGCTTGTTGTCTAATTTAAGGGCTCAGACAACTTGATTCTGAGATCTCATAGACATAAATCGGCGACCCCCGAGTGATGGCAACGTGATCCTGAGATCTCTTACTTTATCCCTAGTAGTAGTAATAGTTGGTGGAGACAACTATGGTGATGGAAATGTCATGTTGGTGGTGATGAAGATGCATGTCGGTGCTTTGGATACGGAGATCAAAAGCAAAATAAGAAAGGCTATACCATATCACATTATGAATTGCATGTGATGTTTATCCTTTATGTATCTTATTCTGCTTATGATTAGATCCCGACGGTAGCAGTATAAGATGAGATCTCACTTAATATCAAGACAATAAAGTGTTCTCCCCTAGTATGCACCATTGCGAACGTTTGTCGTTTTGAAGCATCTCGTGATAACCGGATGTTATAAAATCCATATCACATACAATGGATGCAAGCCAGATTTACACATGCGAAAATACTACGATTTCCTTGACAAGATTAGAATGTACAGACATTACCTCGGAACACAAAACCAAAAGGTTAAACATGAATTATATGAATGATATGATCAACATCCTAGATGTTCACCTTTGAAACTACATCTTCTCTCATGAAGATCGGACTTGGTGTAGTGGATTTGGATCATGTGTCACTAAACAACTTGAGAGATGTTGAGTTTAGTGGGAGTTCATTAATAATTTGATGAAGTTTGAACTAATTATCATAAACATAGTATAAATGCGTTTGCAAATATGTTGTATATCAATGGCTTGCGACGTAGCTTCCATCAACTTTAACGTATTTCTAGAGAAAGAAAAACTAAAGACTGATGGACATAACTTTATGGATTGGTTACTTTACAGACTGGTTCCGCAATCTGAGGATTATCCTCACTTCTGCACACAAAGCTTACATACTTGATGCAACACTAGGTGACCCCTTGGCAGAAGATGATCCTAAGGATGTAGGAACCTCTATCTAACCCACAAAGATGACCACACCACATTTCAGTGTGCCATTCTGTATGACCTAGAACCTGGGCTCCAAAAGTATTTTAAGCGCCACGGGGCATATGAGATGATCCAAGATCTAAAACTAATTTTTAAGACTCACTCCCGTGTGGAGAGATATGAAGCCTCATAGAAGTTCTTCAGCTATAAGATGGAGGAAAACAACTCGTTAGCAATCACATACTCAAAATGCCTGGGTATACCAATGAACTAAGTGAACCGGGAATTGTGATTCCCAATGAACTGGGGATTGACAGAGTTCTCCAATCACTGCCACATAGCTACAAGATCTTTGTGATAAACTACAACATGTAGGGGATGGAAAAGTCCCTCCTTGATATTTCCACAATGCTGGAAACCGCGGAAGTGAAAATCAACGAGGTGCATCAAGTGTTGATGGTCAACAAGACCACCAGTTCCAACAAAACTGAGGGAAGGAAGGGAAACTTCAAGAAGGGTGGCAAGCAAGTTGCCGCTCCTGCGAAGAAGACCAAGAATGGACCTAAGCTGGACACTGAGTGCTTCTACTACAAAGGGGCTGCCCGCTGGAAGCGTAACTATCCAAAGTATCTAACGGGTAAGAAGGCTGGCAATGTCAATAAAGTTATATGTAATATACATGTTATTGATACGTATTTTCTCATAGTAGTGCATGTATATTTTATACTGGTGTAGTTTGTAATATTTTTAACTCGAAAATAGACTTGCAGAATGAACAGTGCTTGGCGAGAGATGAGGTGACGATGCGGATTGGAAATTTCTCCAAGGTCGATGTTATTACCTCGGCATGCTCCCTCTCCGTCTACCTCAGGGATTAGTTTTAAACATTAATAATTGTTATTTGGTGCCTATGTTAAGTCTGAATATTTTATCTGGATCTTGTTTATTGAGAGACAGTTATTCGTTTGAATTCGAGAATAAAGGTTGGTCTATTTATATGAATAATATCTTTTATAGTCATGCATCTATTATAAATGGTTTATTTCTGTTGAATCTCGATTGTAGTGATACACATGTTTAAAATATTGATGCCAAAAGATGTAAATTGAATGACGATAATTTCACATACCTGTGGCACTGTCGTTTAGGTCATATTGGTGTAAAGAGCATGAAGAAACTCCATTATGATGGACTTTTGAATTCACTTGACTTTGAATCATTTGAAACATGCAAACTATGCCTCATGGGAAAGATGACTCGAACACTGTTCATTGGCACAATGGAGAGAGCTACACACTTGTTGAAATTATGCATAGATATGTGTGCGGTCTGATGAGTTTTGAAGCTCACGGTGGATATCGTTATTTTCTAACCGTCACTGATGACTTAAATAGATATGGGTATATTTACTTGATGAAACACAAGTCCGAAATTTTCGAAAAGTTTAAAAAAATTCAGAGTGAAGTATAAAATCATCATAACAAGAAGATTAAATTTCTACAATTGATCGTGGGGGTGAGTATTTGTAACATCCCAAAACTTTAATCCAAGCTTATCAAGATCTAAATCATCAAAATTTAGGGTTAACAAAAACTTTTCCAAATTAAAAATGAAAGCATTCATGTGTATGTGCATTTAAATTAGGAATTGATTTGAATTGCCATGGTTCTGTGAATCTTTGGTTGTAAAATGTTTCTTAGGTGATTTAAGCATCATCTACACCATTCCCAAACTTTTCCCAAAGAAAATCAAATCAAAAACAATTAAAAAGGAGGAATGGTCATTTTGGCCATTTTAATCCACTACACTACTTTGAGTGTTCCTAACACTCATTTATCAACAGATATAATTCTAGATCTTTACACCCCTTGCTATTACACATAATGAGGTACCAAGGCCCACCTTTTGATCTGCTAAAAACATTCAAACACTATATTTAAAAGGCATTGGAAAATTGAATCTATTTCATATGGGAAGATCCCACTTTTTCAAAAACCATCAATTTGAGCTCCACTTTCAAAACCCTTGCAACCAGAGACTACCTAGTACCAGTGGAGAACACTCAAAAATTTTGAAACCAAAATTCAAAAGTTTACTTCTTGCGGCCATTTCAGCAAACAGGTGGTAGGCACAAATCTGGCCAAATTCAAAACACTATTTGGAGCAGTGATTTTGGTCACCATTTGGGCCTAACCCGGTCCCCTTATCCCCAAGTGCCACCCCTACCCTTTGCTAGCCCGGCCAAGCCCTATGCACACGACCAAATGGTCATGGCCATTAAGGCCGAGCATCTTGAGCATCCTCACCGGCGACATCGCGCCACATCAGCCGCTAGCCTCTCTCACCTTGTCCAGCACGTCGCCCGTGGTCCACCTCACCCGTCCAACCAGCTCCAGCCTAGAGACAGAGACCAGAACGGCCAAGAACCGCCGCGCCCGGAGCTGGTCGACCATGCCGACGCCGCCCGCAGAGCATACCCTGTCCCCGCGTGCACAGACCGCCCCTCGGCCGCAGCCTGCACCTACCGCTCCGCCATGACCTAGGGAACACCCCAGACACCCCCGCTGGCCGCCCAACGCACCCCAGCCACCGCTCGTCGTCGAACCCGCAGCCTCTGCCGCCCAGAGCGCGTGACGCTCCCGACCAGCACAGAGCTCGCCTTGCCGCGCCTTTAAGCCTCCGAGCACCGCCAGGAGACAGGCCACCGTCCCCTACCTCGAGCCACGCCGCTAGCCCCCTGTGCCGCCCTCGCCGGAGTCGCCTGCCCACACCGCTCGGTCTCACCGTCGGGCCTATATAAGCCGGCCTCCCCAGCCTCATTTCTCGATACTCCCTCACTCCCTACGTCTCACTGAACCTCACCCACCTCTAGCTGACGCCGCTCGAGCTCTGCCTCGCCATAATTGGAGTTGAAGCCGCCGTAGCAGGAGGAGAAGGGCGCTTGCGATTTAGGGCACCCCAAGCTTCGCCGCAACTGCGCCTCACCTCGCCGTCGTCTTCCAGTCCGTTTGCCCGCCTCACCGACCTTGCTAGAGCCCTGGTATGCCCCCAGTCGACCCCCACCGCCGCGTCTAGGTCAAGTTCTCGCCGGAGTAATCGACGACGATGAACCCCCACCGTTAGATTCCCTTTTAATCGTGTGGCCTAGAATGCTAGATACCGTTTCCGTGTTTTTGTGTTGCTGACTGGTGGAGCCCGCATGTCAGCTGAGCCCCGCGCCGTGGAGCACCACTGGGCCGGCCCATGTCCGTTCCCGCGCTAGCCCAGCCGTTCAAAATTGGATTTTTCTTTTTAAGTTAAATCTAGTTTCTGTCCACTAGTTTAAAATTCAATTCTGAGAGTTTTACAAATCCATTTTGCATGAAACCAATTTTGCCTGAAATTTAGTGAAAAGATCTATCCAAGCCCGTTGGATTTAATTCAATTAGAGTTATAGATCTCTCCTAGTAAACATAATAAAACAGAAGCATTTGCAACTTGCAACATTTTTATAAAATCAACTAAGATAGGTTTTGAGTTGATTCCAACTCTCAAAAATCAGATTTCATCATATCTGTCTAAATATGTAATAATATTAAGGTTTACATGCAGTGACTTTGGACTAGTACCAAAATAATGCTATATAGGCATTTCTAGTCACTTTAAATCATTAAATAATAAATTTAAACCAAAGTAATATTGATCCAACCTTTAAATCCAATTTCCACATGTTAGAATATGTGGTGATGACATGTGTCCACATGATCCCATATTTTAGGTGGTGAATATTAAATCTTAGTTAATTTTTCAATGAGTAGAAATTACTTTTCCAAAATAAAAAGGAAGAAACTAGTGAATAAAACTTATGATGCTTGTGATGATAATAGATCATCAAATGTGTGTCTTAGAATGCTATTTAGACTAGTTAAGTATTGTTTGGTGATTGTGTACTTCCTATGTATTTATAGACGATAGTACCGACCAAGTCTACGAGGAGGAGGAGTGCTACCAAGAAGAAGAAGAAGAAGAAGAAGAAGAAGAAGAAGAAGAAGAAAACTTCAACCACTGCACCAACCAAGGCAAGCCACCATTAACAATACCAGCTAACACTTGAAAGTTTAGTGCTTAGCAAGCTAGGATCAAACTAGATGGTTTAGCAAAGATGCCTTAGGCATGCTTTGATCACACTCCTTTGACTATTAGTACCCCAAGTCTTATTTACCAGTTTTACTTCCCTTAGTTTACACAAAGTTCTTTACTTGTTTTGAAGGTAGCATAAAGAGTATAAAACTTGACCTATTTAGAAACCTTTAGATGTCATTCTATGGCATGAGATTGAACCCATCTTTTCCACCTTAGTGAACACTCTTAACTTAGTAGTTTAGAGTAGATCAAAAACTTGAGTCACTTTAGATGGGAACACTTGGTGAAAAATGAATTATGAAAACCTTGGAATGATGAGTCATTCTATTGAGATGTTTTGACATGTGTTGAGAAACACAAATGGTTTATGATGATGAAAATGTTCAGGCATGAGCCTTAACCCTTTTTATAAAACTGATGGTTGGATTCAGATGCGATACCATTCCAAATTTACCGTACAACCACATTACCTGAATTGGGTAAGGCTTAGCTGGAAATTTATATGCATTAGTATTAGTTCCCTCGCGGGAGAGGTTTGAGCTGAGGCTACCTCTCATGATGTCCACCTATGTAGTGCCCAAGATGACAGATGGTCATGGTTGGGAGGCCATGCTCATAGGAGAGGTGCTTATACTAGGGTGTGTAAAGGGAAGGTTATGTTTGATTATCTGCATACTAAGTATGATGATTTAGGGTTATCCCTAACAGATGTATCGAATCTTGTGGTGAAAGTGTACCACCTCTGCAGAGTGTCAAACTATTCGAATAGCCGCGTCCGCGGTTATGGATAGTTGGAATGGCCATACTATTTCGTTGTCAGATGTTTTCTAAATAACTTGAAATGAATGATGAATCTTGACTTGACCACAACAGGGTTGTGCTTATGACATTAGCTTTCCAACTTAAGTGATTCTAGAACTTTATTTTATCTTTCTATGCTTCAGAACTCAGCTTAGGTTTCAACTTTAACTTTATAGTTAAACATAGAGTTAGCACTTTAACTTAGAACTATACTACTTGTTAGTGGTAGTTTGCGAGTACTTAAAGAGTACTCATGGCTTTTGTCCCTGGCTATTATCATGGCCAGACTATGAAGGAGACTATCAAGATGATGGCCAGCAGGACGGCTATGATAACTAGGACTATCTGTCTTCGTCAACATTGCTTGTGCCCTTGAAGATGGACCCCACCGCTACGCTTATCTTTTATTTCCGCTGCTTGTTGTATTAAGACTGGATCATGAGATCCTTATTTGTGTAAGACCTTATGTATGGTTTGTAATGGATGATGTACTGTGATATCCAATCCGTTATGTCTCGCAAAAATGGTAATCCTGGGATTGCGAGGTATGTCATAACGGGCATCTGGGATTAAAAATCTGGGTGTTAACAGTATTTGAGTTCCAAGTTTGGTATGCATTTAAAGACGCATGGAATTGTTTCACAACTCATGCCACCTAGAACACCACTGTGTAATGGTGTTTCCTAATATCGTAATCGAACTTTATTATGGTGTGATCTATGATGCCTCTTACCGACTTGACACTATCGTTTTGGGAGTATGCATTAGAGAACAACCGCATTCACTTTAAATAGCGCACCATCAAAATCCGTTGAGAGAGACCATACGAGCCGTGGTTCGGCAAGAAGCCAAAGCTATCGTTTTTCTTAAGATTTTGGGATGCGATGCTTATGTCAAAAGGATACAACATGATAAGCTCGAACCCAAACAAGAAAAGTGTGTATTTATAGGATACCCTAAAGAAACTATTGTGTTAACCTTCTATCACATAACATAAGGCAAAAAACTTGTTGCCAAGAATGGTTCCCTTCCAGAGAAGGGATTTCTCTTGAAATATATGAGTGGGAGGAAGGTAGAGCTCGACGAGGTTATCAAACCTTATCTTTATATCATGAGTGGCATAGAGGCGGAAGTTGTGCTAGTGCATAATTTTCCTCTTGAAGAGGAAGCAAATGATAATGATCATGAAGCTTTGGACGAAGCTATTACTGAAACTGAAGGTTGACTAGGACACATACTACTCCTGATGGTATGGTAATCTATCATGAATGTCATGTTTGTTGGGAATATGCCCTAGAGGCAATCATGTATGATGATATTCCTGTGTATTCATAAGTTTATAGTCCATGTATGAACTACTGATATGTATCATCGAATATGTGATTTGATTGTGGAACTACATATTCATGTTGTTCATACTTATTGTCCTTGGTCATTGAGTTTGTGCCGGACACACAACTTAGACCAATGTGAAAGTCGGCAGATGACTAGGTTCCACTTGTCATGGGCATGGAGATGCTATTCCGACTTACACGGATTCGACTAAAGAGTTTAGCGAGTCGGACTGACCCATATTGAGATGCAACGAACAAGTCGTCATTTGTATGTATCAATCAATGTAATCCTTAGACCTGAGGTTATTGAACAATCCGAGTTGAGGATCTCCGACTTAGGTTCTGTCAAACGTTGTTCCGTCACTAGGCAGTTATAAAGGCGGAATTCGGGTCGTCTGAGAATCAAGCTGCGTGATGTAAATAGCCAAGACGGGATTTTGCCCCTCCATCTGGAGAGATATTCTCTAGGCTCTCTCGGAAGATATGATTCGGAAAGCATGGCCATGCGCGTCTCGGATTAAGTGTTAACCGAGACAGCCGACTAAGAGTTAGTCGGATGAATCACTTATCTCGGATCGAGAAAGAGAGTCGGACTATTTAAGGGATGACGATCATTCGCCTATCGTCCAACAAGGTATATCGTGAGGCAAAAGGGACTCAGACGAAAGTCGCATTGGAAGGTATGTCGTCATGACTTATTGGTACTTGGGAGTTGGCACGTTCTGCTAGGAGCCGCTACCAACTGATCGATCACGAGTGAGACTCGGAATCGTGTCCGGGTTACCATGAGCCTGTCGGGTCACACACTTAAGAGCGGGAGCAAGTCTGGGTTAGACCCAAACAGGAAACCTATTTGGGTTGGACCCAAATAGAGACATGGACTTAGTCAGCAAGTGAGACTTGCAGTGGCTAATATAGGCATTTTAGTGAATGTGCCACAAGTGAGTGGAGCCCACTTTCACTCCCTATATAAGCTGGGGCGCAGGTGCTTAGAGCACAAGGTTAGGTCACTCCATGTGTTGGAAATCCTAGCCCCAGTCCGTCCTGTCGCTCCCGTACCGGACCTAGCGGTCCATCGCCGGCGCTCCTCCTCGTACGTGTGGATACCGGCGGAGGTGTTGTACGTTCAGCACTTCGACGATCATGAAGAAAGTACGGATCGTAGATCGCGGAACCGGAACGGATCGCGAGGACTGCACTGCATCAAGCGACGTGCTTCATCAATTCCGCAACTGCGCGTCTAGTGGTAATCCTCGTGGCCTTCTACCTGAGCTGGATCTTGGGATCACCGCGTAGGGAAAAAGTTTTGTTTATCTCTACGTGGCCCAACAGTGGTATCAGAGCGTTAGCTTCTGGTTTTAGGCTCGAGATCGCGCATATGTGATATGCGGTTGGCGTTAGATTGGATCTAATTGCAGTTTTGGTGGTCAATCTATGAGATAGATCGGTTTTGTACAAAGTTGATTGGATCAACTGTACTCGGGGGAATGGATGATCTGGTTTCCGTGATCTAACTGCTAAGGTTGTGGAACGACATACCCCTACCGGTCGGTTTCCGCCATCGGGGTAGACTGTGACACATAAACCCGGATGCGGTGATCGAAGATCAAAGGGTTTGATCGAAACAGAGTCCGGATCGGATTTGGATAAAATTGTTTTATCCGATGATGAAATCCATGTCCGGAATGCAGATGAGATCTATGTTTTTGGAAAAATCATTGGGCGCTGCCCGCACCCGCGAGGGGTGCTGCCCCTTCGATCCCCGCCCGCTATCCGGCTAGTGGGACCGCCGGCTTCGCCCTGTCGTAGCACCTTAGATGTCGCTGCGAGTTTCACAACGCCGGTAGATATCGTATCTATGCATAACTTGTTTTTGCAGGATGATGTTGTGAATGGTATGGCTTATGTGCATGAGATGTGTGTAATCCATACGTGATCTGCGTATCATGGATTTTGTCAGTCGGCTGGAGCCTAGGTGCTGTCAACTTATTGTATAACGGCCTGCGTGTCAGATTCTCTGTGTAATTTGCATTACTAGCTAGTGTAGCTGTTTGGAGAATCCGGATGGCATGCAAGTCGGTGTACAAGTCGGCTACATGGTGTAAGACGGCACGTGACAAGAGTTGACACGAGTCGGATGACAGGCTTCATGGAGATGGAGATCACCATGAAAAGAGCCATACCATTTCACATTATAATGGCTTTATTTTGTGTTATTGTTATGTCTCTATTTTACCTCTATTAGATAGTTGGTAGAATATAATCCCTCAAATAAGGTCTAGTCGGTTTCCCCGCCACTGCTGCACCATCACAAGTCGGACATTTTTGGTAGTGGGCTCATAAAATTGAGGTGCTATCAATTCTTTCCGACTAGGTGGGTTCGAGTCGCACTCTTATAGCGGAAGCGCTTGGTAATCTAGACAGGTCGATCACAACGGTTGTGGGACTTGGGGAAAAGTCGGATGGGAGCCGGGGCATTTGATGCCACCCACCCAACAGGAGTCGTATGAGATACGATTGACAAGGAGTTGTCTACCTATATCACTTGACGGCTAGCGGTGATGCTAAAGCTCACTAGTCGACTTTCTTATTTAGGGTCCTGAATCACTAAGTAACCATCGGAGGGATGTTGGTTCTAGTGGGAGCATAAATATTAAAGTGTTTAATATGCTTGCTCTTTTATGGATACATGTCTTAAGTGTTTTGCATATTTTCTGTTGTAGATCAATGGCACCTAGCAGTCTTCCTCAGAGTTCCGGTTTTGCTTTGAGAACCATCTTAGAGAAAGATAAGCTGAATGGAACTAATTTCACCAACTGGTATCGTAATCTGAGAATTGTTCTCAAACAAGAAAAAAGGGATCGTGTCCTAGACAACCCACTTCCAGTTGAGTCGGATGAGAATGCGACTGTCGCAGCCACCAATGCCTACCATCGGATTTGTGATGAATCCACGGAGATTAGCTGTCTTATGCTTGCTCACATGGAACCGGACTTGCAGCAGCAGTTCGAGAATGTTGAGGCCTACGATATGATCGAAAGCCTCAAAAGTATGTTCCAGGCTCAGGCAAAGACTGAGAGGTATCAAGTCTCTCAGGCTTTGTTGAGCTGCAAGCTTAAGGATGGCGATCCACTGAGTCCGCATGTGATCAAGATGGTTGGTTACGTGCAGTCTCTGGAAAGGCTTGGCTACCCCATTAGCGAAGAGTTCACTACGGACATAATTCTGAACTCTCTTCCTAGTGCGTATGGCCAGTTCATATCGAACTACCATATGCATGTTATGGATAAGAAGCTCACTGAATTACATGGGATGCTCAAGCAGGCTGAGGCGGATCTCAAGAAAAGTGCCAGTCAAGTGTTGATGGTACAAAACAAGGCTAAGTTCAAGAAGAGTTCTTGGACTAAGAAGAAGAAGGAAAATTCAGGAGGTAAGGCGGAGGACCCAGTCAAAAGCGCTTCCTCAGGGACTAAGCCATCTCCTACAGCCGGATCCACTTGCTTCTACTGCAAGTCAGATGGCCACTGGAAGAGGAATTGTAGCAAGTATCTAGCTGATAAAGCCAAGAGCGGAGGTGTGACTTCCGGCTCAGGTACACTTGTTTGCAATGTTATAGACATTTATCTTGCTGATGCACCTGGTAGTTCTTGGGTATATGATACCGGATCAGTCATTCACATCTGCAACTCGTTGCAGGGACTGGTAAGAACTAGGAGCGTTGCAAGAGGCGAGGTTGACATTAGAGTCGGAAACAAAGCGAGAGTCGCTGCGTTGGAAGTCGGCACAATGCAACTTCATTTACCTTCTGGATTCATAATGGAGCTAAATAATTGTTATTATGTTCCAGTGCTTAGTCGAAACATCATTTCTGCCTCATGTTTGATGAGACAGGGCTATGAGTCGAATATTAAGAATAATGGTTGTTCTTTATATTTAAATGATATGTCTCATGGCTTTGCGCCCGTCCAGGAAGGATTATTTATTTTGAATCTTGAGGGTGAATCTATCTATAACATAAATGTGAAAAGGTTAAAACCAAATGATCTGAATATGACTTACTTTTGGCATTGTCGGCTTGGTCATATAAGTTGGAAACGCATGAATAAGCTCCATGATGATGGACTCCTAACTTCGTTCGACTTGGAGTCATTCGAGACATGCGAATCCTGCCTTCTCGGCAAGATGACCAAAACACCTTTTGCAAAGAGTTGTGAAAGGGCATCCAACTTATTGGGACTGGTACATAGTGATGTATGTGGCCCAATGAGCACGACAGCCAGAGGTGGTTATGAGTACTTCATTACCTTCACTGATGATTTGAGTAGATATGGATATATCTACTTAATGAAACATAAGTCGGAAGCCTTTGAAAAGTTCAAGGAATTCTAGAATGAGGTACAAAATCAACTTGGCAAGAAAATAAAGTTTCTTCGGTCAGACTGAGGAGGCGAGTACATGAGCCATGAGTTTGATGACCATCTAAAGAGTTGTGGAATAGTTCCCCAGCTCACTCCTCCAGGAACGCCGCAGAGAAATGGTGCGTTGGAAAGGAGGAATCGGACCTTGTTGGACATGGTACGATCAATGATGAGTCGAACAGATCTGCCTTTATCATTTTGGGGTCATTGTCTAGAAAATGCAGCGTTCACACTAAACAGAGTACCATCAAAGTCGGTAGAGAAGACACCACATGAGATGTGGATTGGCAAGAAGCCAAGTTTGTCCTTTCTTAAGATTTGGGGTTGTGAAGCTTTTGTCAAGCGACTTCAGTCGGACAAGCTCACAGCTAAGTCGGATAAGTGTATTTTCGTGGGATATCCGAGGGAAACCTTGGGTTACTACTTCTACAACCGAGAAGAGGGCAAAGTGTTTGTCGCTCGAAACGGTGTCTTCCTTGAGAAAGATTTTCTCAGTCGGGGAGTCAGTGGGAGTACGGTGCATCTCGAAGAAATTCGAGAGATGCCGGCAAACAGCGAGTCGGCAAATGCCTTAGAGGTTGAGCCGGACATGGTACCTGAGCCGGAAACTGCACCGACACTGCGAAGATCGGCTAGATTGCGAAATATTCGTGATGTGATGCTGTTGGACAGTGATGAGCCGACAACTTATTCGGAAGCGATGGTGGGTTCGGATTCCGAGTCATGGCTTGGAGCCATGAGATCCGAGTTAAAGTCCATGGATGAAAATCAAGTTTGGAACTTGGTTGATCTGCCAGACGGTGCAAGACCCGTCGAGTGCAAACGGGTCTTTAAGAAGAAAACTGATATGGATGGAAATGTTTCTATCTATAAAGCACGGCTTGTCGCGAAGGGGTTCCGACAAGTTCAAGGAGTTGACTACGATGAGACTTTCTCTCCTGTAGCGATGCTTAAATCAGTTCGGATCATGTTAGCTATAGCAGCCTATTTCGACTATGAGATATGGTAGATGGATGTCAAGACGGCTTTCCTTAATGGAAATTTAACCGAGGACGTGTATATGATACAGCCCGAGGGTTTTGTCGATCCGGTTAATGCTGACAAAGTATGCAAGCTTCGGAAATCCATTTATGGGTTGAAGCAAGCATCTCGGAGTTGGAACATTCGCTTTGATGAAGTAGTCAAATCGTTTGGCTTCATCAAGAGTGATCTTGATTCTTGTTTATACAAGAAGTTTAGTGGGAGCAAAGTAAACTTTCTGATCTTATATGTGGATGACATATTACTGATTGGAAATGATGTCCAGATGTTGCAAGAGACCAAGGAATCATTGGAAAGGAGTTTTTTGATGAAAGATTTGGGTGAGGCGACTTACATACTAGGAATCCGGATCTATAGAGATAGATCAAGGCGACTCATTGGATTGAGTCAGAGTACATATTTGGACAAAGTGTTGAAGAAGTTCAACATGGAATCGTCTAAGAAGGGGTTCTTACCGATGTCCCATGGCATAAAACTTAACAAGACTCAGTGTCCTTCGACGACTGATGAGCGAAGTCGGATGAGTGCGATTCTGTATGCATCTGCAATCGGATCCATCATGTACGCTATGATTCGTACTAGGCCGGATGTTTCCTATGCTCTGAGTGTTGTGAGCAGATACCAGGCTGACCCTGGAGAGATCCACTGGGCAGCGGCTAAAAATATCCTCAAGTACTTGAGAAGGACTAAGGATATGTACCTGGTTTATGGAGGTGAGGTTGAACTTAGTATAAAGGGTTACACGGATGCGAGTTATCTCACTAACTCGGATGATTCTCGTTCGGTGATAAACGGAGGGGCTGTGAGATGGAAAAGTTCCAAGCAAGAAACGGTGTCTGCGTCTACGATAGAGGCTGAGTATATTGCTGCCTCGGAGGCGGCAAAAGAAGCCATTTGGATGAGGAATTTTCTCATGGATCTTGGTGTGGTTCAGGGCTCGTCCAATCCGTTAGACGTGTATTGTGACAATAATGGTGCTATTGCACAAGCCAAGGAACCTAGACAACACCAAAAGAACAAACATATACTCATGCGGTACCACCTTATTCGCCAGTTGGTGGATCAAGGTGATATCAAGTTATGCAAGGTACACACGGATGCAAACATTGCGGATCCGTTGACAAAGCCACTTTCACAGCCGAAGCATGAGGCGCACCTGAAAGCAATGGGCATTAGATGCCTAGACATGTGATGTCGGAATATTGACTCTAGTGCAAGTGGGAGACTGTTGGGAATATGCCCTAGAGGCAATCATGTATGATGATATTCCGGTGTATTCATAAGTTTATAGTCCATGTATGAACTACTGATATGTATCATCGAATATGTGATTTGATTGTGGAACTACATATTCATGTTGTTCATACTTATTGTCCTTGGTCATTGAGGTTGTGCCGGACACACAACTTAGACCAATGTGAAAGTCGGCAGATGACTAGGTTCCACTTGGCATGGAGATGCTATTCCGACTTACACGGATTCGACTAAAGAGTTTAGCGAGTCGGACTGACCCATATTGAGATGCAACGAACAAGTCGTCATTTGCATGTATCAATAAATGTAATCCTTAGACCTGAGGTTATTGCACAATCCGAGTTGAGGATCTCCGACTTAGGTTCTGTCAAACTTTGTTCCATCACTAGGCAGTTATAAAGGCGGAATTCGGGTCATCTGAGAATCAAGCTGCGTGATGTAAATAGCCAAGACAGGATTTTGCCCCTCCATCCGGAGAGATATTCTCTAGGCCCTCTCGAAAGATATGATTCGGAAAGCATGGCCATGCGCGTCTCAGATTAAGTGTTAACCGAGACAGCCGACTAAGAGTTAGTCGGATGAATCACTTATCTCGGATCGAGAAAGAGAGTCGGACTATTTAAGGGATGACGATCATTCGCCTATAGTCCGACAAGGTATATCGTGAGGCAAAAGGGACTCAGACGAAAGTCGCATTGGAAGGTATATCATCATGACTTATTGGTACTTGGGAGTTGGCACGTTCTGCTAGGAGCTGCTACCAACTGATCGATCACGAGTGAGACTCGGAATCGTGTCCGGGTTACCATGAGCCTATCGGGTCACACACTTAAGAGCAGGAGCAACTCTGGGTTAGACCCAAACAGGAAACCTATTTGGGTTGGACCCAAATAGAGACATGGACTTAGTCAGCATGTGAGACTTGAAGTGGCTAATATAGGCCTTTTAGTGAATGGGCCACAAGTGAGTGGAGCCCACTTTCACTCCCTATATAAGCTGGGGCGTAGGTGCTTAGAGCACAAGGTTAGGTCACTCCATGTGTTGGAAACCCTAGCCCCAGTCCGTCCTGTCGCCGCCATACCGGACCTAGCAGTCCATCGCCGGCGCTCCTCCTCGTACGCGTGGATACCGGCGGAGGTGCTGTACGTTCAGCACTTAGACGATCGTGAAGAAAGTACGGATCGTGGATCGCGGAACCAGAACGGATCGCGAGGACTGCACTGCATCAAGCGACGTGCTTCATCAATTCCGCAACTGCGCGTCTAGTGGTAATCCTCGTGGCCTTCTACCTAAGCTGGATCTTGGGATCACCGCGTAGGGAAAAAGTTTTGTTTATCTCTACGTGGCCCAACAATGTTGTTGGACAACAGTGAGCCTATGAACTATGGACAAGCAATGATGAGCCTAGACTCTAGTAAATGGCTAGAAGCCATTAAATCTGAAATGAAATCCATGTACCAAAACCAAGTGTGGACTTACCGCATGACCGAAGGCCGTTGAGAATAAATCGATATTCAAAAAAGACAGATGTTGATGTTAATGTCACTGTCTATAAAGAACGACTTCTATTAAAGGGGTTTCAACAAATTGAAGGAGTTGACTACGATGGAACTTCCTCACCCGTAGCGATGCTAAAGTTCATACGGAGTATGTTAGCAATTGATGCCTTTTATAATTATGAGATATGGCATATGGATGTCAAAACTGAGTTCCTAAATGGTCACCTTAAGGAAGAGTTTTACATGGTACAACCCGAAGGTTTTGTCGATCCTAAGGATGCTAACAAAGTATGCAAACTTCAGATGTCCATTTATGGACTGAAGCAAGCATTCCGGAGTTGGAATCTCTGCTTTGATGAGGTGATCAAAAGGTTTGAATTTGTCCCAACTAATGGAGAAGCTTGTATTTACAAGAAAGTGAGTGGGAGTTCTGTGGCATTTCTGACATGGTATGTAGATGACATATTGCTGACTGGAAATGACAAAGAACTATTAGAAAGTGTGAAGGCCTACTTGAATAAAAGTTTTTAAGTGAAATACCTTGGTGAAGAAGTCTATATATTAGGCATCAAGATCCGTAGATATAGGTCAAGACACCGGATAGTACTTTCATAGGGTACATACGTTGAAAAAGTTCTAAAGCAGTTCAGAATGGATAATTTAAATAAGGGGTTCTTGCCAATGTTGCAAAGTAAGACTTTGAGTAGGACTTAGAGTCTGGTGACAACAGAAGATATATAAAATATGAAAAACACCCCCTATGTATGTCTCAGCCATAGGTTCTATCATGTATAACATATTATGTACTAGACCAGACGTGTGCCATGCTGTTAGTTTGACTAGCAGGTACCAAAGTGATCCAGGAGTGGAACATTGGACAACTGTTAAAAATATCCTTAAGTACCTAAATAAACTAAGGAAATGTTTCTCGTTTATGAAGGTGACCAAGAGCTTATCGAAAAGGGTTATGCTGATGCTAGTTGGAACACTGATCCGGATGACTCTGAGTCTCAATCTAGATATGTGTTTATTTTGAATGGAGGAGTAGTAAGCTGGAGGAGTTCCAAGCCAAGCGTTGTGGCAACATCTTAAACTGAAGAGGAATTTGTAGGTGCTTTAGAAGTAGCGCTGGAAGCAGTTTGGATGAAAGTTTTCCTCTCCGAGATGGTTGCATCCACCACTTCCCTATACTGTGACAACAAAGGTGCCATTGTCGTTGCCTAGGAGCCACAAGCACACAAGAATACCAAGCATGTCAAGCACTGCTTTTACATCATATGTGAGCATGTCCAAGAAGAATACATACTGATTTGCAAAGTACATACATATCTGAATGTCATAAGCCCATTGACTAAACCTCTTCCACGAGGAAAACATGATGAGCACCAAGACTCCATGGGTGTTACATCTTTATTGATGTAAACTAGATTATTGACTCTAGTGCAAGTGGGAGACTGTTGGGAATATGCCCAAGAGGCAATACTAAAGTTTTTATTATTATATGTTCATGATAAGTGTTTATTCTTCATACTATATTTGTATGTATTGGAAACTAAATACATGTGTGGATAAATAAACAACATAGAGTCCCTAGTGATCCTCTTCTACTAATTCGCTAGTCAAGTGTTGGTTAAGGTTTCATAACCATGGATATGCATTGTCACTTGATGACATGATCACATCATTAGGAGAATGATGTAATGGACATACCCAATAATAAGCATAGTTATTGATTGCATCACTTAGTTTGTTTGATATCGCTTTTGCATATGTCAAGTATTGTTTGCTTAGACCTTGAGATTGTGTCACTCCCTGGCATCGGAGGAATACTTTGTGGACATCAAACATCACTTCATAGTTGGGTGATTATAAAGATGGCTTTTAGGTATCTCCGATGGTTCTTGCCGAATTACATGAATCAAAACTAGGATTTGTTCCTCTATGTGACGGAGAGATATTTGTGGGCCCTCTTGGTAGTATAGAATACTAAAGCTTGTAAGCATATGACTAATTTGTTCAGTCACAAGGATCCTATACAACATAATGAGTAAATAGAACTTGCAAGTAACGATATTGAACTAGGTATACTGACACCCATGATCGAATCTCAGGCAAGTAATATATTGCGAGACAAAGGGAATCGAATACCGGATTGATTGAATCCTCCACATCATGGTTCAACTAATAAAAGAACTTCGATGAATATGTAGGAACCACTATGGACATCCCTGATCCCGCTAATGGTTATTCCTCGGAGAGGTGTCTCGATCATATCTGCATGTTCTCGAACTCGTAGGGTCACACACTTAACGCTTCGGTGTTGCTAGGTTTTGTCGTAGTAATAGATGGTGTAAACGAATGCTGATTCAGAGTCTCATATGTGATCCTAGATATCACGAGGAGCTTTGGAATAGTTCGGAAATAGAGAAAAAATATATGGGAGCTAACTTTTGTTTCTAAGATTAATTCGAGAAAGTTTCAAATTTGTTCCATACTGTTCTAGAATGTTTAGGAGTGGGTCCCACCTATACTGAAGGCCACATGGGCCAAGTGGGGGGCACCTCGGCCTACACGGCCCAGGGTGCCATAGCCCCAAAGGGCCCACGCGCCCCCAAAGGGGAAACCCTAGCCACAAGAGGGAGGGGATCAACTTGGGGAAGGGGCTCCCCTGGCTACCGGCCCCCTTCTTGGAGGAAGGGAAAATCCCCACGGCCACCCCCTATATAAAGAGGGGCAGGGGTAAGGTGCATCCCCCCACCCCTGTAGGCACCGCCTCCGCCTCCCCCTCCCTCTCCCTCGCCCTCTCCTCCCTGCCTAGACGCTTAGCGAAGCTCTGGTGCTCTTCTCCACCATACATCCAAGCAATATTGTCATGCTGTCGGGATCTCGTGGAGCTCTTATCCCTTGCTTGCAAGATCAAGGAGAAGGAGACATCATCAAGCCGGAACATGTGGACACCATGGAGGTGCTGCCGAAACAGATGGCTTCATCAGTTTGAACCGAAGCAAGTGTATGACTACATCATACATGACCCCTCGATTGTTAAACCAACAAGATCCGATGTATGAGATACTAGTAAGGAGAGATAGATATAATCTACTTACCCTCTGGAACATGTGGATACCACGGAGGTGCTGCCGCAACACAGGACTTCATCAATTTGAACCGAAGCAAGTGTACGACTATATCATCCACGACTCCTCAATCGTTAAACACTCGTGAATATTCGAGGGTAAGTAGATTAGATCTACCTCTCCTTATTAGTATCTCATAGATCGGATCTTGCTGGGTTTGTTCCGCTCTTATGTAGGAATTTTTGTTTTCCATACAACAAACTCATCACAAAAGGACAAAGTGGCTATTGGCACCTGTCTGTGGCGGTTTTATGTGATAGTGCACCGATTCGGTGATGCAAACATATATCACCAGCCCCAAATATTTACATCACCTGATGCAAAAATATAGGAATACATCACCCATTGGAGCAGTTTGTTGGCCTTTGGTGTCCTATATAATGGTTATGTTTATTTTACATCATTTGTTAGATACCGTTCGTTTTATTGATCCAAAGGTCAATGCTAATTTATACTAGTGCTAAAAAACTCGTGACTAGTAGAGTTACATGGGTAACAAAACTGAGGACAAAATAGGTATACCACTAGAAAAATGTACGTGGACAAGTCTAGACTGGCCCAACAAAGACCAATTGTGGTGTCCTTTAAAAGACAAATTCATTCATCTCCTCCCCACGGGCTCATACAACAGATAGGTATAGGAGAGGACACATGTGTGGAAGGAGAACTGGTTATCGTGTGATCACATGTTGCGCCCATTGGCCTATTTGAAAGAGGATGAACCAGCAATATTGGTGTCGGACTTCATCGACCCCACATCAGCTATTTGGAGAGAAGATGGGGTGAATGAGTGGTTCCTACCTATGGATGCTTAGATCATCAGATCGATTCCCCTGAGTACATGTCCCTGGAAGGACTGTTGGGTGTGGCATTATGAGAGGAACGTACTCCTCACACTATGGCTTGTTTATTGACTTTTAGTCCAAGTGAAGAAAATGAGAGAATATTGGATCGATGGACGACAAACACGATGGGAGAAAACAAAGCATGGAAGAGACTTTGGTGGATTCATGTTCCCTCCAAACTCCGAATGTTCCTGTGGTGCCTCACACACAATTCACTTCTATTTGAGTATGTTTGCTGTCACATGAAAATGACACAAACAGGAGTGTTCAATCTACGATGGCAAGGATTCCTAGAGGCATTTTGATAGATTGCTTAGTTGGGCTCTTATCAACAAGGGATTTATCGAACACCTATGCATGAATGAAAATCCATCGGCGAAGTAGTGTCTCTTCGCGATGATGGAAACTTTGTCAAAATATGATTTTGTAGGTAGTAGTCATGCTTTTGGCTATCTAGTATGCACGACGCAAGATTAACCATGATGAGGTGTTCTAGAGCCCCCTATCTACACACTAGTTTATTGAGAGCTACCTACGGGATCTCTCGGTCACGAGCTCGGGCAAGAAAAAGGGAGCGGTCATCTCCACACCAGGCCATCCCAAGTGGATTCCTACGTAGGCAGGGTGTATGAAGATGAACATGGACGCAAAATGGACAAATTCACCACGGTTGGGGCTATCGGTGTTTTGCGAAGGAGTGCAAAAGGGGTGTTCCTAGGCGCGTCCGCGCTTACCATCCAAGGGATCTTGGACTCGGCATTGACGGAGGATCTCGTTTGCAGGGAGGCATTGGTGTTAGCGGAGGATTTGCAGATCCAGTGTGTTAGGGTGGCGACTGACTGCCTCTCGGTGATCAACGCCATGGAGAGACCTTTTTTCTAGTATTTTCAGCATTGTCTTTGAGATAATCAAAGTTGGAGCTAGCTTGTTAGCTCATGCAAGGTTTAGACATGAAAATTGGGATTCAAATTGGGATACTCATAGATTGGCGCGTTCTGTAGTATTTTGCAGTGTTGGATGTCAGGTCTAGTTACTCCAGCCACCTGATAGTCTGTGTATTTCAAAAAATATTATTGATCAATAAAGTACCATGGGTTCCTAAAAAAATCCATCTCCTCCTCCCCACAAGGCCATGATGGTCTCATCGCCGCTGCGTTGCCCTGCGTTCCGATGGTCCTTGCGTTCCGATGGTACTCTCGTCGACGTTGACACGTCACCGAGAATTTACCCCGTGCGTCGTTCGCCTCGCCTCCCACCTCAACCGGAGTTGTTGGCCAAGGAGAAACTCTATTTGTGCTAGACGAGTTTTGTATGCGCCGACGCATGTTGAGCTGAAATAGTTGTTTGTTGGTGGCGAGACAGAAGCTGCACATAGAATAGTGATTCGTGTGTATCATGTTTTGTAATTTTGAATATGCAACCAAATGAAATTGTAGCTTGTAGGATTAGATCCAAATGAAAATTAATGGCGAGATTGCTGCTCCAAGTTGGTATCCATCCCCATAGTAAGAAATTTCAGATGAGCAGCGGAACAATGATCTTGTTATGTTTTTAAAAAAATGTGACGTGTTCTGAGAAAAGTTTGACGGGTTATGGCATATTTGTTTTCTCTGTTCTCTCTAGTATGAGGCAGCGGTGCATGGTGGATGAAGTCATCAGGCACAGGCCACAACAGATGATGGAGTTAACGGATCCAAGATGAATCAAAGCGGATAATTGGGCCTGACATAGACTTGGTGTAGGACGGCGCATGAGAGCATGGGGAGAAAACAAGAACATCGCTAGAGGAGCGGTGGGTGAGCACCACATGATAGCGACCATGGTAATGAAAAATAACTCGAGGGCCCTATATAATGCTCGTTTGTTGGTTAGAAACCAAAGCCTGGAGCAGGATCCAGGTGGGCCGGCCTAGAACAAGTCGCGGATAGTCTAGTATAGCATAGTTGTAGGGTACCGAGTCCTAAAAGTGTTGTATCTAGTTCCAAAAGAGGGAGGAGTTCCTATTGAATAGAAATTTTGAGGGATGAGAGGACTCTGATTTGTAGCAATAGAAAGAGAATGGAATAGATTGAATACGTTTTTTTGAGAATAAAGATTGAATAAGTTGGGTCATGAGAATGCAATGGAACTAGTTACCAAGAATTGGACAACCCATGTCGGTCACAGATTCCCCATCCACCATTGTCAACAAATTTTGCTTCATTAGATTCTACTCAAGATGGCCAGATATCTCACCGCTCGCCCGAGGTTCATTCATCTTCTTGCCCTTGGTTTGCTCGTCTTCTAGCTCATGTTCGATTTTATTTTAGCAATTTTAAAATATTTGAAAATGTTTAGATTAAAAAATCAAACTGAAATCATTCAAATTTGAAAGACGGCCAGATTTTTAAAATGTTCGTAACTCAAAAAATGGTCAGATACAAAAATTGTCCAAATTTGAAAACCATCCAAACTTGAAACAGTTCAAATTTAAATATTGTATAGATTAAAACTGTTCAAAATTTGATTTGTTCAGATTTCTAAAAAATAAAATAAAACAAATATAAATAATAAAATAGAAGAAAAAGAAAAGAAATAGCAAAAACTAAAAAAGAAACAGAAAAAAGAAAAACCAAAATGAACATGAAGGAACCGAACCTAAAAGCTTCCCAAAACCAAAAAACCGATAGAGGTGTACTGGGCCGGCCTGCATAGCAGTTTTAGCGATTGAGGGAGGGTAAGGTCCGTAACTTTTGCAACAGAGTGTTGTATAAGGATTGTCAAATAACTAGTACCAATGAGTAGAACCAATGGTGGGTGTCAAGACGACGAGGTACGGATCGAGTTAACTGTGCTTATGGGCCTTACCAATAGTTAAAGATAAAACAGATTGACTTAAAATGTCTAAAAACCCAAAATCATAGGTTGGGTTACATTCATACTACAAATTTGGCTATTTGGCTCCCGAGTTCATATGTATCATTTATTTGAATTTGATTTTTGTCAAAATTTGAAATGCCAAAAAATTCAAAAAAAAGTGCACCTAGAACTTAAGTTTTAGGTGCACGCAAAGTCGTTCCGTGAAAAATAAACATTTTGAATAAGTTGCGCAAAAAAGATAAAAATTGGTGCTAAAGTCACGTGCTACACATGAACATATTTGTTTTTGAAAATTTTCAACATTTTGAAATATGTTATTTTTGTACCGGGTGCAAATGCACCCGGGTTCAAAAATAGATTTCCGTCATACTACTCCCTACTCGATTATATTTTATGACATCAGAGCCAAAAAGAAGGCTCCACAAATTAAAATTTCATGGACAAGAAGTTCAAATTTATACTCTTCAGGAAACCAACCTGCGGTTGGGTGGCTAGGGATGGTTGTACCCCCAGCCGACCAGAGTTCAAACCCCAGGTTTAATACGGTGTGTTGCATAAAAGTCGGAATATTCTTTCAGGCCCGTCGATAGCGAGACGCCCATGCTGACTTCGTTAATCTCACCCGCTCCACCGGCTCAGCCTCTCGGAGGTGCTCATAGGAGTAGGGTGTGCATGTGTGCGTTCATAGGGGTGGGTGCAAGTACGTATTGTGAGCATCTACGATAGTACTGTGTTTCTAAAAAAAAAAGTTCTCTTCGGCGACTGTCGGGAATCCTACTCTGGTCTCCCTCTACTTTGCATCGACATCCTAGCACTCCAGATCAGTGTTCGCTGAATTACAAGAAATGTGAGAGAGTGAACAACCCGATCAAAATAGTACTCCCTCCGTATCAAAATATAAGATGTTTTAGCTTTGTGAAAGGAATGTATCTGGATCCCCTTTAGTGTGTAAGTTCATTATATTTTAAAACGGACGGAGTACATTTTAAGCAAACTTTTCAAGGTACTACAACTAGGAACACATTAAGATTTGCATGTGTCATGTGCATGATGGATCAAATCATACATTGTTGTGAATACTAACTCCAATGCCATATTAGCAACTTAGCAAGTACTTCCTCTATTTCAAAATATAACATGTTTTAGCTTTTGTGAAATAAATATATCTAGACTTTTTTATATGTTGATTCACTCTGAACCTACACACTAAAATATGTCTAGATACATTTGTTTCATAAAAGCTAAAACATCTTATATTTTGGAACTGATGGAGCATTACGATGCAAGACAAGTTAGTTACATTAAAGGTTAAGGTATACTCTCAGCAGAAAAAGAAGAGTCAGGTCTGCCACCAAAACAAGTTAACTCTGCACATTTGTTAGACTCTTATTCACAGAAGAACTTAGTTCCAGAGAGTGTTCTATTACACAAAAGCAAGTAAAGTAAAAGCTGAAATCTTCGCTGCCTTGTTCGAAGCTCATGTAAAATCTGTGAACTTGGTCACTGCCCATTTGTCCTAATAAAATATAAGCGACTCAATGGATGTCCTTACATGATATGTTTCAAATATGAATAAAAGCTCAACTCAAATCTAAACAAGCTACCAGCTATCTAAATAACGCATTAAGCTAGCCATGGTGGGAATATTATAATTAATATCATGCATGCCATGTTGACAAAAATCTGATTTATCATAATAATTAATAAAAATAATAATTAAATTATCATAGGTAGATACCGTATATAGGACGTACAACTAAAAATACTAATGCAAATAATTTTTTTACATAATTCTACATTAATATTATATAAATTATTAATATAGTACTATTATGATACTACTATATAATATCATGCACTATAGAGATAGTAGTACCATATATTAGTATCATATAGTACTACTAGTATGATACTGTGGTATGACCGGTCTTATGCCACCGGCGCAGTGGAGTTGGCGGCGATGCGCCCGCGAGAAGTGCAGTGTGGGTGGCGGCGTGACGATCATTTTGAGATTTTTTCCGTAGAGATTACACTCTTTGGACCTATTAGGCCTAATCTAGGTGGCTGCCAAAAAAAAAAACTTGCACACAAAAAGTCTAAACTACCTATCCATCTCAACCGTTGGATTAATCCGTACTAGTCTCAAAGGAGACGCAAAAGGGACAGGAAAAGATGCCCACGGGATTTGATCTTTGTCATGACTTGAAACAAATAGACTTTTGCTTAATTTTCAGGAGTAGCATAAGCTGGTCAAACTGTGTTTTGTACACACCAATCAGTTTCCACATTTGTTACTAGGCAATCAGTTTCCACACATTTGTTACTAGTTAACATATTTGCGCAATGTGCTTCATCCTCGTCGTCTACGACTGCAAATCGACGGGTCCCCGTCTCCTCTGCTTGCTGCTCCGGCGGCGAGAGGAGGTGGGGACCTCGGACCTGCGCTCGGCGGTGTAAAAGGATCCCTAAAGTTAGAGTTTGGTCAACCGGCATCGTCGTTATTGTGGCTATGACGACGTTGTGCGGGGAAAGAATAAGGTATACCCGCCTCCTCTTCCATCTCGTCGGCGACGATCCTGCTGCTGGCGTTGAGGAGAGCGGAGATTCGTCTGGTCGCCGCTTACATAGAGTGGTGCATCTCGTCCACTCTACGTGTGTTCTGGATCTCGTCCAGTCTACGTATGTTTTAGGTTTGGTGTTACAAGCTTCAGATCAATTCAAGGGTTCAACGGCGATAGCTTCAGCTCTGAGGCGCTAGTCCTTTGTGGCACGTGCACGAAGACTTTCCGACTGTCATCAATAACGTCATGCCGATTCCGGTAAGGGAGCGGCGACAGCGGCGCGCCGACAACTCGCTCTGGCGGCAGTAGTGGTCGTTAGGTGGTCCAAAGATCTCAATATAATTTTTGATATGTTTAGGATGCTTTGTACTTCTTATGAACTCATGAAATAGATCCGAATCTTTCAAAAAAAAAAACATATTTATGCAATTTACACCAGGGTATACAATTTTCTTGCAGTTAAAACTGATCACCTTGTAGTTGTAGCCCCGCAAAAAAAAAAATGATCACCTTATAATTACATGGTGGCGTATGCATGTATACAAACGGAAAGGGAGCAAAGGTAAGGGTCAAAGAAGGCCAAGTGTGCCGGCGGACACGGGCACGCACTCGCCTCACGACGGCCTTGCCAGCGCCAGCGGCGTCACCTCGGCGAGCGGCGTCGGCATGGGGCTCGGCAGGGGCGACGTCCTGCACACCGGGCACGTGGGCCTCTGCCGGAGCCACGGGTCGACGCACTCGCGGTGGAACAGGTGCCCGCAGTCCGGCAGCACCCGTACCACGTCGCTGTACCCGTACCTCTCCAGGCAAACCGCGCAGCACGCAGCCTCCTCCTCCGCGGCCTGCCGCTGTTTCCTCGCCTCGCGGTAAATCACGGCCGGGTACGCCTCAAGCGTTGCCTCGTCGATGCCGCCGGCCTCGACGTCGTCGCGGCGGGGCGGCGCTGGCGCTGGAAACGTGCCGGCGGCGATCGCCGCGGCGGGGGCGGGCGTGTACGACGTGCGGACGCAGAAGTAGACGGCGAACGCGATGGTGGAGACGATGAGGAGGATGCCGATGGAGACGCCGACGCCGTAGCCGAACCCGCCGATGCCGCTCGACCCGAATACGCCAGCCGGCGGCGCGCTGCCGGTGCTCATCGCTTTTTATTGGGAGATTGCGTCGTCAAAGGTAGCTTTTACATGTTTAATTCAGGGACCAGTGCAGGTAGAAGACGTGGAGAGGCGGCCGGCGGCGTGGCGTGTTTAGTCACGGTCAAACTATCGGGGGTTAGATTGTTTACGTGTTTTTCGGTTGATGATTGATTGGTGTGGATTTGTTTGCTTGTAGAAGTGAATCTTCGTGTACTTGTGCTTTTATTTTGCCAAATTTGTCGTTTTCATGCTTAGGTTTGGCACACGACGGTTGTACCGAGGTTGGTCGTCGATGGGTTTATGTCACCATGGGAGTGCTGTTGGAGATTTGGTGGCCAGTGATGGGTAGCGGTACATCTCTGTTGGAGTGAAAGGTGGCAGCGGCGCCGCGGCGGCACCAGCGAGCGCAGCCGGCCAGCAAACGGAATTAGGTGCCAGCGAGATGTGGTGGCACTTCTTTCACCTTTCCCCCCTCAAATTGAACCTCTGGTAGAGCCATTATACCTTACATTAAAACGTGTTTATGTATTTTGTTAGGAATAGTTTATCAGACTTTGGTCATGATTTTGGATTCAGAATTTTCGTAGCCACGAGTTTTAATTCTCTACATGATTCATCCTGATTTTTTGTTAGAAACGTCCGTGAACATATCTGTCCATGGTTCATGCACATCTTATTAGATTTATATGGGATGCGACCCATGTAGGCAGTCCATCTAGTCTAATAAATCTTGAAATCTTAAGGCACGTCTACAATGGCAGCTTGGAAGCTATGTGGGAGATAAAGTTTAGTCTCACATTGCTAGTTGGAAGAGAACTGAACCAACTTATAAGGTGAGCCGTTTCAATCCCACTAAGTGAGTCAGAAGAGAAGGAGTCTACGCGCACTCCTCCTCCTTCGCCGCCCGCCTCGCCTCGCCCGCACGCGCGTTGCGGTTCGTGAATCGATTTCGAGTTAGAAACTCGTTTTGTGCAAAACTAAATTTGTGCTTGGTGCACCAGCTGTTGGGTACGTGTCAACATTCGTGTGCATGTTTGACGCGTGTCCTTGTCTTCCACCGCGTGGCGACTTGGTCGGCTCACCTCCCAGGCTATAGAACAAGAGACAGACATATCTAGACGGACCAAGTTCTTTTCTCAGTCTCTCTCGCTGTATGTTCCTCTTGCTGCGCTGCTCTCTAGGCTTCCCCATCCCGGCAGCTGCTGTCCGGAAGAGTAGGCCTCCGAAACTCCGTCCGTTGAGATCCTGCACCGGGAAACGGGCGATAAGTTTTTTGAGGAGCGTCTCGGCACGACTGCTCGCCTCCGTTCGTGTGTTCTTCTTCAGCAACCGACGACCTCATCAGCACCATGGGCGACAACAACAATGACCAAGGTGCTGTTGCGGTGACGACCTTCCGGTCAACCTGTATGTGCTATTCTTCTCTCTGTATGCACTAGTTCTTACTAGATTTTCAGATCTACTAGATGTGGTTGTTTGGCTGCATGTATTTAGATCTGCTAGTGCTTACATAATGTTGATTTTGGTAATTAATCTCATGGGGAAATTGTCTAATATTCCAACAATCTAAAAACCTTATATATTTAGGCAATTTTCATCATCTGTCTTTGCTGCGTCGCTCAAACCAAGCCCGTTTACGGGTGCTAATTTTAAGAGATGGCAAAAGAAACCCCTCTTGTGGCTCACTGCAATGGGCATAGAAAAAGTTGCAGATGACACTCCCATAGGTCCGCTTACTCTCGAGGAAGAGAGAGCGTTCAGGGAGGCCACTATACTTTTTGTTGGCTCTGTACTCAGTGTGCCTGGAGACAAGTTGGTTGATGCATATTTGCATATCCCTGATGCCAAAGAACTGTGGGATGCGCTGGACGCTAAGTTCGGTGCTGCCGATGCCGGTGGTGAACTGTATGCTATGGAGTAGTTCAATGACTATAAGATGGTTGAAAACCGATCTATAGTAGAACAAGCTCATGAGCTATAGATCATGGCAAAGGAACTCGAACTTCTCAAGTGTGTGCTTCCGGACAAGTTTGTCGCGGGATGCATTGTCACTAAGCTTCCCCCTTTATGGAGGAACTTTGCCACTTCTCTGAAACATTAGAGGCATGAGCTCTCTGTTGAGTACCTAATTGGTTCTCTGGATGTTGAAGAGAAGGCGAGGGCAAAAGACAAATACACTAGTGGAATCGAGGGACATTCTGCTGCCAATATGGTGCAGAAAACTGCCCACAAGTCCAAGGGAAATAACAAAGTCTGCCAGACTACCAACTTTAAGAAGAAGAAGGGGCAGAACAAGGAAAAGAAAGAACCTTGTTGGGTGTGTGGCGAGATTGGCCATTGGACTCATCGCTGTCCACAGAAGAAAGGCAAGAAGGGTCAGGCTGGATAGAGTTCTAAATCTATCAACATGGTCATTGGCAATACTGATGCAGGAACTTCAGGTTCTAGGTACGGTAATTTATTTCCTACTGTTCTTTCAGTATTTCAACCCACAAAATGATGGGTTGATACGGGTGCCAATGTTCATGTGTGTGCTGACATTTTCATGTTCACCTCTTATCAGGCTTGAGATTCCTCAGTCATGATGGAGAATGGGTTACATGCTACTGTTCTTGGTGCTGGCACAGTAGATCTGAAGATTACTTTGGGCAAGATCGTGCAATTGAAGAACGTGCAGTATGTCCCTTCTATAAAGAAGAATCTCGTTTGTGGATCACGTCTTCTCAAAGATGGGTTTAAGTTGGTATTTAAAGTTGTACTATCTAAGTATGGAACCTTTGTTGGAAAAGGCTATGAATGCGGAGGCATGTTCCGTTTTTCATTGATAGACTTCTGTGATGATGTAGTGAACCATGTTTGCACTACTAGTAATGAAACTAATGTTTGGCATTCACGACTTTGTCATATTAATTTTGGTTGTATGTCGCGGCTTGGTGGTATGAGTTTAATTCCGAAATTTACTATTGTCAAAGGCTCTAAGTGTCATGCTTGTGTGCAAGCAAAGCAGCCTCGCAAGCCTCACAAGCCTGCAGAGGAGAGAAACTTGGCACCTCTAGAGCTCATACATTCAGATCTATGTGAGATGAATGGTGTGTTGACAATCAGTGGAAATAAATATTTCATGACTCTGATTGATGACTCTACTAGGTACTGTTATGTATATCTCTTGAAAACTAAAGATGAGGCCTTAGATTTCTTTAAAATCTATAAGGCAGAAGTTGAAAATCAACTTGAGAGAAAGATCAAAAGAATTCGGTCTGATCGTGGTGGAGAGTACTTTTCTAATGAGTTCAATTTATTCTGTTCGGAACATGGTATTATACATGAGAGGACGCCTCCCAATTCCCCTCAATCCAATGGGATTGCTGAGAGGAAAAACCGGACTCTAACAGATTTGGTTAATGCCATGTTAGACACTGCCGGTTTATCCAAGGAATGGTGGGGGGAGGCTATATTGACTTCATGTCATGTCCTAAACCGTGTTCCAACTAAGAATAAATAGATTACTCCATTTGAACAATGGGAAAAGAAAAGGTTGACACTCTCATACTTACGAACTTGGGGTTGTTTCGCAAAGGTCAACGTGCCAATCAACAAGAAGCGTAAGCTTGGACCGAAAAATGTGGATTGTGTCTTTCTTGGCTATGCTTCTCACATCGTTGCTTACAGATTTCTTGTGGTGAAATCTGAAATGGACGACATGAGTGTCGGTACCATTTTTGAATCAAGAGATGCTACATTCTTTGTGGATATATTTCCTATGAGATATATGCCTAGCATATCTAATAGGAATATGATCCAGTTTCTGAACCTAAAACTCCCATAGAGACTGATGAACAATCAGATGATGAGAGTTCAGATTCGGATGAGGATGACAATGAAGCTCCTACAAGGAGTAAGAGACAAAGGACCGAAAGGTCTTTTGGTGATGATTTCATTGTGTACCTAATGGATGATACTCCCACTAACATTTCAGAAGCTTTTGCATCTCCGGATGCAGACTACTGGAAGGAAGCGGCTCAAAGCGAGATGAATTCCATCTTAGCTAATGGAACGTGGGAGATATCTAAACGTCCGTATGGGTGTAAACCTATAGGATGTAAATGGGTATTTAAAAAGAAGCTTAGGGCCAATGGTACTATTGAAAAGTACAAAGCTCGGCTTGTGGCTAAAGGCTATACCCAAAAAGAAGGTGAAGATTTCTTTGATACTTACTCACCTGTGGTTAGATTGACTACAATTCGAGTACTACTGTCACTGGCTGCCTCACACAGTCTTCTCGTTCATCAGATGGACGTTAAGACGGCTTTCCTAAATGGAGAGTTAGATGAGGAAATTTACATGGAACAACCTGATGGTTTTGTACTAGAAGGTCAAGAGAGAAAGGTGTGTAAATTGAAGAAATCTTTGTATGGCCTCAAACAGGCTCCCAAACAATGGCATGAGAAGTTTGAAAGAACTTTGACATCTGTGGGCTTTGTTGTAAATGAAGCCAACAAATGTGTGTACTACCGCCATGGTGGGGGTAAGGGAGTTGTCCTATGTCTCTATGTTGATGACATACTAATTTTTGGGACAAGTCTCAAAATGATTAATAAGGTCAAAACCTTCTTGTCTCAATGTTTTGAGATGAAGGATCTTGGAGAAGATGATGTTATCCTAAACATCAAGCTACTGAGAGATGAGAATAATGGAATTACACTTGTGCAATCACATTATGTGGAGAAGGTGTTGAGCAGATTTGGATATGATGATTGCAAATCCTCTCCCACACCTTATGATCCTAGTGTTTTGCTTCGAAAGAATCAAAAGGCAACTAGAGATCAATTGAGATACTCTCAGATTATTGGCTCACTTATGTATTTAGCTTGCGCTACAAGGCCTGACATCTCGTTTGCTGTGAGCAAACTTATCCGGTTTGTGGCCAACCCGGGAGATGATCACTGGCATGCTCTTGAGAGAGTAATGCGCTATCTAAAGGGAACCGTGAGCTATGGAATACATTATACCAGGTATCCAAGAGTACTCAAAGGGTATAGTGATTCAAATTGGATATCAGATGCTGATGAGATAAAGGCCACAAGTGGATATATATTCACACTTGGTAGTGGCACTGTTTCATGGAAGTATTGCAAGCAGACCATCTTAACAAGGTCAACTATGGAAGCAGAACTCACAACATTAGATACTGCGACTGTCGAAGCAGAATGGCTTCGTGAACTCTTAACAGATTTGCCTATGGTTGAAAAACCAATACCGGCAATCCTTATGAACCGTGACAACCAAACTGTGATTGTCAAAGTGAATAGTTCTAAGGACAATATGAAGAGTTCAAGACATGTGAAGAGAAGACTGAAGTCTGTCAGAAAGCTGAGAAACTCCGAAGTTATAGCATTGGCTTATGTCCAAACGGCTAAGAATCTGGCAGATCCTTTTACGAAAGGACTATCAAGAAATTTGATAGAAAATGCATCAAGGGAGATGGGTTTGAGACCCACGTGAGTTGTCAAGGGGGTAACCAAACCTATGTGATCGGAGATCCCGTGTATTAGGACCTAGGAAAACAAACTGAAACAACTGAGTTGAGAGAAACTTTTAATACTCCCACTCCACTGCAGATGAAATTCTCTCATAGTATACTCTAAGGAAGGTTGATTATATCTTAATGTGTTCTAACTGTCTCCTTGGGAGCAAAGACGCTATCCTACAGAGTGATCTTGAAAGAACACACCTATATGAGCTACACTGCTGGTCACAGTGTATGAGATTTGGGTGAATCTCTAGGAATCTCATGAAAGGCCGAGGAGTGTGACTTATAAGCTCCACCCGAGGGGTAGCCTATGGCAGCCAAGTACCGGTAACGGCATTGAGTGAAACCTGCTGCGCAAAACTGGCAATTCAAGGCATAGTGCACTGTTCAGTTGTAGTAAGCGTATCTCTTTGTCTAGGTGGAAGTTCAACTTAACAGTCTCCACTGAACTGTAGGTATATTAAAAAATGATTAAAACTGATGTGCCATATAATGTGCCTCTGAGATCTGGTGGGGGATTATTAGATTTGTATGGGCTGCGGCCCATATAGACAGCCCATCTAGTCTAATAAATCCTGAAATCTCAAGGCTCATCTACTATGGCAGCTTGGGAGCTCTGTGGGAGACAAAATTTAGTCCCACATTGCTAGTTGGGAGAGAGTTAGACCATCTTATAAGGTGAGCTGTTTCACTCCCACTAAGTGAGTGAGAAGAGAAGGAGTCCACGCGCACTTCTCCTCCTCCGCCGCCCGCCTCGCCTCGCTCGCACGCGCGTCGCGTTCCATGAATCGAATTCGAGTTAGAAACTCGTTTTGTGGAAGACTAAATTTTTTCTTGGTGCACTAGCTGTTGGGTACGTGTCAACATTCGTGTGCATGTTTGACGCGTGTCCTTGTCTTCCACCGCGTGGCGACTCGGTCGGCTCAACTCCCAGGCTATAGAATGAGAGACAGACAGATCTAGATGGAGCCGGTTCTTTCTCGGTCTCTCTCGCCGTGTGTTCCTCTTCCTGCGCTGCTCTCTAGACTTCCCCATCCCGGCGGCTGCGTACACTGTTGTCCGGGAGAGCAGGCCACCGAAACCCCGTCCGTTGAGATCCTTCACCGGAAGACGGGCGATAAGGTTTTTGGGGAGCGTCTCGGCACGACTGCTCGCCTCTGTTCGTGTGTTTTTCTTTAGCAACCGACGACCTCATCAGCACCATGGGCAAGGTGCTGCTGCGGTGACGACCTTTCCAGTCAACCTGTACGTGCTATTCTTCTCTTTGTGTACACTAGTTCTTACTAGATTTTCAGATCTATTAGATGTGGTTGTTTGGCTGCATGTGTTTAGATCTGCTAGTGCTTAATAATGTTGATTTCGGTAATTAATCCCATGAAGAAATTGCCTAATATTTCAACACATCGGGAGCAAATCTAGTACTGTTGAGCCGCATATTGAGCTTGGCGTTGCAAGACAATACATTAAGGCCAGGCCAAGCAGCAATGAAAGAGCTTGATGACGTATGGTTTTAGCAGAGAAACCGTTAGCTGTGTTTTGCAATTGCTACTTCCAGTCTAACTCTACTGAAACGACTGACACAATAAACAGTGAACCGGGAGTCACTTTATAGCATGTTGCCTCAAATCAATAGGAGCATGGCGGCCCGTACATCGGCAGGACAGGAGGCATGGCGTCCTCCTGCACACGAGCAAGAAGACGACGCTATGAATTCAAACACGGAAAGAGGCAAATCCACTCCATACAGAAAAGCAAGAGGAGCATGGTGGAGCGTCATAAACATACTATACAAGAGAAGCACCACCAAAATATTAGTACAGCAACGTTTTCACTGCTAAATCATCCATTCATCCACTAGCATGCTGCTAAGGATTATAACAGAAACAAATTTGCAATGAAATAAATTCGTGCATGTCGCCGGTGTCCTTGAATTGTTGCATGATGCTGGGTTGGAAAATCCGCCGGAGAAAATGGCAAAAGAAATGGCCGCCGATACTGCCCCCTCTTCTACTCAGAAATGCTCCACTTGTAGTTCTACCTGCCAAACACGCATTTACTCCAGCGGCTATCGTGGGCCGTTAATTGATTCAAGATCGGTGACAACCTAAGCATTATCAAATTCTTACCGGGAAGTCATGTCAGTTTGCAACCATTTGCTGCGTGTATCAACTTCTTCAGGAATTTCTGAACGACCTAGTAGAGTGTTTGTCTAGGTGCCAACTCTCCACAAGGCATTGAGTTTACAGCTTGTTGATCTTTCTGGATTCGGTCAGAGGAGATAATCCAGACGCTCCTCGCGGCGCTCTGTTGCTCCCCAGCGGGCGACCGGGCAAACCAAACCCTAGTGCTCCCCGAGCTCCCTCTTCCCTCCTCCCCAGCCACCGCCACGGGCGAGCCCGCCGGGCAAAGCCCGTGCGGTGCCGGTGGCGGTGGGACTTCTTCTCCCCGCGCGTCAGGTGCCCTGGTCGGGGAGGGTTCGATCTAGCGGTGGGGCTCTCCTAGCGGCGGCGCGGGGAAGTGGCTGCCGTGGCGGGCTGATCTGGTGTTCGCCGGTCCTGGCTCGGCGACAACGGGTGCTCACGGCTGCGATTGACGGCGAGGATGGCCAGAGGACCTCGGGATCCCAGGCTCGAGAAAGCAGTAGGCGGCTGGGGGCTGGTGGTGGTCAGGCCTCGGCGGCTAGATCCGGGCTAGGCGGGCCTAATCTGGGCCTGGCGGGCCGCGGTCGGCTACTACGCCTACCTTCCCCTGGTTGTTCGTGGCTGGGGGGCAGTGCGTGGCTAGGGGGCCTATTGCTGGTGCCACCGGTCAGAATGGGTTCTATAGGCGTGACTCGCCGGCATCACAAAGGCGCCGTGTAAGTTGTGCATCACAGCCTTCTGCTCCTTTTTGCTTGGGCTACTGAACCTCCTCGTCCGTGTCGTGGAACCGGTCAAGGTGGGGACTGTCGTTGTTGGCCCAGGTGGTGTCCCTCAGACCAAGGGTGGTCCGGAAAGTCCAGGTGCGCATGGTGGTGTCGGAGCTGCTGCTTGGCGGAAGGGATTGGTGGTGGTAGCAGATCCCCTGGTGGACGGAGGAGTATGGCCTAGTGCTTGGTTGGCATGTATGGTGGCACCCTTGCTGCAGTGTGACAGCGGGGCTTCATGAGCCTTCTCGGGCTCGGCTAGGCTAGAGAGGGCCTAGTTTGCCCTGCTTCTACATCCGAACGGCTACCGCCTCCAAGTGGTGGAGGTAGTTCCCTCTCGCATGCTGATGTCATGTTGACCCTCGACGAAGGTTCCTCTTTTCCGTCCTACTGGCCTCACCCCGAGTGTCACGATGAGACGGCGGCGGTGTCTTCAAGACCGTGGTGGCTCGTGCTCGTGGGCTGTGAGTGTGGTGGAGCAATCCGAAGTGTCCGGGAGTGTGGTGTTTTGAGGGGTCGGGAGAAATCCTTGTAGTCGAGACACCGGCGGGTGTCACCGTCCTTCCTGAAGGACATCAGGTGTATCTCTTCCCCACCCTCCGTTGCATAGGGGGGGAAACCCTAGGACATGTCTGGGCAGCAGCATTGTTGTCGTCTCTTTCCTTCTTGAAAGTGTTGCTTGGTACGCAATGCTTCAGAGTGAGTGTGGTGGTACTTCTCTGGAGGGCAGAGCGGTGGCGGGTCATCATCGTTTTGAAGGAGTTGTGCGCTAGAGGCAAATAATAAAGTGTATTGTTTTATATATCTCCTATATGTTCATAATATGTTTCATAATGTGCTATAACTATATTAATACGAAACGTTAATACACGTGTGGTATGTGAATAAACCGTGCCTCTAGTTGTCTCTAACGAACTAGTTCATTGGTCATGAGGATGATCTAGGTTTCAAGATCATGGGCATTTATGCCAATTAATAATGAGGTCACATCATTGGTTGAATGATGTGATAGACAAACATCCCATAGTTGTATCTCAATGAGATCTAGTTACAAAATTCGCCATTGATGATAAACGCATGAAACCTCACAACCTGATCCTTAGACTATGATATAATGCAAATCACCATTCTGGAGGGAGCTTAGATAGTAATCAAGTATCATTCCGTGACTGGATGATCAAAATGGTTCCACTCAGGTTTCCCAAAGGGGCGTGTAGAGGACTACATATCAAGACCAGGATTTGCCAGTCTATGTAATGGATAGATACATATGTGGCCATCTCGATGACGTTGCATTAACGAAGCCTGCAAGCATGTGACTGAGTCACGGAATGCAACGACATGGGAACGAGTAAACAAGTTCATCGGTAACGAGATCGAACTAAGGTATGGAGATACCGAAGATCAAGTTTCGGATGAACTAGGTATCAAGTGGCAAAGGGAACAAGAAACAACTATTCATGGTTCGAGCGATAAGATCGTGGAATGCACGGGGGTCATCATGGGCATCCAGGTCCCGCTGATGATCATTGATATGAGAGGATTCTCAATCATGTTCAGAGTGTTCCAGAACCGAAGGATGTCATGCTTAAGGGTGGGTGCGCTTAGGGATAAATGAGGTATCGTAGGAGAAATAGAGAGAGAGAAACCGGAATAGTTCCGAGTAACATAAGATGGTGATCGGAGGGGGTCCAGAAAGAGTTTCGAAGTAAAGGAATATAATAATATGTATATTTGAATATTAATTGGGGAATTAATATTAAATATTTTTATTTTATTATTAAAGGTAGCCCATTGCTAATGGGCCTCACCTGAAGGGGAGGCCCAAGGGGCAAGGTGCCTAGGGAGAGGGGATCATCCGGCCTAGGCTTAGTGGGCCTCCCAAGTGGGGCCCACCTAGGGCTGGCGGCTTCCCTTAGGTGGTCGGCGGGTGTGGGCATTAGTCCCACACCGCCTGGCCCCTGGGTGGTGCACCCCCTCCTACTATATGTAGGGGCCCCCTCCCCTTTGGAAGCATCCAATTCTCTCATTCTCTCACTCTCTCATTTTCCTTTGAGGACTTCTTCGTAATATTGGGGAGGAATTTGAGGGATTTGAGTTCTCCACCTTCACACTATTGTCGTGTCTTCGGTCCGACATCTTCTTCTTCCACTCCTCGATTGGATCGGAGCCCGCCTACACCGGACTTGTGTAGTATTTCAGAGGCACCACACTTGGGGTGCTTGGAGCTGCTCGGCTTCATCAACATACGCCTTCCTGCGTAAGGCGTGCCTTGGTCTTCAAGGGTATGATACTGTTGGCTATGAAATATAGCCATCTACGTCCATATTTAAACTAGATATTATTCATAATTTTGATGAAATATCTCTCTAAACCCTGCCACTAATGCTAATATTCAGAGGGGTATGCAATCATTTCTTTTATATTTTTCCAGCATAGATAATGTTTTTTAAAGGAGGGAATCACTATATTAAAGTTAAAGATATGAGATTTCCAACTACTATAGGAAACCAGGAGCCGTAAGATGGAGGTAGACGCTTTAACGACCAACTATACGACCTGAGCAAAATTTTTGGCCGTATAGCTCTAGTCTTATAGTTGGCACCGCCAAGGTTAAACAGAACAACTTTCGTGAAGGGACCCCTATATAAAGAAGCCTCGGGCGACAAGAAAACAAGCCAGACCTCGTCAAAAAGTCTCTACCACAGATCTCTAGCCGCCTCCAGATCTCAAAACCCTTCTCCATCTCTAAAGCCATATTCCACCACTTGTAATAATAGATCTCTTCTCCGATTGGTGACATTGTAAGACTATTGCTATCAATCTTATGATTTTCCTTACAATGTTTGTGATTGTTGATCTCATCTCTATGTGTGAGTAATTCTCCTTGGGCTAAGGGCTTTGGCCTAGCCATGTAGCAATTGCGCATGTTATTTATCATAGATGGGATCATGTATTAGTTTATATGACATGATGATTATTGTATCCTTTATTGCCTCAATCCAAGGACTTGTCAGGTACCCAAGACCTAGAGGGTTGATCCAGGTATAGGGAGTATGAGTAATGACTGATCTGCAGGTTGCGAACCCCGGTGATAGAAAGGGTAGTACGGTTGTATGTGAGGGATTTACTTGGGATTAACGGTGACATCACTATGCATATCATTAGTTCTCTTTCTTCTATGGATGAGACTAGTAGGTTATTGCTATAAGTGGTTGCGGAGGTAGCAATTAGGGATGCACTGCCCACATATAATTTATCTTGCTCTAACAAGTACATGCATACTTTATTTCTATCTTTTATTCCCATCAGATGTCTTGCACAACCATAGGTGAAACCAAACGCCCTAGGCCCTCTCTCTCTCTCCATCATCGATAACAACAAAAAGGCGCAAGCTATTGGTCCGACAAAAACACAAAAGGAATTCTAAAACTCCCGAAGGTCTGTTAAAGTAACTTCACTATGCATTCGCTTCCAGAGGATTCGATAAGCTAGGTCTACTAGGGAAAAAAGCTACACTACATCCGTAATCCGGATCGAAGGTATCAACCCTTTTTCTGGCGCCGTTGCCAGGGAAGCAATAGCTACCCTGGTGAGGTTATTAGGAACCTTGCTAGTTTTAATTCTTGTTTTTAATTTTGTTGGTTTGCTTTCAGTTTTTATTTGATGAACCAAAAAAAATTAGTTAGCCTTTAAATTCTTGTTTTTACTATTATAATTATTTGATTAAGAAAACCTCAAAACATAGGAAATATAGCTGAAAAGAAGCTTGGGGAGTTTGCTACTCCCAACAATGATTATTTTGCATACTCCTATTACTCAGCCAACAATTGCTGCTGATGACTATGAAATTAAGCCCCGTTATTTAAGTTTGGTTCAACAGAATCAATTTGGAGGATCTGCTATTGAAGGCGCGGGTATGCACTTAAATTCTTTCACTAAAATATGTGATATGATGCGTATAAAAGACGTTGACCCTGATGCAGTCAAATCACATCTATTTCCTTTCTCTCTAAGAGGGAGAGCAAAAGAATGGTTGCTATCTTTGCCTAGAAATACTATTACATCATGGGTGGGATGTACTTCTTTATTTATGACTAAATTATTCCCACCTGCAAAGACTATGCAACTCCGATCTAATATTACTAGTTTTAGACAGGAAGAGCGTGAGCCACTATCGCTTACATGGGAGAGGATGAAAGAATGCATAAGAAATTGTCCTAGTCATGGGATGGAAGATTGGTCAATCCTCCATTTATTTTATAATGCTCTTAATCCTGTATCTAAGTCTATGCTTGATATTGCAAACTCTCATTCTAGCTAGGTAAGATAACCGAGAGTCAAACTCTCATTCTAGCTAAATTTGCAGGTAAAGTTGATCCCAATCCTGTTGAAGAACTCAAAATGATGAGGATCCAAAGGGAGGAGCCTGAAGAACTTGATTATAGTAATGCCCCTTCACCAAGCTACACCATTAAACACCTCGTAAAGAGGATCAACGTCAAAATTCCGGTAAGTGAAGGTAACGTGAAGCCATGTATCAACACCTTGTTGATCAAGCAATTAAGGTACATGATCTTGAAGAGGAATACAAGAGAATCGCTAAAAAGTTACCTGTTAAACTAGATGACATATTTGAGCCTACTATTAAGATAAAGATTGGAACCAATGAGATAGTTGTACTTTGTGATCTAGGTGCAAGCGTGTCAATAATTCCAAAGAGACTTTTTAACAAGTTAAATCTTGCTCCTTTGAAATTTCTGAGTTAAAAGTGCATCTAGCAGATTCTACCTACAAACAAGTTGTAGGAATTAAGACGAACACTTTAGTTTACATCAAAGGTTGTCCTGCTCTAATTGACTTCGTTGTTGTTGAGATGCCTGAAGATACTGTTGCTCCTATAATACTAGGCCATCCTTTCTTAAGAACTATAAAGGCTTTAATTAACCTTCATGAAGGAACGTGAAGTTACAATTGCCTTCGCGGGATCCTTTTGTTATCCATTCCCCAGGAAAAAGAAAGCCAAACATGACGAGAAGAAGGCCATCACTTTGAAGGCCAATTACTTTGGAGTGGGTGTTCCACTCATCTGGCCCACGTGAGTATCATTAAGATCAAGCTATTGACCATAAAAGAGCGCTCCATGGGAGGCAATTCATGTTAAATAAATGTTTGAGTTAAGTTTTTAGTTTTAGTTTAAGTTCATGTTTAATAAGGAGTGCTAGAAAACTCCATTTGAGGAGAAGAAGTTCGGCAGTACTTGAAATTCTGCTTTATTCATGTTATTGTCGGTCGACAATATTTACTGTAAATTTTCTATCATAAACAAGTTATATCACTAAGTTACAAAAAAGAAGTAATTCTCGAGGAAATAGAATTTTTTTGATGTATGCAGAGAGTTTAACGACCAACTATATGGCAGGAATAAAAAATCCGGCTGTATAGATATCTTTGCCTTCGACAATTTTATTTTCATGAATACATAGAGTTTAATGACCAACTATACGGCGGGAATAAAAATTCTGGTAGTATAGTTCTGGTCGTATAGATATCTTTGCCATCGACAATTTTATTTTCATATGTACTGGGAGTTTAACGACTAACTATACGATGGGAATAAAAATTACGGCTGTATAGCTCCGGTCATATAGATATTAGTGCCTCTGTATAATTTCTTTTCTAATGTACTGGGAGTTTAACGACCAACTTGGCGTGAATAAAAATTCCGGCCTTATAGTTCCGGCCATATAGATATCGATGTCTTTGTATATTTTCTTTCACAGGGACATACAGTTTAACAACCAACTATATGGCAGGAATATTTTGTTCCGGTCATATAGTTGCATCCGGATAGCTATGCCGCTAGGAGAAAACCCTAATATTGTGACAGAACGCCAACTATACGATGGGAACACATGTTCCGCCTGTATAGTTGCACCCGTATAGTTGCGTCCGACCATAAAACCGCACGGGAAGGTACCTCCAACTACAAAACTTCAATCATTTTTCTCTCTTCTGCCTCCAAACTCTCTCAAAACCTCAAGAGATCTTCATCTCCACTCAATTTCGTTCGATTTCCTCGCACACGAGTGATCTACAGTATGTTTCTCCTCCGATCTCCCAGTTACTTTTTGCAAATTCATCTTTGATCTATTGTCATTATCAATCTAGGGTGAGAATTACTATGAAGCAATTTCCATGATTTTCTTGCCTAGATTATTATCATGAGGAGATTCTTAGTGTTCTATGATGAGGAATATATTGTATTTACTGTTGTTGGATCAAAAAGTTTTATTTTTGCCTTTCTTCAATGTTTTAGATGATGAACACTAGGAGCCAAACTCGTGCTCGTGCCGCCGCTAGCGCTTCTCCGGCTGTCACTCAAGAACGCATGGGGATACAGTTCAGGGATGAGGCTCATCGCGAACGGTTCAACAGGATCAAGGACCGCAAAGTGAAGGCCACCAAGTGGGCTTGCCCCATTATATTGAACCAACTCGGTATTTCTGATGACTTTAATTTACTTTTTAATAGAGCTGGCCTGCAAAAGTTTGTGTACAATGATGTACCTACTTATCGTCGCTTAACCGTTGAATTCCTAAGTTCGTTGCAAAGCACCGTTAAACAATGGCAAGGAGAGGACACTATTTCTTTCCGTCTAATGAAGAACAACTATACCTTAACACTAGATGAATGGTGTGCATGCTTTAATTTGCCAAACGATGATGTTCATTCTTTACGCGCATCCTTTACTAGCTTAAATCCTTCTCCTGAACAATACTATAATGGAATGAGCTTCACTACTAGAGTGAACAAGGGAAAGAATATTCAACATCCTGCAATTCGCTATTTGTTCTATGTTATTGCTAACACCTTGCAGGCATGTAATGAGTTCATGAGACTCAATGAGGAGGACATCCTAGTCCTCGCAAAGTCTGCTTACATCAACTGTGGCTTGTCACTCAACTTGGGTGCCATCCTTGTGCGCTACTTAGAGCACCAAGCCTCCTAGATCCAAGGGCCAATCATAGGTGGAGGCGTCATCACCGTGCTTGCCACTGCCCTAGACCTCAACCTAGGTGAGTTGCAACCCATACTAGGTGAGACACGTGTTGGTTTCTCCACTTTGAGAGCATGCAGAATGCTCACTAGGAGAGGTGGTGCTTTTACCTGCATATTGCTAGAGCTGGGCGTATCTACCCCGCTCATATGCCTAATGGTATTTTCTCTATCGAGGAAGGACGTTTGCTATATGACTTGCAGGTTGAGCAACACTAACCCGAGGAAGAGATTCCGGAAGAGGATGAGGACCAAGAGGAGGAGCAAGAAGTTCCTTATCAAGAGGAGCAGCCACAAACCTGGTTCTCCACGTACCAAGATTTTCAAGGACTTGGATGGACTGTGGAGAGGATGCATAGCCTCTGTTTGAACCTCCGAGAATCAACAAGTAACCTCTCAACTCAATTTGCGAACTGGAGTAACGACATTTTCTCGCCACCACAATGATTTGAAGGGCTTGCAAAAGCCTAATCTTGGGGAAGTTTCCTCATGTATCATTATTTGGCTTTTATTTTCTTTTATTTAGAGGTTGTATTTTTATTTGAGTTTATAAGCACTCGTGTTGGTTTCCCCAACACCTTATTTTTAGTTCTTTCTATTTGCTTTCGAAAATTTTCTAGCCGAGCTTTGCCACCAATTTTCTATTCTTTAAAGTTCCTCTCTTAAAAACCACAAAAAGATTTCTCCATTTTTCCTTATTTTCCCTATTTCTTTTCTTTCCACCTCGAGGTCTTCATATATATTTGCAGGAGAGTGATCGACTTCGAGTTTACAAGAAACAAATAAAAAAGAAGAGAAAAGTGGAACCAAACATGAGATGTATGCCTTATGACTCCCCACTTTTGAAGTTTGAGAAACCCATGCTAGTTAGTAGTAATAGTAAATGTTGAGATATTATATTGGTGGAGTGAGTCTTTGTATTGTAGTAAGATTTTCGTTTGCATGGGTATTTAATTGGGTATGTTTTGTTCCAGCTCTTGTAATTAACCGAGTCTTGTCTAAAAATTGCTAAACAATTGTAATAAGAAAAAGTCTCACAATTGAAGGCTTGGGTGTTGTAGTGCTTAGTCTTGAAGGCTTATTTCTAGAGACACTCGACACCACTGAAAATATTGATTGACTTGATAGCTCTCTTTGAAAGGATTTGTTCAATTGAATTAATGTTTAGCGGGTTTTGTGAGCATGCCAAAGTTTGACTTGTTAATCATAATAATGATATAGCTTTACGCGTGTCAAACTTCATGGGATGCCAACAACTCCGCTGGCCTACGAACGATCTTCATGGAGGAAACTCCTAGATTTCGGCTATGAGTTGATTAAACACTTGTAGCAGCAATGCTATAGTGGGTAAGATTCTTGGCACTTCCGGGTAGCTGTAATCATGATGGAATCACTCCTCTGGCTATTATGAGTAATCATTATGCAAAAGGAACAAAAACCTTAGTGATGCCATGAGTGTCCATCACAACCCGATAAACTAATAAAAAAATCTTTGGCATGCTCTCAATTACTTAAAAATTGAAATTCTTGAAGGACAATGAATAGAAAAGTAGTGGTTGAAAAGTCTTGATTTATTGATGTGGGAGAATTGAGATACTCTAGTGTATATGCTTTCATGAAAACTATCACTCTCTTAATTTACATGATTGTACTTTATTTATTCAAAGGCAAGCCTATGAGTTGATTACTTGACATCGAATAAAGTTTACTCATTTGAATCATTCATGTTTAAAATAATTTTGCTGCACTATAAGATGCATGAAACCCGTATGATATGCTTGCCATTACTCTATCTATGTTGAAGATTTTTCAGATTTATGAAGTGGAGGAAACATGAGACTACTAATCATGAGTAAGATCACGATCTCGTTATTTCAGTTTAAATGCTGAGTTCCTTTTTGATTTTGGTTTTCTTGCTCGGGGACGATCAAGTTTAAGATTAGGGAGGTTGATGGCTCTAAAATATAGCCATCTACGTGCACATTTAAACTAGATATTGTTCATAATTTTGATGAAATATCTCTCTAAACCCTGCCACTAATGCTAATATTCAGAGGGGTATGCAATCATTTCTTTTATATTTTTCCAGCACATATAATGTTGTTTAAAGGAGGGAATCACTACATTAAAGTTAAAGATACGAGATTTCCAACTACTATAGGAAACCAGGAGCCGTAAGACGGAGGTAGACGCTTTAACGACCAACTATACGATCTGAGCAAAAATTTCAGCCGTATAGCTCTAGTCTTATAGTTGGCACCGCCAAGGTCAAACAGAACAACTTTCGTGAAGGGACCCCTATATAAAGAAGCCTCGGGCGACAAGAAAACAAGCCAGACCTCGTCAAAAAGTCTCTACCACAGATCTCTAGTGTAACTACCTCGGTGAATTACGCTCTTAGTTACATGCCTGGATGAACGAAAGTGGTTAAAATAGGACGGTGGGGCCCAGGGCCACTCACGGTAGACCTTTCGGCCGTCCTAACCACTTTCAGATCATCGGGACAAGAACGAGCGGCGTAATCGGCAGGCGAAGGGATCAACTACATACACAAATGAGTATGTATGCAAGCCACATACAACAGTCCTCAGAGCCATTCCATCTAAAAAGAAATAGAAATATTGCAACGCCATACGGCAAGATTCAAATATCCTAGATAGAGATAATAATTTAGGATATCTCCTCATGCAACACACATCAGAGTATCAGGCGGAAGCGGAAAACAAGATCCGAGTACGGATAAGAAGAAAATCGGCATAAGATTCCACATAAATAAACACATCCCGCCCATAGATCTCACGGATCCCCGTTCTCGGAATCTCTACACCGGATGATCGTTGCCAACATCATCTGTCTCCTCCACCCAGTATCCTTCTTGCGAATATACCTGTTCATCTGAATCAAACAATTTATCGTGTGAGACCCTAGGGGTACTCAGCAAGTCTTTATGCCACTAAAGGGGACCCAACCTGGGGTGACGCAATTGCAGCAAAAGATAATAGCTAACAATTCTATATATACTCGCTAACCATCCGCCTAACCAATGATAGACGGATGTCCGTGAATTAAGAACAACAGTATAACAGTATAATTAACAGATCCATCCTCCTCCTCGCTTACCAACGAGGAAGCGGACGAACAACCCCCATCATCCGTTGGCAGTTTTATTAACCATTCCATGAGTATTGCACTATTTACTAGTCAAGTTCTTAGTCAAATTCAAAGCGGTACTTTAGTTATACTTGTCTATGATCGAGAAACTAAGCTCCAAGTCGTCCATAACCGCGGACACGGCTTTCAGAAAGATTTACCCTGCAGGGGTGCACGAATAGCAACACACACTCGATCAACCTTGGAAAAACCAACTCAAAACCCAACGAGGCATTCACGACAAAGCGATCACAGGATTCAGAAATATTTCAGGGGGCCACCCCATTAAGCTACCCGCAACGAAGTTGGCCAGCTCCGAGACAGACCCAAGGTTTGTGTCAATGACTGTAAATGACTGGGAACCCGAAAGTGTGACTGGGCTTGTCGATACCGCGAAAACATTCCACGATCCAAAACAGTACCGGTGCTCCATGCACAATCTTAATAAAGCAGTAACATGTCATAAGTACAGGATAGTAATAATCCCCAAACTACTTTGTGGCCCCAAGAAATAAGAATGAATCAAGCTCTGGCTTAGGGGGGGGGGGGTCCATAAGGCCTCCTGGATGTGGATAGTGTGAATAAACAAGGAACAGGAATCAAGTACTCGGGGTCCTACGGGACACAAGTGAGCATGAAAAACCAAATAGCAGATATTGCTCACCGGTGCCTCTTTCATTAGTTATCCCATTACTACTCAGGTTAAGTTGTTTAGGTACCTCGTTATCCATCAGACACTCACATACCCTACACATGTTTTTCTACGACTCGCATGGCTCAAACAACTCCTATAGTAATGGCTCATGGGACGGAGGAACAAGCTTCGGTGGGGTTTAAAAGTAAAGGCTATGCAGTACTTGGGAATCAATTTAATGCAATCACGACTCAATGATGCAAGAATAAGATAGGGGCAATAGGTACTGTATGTATGCAAGCATGTGGTAGTGCTTGCCTGGCAGCTCAGTTGAAGCGAGAGATGGTGGGTAGTACTCCTGTGATTCCTGGTAATTCTCTTGCTGGGCGTCTATTCGAAGAAGAACCAAACAAACAAGGGCCAACATAAATAAAGTGCACAAGCATATGAAGTAAAATGCGACAAACAAACAAGCATGCCATGATGAATGATGTACAATTTACATGGCATTAAAGTAGCATGGCAAGGGTGAGGTGTGGGGTACAAGAATAAAACATTTTATTAATTTCTGAGCCAAGTTTTATTGTCATAAACAGTTCAGATTTTTAATAATGACATGATGCATGCTTCAATTCAGAACACAGACTGCATAGATAGAACGGGCTCGTCGCGCTGATCGATTTAGACATATTATTTGTCCAAATTAGAGTTATAGAATTAAAGTTATTGATTTATTAGGGGAAAAGGGCATTTTATTGTAATTTTAATCATCTCGAAATTTTAAAGTGTTCAAACAATATTTTGAATGTCATATTTGAATTCCTCACATTTTTCTGATTCAAAAACATATATTATTTGTATTAATTGGATTTGTATTTTAAAAGTTATTTAAAATCTGGTTTGAATTTTGAATTTAAACATTTACTGAAAAAGTTTAATTAAAACAGAAAAGCAGAAAACATTTTACACTCAGGCAAACCCTGCCCAGACTCTGACGGGTGGGCCAGCTGCTGGCGGGACACACGCGCGCGGAAAAATCTTTTCTCACCTCGGCCATAGCTAGCCAAGGCGGCTGACATGCGGGCCCGACGGTGAAGTAGGTCCCACGTGACAGCGAGTGGGGAGGGTCAGCCACGTGACACAGCGAAGGGAGCGCGGGTTACGGCCTGAGGAACAGGGGGGCTTTTCTGCAAGAATGCCAGGGCGGCTGACAGTGGGCCACGAGGTACCGCGGGTTTAGGGAAACAAAAAAAGGGGGGGCTTTTGAAAAATTGCCAACATGCCCTACTGTTCTTCTGCTTTCTCTGAACCGCGGACTGGTTCGAGATCGACCGACGCGGGGCGCGGCGCGCGGGGTTCGAACTCGCGTCGCGGGCGTGCGCGCTGCGGGTGATAGCCAGTGCGGCTGATTACGGGAGGATGACGGAGGAGCGGACGTCGGCTAGATATGCCTCTGCGAGGCGCGGCGTGGAGCAGACGATAGCGGCTGCCGTGCACCGAAGGCGCTCGGCGAAAAGAACGGCGATGCTAGACGGTGACAGCGAGGCGGAGGGTGTCAGGGAGGAAGAGGGTCGTACCGCGGAGAAATCGGTGCGGTCGGATCGTGCAGGGCGACGTAGGGGCGAGGACGCAGACGGCCGGCGCCGCTAGGTTTTCGAAGGGCGAGGTTGATTTCCGGCGAGCTGGGCCTCCTCCACCTCGTACGCGTGCGCCGGGACGACGACGTGGGATGCCGCGGCCTTCCCCGACACCGTGAACACGCGCCCGCCGCTGTGCTTTCGTGGAAGAGATGGGGGAGGCAGATGGTGGCCATCGGTGTGCAGATGGGGTAGAGGGGAGGGAAAGAATGGCGCGAGGCCAGAGAGGGGTGGTCGATGGTGTGTGGTAGAGCCGGGTGGGGGTAGATAAGGAGGGAGGTGCTGGGAGATGCCGTGGGGCGACGGTGGTGTAAAGGTGGCCTCGGCCACCTTTTTGGCCACCTCCGTCACGTGCTCGCAGGGGTGGTGAGGGCCTGCCGGTGGGGTCTGCCGAGGGGAGAGGACAGGCAGGAGAGAGGCTCAGGCTAGAGGGGGCCCTCAGGGCAGGGAGAGAGAAGAGAGGGAGGGAGAGAGGGGTAGAGCTCGGTTAGGAGCTAGGGTTGGAGGAATGGGGGGTGGCTCGGGTTAGGGCTTTAGGGTTGGGGTAGGCTTCGGCCTGGGGTAGGGTTAGGGCTGGTGGAGGCTGCCAGGTAGGCCAGGGAGAGAGGAGGGGAAGGTGGGGCCATCATGGTAGAGAGAGGGAGAGGTGAGAGAGGTGAGTGAGATTAAGGTTTAGGGTTTAGTGTAGAATTAGGGTTAGAAAGAAAAGAGAGGAAACTAGGTTTAGGGTTTAGATTAGGTGTTTAGGTTTTTAAAATTTGTTTAGAAGATCAACCCAAGAGAATAAGTGGGGGCTTGAATTAGCAAAAGATAAGGTGAAGGAGAAACCAAGAAAAAGAGAGAGGAATGAGATATGTAGAAAATACCTCATTTGATCATGCATGAATAAGATTACAATGGTGTTGAGGAGAATAGGGGATGGTGGAGAGGGATGGAGATGATCCACAAAGAAAAGAACCAATAAAACCAAGACGAATCAAATGGGCTAAAGGTGGTGGTACTCTTGCATGGCCCATGCAAAATAATAAATGCCATGTTTTATTTTGTGAAAACAATAATAATCATATGGCATTATTCTTATGCATTCCTAAGAAGTGGAATAAGGGCCAAGCCAAGGAAAATATATAATTAGATCCATCCTATCTCCCATGAGCTAGATTGAATACCAAAAGAAAATAAAAGCCCATGGTAAATGGAATGGTGGAATTATAAGGTGGTGGAAAGAAAGGTGATGGATTTGAATAAAAGATATGCCCCCAACTCAATTTGGGCATTAAACAATATATCAATAACCAAATACAATATCAAGAGGCAACTACAATTAAGAATGCATATGAGAGAAGAACCAAAGAAAGAGGGTTTTATATGATGCTAAAATGCAAGGTGGCATGATGACGTGAGCATGATATAATTATGATGCAACAATTGTATATAGGAAGTAGCCATTATATTACTAGACCAAGTAGCATTACAATTGTTAGACAATTGGGATGCTACAACTCTCCCCCACTAAACAGGAATCTCGCCTCGAGATTCTAGGAAGAAGAAGAAGACTCAAAGAGGGTAGGATACTTGGCACGGAGCTCCTCTTCACGTTCCCAAGTGGCTTCATCAACGGAATGGTGCGACCACTGCACCTTGCAGAACTTGATGGACTTGTTGCGAGTCCTTCTTTCTGCGACTTCGAGGATTTTTATGGGGTGTTCTTGATAAGACAGATCTTCTTGGAGGTTGATGAGTTCATGGTCCACGGTCCTGCCGGGATCCTTGAAGCACTTCTTGAGTTGAGAGATGTGGAAAACATCATGGACTTTGAGTTGTTCCGGGAGCTCAAGAGCATAAGCAACTTCTCCTCTTCTTCCACGAATTTTGAACGGACCGATGTATCTAGGAGCCAGCTTTCCTTTGATACCGAAGCAGTGTGTGCCTCTCATGGGAGTGACACGAAGGTAAACGAGATCACCAGGGACATACTCCATGTCCGTGTGCTTCCTGTCATAATTGCTCTTCTGGCGACTTTGGGCAATCTTCAGGTTTTCAAGAATGATGTGAACTTTCTCCTCCGCTTGAGTTACAATGTCGGGGCCAAACAATATTCTTTCACCTGCGCCCGACCAACCAATCAGAGTTCTGCATTTGCGACCATAGAGAGCCTCAAATGGTGCCATCTTTAGACTTTTCTAGAAACTGTTGTTGTAAGAGAATTCAGCATAAGGAAGACATTCTTCCCACTTCATGCCGAAAGAGATAACACAAGCACGGAGCATATCTTCTAGAATCTGATTGATCCTTTCTACTTGTCCTTGCGACTGAGGGTGGTAAGCTGTGCTGAAGTTCAATTTTGTTCCCAAAGCATTTTGGAAACTTCCCCAGAACTTGGAAGTGAAGATGCTTCCACGGTCTGAACTGATCTCAAGAGGAACTCCATACAGAGAGACAATTCTGTTGATATAGATCTCAGCCAACTGAATTGCAGAAATTGTTTCCTTTACTGGAAAGAAGTGAGCTACTTTGGATAGCCTGTCAATGACAACAAAGATTGCATTGTTGCCCTTCTGCGACCTTGGAAAACCAGTGATGAAGTTCATCTCTACTTTCTCCCATTTCCATTTCGGAGGCTTCAATGGCTGTAGAAGACTGGAAGGTTTCTGATGGATAGCTTTAACTCTGCGACAAACATCACACTCCGAGACATACTTGGCACAATATCATTTCAAACCAGGCCACCAATATTGTGTTTTCAAGTCCATGTACATCTTAGTGCTGCCAGGGTGGATAGAAAGAACAGAATCATGCGCCTCCTTGAGAACTTGCTCTCTTAAACCCGGGTAGTTCGGAACAAACATCCGGTGTTCAAAGAAAAGAGTGCCTTGGTCGTCTACGTGGAAAGACTCATACTTCGGAAGCTGAATGTTGGAGATGATCTTTTTAGTGTAAGGATCACCAAGTTGAATGGAACGAACTTTTTCTTCCAAGAGAGGTGTTGCTAGAAGGTTCAGAAGATAGCCTTGATCCACAATTTCAAGGTTGAGCTTGCGGAATTCCTCGCACAAGAGAGGCTGTTGTTCTTCCACCATGAGGTTGTTGACATAAGCTTTTCGGCTGAGAGCATCGGCCATGACATTGGCTTTGCCCGGGGTGTAGTTGATGGTTAAATCGAAATCATTGATTGTTTCGATCCACCTCCTCTGACGAAGGTTGAGATCAGGCTGTGTGAAGATATACTTCAGACTCTTGTGATCAGAAAAGATCTCACAACGGTTGCCAAGCAAGTAATGCCTCCATACTTTCAAAGCAAAGACAACTGCTGCGAGTTCGAGGTCATGTGTAGGATAGTTGATCTCATGCGTCTTCAACTGCCGAGATGCATAAGCAACAACTTGTTTTTCTTGCATAAGGACCGCACCCAATCCTTGCAATGAGGCATCACAGAATATCTGGAAAGGCTTTGATGTATCTGGAGGAACCAAGACTGGTGTAGAAGTGAGCTTCTCTTTGAGTGTTTCAAAGCTTGCTTGACATGCAGGAGTCCAAAGGTATTTCTTGCCTTTCTTGAGGAGATCCGTAAGAGGCTTCGCAATCTTTGAGAAGTTTTGAACGAATCGACGGCAGTAACTGGCCAAACCAAGGAAACTCCGGACTTCTTTGACATTTATGGGTGGAAGCCAGTCCATAATTGTCTTAATAGTTTCTGGGTTGACGGCAATGCCCTTGGCAGAGATGACGTGACCAAGGTAGGTGACTTGAGGCAGCCAGAATTCACACTTGGAGAACTTTGCATACAGGCGGTTCTCACGAAGCTTGTTTAGGACACACCGAAGGTGTTCTGCATGTTCTTCCTTTGACTTAGAATAGACTAGAATGTCATCCAGATAGACCACAACGAAGTTATCAAGATACTCCATGAAAACCGAGTTCATAAGCCTCGAGAAAGTGGCAGGTGCGTTGGTGAGACCGAAAGACATGACCGTGTACTCATACAGGCCATAGCGAGTGGTGAAAGCTGTTTTAGGAACATCTTCCTTGCGAATCTTGATTTGATGATATCCACTTCTCAAATCGAGCTTAGAGAATACCACAGCTCCAGCTAGCTGATCGAAGAGATCATTAATCCGCGGAAGAGGATATTTATTCTTGATTGTTTTAGCATTGAGTGCCCGATAGTCAACACAAAGTCTATCAGTCTTTTCTCGCTTCTTCACAAAGATGGTTGGGCTACCCCAAGAAGAAGTACTGTGCTGAATGAAACCCAACTTCTCTTCTTCACCCAGCTGGCGTTTGAGTTCAGCCAACTCAGCAGGACCCATTTTATAAGGCCGCTTGGAGATAGGAGCGGTACCAGGTTCAAGTTCAATAACAAACTCAACCTCACGATCCGGAGGCATACCTGGCAAATCTTCAGGAAAAACATCTGGGAACTCACAGACGACAGGAACACTCTGAATACCTTCCATAGCATCATCATTCAGAGCTGCCAAAGAATAAAGCTGAATTGCAGGAGTCATACTTAGAGAATAGACTATATGGCCTTCAGGAATTTTCAGAGAAACCAAACGTTCAGCACAATCAATCACAGCTGCATTTGCTGTTAACCAATCCATGCCCAAGATAACATCAATATCAGAATTGCCCAGAACAATTAAGGAAGCCGGAAACGAAGAGCCACCAATCTCAATTTGATTGCCATGGCTGATCTTGGTAGATAACAATCTTGCCCCGGGAGAAAGAACCATTAACTTCTTATCCAGTTGGTCTATAACAAGCTCATGCTCATTTGCAAATTTGTGAGACACGAAAGAATGCGATGCACTAGAGTGAAACAAAACTCGTGCAGGAACTGAGTTAACAGAAAGCATACCCATGACAACTCCAGGTGCATGCTCAGCTTGAGCGACGTTGACACAGTTGGCACGAGCAACCGTAGACCCAGGCTTGGTGTTGATGTTGAGAGCCCGAGGTGGAGGTGCACGAACCATAGGAGCACTTGCCGTAGGTCTTGGAGGTGGTGGTGGAAGAGCTTTGTTGTTCAATGGACAATTCCAGTGCTGATGCCCAGTGTTTCCACAAGTATAGCAAGCACCAGGTGGACGTGGAGCAACGTAGCCAGGGACTCCGCCAGGCGCTCCAGGGTAGTTGTGGTTGTAGCCCCTGGGAGCACAGTGAAAGAGTTTGGTGGCCTTGCTGCGTAGCTTGACGGTCTTGGTGGAGCAGGGAGCGACGGTGGGGTGTTAGGAACCCAGACACGATGCTTAGAAGGAGCTGTCATAGTAGAAGAGCTTGCCGTATCACGGCTGTGTTTCTTTGACTCATCAAACACTTGCCTACTTGCTTCTTCCTGCAGAGCTGTGTGTTGGAGTTCCAGAAAAGACGCCGGCCTTGCATGAGTGATTGCATATTTGATGGAAGCATTGAGTCCTTGCCTAAACCTCTTTTGCTTCTTCTTGTCATCAGAGATCTCATCGCCACCATAACGAGAAAGGTTCATGAAGTTTCTGATGTAGGTATTGACATTATCAGTGCCCTGCTTGAGGTTGAGAAACACTTCCTTCATCCTTTCCATGAAAATTTCTGATAGATATTGCTCTTTGAAAGAAGCAGTGAATTGCTCCCAAGTAGGCTGAAAACCAGAGAGATCTGCCTTGAGGTAATTTTCCCACCACAGAGCTGCATATCCCTTCAGAAGGTGAGTGGCACATTTGACCCATTCTTGCTCGGGAACATCCGCAGTCATCCGCAACCTTGACACTTCACGAAGTCAGTCATCCGCATCAAGTGGCTGATTAGACACCTCAAATTGACGTGGGTTGAACTTGAGAAAACTATTGATGTCTCCTCGCTTGGGAGGTGGAGGTAGCGGAACAAACTCATTCCTCCTCATGCTTTCCTCGAAGCTCTGCTGGTTCTGCTGCATAGTGCCCAAAGCATTTGCAATACTTGCCAAAGCAGCCCCAAGTTCAGGTGGTATGTCCTCCTCAGAACGGCGTGGTGGTGCCATCCTATGATTGATATAAAACACAAGTCAGTACTATAATGGAGAATGATAATAATCCAAAATAGTACCAAAATGGAATTAACCAAGATTAAAGGATGCAATTCACTGAGATGATATTAAAATATCGACAACGTTCAAGGCAACTAAAAGATACTAAGCATAACGCACACGACTGAACAAGGAGTGTGGTACACAAACTAACAAATAAATTTTTTCCACAATTTCAGCATTAAAATACCACTATATGCGCAAAACCACTTAATGAATCAAGATTAGTAACTCTACTAGTTCAATATACACGAGCAATGATAAAAGTAGTGGTATGGTCGTGACTCCATCCCGCACTCAGATCATTACTCCGCACATGAATCAGTAAAACACATATCCCAACATCTTCTTCTTAAGATGAACCTAAAGATTGGTAACTACGAAAAAGAACACCCCAACAAGATAACGTCGGATAACAAAGAGTAAGATAGATCACATTGGTATACAACGAATCAGATAGATCGCGTCGGTTTACAAAGGCCTGTCGGTATGGAATGTACCAACAGTTGATAACCAAAAGGCAGATAGTGATAACATTTGGATGCAACGGATAGCCAAGGAATTCACACAGACACACACACACAACCTATGGTACTATGGAACCCAGAACACGGGAATCCTAGTTTGAATTTTTAGACAAGGATTGAAAACGTTACACTTCCTTACCAGAAAAGGGTGGGTGGGTGGGTAAGAAGAAAAATGGAAGCAGTCCTACTCTCACGTTTGTTTTTCCCTAGTATACATAACTACCAAAATATTTGCTAAACTGACAACGACCATTTTGGCTGAGACCCTGAAGGGCGGGATGGCTCTGATACCAATTGTAACTACCTCGATGAATTACGCTCTTAGTTACATGCCTGGATTAACGAAAGTGGTTAAAATAGTACGGTGGGGCTCAGGGCCACTCACGGTAGACCTTTCGGCCGTCCTAACCACTTTCAGATCATCGGGACAAGAACGAGCGGCGTAATCGGCAGGCGAAGGGATCAACTACATACACAAATGAGTATGTATGCAAGCCACATACAACAGTCCTCAGAGCCATTCCATCTAAAAAGAAATAGAAATATTGCAACGCCATACGGCAAGATTCAAATATCCTAGATAGAGATAATAATTTAGGATATCTCCTCATACAACACACATCAGAGTATCAGGCCGAAGCGGAAAAAAAGATCCGAGTACAGATAAGAAGCAAATCGGCATAAGATTCCACATAAATAAACACATCCCGCCCATAGATCTCACGGATCCCCGTTCCCGGAATCCCTACACCGAATGATCGTTCCCAACATCATCTGTCTCCTCCACCCAGTATCCTTCTTGCGAATATACCTGTTCATCTGAATCAAACAATTTATCGTGTGAGACCCTAGGGGTACTCAACAAGTCTTTATGCCACTAAAGGAGACACAACCTGGGGTGACGCAATTGCAGCAAAAGATAATAGCTAACAATTCTATAGATACTCGCTAACCATCCGCCTAACCAATGATAGACGGATGTCCGTGAATTAAGAACAACAGTTATAACAGTATAATTAACAGATCCATCCTCCTCCTCGCTTACCAACGAGGAAGCGGACGAACAACCCCCATCATCCGTTGGCAGTTTTATTAACCATTCCATGAGTATTGCACTATTTACTAGTCAAGTTCTTAGTCAAATTAAAAGCGGTACTTTAGTTATACTTGTCTATGATCGAGAAACTAAGCTCCAAGTCGTCCATAACCGCGGACACGGCTTTCAGAAAGATTTACCCTGCAGGGGTGCACGAATAGCAACACACACTCGATCAACCTCGGAAAAAACCAACTCAAAACCCAACGAGGCATTCACGACAAAGCGATCACAGGATTCAGAAATATTTCAGGGGGCCACCCCATTAAGCTACCCGCAACGAAGTTGGCCGGCTCCGAGACGGACCCAAGGTTTGTGTCAATGGCTGTAAACGACTGGGAACCCGAAAGTGTGACTGGGCTTGTCGATACCGCGAAAACATTCCACGATCCAAAATAGTACCGGTGCTCCACGCACAATCTTAATAAAGCAGTAACATGCCATAAGTACAGGATAGTAATAAAGCCCCAAACTACTTTGTGGCCCCAAGAAATAAGAATGAATCAAGCTCTGGCTCAGGGGGGTCCATAAGGCCTCCCGGATGTGGATAGTGCGAATAAACAAGGAACAGGAATCAAGTACTCGGGGTCCTACGGGACACAAGTGAGCATGAAAAACCAAATAGCAGATATTGCTCACCGGTGCCTCTTTCATTAGTTATCCCATTACTACTCAGGTTAAGTTGTTTAGGTACCTTGTTATCCATCAGACACGCACATACCCTACACATGTTTTTCTACGACTCGCATGGCTCAAACAACTCCTGTAGTAATGGCTCATGGGATGGAGGAACAAGCTTCGGTGGGGTTTAAAAGTAAAGGCTATGGAGTACATGGGAATCAATTTAATGCAATCGCGACTCAATGATGCAAGAATAAGATAGAGGCAATAGGTACTGTATGTATGCAAGCATGTGGTAGTGCTTGCCTGGCAGCTCAGTTGAAGTGAGAGATGGATCTGGGTAGTACTCCTGTGATTCCTGGTAATTCTCCTGCTAGGCGTCTATTCGAAGAAGAACCAAACAAACAAGGGCCAACATAAATAAAGTGCACAAGCATATGAAGTAAAATACGACAAGCAAACAAGCATGCCATGATGAATGATGCACAATTTACATGGCATTAAAGTAGCATGGCAAGGGTGAGGTGTGGGGTACAAGAATAAAGCATTTTATTAATTTCTGAGCCAAGTTTTATTGTCATAAACAGTTCAGATTTTTAATAATGACATGATGCATGCTTCAATTCAGAACACGGACTGCATAGATAGAACGGGCTCGTCGCGCTGATCGATTTAGACATATTATTTGTCCAAATTGGAGTTATAGAATTAAAGTTATTGATTTATTAGGGGAAAAGGGCATTTTATTGTAATTTTAATCATCTCGAAATTTTAAAGTGTTCAAACAATATTTTGAATGTCATATTTGAATTGCTCACATTTTTCTGATTCAAAAACATATATCATTTGTATTAATTGGATTTGTATTTTAAAAGTTGTTTAAAATCTGGTTTGAATTTAAACATTTACTGAAAAAGTTTAATTAAAACAGAAAAGTAGAAAACATTTTACACTCAGGCAAACCCAGCCCAGATGCTGACGGGTGGGCCAGCTGCTGGCGGGACACACGCGCGCGGAAAAATCTTTTCTCACCTCGGCCTTAGCTAGCCCAGGCGGCTGACATGCGGGCTCGACGGTGAAGTAGGTCCCACGTGACAGCGAGTGGGGAGGGTCAGCCACGTGACGCGGCGAAGGGAGCGCGGGTTACGGCCTGAGGAACAGGGGGACTTTTCTGCAAGAATGCCAGGGCGGCTGACAGTGGGCCACGAGGTACCGCGGGTTTAGGGAAACAAAAAAAAGGGGGGGCTTTTGAAAAATTTCCAACATGCCCTACTGTTCTTCTGCTTTCTCTGAACCGCGAACAGGTCCGAGATCGACCGACGCGGGGCGCGGCGCGCGGGGTTCGAACTCGCGTCGCGGGCGCGCGCGCTGCGGGTGATAGCCAGTGCGGCTGATTACGGGAGGATGACGGAGGCGCGGACGGCTGCTAGATATGCCTCTACGAGGCACGGCGCGGAGCAGACGGCAGCGGCTGCCGTGCACCGAAGGCGCTCGGCGAAAATAACAGCGACGCTAGACGGTGACAGCGAGGCAGAGGGTGTCAGGGAGGAAGAGGGTCGTACCGCGGAGAGATCGGTGCGGTCGGATCGTGCAGGGCGACGTAGGGGCGAGGACGCAGACGGCCGGCGCCGCTAGGGTTTCGAAGGGCGAGGTTGATCTCCAGCGAGCTGGGCCTCCTCCACCTCGTACGCGTGCGCCGGGACGACGACGTGGGACGCCGCGGCCTTCCCCGACACCGTGAACACCCGCCCGCCGCCGTGCTTTCGTGGAAGAGATGGGGGAGGCAGATGGTGGCCATCGGTGTGCAGATGGGGTAGAGGGGAGGGAAAGAACGGCGTGAGGCCAGAGAGGGGTGGTCGATGGTGTGCGGCAGAGCCGGGTGGGGGTAGATAAGGAGGGAGGTGCTGGGAGATGCCGTGGGGCGACGGTGGTGTAAAGGTGGCCTCGGCCACCTTTTTTGCCACCTCCCTCACGTGCTCGCAGGGGTGGTGAGGGACTGCCGGTGGGGTCTGCCGAGGGGAGAGGAGAGGTAGGAGAGAGGCTCGGGCTAGAGGGGGCCCTCAGGGCAGGGAGAGAGAAGAGAGGGAGGGAGAGAGGGGTAGAGCTCGGTTAGGAGCTAGGGTTGGAGGAATGGGGGGTGGCTCGGGTTAGGGCTTTAGGGTTGGGGTAGGCTTCGGCCTGGGGTAGGGTTAGGGCTGGTGGAGGCTGCCAGGTAGGCCAGGGAGAGAGGAGGGGAAGGTGGGGCCATCATGGTAGAGAGAGGGAGAGGTGAGAGAGGTGAGTGAGATTAAGGTTTAGGGTTTAGTGTAGAATTAGGGTTAGAAAGAAAAGAGAGGAAACTAGGTTTAGGGTTTAGATTAGTTGTTTAGGTTTTTAAAATTTGTTTAGAAGATCAACCCACGAGAATAAGTGGGGGCTTGAATTAGCAAAAGATAAGGTGAAGGAGAAACCAAGAAAAGAGAGAGGAATGAGATATGTAGAAAAGACCTCATTTGATCATGCCTGAAGAAGATTACAATGGTGTTGAGGAGAATAGGGGATGGTGGAGAGGGATGGAGATGATCCACAAAGAAAAGAACCAATAAAACCAAGACGAATCAAATGGGCTAAAGGTGGTGGTACTCTTGCATGGCCCATGCAAAATAATAAATGCCATGTTTTATTTTGTGAAAACAATAATAATCATATGGCATTATTCTTATGCATTCCTAAGAAGTGGAATAAGGGCCAAGCCAAGGAAAATATAGAATTAGATCCATCCTATCTCCCATGAGCTAGATTGAATACCAAAAGAAAATAAAAGCCCATGGTAAATGGAATGGTGGAATTATAAGGTGGTGGAAAGAAAGGTGATGGATTTGAATAAAAGATATGCCCCCAACTCAATTTGGGCATTAAACAATATATCAATAACCGAATACAATATCAAGAGGCAACTACAATTAATAATGCATATGAGAGAAGAACCAAAGAAAGAGGGTTTTATATGATGCTCAAATGCAAGGTGGCATGATGACATGAGCATGATATAATTATGATGCAACAATTGTATATAGGAAGTAGCCATTATATTACTAGACCAAGTAGCATTACAATTGTTAGACAATTGGGATGCTACAACTCTCCCGCACTAAACAGGAATCTCGCCCCGAGATTCTAGGAAGAAGGAGACTCAAAGAGGGTAGGATACTTGGCACGGAGCTCCTCTTCACGTTCCCAAGTGGCTTCATCAACGGAATGGTGCGACCACTGCACCTTGCAGAACTGTTGGAGATATGCCCAAGAGGCAATAATAAAAGTGATTATTATTATATCTTTATGTTTATGATAAATGTTTACATCCCATGCTATAATTGTATTAACCGGAAACATTAATACTTGTGTGTTTTGTAAACATAAAAGAGTCCCTAGTAAGCCTCTTGTTAAACTAGCTTGTTGATTAATTGATGATCATTGTTTCCTGATCATGGACATTGGATGTGATTAATAACAAGGTTATATCATTAGGAGAATGATGTGATGGACACACACCCGTAGTAAGCGTAGCATAAGATCAAGTCATTAAGTTCGTATTGCTATAAGCTTTCAAATGCATAGTAACCTAATCCTTCGACCATGAGGTTATGTTAATCACCATCACCGGATGGATACTTTGATGACATCAAACACCGCTTCATAACTGGGTAGTCATAAAGGTGTCATTGGGTATTCTGAAAGTATGTGTTGAAGCGCATGAACCAAGATTGGGATTTGTCCATCCATATGACAGATAGATATACTCTGGGCCCTCTCGGTGGAATGTCATCTAGTTAGCTTGCAAGCATGTGACTGGGTCACAAGGGATGACATATCACGGAACGAGTAAAGAGTACTTATCAGTAACGAGGTAGAACTAGGTATGGAGATGCTGGCGATCAAACCTCGGATAAGTATAGTATCGCGTGACAAAGGGAATTGGTTTCGTATGTAAATGGTTCAATCGATCACGAAGTCATCGTTGAGTATGTGGGAGCCATTATGGATCTCCAGGTCCCGCTGATGGTTATTGATAGGAGATGTGTCTCTGTCATGTCTACATATTCACGAACCGTAGGGTGACACACTTAAGGTTCGAAGTTGTTTTAAGTAGATATGGAATGTGCGTTGGATACCGAATGTTGTTCGGAGTCTCGGAATGGATCCGGGACATCACGAGGAGATCCGGAATGGTCCGGAGAATAAGATTCATATATTGGGGATCATTTTCCGAGTTAGGAAATGTTCCGGAGTATTTGTATGAGGGTTCTAGAAGGTTTCGGAATGTTCCGGAAGGTTCTGGAAGGTTTCTTGGAGTTCGCTTGAAAACCAAGGAAGGGATCAAGGAGTCCTGGTGGGTCAAGACTAGGAGTCGTGGGGGAGGAGGACTCCTCCCCCCACTCCCCAATCCGCCGGCCTAGAGGAAGGGGAGTCCTACAAGGACTCCCCCTCCCATGGCGCCTCACCCCCCTTAAATAGAGGGGCAGGGCGCCCCCTCCACCTCTGCTCCCATAACTCCCAATCTCTGCCGCCTCTCTCCTCCACCTTTCTTCTGCACAGGCATAGGAGAAGCCCTGCAGAATTCTCTACTCCACCACCACCACCACGCCGTCGTGCTGCTGGGATTCCGTGGAGAAGATCTACTACCTCCGCTGCTCGCTGGAACAGGGAGAGGAAGGTCTGCTTCCACTCCGCACGTGTGACCGACTGCGGAAGCGCTGCCGAAACGCGGCGCCGGAAGGATCGTACACTTGACCGACTGCGGAAGCGCTGCTGGAACGCGACGCCGGAAGGATCATCCACACGATCTTGAGATCGGCAAGTGATTGACTACATCAACCACGAGATCTAATCTCGTTAACGCTTTCGGATCTACGAGGGTTAGTTACTATCTATCTCGTTGCTCATGTCTAATAGATTAGATCTTGGCTTTTATCTAGATTAGATCCGGGTTTTGTTCGTTCTTGCGGTAGAAATTTTTTGTTTTCCATGCTGCGAACCCATCAAGAACTTGATGGACTTGTTGCGAGTCCTTCTTTCTGCGACTTCGAGGATTTTTATGGGGTGTTCTTGATAAGACAGATCTTCTTGGAGGTTGATGAGTTCATGGTCCACGGTCCTGCCGGGATCCTTGAAGCACTTCTTGAGTTGAGAGATGTGGCAAACATCATGGACTTTGAGTTGTTCCGGGAGCTCAAGAGCATAAGCAACTTCTCCTCTTCTTCCACGAATTTTTAACGGACCGATGTATCTAGGAGCCAGCTTTCCTTTGATACCGAAGCGGTGCGTGCCTCTCATGGGAGTGACACGAAGGTAAACGAGATCACCAGGGACATACTCCATGTCCGTGTGCTTCCTGTCATAATTGCTCTTCTGGCGACTTTGGGCAATCTTCAGGTTTTCAAGAATGATGTGAACTTTCTCCTCCGCTTGAGTTACAATGTCGGGGCCAAACAATATTCTTTCACCTGCGCCCGACCAACCAATCAGAGTTCTGCATTTGCGACCATAGAGAGCCTCAAATGGTGCCATCTTTAGACTTTTCTAGAAACTGTTGTTGTAAGAGAATTCAGCATAAGGAAGACATTCTTCCCACTTCATGCCGAAAGAGATAACGCAAGCACGGAGCATATCTTCTAGAATCTGATTGATCCTTTCTACTTGTCCTTGCGACTGAGGGTGGTAAGCTGTGCTGAAGTTCAATTTTGTTCCCAAAGCATTTTGGAAACTTCCCCAGAACTTGGAAGTGAAGATGCTTCCACGGTATGAACTGATCTCAAGAGGAACTCCATACCGAGAGACAATTCTGTTGATATAGAGCTCAGCCAACTGAATTGCAGAAATTGTTTCCTTGACTGGAAAGAAGTGAGCTACTTTGGATAGCCTATCAACGACAACAAATATTGCATTGTTGCCCTTCTGCGACCTTGGAAAACCAGTGATGAAGTCCATCTCTACTTTCTCCCATTTCCATTCCGGAGGCTTCAATGGCTGTAGAAGACCGGAAGGTTTCTGATGGACAACTTTAACTCTGCGACAAACATCACACTCCGAGACATACTTGGCACAATATCATTTCAAACCAGGCCACCAATATTGTGTTTTCAAGTCCATGTACATCTTAGTGCTGCCAGGGTGGATAGAAAGAACAGAATCATGCGCCTCCTTGAGAACTTGCTCTCTTAAACCCGGGTAGTTCGGAACAAACATCCGGTGTTCAAAGAAAAGAGTGCCTTGGTCATCTACGTGGAAATACTCATACTTCGGAAGCTGAATGTTGGAGATGATCTTTTTAGTGTAAGGATCACCAAGTTGAATGGAACGAACTTTTTCTTCCAAGAGAGGTGTTGCTAGAAGGTTCAGAAGATAGCCTTGATCCACAATTTCAAGGTTGAGCTTACGGAATTCCTCGCACAAGAGAGGCTGTTGTTCTTCCACCATGATGTTGTTGACATAAGCTTTTCGGCTGAGAGCATCGGCCATGACATTGGCTTTGCCCGGGGTGTAGTTGGTAGTTAAATCGAAATCATTGATTGTTTTGATCCACCTCCTCTGACGAAGGTTGAGATCAGGCTGTGTGAAGATATACTTCAGACTCTTGTGATCAGAAAAGATCTCACAACGGTTGCCAAGCAAGTAATGCCTCCATACTTTCAAAGCAAAGACAACTGCTGCGAGTTCGAGGTCATGTGTAGGATAGTTGATCTCATGCGTCTTCAACTGCCGAGATGCATAAGCAACAACTTGTTTTTCTTGCATAAGGACCGCACCCAATCCTTGCAATGAGGCATCACATAATATCTGGAAAGGCTTTGATGTATCTGGAGGAACCAAGACTGGTGTAGAAGTGAGCTTCTCTTTGAGTGTTTCAAAGCTTGCTTGACATGCAGGAGTCCAAAGGTATTTCTTGCCTTTCTTGAGGAGATCGGTAAGAGGCTTCGCAATCTTTGGGAAGTTTTGAACGAATCAACGGTAGTAACTGGCCAAACCAAGGAAACTCCAGACTTCTTTGACATTTATGGGTGGAAGCCAGTCCATAATTGTCTTAATAGTTTCTGGGTTGACGGCAATGCCCTTGGCAGAGATGACGTGACCAAGGTAGGTGACTTGAGGCAGCCAGAATTCACACTTGGAGAACTTTGCATACAGGCGGTTCTCACGAAGCTTGTTTAGGACACACCGAAGGTGTTCTTCATGTTCTTCCTTTTACTTAGAATAGACTAGAATGTCATCCAGATAGACCACAACGAACTTATCAAGATACTCCATGAAAACCGAGTTCATAAGCCTCGAGAAAGTGGCAGGTGCGTTGGTGAGACCGAAAGACATGACCGTGTACTCATACAGGCCATAGCGAGTATTGTAAGACTATTGCTATCAATCTTATGATTTTCCTTACAACGTTTGTGATTGTTGATCTCATCTCTATGTGTGAGTAATTCTCCTTGGGCTAAGGGCTTTGGCCTAGCCATGTAACAATTTTGCATGTTATTTATCATAGATGGGATCATGTATTAGTTTGTATGACATGATGATTATTGTATCTTCTCTTGCCTCAATCCAAGGACTTGTCAGATACCCAAGAGCCTGAGGGTTGATCCAGGTATAGGGAGTATGAGTAATGACTGATCTGCAGGTTGGGAACCCTAGTGACAGAAGGGGTAGTATGACTATATGTGATGGATTTACATGGGATTAACGGTGACATCACTATGCATATCATTAGTTCTCTTTCTTCTATGGATGAGACTAGTAGGTTATTACTATAAGCAGTTGTGGAGGCATTAGCAATTATGGATGCACTGCCCACATATAATTTATCTTGCTCTAACAAGTACATGCATACTTTATTTGTATGTTTTATTCCCATCAAATGTTTTGCACAGCTACAGGTGAAACCAAATGCCCTAGGCCATCTCTCTCTCCATCATCGACAACAACAAAAAGATGCAAGTTATTGGTCCAGTAAAAACACTAAAGGAATTCTAAAACTCCCGAAGGTCCGTTAAAGTAACTTCACTACGCATTCTCTTCCCGAGGATTCGATAACCTAGGTCTACTAGGGAAAAAGAAGCTACACCACATCCGCAATCCGGATCAAAGGTATCAAATACTGTCTCTCTCTTTCCGTTGCTTATGTCTATATAGTATAGATCCTGGTATTCGCATAGTTAGAATTTTTTTGCTTTCTGCTACGAAACCCTACAGTGGTACCAGAGCGGGTCTATGGGTAGACATGTCATACAGATAGAACACATAGCAATATGTGGGCATTGATTCTCTAGTTGCTACCCTCTTTTATGTTCTTGTTCATATCGCGACATTGTTTGATGAAGCAGGCCCCAACCAACCTCACGTGGTGATTCATGAGACTGGTCCACAGATTAAGTGGCTTAGGGGGGTGTGTGTCTCTCTACGGTAGTTGATATGGCATAGACATTGGAGGGCCCTAAAAAGGGAAGTAAAACGACAATCATTGAATCCATGTTGTGGCTCTACGTTCGTAGGTGGGAAGGGGTTCTACCGCGAAAGCCCTAAAGCCATGTAAAACATGCAATAGATAATATAGAGGAGTCTATCTTTGATTTGCATAGGGGCTAGCATTGTGACATGGCAATGACAAGTTTGTGAAACTTCCATTGGAGCTCTCGATGGTGATCAAGATGTTGCAACCACGTCATGACACTTTACTTTATGAAGTATCTTTGTGTGCATCTTGTTATGCTAGTATGATAGTATATACGGCGGTATCATAATGGGATAGTCCCTCACAGAATTCTAGTCTTAGTATTCCCCTTTTGTGTGCTCCACCAAGAAAGTTCTCCATGATGAGGCAGGTCATGATGATCGGGTGTCAGAAATATCTGTGTTCACATACGGTGGGTGTAAGCCATGTTGCACTCCAGATACACACAAGTTAGAACTAGCGAGCCTAGCATGTGTAGACATGGCCTCGGAATACAAGAGATTGAAAGGTCGAGCATGAAACACATGGTTGATGTGATCGATATTAGGGAATGTCCACCTTTGAAACTGCATTGCCGGCCGTGATGATCGGGGGTGGTGTAGCGGATTGGGATCATGACGAATAGAGGGGTGTTCGTTTGAGTGGGAGTTCTTTTGTTTTAGTTTAGGAACATGAATTAAAACTTGAACTCATTATTATGAACATGGTCTAAACACTTTGCAAATCCATTTGTAGATGTCTCGCCCACCCACCTTCAACCTTAGCACTTCCCCCGAGAAGGACAAGCTGAAAACTGATGGAACCAACTTCACCGCATGGTTCCGCAATCTTAGGATCCTCCTAGTCCCCTACAAGTTGACTTATGTCATCGAGGCTGAGCTTCCAGCCAAGCCTGCAGATTCTGCCTCCCAGGACGAAAAGAATGTCTGGTAGTCCAAGACAAATGATTTCTCCCTCATCCAAAGTGGAATGCTCTATGCTATGAAGCCGAATCTTCAAAAGCATTTTGCAAAGATGAATGCTTTTGAGATCATTGAAGATCTCAAGGCTGTCTTTGTTCTACAGGCTCGTGCAAAGAGGTATGATTCTTTCGAGCTCTTCTCTGCCAAGATGGAAGAGCATAGCAGTATTAGTGAGCACATAGTCAAAATGTCTGGCTATGTTAAGCGCTTGAATGCTCTGGATTGGAAAATCTAGGAAGATCTTGTGATTTATAGGGTGTTGCACTCGCTTCCCCTAGCTACAAGAGCTTTGTGATGAACTCCAATATGCAAGGGATGACTAAGACCCTTGCTAAAGTGTTCGCCATTCTCAAAACTGCTGAGGTAGAAATCAAGAAATAGCACATGGTGTTGATGGTCAATAAGACCACTAACTTTAAAAGGTCGGGGTCAAAGGGCAAGGGCAATAAGCCAAAGAAGGATGGTAAACCAGTTGCCAACACCTCTAAGGCTACTAGGCCTGGCCCTAGGTCCGGAACCACGTGCTATTAATGTTGGGTCCGCAGCATAGAAAACAAAAAATTCCTACGATGAGAACTACACGCCAAGATCTATCTACTAGGTACAGAGCAACGGGTAGACATACATCCATCGAGAACTTACCCTCGAAGACAACGAGTTTTGTTAACGAGTAGGAACTCGTGGTTGATGTAGTCGTACACTTGCCGATCTCAAGATCGTGGTTGATGTTAACGAGTAGGAACTCAGCAGCGCATCTGCACTCGCACACACGTTCAAGCCACCGGACAACCTCCACCTCCTCGCTCCAGCGATCCAGCGGAAGCAGCAACTCCTTCCAGACGAATTGCCACCGGGAACATGTATCTCCCTAATCTGAGACCATGGGGGAATAATTTTAGAGGGGGAGAGAGATCCTTCACGAGGAGGTGTCTTGAAGAAGGAGGAAGAGGGGGGCCTTTTATAGGAGGAGGGGGTGCCCCTCCCCATGGCCGGTGCATGGGGGAGGTGACCCTTCACCTCCTCCATTCATGTGGTGGTAACCCCTCTAGATTAAAATGCCTCTTCACATTCCCCTTTAAAGTCCCTACTTTAAATGCATTAAAATTCTCTAAGTTTAATGCTCTCTCATTTAATAAAACTCTTTTATTAAATTTATTCATAATTTTGTTAATTACTTTAATTAACAAACATTCACATATAACCCCTTGCAATATTTCAATATCACATGCAGAACCACTTTCTGTAATTTCACCCGAAACAATTTACGGTTTCTATCGAAACAATTCTTGTGCTTTGCAATTCTTTTGTCTGAAACATATGTGCTCCAAAATGGTGTCCAGTAACTCTTAAGTGTGTCACCCTACGGTTCGCGAATAATGCAGACATGATTGAGACTCCTCTCAGATCAATAATCAGAAGCGGGACCTAGAGGTCCATACTGACTCCTGCATATTCAACGATGACTTCTGTGATCATGAGAACCTTTAACGCTTATAATTTAATCCCTTTGTCTCTTGATATAATAGATGTCCGAGATTCGATCATCGGTATCCAAATACCTAGTTTGATCTCGTTACCGACATGCACTCTTTTCTCGTTCCCGTGATATAACATTCTAGTGATCACATCACTTACTTGGAAGCTATCTCAATGTGATATCACTGAGAGGGCCCAGAGTATACCTATCCGTCATCAGGATTGACAAATTCCACTCTTGATCGACGAGCCTCAACATAAGACCTTCGTAGCACTGAACCCATCTTTATAGTCACCCACTTACGGTGTGACGTTTGATGTTATCAAGATACTCTTTCGGTGTTAGCAATTAACATGATATCATGGTCTAAGGATAAAGATTACTTCGTATGATGTTATAGAAATGTAAACATAATGACTTGATCGTAATGCTATACTTCGGATGAATGTTCATCACATCATTTCACAAATGTTGTGACCTTGTTATTAACAACATCCAATGTCCATGATCAGGAAACCTTGATCATCTTGTTAATCAACAAGCTAGTCTATAGGAGAGGCATAACTAGGAACCCTTTTTGTTTATTAAACACACATGTATTGATGTTTCCGATCAATACAGTTCTAGCATGCAAAATAAACATCTATCATATATAAGGAATACATAATAACAACTTTATTATTGCCTCTCAGGGCATATTTCCTTTAGTCTCCCACTTTCACTAGAGACAATAATCTAGTTCACATAGTGATAAATCTAACACCCATGGAGTTATGGTGTTGATCATGTTTTGCCCTAGGGAGAGCTTTAGTCAACGGATCTGCTACATTTAAGTCCGTGTGTACTTTACAAATATTTATATCTCCATCCTTGACATGTTCGCGGATGGAGTGAAACCGGCGCTTAATATGCTTGGAATTCTTGTGAGACCTCGATTCCTTGGAGTTGGCTATGGCTCCATTGTTGTCACAGTAGATCACCAGCGGGTCCAATGCACTAGGAACCACACCTAGTTCCGTAATGAACTCTTTCATCCAAACCGCTTCCTGCGCCGCTTCTGAAGCAGCAACATATTTCGCCTCCATCGTTGGTCCAGCCACCACAGGTTGTTTGGAACTCCTCCAACTAACTACTTCTCCGTTCGAGAGAAATACATATCCGGATTGAGACTTAGAGTCATCCGGATCGGTGTCAAAGCTAGCATCGACATAACACTTAGCGACTAACTCTTCTTCACCTCCGTATATAAGAAACATATCCCTAGTTCTTCTCAAGTACTTGAGGATGTTCTTAACCGCTATCCAGTGTTCCGAACCTGGATCAGATTGGTACCTACTAGTCAAACTAATAGCATGTGCCACATCCGGTCTTGTACATAGCATGGCATACATTATAGAGCCTATGGCCCAGGCATAGGGGATCTTATCCATCATCTCTCTTTCTTCCGCCGTAGCCGGACTTTGAGTCTTACTCAATGTCTTGCCTTGCAACATAGGTAAGAACCCCTTCTTACTTCCGTCCATATTAAACTTCTTTAATACCTTATCAAGGTATGTACTCTGCGATAGCACAATTAGGCGCCTTGATCTATCTCTACAGATTTTAATGCCTAATATATATGACGCTTCACCAAGGTCTTTCATCGAAAATTTGCTGTTTAGATAAATTTTAACACTGTTTAAAAGATCTATATCATTTCCAATCAATAATATGTCATCCACATATAATATCAGAAATGCCACATTGCTCCCACTCACTTTATTGTAAATACAAATCCAAACTCCTTGATCACCTCATCAAAGCGGAGATTCCAACTCCGGGATGCTTGCTTCAGTCCATAGATGGATCGCTGAAGTTTACATACCTTATTAGCATCCTTAGGTCGACAAAACCCTTAGGTTGTATCATATACAACTCTTCTTCAATATTACCATTGAGGAACGCAGTTTTGACATCCATCTGCCATATTTCATAATCGAAATATGCAGTAATTGCTAACATAATCCTAACCGACTTAAGCATCGCTACGGGAGAGAATGTCTCATCGTAGTCAACTCCTTGAATTTTTCGAAACCCCTTTGCGACAAGTCAAGCCTTATAGATGGTCACATTACCATCTACATCAATTTTTCTTTTGAAAATCCATTTATTCTCAACGGCCTTTCGATCGTGAGGTAAGTCCACCAAGGTCCAAACTTGGTTCTCGTACATGGATTCCATCTCGGATTTCATGGCTTCTAGCCATTTGTTGGAATCTGGGCTCATCATCGCTTCTTCATACGTCGCAGGGTCATCCATTTCATCAACCATGAAATTCACAACAGGATTACTGTATAGTTCAGGAGCTACACGTGTCCTACTTGACCTGCGAGGTTTGGTAGTGTCCTCTTTTGGACTTTCATGATCAATACCATTAGCTCTCTCTTCATTAGGTGAAGTCAACTCCGAAACAGTTTCTGGTGCTGCGCTAATCGCCATTTCATGAAGAAAAGGTTCAATAACCTCTTCGAGTTCTACCTTCCGACTACTCACACATTTCGTGAGAAACTCCTTCTCAAGAAAGGATCCATTCTTGGCAACAAAAACCTTGCCCTCGGATCTGTGATAGAAGGTATACCCAATCGTTTCCTTAGGGTATCCTATGAAGACGCATTTTTCCGCTTTGGGTTCGAGTTTATCCGCTTGAAGTTTCTTCACATAAACATTGCATCCCCAAACTTTAAGAAATGACAACTTAGGTTTGTTTCCAAACCATAATTCATACGGTGTTGTTTCAACGGATTTAGATGGTGCCCGATTTAAAGTGAATGCATCTGTTTCCAGTGCATAACCGCAAAATGACAGTGGCAAGTCAGTCAGAGACATCATAGATCGAACCATATCCAATAAAGTACAATTACGACGTTCCGACACACCATTACATTGTGGTGTTCCGGCAGGCGTGATGTAACATCCCAAAACTTCAATCCAAGCTTATCAAGATCAAATCAATCAAAAATGGGGTTAACAAAAACTTTTCCAAAATTAAAATGAAAGCATTTCATACATGTGTGCATTTAAAATAGGAGTTGTTTTGAATTGCCATGATTGAGTGATCCAATGCTTGTAAAATGTTTCTTAGGTGATTTAAACATCATTTACATCTTTCCCAAACTTTTCCTAAAGAAAATCAAATAAAAAAGAATTAAAAAGAAGGAATGGCCATTTTTGCAAAATTAACTCTCATGCCTACTCAATTCTTAACAGAAACAATTCTTGATCTTTGTACCCCTTGCTAGTACACCTAATGAGGTACCAAGGCCCACCTTTGGATCTGCTAAAAACATTCTTTTAATAATTTTAAATGACAGTTTAAAATTGAATCTAATGCATATGCATAGATCACCCCATTTTCGAAACCCATCTTTTTGAGCTCCACTTTCAAAACCCTTGCAACCAGAGACTACCTAGAACTAGTGGAGATCACTCAAAAAATTTGAAACCAAAATTCAACCCTTTTTCTCTTTCGGTCATTTTGTCAAACACCTTGTTTGCAAGATCATTAAGGCCTAACTATTACTGTTTTGGGCCGATTTTGTCTAGCAATTCTGTAGTGCTTTGATCATCTTGTCCCCCCTCAAGCCAGACCAGACCAACCCCAACCTCTCCCCTACCTCCTAGTTGCACTGCAATGCCATACCGAGCACCCCCTCGCCGGCCGACCTTGCACTCAGCGTAGCAGCCCTCTCCCGCCTCTCTCTCCATGTCTAGGAGATAGCTCACACCTCACCACCCCTCTCTGTCCCCTGCCCGAGCCAAGTGCTGGAGTGGACCACCGAGGAAAACCCGCGCCCAGTGCCACCGCACCATGTCGGTGCCACCCCCAGAGCGCGCTCTGTCCCCCCTCGCCTAGACTGCCCCTTGGCCGCAGCCCACGCCCGCCGCTCCGCCTGGACCTAGAGAACACCCTAGACACCCCCGCTGGCCGCCCAACGCCTCACAGCCACCGCTCGCCGTGGACACCGCCGCCTCTGCCGCGTAGAGCGCCACCTCGCCCAGACCACGTGCCACCGCCCCTACTGTCGCATTCAATGCCTAGAGCACCGCCAGGGAACCACACGTCGATCGCCCTCCGCAGCCATGTCTCTACCCCGCCGTAGCCATGTCGCCACCGTCGCCTGCCCATCTCGCTCGGTCTCACCGTCGGGCCTATAAAAGGAGCCCTCCCTAGCCTCTTCTATCCACAGCATTCCACTCCCCTCACCTCTCTGAACCTCACCCACCTCTAGCCGGAGCAAGGCGAGCTCTGCCTCGCCGGAATTGGAGCCGGAGCAGCCGCGGCAGGAGGAGAAGGGCGCCGCTGATTGCGACCACCCCAAGCTCCACCGCAACCGCGCCTCGCCTTGCCGTCGTCTTCCACTTCGTTTGCCCGTCTGGCCGACCCCGCTGGAGCCCTGGTACGTCCCCAGCAGACCCCCACCGAGCCGTTAGGGTTCGAGCTCGCTGGCAACCTGTTCGTCGTCGACGACGACCCTCAGCCGTAGATCTGCCTTCTAATCCTACGGCCCACAGCGCGCGTACCGTTTCGCGTGTTAAGTGTCGCTGACAAGCGGGACCCCCCTGTTAGCTGAGCCCTGCGCCGCGGAGGGCCACTAGGCCGGCCCAAGTTGTTTCCCGTGCTAGCCCACACATTCAAATCTGGATTTTTCTTTTTAGTTAAATCTAGCTTCTATCCACTATATCAAAATTTATTTCTGGGAGTTTTACAAATCCAAATTGCATGAAAGAAATTTTTCCTGAAAGGTATTAAGATGATCTATCCAAGCCTGTTGGATTTAATTCAATCAGAGTTATAGATCTCTCCTAATAAAAATAAGAAGACAGAAGCATTTGCAACTTGCAACATTTTTATAAAATCAACCAAGTTAGCTTTTGAGTTGATTCCAACTCTCAAAAATCACATTTCATCATATCTATCTAAATATGTAATAATATTAAGGTTTACATATAGTGACTTTGGACTAGTACCAAAATAATTCTATGTGGGCATTTCTAGTCACTTTAAATCATTAAATAATGAACTTAAACCAAAGTAATATTGGTCCAACCTTTAAATCTCATTCACACATGTTAGAATATGTGGTGAGGACATGTGTCCACATGATCCCATATTTTGGTGGTGAATATGAAATTTTAGTTAATTTTTCAATGAGTAGAAATTACTTTTCTAAAATAAAAAGAATGAAACTATGAAATTAAACTTGAGATGCTTGTGATGATAATAGATCATCAAATGTGTGTCTTAGAATTCTACTTAGCCTAGTTAAGTATTGTTTGGTGATTGTGTACTCCTTATGTATTTATAGACGATAGTACCGACCAAGCTTTCGAGGAGGAGGAGTGCTACCAAGAAGAAGAAAAAGAAAACTTCAACCACTGGACCAACCAAGGCAAGCTACTATTAGCAAGCTAGCACTTTTAAGTGCAAGCCACCATTAACAATGCAAGCTAACCCTTGCAAGTTTAGTGCTTAGCAAACTAGAATCAAACTAGATGGTTTAGCAAGGATGCCTTAGGCATGCTTTGATCACACACCCTTTGACTAGTAGTACCCTAAGTCTTAGTTACAAGTTTTACTCCCTTAGTTTACACAAATTTCTTTACTTGTTTTGAAGGTAGCATAAAAAGTATAAAACTTGACCTATTTAGAACCCTTTAGATGTCATTCTATGGCATGATATTGAACCCATCTTTTCCACCTTAGTGAACACTCTTAACTTGGTATTTTAGAGTAGATCAAAAACTTGAGTCACTTTAGATGGGATTACTTGGTGAAAAGGAATTATGAAAACCTTGGAATGATGAGTCATTCTATTGAGATGTTTTGACATGTGTTGAGAAACACAAATGGTTGATGAGGATGAAAATGTTGAGGCATGAGCCTTAACCCTTTTTATAAAACTGATGGTTGGATTTAGCACTTTAACTTAGATTCATAATACTTGTTAGTGGTAGATTGCGAGTACTTAAAGAGTACTCATGGCTTTTGTCCCTGGCTATTATCATGGCCAGACTATGAAGGAGTCTATCAAGATGATGGCCAACAGGACGGCTATGATAACTAGGACTATCTGCCTTCGTCAGCATTGCATGTGCCCCTGAAGATGGACCCCACCGCTATGCTTATCTTTTATTTCCGCTGCTTGTTGTATTAAGACAGGATCATGAGATCCTTATTTGTGTAAGAACTTATGTATGGTTTGTAATGGATGATGTACTGTGATATCCAATCCGTTATGTCTCGCAAAAATGGTAATCCTAGGATTGCAAGGTATGGCATAACGGGCATCTGGGATTAAAAATCTGGGTGTTGACAAGTTGGTATCAGAGCCATCCTGACCATAGGAGACCCTAGTTAGAATGGATGTCAAACAAAAACTTAGTTTCAAAACCAAAGTGAGTATTTATGAAAAACTATCTCCTCTCTTACCCTTGTGGATTCTTTCTCAAAAAATCATGTTCCTCAAAATTCTTCCACTACTACTTCAAATTTGACACACTTGGTCACTTCACTAACTTCCTCAGCCTTAATTCTTATAGATGGAGACTCGGTTCAGCAAGTTTTACTAGTTGGGAACCGGAGGTCAGCTGATCTTTGAGAGGGATCTGGATTCACTGTCAGAGTTACTGGGACGCCCGCACCCGGAGTTTCTTGGAGATCAACTTCCAGGACCCCCGGGAGGAGACTTAAAGTGGCTAGTCACCGTAGATCTTAGAGGAAGCATTGAAGCACCAACTTCTAGGAGAATTCAGTTCTCCGTGAGAGAGAACAACTGGCTAGATGGATTAGCCAGGGCAATGCATGAAGCTCTCGCACGTCTATGTGCCCTCAGCGTCAACAAGACCTAAGGAACCCGTTTTGCCCACTATGCAAGACGTGATTTCATGGGAATGCCAATGGAGATGCCAGGCCACCCCGAGTTGAGGCGTCAAGTGGAGAACCTTGACTTCTTGCTTCACGACAGACAGCAGGAACTAGACAATGCCAGAGAGTTAGCCAACCATAACCGTGCCATTGCCGACCAGAAGGCCCAGACTTTCGCACTGCTTGGCCAAGACCGTCAGTATCTTTGCCGCCAGCGTGCCAAGAAGGATAGCACCATCGCCCGTCTTCGCAAGAAGGTGGCCGACCTCGAGAAGACTGTCAAGGATCAGGAAGCTCAGCTTGCAGCAAAGGAAGAAGAAGATGAGGGAGAAGACATCCAGGGAAACATGGACTCTTACCTCAGCAACGATGATGATTTTCTGGCGGAGGATGCCGTAGACTTCTACACTGATGATGAGGACTCCGACTTCATCGACGATGAGTAGATGCACTAGAGCACTGTCGTAGCATGAGATGTATCGATCTCAGTGTATCTTAGCTTGTAAAATGGTTCTTCAAACCATCTGTTTTACCTTTGATTGTTGTGGTGTGTGTTGTATCGTGTGCTTGCTTGCATGAATGAATGAAAATGGAGTTAATTGAAAAACCTGGGTCTAACTCAAAGTTTTAGAGTTGAAAACCCCAAAACCATGAACCTTAGAATTTCCCTCTTACCCCTATATCTCAATCTTCAGATGACTCGTGGAAACCAAGGAGGGAGCACCTCGTAGCAAGACCCAATGCTGCAGATCTTGCAGAATCTCATAGCAGACCGTGAAGCAAGCCGTGCAGAACGCCAAGCCAACTTAGCAACACTTCAATAGATCGCCCAGATGGCTCTCAACAACCAAGGACATGGAAATCAGGATCACCAGGGATCCAAACTCAAAAACTTTCAGAACACTAATCCCCCAATCTTCAATCAATCTAAAAACCCATTAGATGCTGATGACTAGTTACAGACCATGGAGAACAACTTAGAAGTTGCCAGAGTTGATGAAAATGAGAAAGTTCTCTTCGCCACCCACTATCTGGCAGGAGATGCACGAGCTTGGTGGAATAGCATCCGCAATATGAACCATTGTCAAGTGATGACATGGGAAGCATTCAAAGTCAAGTTCAGCCGCACCCACGTGCCGCAAGGTCTAGTCAACAGAATGAGAGATGAATTCCGCGAATTGAAGCAAGGAAGAATGACTATGGTGGAGTATCATGAAAGATTCCTGTCACTTGACAGATATGCACCTGATGAGATCAACACGGAGACCAAGAAGAAGAAGAGATTCTTGAACGGACTGCATGATGAGATGCAGACTGTCCTTGTCAACATCCGTTTCCAGGATCTCGAAGAGCTAGTCGACTCTGCCATTCAGATGGAAGGGAAGATTAACAAGGCAAACGACAACCGCAAGCGTCGTATGATGCAGCAGTCTGGATCCAACAGTCACCAAAAGTACCGTCCCAACCCTTCACCAGGATATGCACCAAGGAACAACCGACCCCCAAATTCTCGCCCAAGCTACCCCAACCATAGCGGGGGCAATGTGAAGTCCGGAGGAAACAATCACAACTCCGGTAATGCCAACAATTTCAACCGTGCACCTTCCAAGAACCACAACAACAACAACAACACTGCACCCAGAACTGGCAGCAATGCTGTACCTGTTGCAGTCAAGGACAAGTCCCAGATCACTTGTTTCGAGTGTGGAATGAAAGGTCACTACTCGAATGAGTGTCCCAAGAAGACTGCAGCCAATGCCAATGTGAATGCCCTAGTTCAGCAGCAGCGTCGTGTTCAACCAGGAAGGAGATTTGCCCCAGGGAACCCTCACAACCGCAACGGTCGTCTCTTCCACATGAATGCAGAAGAAGCCCAGGAAGCGCCAGATGTAGTGCTGGGTATGTTTTCTGTCAACTCAGTTTTGGCAAGAGTATTGTTTGATTCGGGAGCATCGCATTCATTTGTCACCGAAGAATTTGCATGCACTAGTAAGATTCGTCCAACCAACCTGAAGCATGTCATGATAGTTCAAATCCCCGGTTCAACAACCAAAGCTAGAAAAATTTGCAAAGCGGTACCTATCAGAATACATGGGATAGATTTTTATGCCAACCTAATTGTACTTGGAACCAAAGCATTGGAAGTAGTACTAGGTATAGACTGGATGTCAAGGCATAAAGGATCGATAGACTGTGCTAAGAAAGCCATCACCATGACCAGTAGTTCTGGAGTCACAGTAGAGCATATCTCTGAAACCTTACCCCGTCAATTCAAGTGCAACCAGAGTGTAGCCTTGCCCACCATTAACCAAGTCAGAGTAGTCTGTGAATACCCCGACGTATTCCCAGATGAATTGCCAGGTATGCCCCCGGATAGGGATATTGAGTTCATTTTCGAACTAATCCCCGAAACCGGACCCATAGCCCAGAGACCCTATAGCATGAACCCCTCAAAGTTAGTGGAACTGAAGAAGCAGTTGGATGCTATGCTAGCCAAAGGTTTGATTCAACCAAGTGCATCGTCATGGAGATCACCAGTGTTATTCATCGACAAGAAAGATGGAGGCAACCGTCTATGCACAGATTACAGAAAGTTGAATGATGTCACCATCAAGAACAAGTACCCCTTGCCAAAGATAGAGGATCTATTTTATCAGTTGACTGGAGCCCAGATATTCTCAATGATTGATCTTAGGAATGGTTATCACCAACTTAAGATTCGTGCCACGGATATTCCGAAGACCGCCTTTACTACTCGCTATGGTTTATACGAGTACACGGTTATGTCTTTTGGATTAACCAATGCCCCTTCTTATTTCATGAATCTCATGAATAAGATCTTTATGAATTTCCTAGATAAGTTTGTAGTTGTGTCTATCGACGACATCCTTATCTACTCCAAGTCAGAAGAAGAGCACGAGCAACATCTGAGAGTTATCCTAGCAACCCTGAGAGAGCATCAGTTATATGCTAAGTTCAGCAAGTGTGAGTTTTGGCTGAAAGAGGTAGGATTCCTAGGACATATTGTGTCTGCCGGAGGAGTCTCTATTGATCCCGCCAAGATCAAAGATGTTGAGGAATGGGAAGCCCCAACCACTCAAACCCAAGTCAGTGCATTTCTCGGATTAGCGGTATATTACCGCAAGTTCGTAGAAGTATTCTCGAGCATAGCCCGACCAATGACCCAATTGTTGAAGAAGGACAAGAAGTTTGAATGGACAGACAAGTGTGAAGCCAGTTTCCAGGAGCTAAAGAAGAGATTGATATCAGCCCCAATATTGGTCATGCCAGACATCAAGAAGCCGTTTGATGTATATTGTGACGCATCCAAGATTGGTCTAGGGTGTGTATTGATGCAAGAAGGCAAATTCATTGCGTATTTGTCTCGACAATTGAAGCAGCATGAGCAAAACTATCCGACCCATGATCTTGAGCTAGCGGCTGTAGTTCTAGCATTGAAGACATGGCGTCATTATTTGATGGGTAATCGCTGTGAGATTTACTCAGATCATAAGAGCTTGAAGTATATCTTCACTCAGAAGGAGCTGAATATGAGGCAAAGAAGATGGATAGAGTTAATCAAGGATTATGACCTTGACATTCACTATCACCCCGGCAAAGCCAATGTGGTAGCGGATGCTCTTAGCAGATTGCCGTGTAGGCTTAACACCATGATCAAGGAGAAGCAACCCAGTTTGTATGAAGAGTTGGAGCAGTTCAGGACTGAATTAGTTAGCAAAGGATTCCTAGCTAGCATTGAACTTCAACCTACGTTGATTAGCCAAATCAAGGAAGCCCAGAAGGGAAATGAGAGTATCGACAGAATCAAACGTCGTATCGGTACAGGAAAGGTACCTGGATTCACTGAAGATGAAGAAGGAGTACTGTGGTACAAAGGACATATCTGTGTTCCAGCAGATTCGGAACTGAAGGAAGTTATCATGAAGGAAGCTCATGATACTCTTTATTCTATCCACCCCGGAGGAACAAAGATGTATCAGGATTTGAAAGAGACATTTTGGTGGCACAAGATGAAGAGAGAGATCGGAAGCTACATCGACAAATGTGACATCTGTCAAAGAGTCAAAGCAGAACATCAGAGACCTGCAGGACTGTTGGAACCATTGCAGATTCCGTAATGGAAGTGGGATTCCGTCGGAATGGACTTTATCACCGGTTTACCTACGTCTAGTAGGGGAAATGACTCAATCTGGGTCATAGTTGATAGACTGTCCAAGGTAGCCCACTTTATACCTGTCAAGACAACTTACCAGAGTGCAAAGTTAGTAGAGCTATACATTGCTAGGATTGTTAGTCTACATGGAACCCCCAAAACCATAGTATCAGATCGAGGAACTCAGTTTACCTCGAGATTTTGGCAGAAAGTTCGGGAAGGATTAGGAACCAAGTTGAACTTCAGCACATCATATCACCCCCAAACAGATGGATAGACTGAGAGAGTCAACCAGATCCTAGAGGATATGCTTAGAGCTTGTGTGTTGGAATATGGATCAAAATGGGAAGACTGCCTACCTTTCACAGAATTCTCATATAACAACAGTTATCAAGCTAGTTTGCAAATGGTACCATTTGAATTCCTATACGGAAGAAAGTGTCGTACCCCTTTGAATTGGTCACAAGTAGGAGAGAGTCAGATCTTCGGACCTGATATTCTCCGAGAAGCAGAAGAGAAAGTTCACAAAGTCCGTGAGCACCTCAAGACCGCCCAATCTAGACAGAAGAGCTATGCCGACAAGAGAAGGAGAGACATGACTTTCAATGTCGGAGATTTTGTATATCTCAAGGTTTCACCATTAAAGGGAACTCAACGCTTTAGTTTGAAGGGAAAGTTAGCCCCCAGATATATCGGACCTTTCAAGATTCTGAACCGTCGAGGAGAAGTATCGTATCAGCTGGAACTGCCTAAAGAGATGTCAGCCATCCACAATGTGTTCCATATCTCGTTACTTCGCAAATGTTTAGAAGTGCCCGAGAAGACGGAAGTTTTCAAGAACATCGATCATAGAGCTGTGGAAATCAACAAGGACCTGACCTATCGAGAAGTACCAATCCGTATGTTAGAAGAAGGTTACAAAACCACCAGGACCAGGAGTATCAAGTTTCTCAAGATTCAGTGGAGCAACCATACCGAGGAGGAAGCTACTTGGGAGCGCGAAGATTACATTCAGACAGAGTTCCCAGATCTCTTTAGTTCCTAGTTTTCTTTGTAAATCTCGGGACGAGATTTTGTTTAAGGGGGGAAGGTTTGTAACATCCCAAAACTTCAATCCAAGCTTATCAAGATCAAATCAATCAAAAATGGGGTTAACAAAAACTTTTCCAAAATTAAAATGAAAGCATTTCATAGATGTGTGCATTTAAAATAGGAGTTGTTTTGGATTGCCATGATTGAGTGATCCAATGGTTGTAAAATGTTTCTTAGGTGATTTAAACATCATCTACATCTTTCCCAAACTTTTCCTAAAGAAAATCAAATCAAAAAGAATTAAAAAGAAGGAATGGTCATTTTGGCAAAATTAACTCTCATGCCTACTTGGAGTGTTCCTAGCACTCAATTCTTAACAGAAACAATTCTTGATCTTTGTACCCCTTGCTAGTACACATAATGAGGTACCAAACCCCACATTTAGATCTGCTAAAAACATTATTTTAATAATTTTAAATGACAGTTTAAAATTGAATCTAATGCATATGCATAGATCACCCCATTTTCAAAACCCATCTTTTTGAGCTCCACTTTCAAAACCCTTGCAACCAGAGACTACCTAGCACTAGTGGAGATCACTCAAAAAATTTGAAACCAAAATTCAAAACTTTTTCTCTTTCGGCCATTTTGTCGAACACCTTGTTAGCAAGATCATTAAGGCCAAACTATTACTGTTTTGGGCCGATTTTGTCTAGCAATTCTGTAGTGCTTTGATCATCTTGTCCCCCCTCAAGCCAGACCAGACCAACCCCAACCTCTCCCCTACCTCCTAGTTGCACTGCAATGCCATACCGAGCACCCCCTCGCCGGCCGACCGTGCACTCAGCGCAGCAGCCCTCTCCCGCCTCTCTCTCCATGTCTAGGAGATAGCTCACACCTCACCGCCCCTCTCTGTCCCCTGCCCGAGCCAAGTGCTGGAGTGGACCACCGAGGAAAGCCCGCGCCCAGTGCCACCGCACCATGTCGGTGCCACCCCCAGAGCGCGCTCTGTCCCCCCTCGCCTAGACCGCCCCTTGGCCGCAGCCCATGCCCGCCGCTCCGCCTGGACCTAGAGAACACCCTAGACACCCCCGCTGGCCGCCCAACGCCTCACAGCCACCGCTCGCTGTGGACACCGCCGCCTCTGCCGCGTAGAGCGCCACCTCGCCCAGACCACGTGCCACCGCCCCTACGGTCGCATTCAATGCCTAGAGCACCGCCAGGGAACCGCACGTCGATCGCCCTCTGCAGCCATGTCTCTACCCCGCCGTAGCCATGTCGCCACCGTCGCCTGCCCATCTCGCTCGGTCTCACCGTCGGGCCTATAAAAGGAGCCCTCCCCAGCCTCTTCTATCCACAGCATTCCACTCCCCTCACCTCTCTAAACCTCACCCACCTCTAGCCGGAGCAAGGCGAGCTCTGCCTCGCCGAAATTGGAGCCGGAGCAGCTGCGGCAGGAGGAGAAGGGCGCCGCTGATTGCGACCACCCCAAGCTCCACCAACCGCGCCTCGCCTCGCCGTCGTCTTCCACTTCGTTTGCCTGTCTAGCCGACCCCGCTGGAGCCCTGGTACGTCCCCAGCAGACCCCCACCGAGCCGTTAGGGTTCGAGCTCGCTGGCGACCTGTTCGTCGTCGACAACGACCCTCAGCCGTAGATCTGCCTTCTAATCCTACGGCCCACAGCGCGCGTACCGTTTCGCGTGTTAAGTGTCGGTGACAAGCGGGACCCCCCTGTTAGCTGAGCCCCGCGCTGCGGAGCGCCACTGGGCCGGCCCAAGTTTTTTCCCACGCTAGCTCACACATTCAAATCTGGATTTTTCTTTTTAGTTAAATCTAGCTTCTATCCACTATTTCAAAATTTAATTCTGGGAGTTTTACAAATCCAAATTGCATGAAACAAATTTTTCCTGAAAGGTATTAAGATGATCTATCCAAGTCCATTGGATTTAATTCAATCAGAGTTATAGATCTCTCCTAATAAAAATAAGAAGACAGAAGCATTTGCAACTTGCAACATTTTTATAAAATCAACCAAGTTAGCTTTTGAGTTGATTCCAACTCTCAAAAATCACATTTCATCATATCTATCTAAATATGTAATAATATTAAGGTTTACGTATAGTGACTTTGGACTAGTACCAAAATAATGCTAGATGGGCATTTCTAGTCACTTTAAATCATTAAATAATGAACTTAAACCAAAGTAATATTGATCCAACCTTTAAATCTCATTCCCACATGTTAGAATATGTGGTGAGGACATGTGTCCACATGATCCCATATTTTGGTGGTGAATATGAAATTTTAGTTAAATTTTCAATGAGTAGAAATTACTTTTCTAAAATAAAAAGAATGAAACTATGAAATTAAACTTGAGATGCTTGTGATGATAATAGATCATCAAATGTGTGTCTTAGAATGCTACTTAGCCTAGTTAAGTATTGTTTGGTGATTGTGTACTCCCTATGTATTTATAGACGATAGTACCGACCAAGCTTTCGAGGAGGAGGAGTTCTACCAAGAAGAAGAAGAAGAAAACTTCAACCACTGCACCAACCAAGGCAAGCTACTATTAGAAAGCTAGCACTTTTAAGTGCAAGCCACCATTAACAATGCAAGCTAACCCTTGCAAGTTTAGTGCTTAGCAAACTAGAATCAAAGTAGATGGTTTAGCAAGGATGTCTTAGGCATGCTTTGATCACACCCCCTTTGACTAGTAGTACCCCAAGTCTTAGTTACAAGTTTTACTCCCTTAGTTTACACAAAGTTCTTTACTTGTTTTGAAGGTAGCATAAAAAGTATAAAACTTGACCTATTTAGAACCCTTTAGATGTCATTCTATGGCATGAGATTGAACCCATCTTTTCCACCTTAGTGAACACTCTTAACTTGGTATTTTAGAGTAGATAAAAAACTTGAGTCACTTTAGATGGGATTACTTGGTGAAAAGGAATTATGAAAACCTTGGAATGATGAGTCATTCTATTGAGATGTTTTGACATGTGTTGAGAAACACAAATGGTTGATGAGGATGAAAATGTTGAGGCATGAGCCTTAACCCTTTTATAAAACTGATGGTTGGATCCGGATGCGATACCATTCCAAATTTACCGTACAACCACATTACCTGAATTGGGTAAGGCTTAGCTAGAAATTTATATGCATTAGTATTAGTTCCCTCACGGGAGAGGTCTGAGCTGAGGCTACCTCTCATGATGTCCACCTATGCAGTGCCCAAGATGACTGATGGTTATGGTTGGGAGGCCATGCTCATATGAGAGGTGCTTATACTAGGGTGTGTAAAGGGAAGGTTATGTTTGATTATCTGCATACTAAGTATGATTATTCAGGGTTATCCCTGACAGATGTATCGAATCTTGTGGTGAAAGTGTACAACCTCTACAGAGTGTCAAACTATTCGAATAGCCGCGTCCGTGGTTATGGACAGTTGGAATGGCCATACTGTTTCGTTGTCAGATGTTCTCTAAATAACCTGAAATGAATGATGGATCTTGACTTGACCACAACAGGGTTGTGTTTATGACAATAGTTTCCCCAACTTAAGTGATTCTAGAGTTTTACTTTATCTTTCTTTGCTTCAGAACTCAGCTTAGGTTTCAAACTTAACTTTATAGTTAAGCATAGATTTAGCACTTTAACTTAAATTCATAATACTTTATAGTGGTAGATTGCGAGTACTTAAAGAGTACTCATGGCTTTTGTCCCTAGCTATTATCATGGCCAGACTATGAAGGAGTCTATCAAGATGATGGCCAACAGGACAGCTATGATAACTATGATTATCTGCCTTCGTCAGCATTGCCTGTGCCCTTGAAGATGGACCCCACCGCTACGCTTATCTTTTATTTCCGCTGCTTGTTGTATTAAGACTGGATCATGAGATCCTTATTCGTGTAAGACCTTATGAATGGTCTGTAATGGATGATGTACTGTGATATCCAATCCGTTATGTCTCGCAAAAATGGTAATCCTGGGATTGCGAGGTATGGCATAACGGGCATCTGGGATTAAAAATCCGGGTGTTGACACGTGAGTTGTGAAACTATTCCACACTCTTTCATGTGTGTGCTAAACTCGTAACTTAGATACTCACCTCCATGGTCGGACCGCAGAAATTTGGTCTTTCTGTTACGATGATTTTCCACTTCATTCTGAAATTCCTTGAACTTTTCAAAGGTTTCAGACTTGTGTTTCATCAAATAGATATACCCGTATCTACTCAAACCATCCGTGAAAGTAACAAAATAACGATATCCACCTCGCGCCGACACACTCATTGGTACAGATACATCAGTATGTATGATTTCCAATAAATCTGTCGCCCGTTCCATTGAACCTGAAAACGGCATTCTAGTCATCTTACCCATAAGGCATGGCTCACATGTATCAAATGATTCAAAATCAAGAGATTCCAAAAGTCCATCAGAATGGAGTTTCTTCATGCGTTTAATGCCAATATGACCTAGACGGCAGTGCCACATATATGCAGATATATCATTATCAAGTTTAATCTTGTTAGCATTAACATTATGAATATGCGTAATATTACTATCGAGATCCAACAGAAATAAACCATTCAACACAGGTGCATGACCATAAAAGATATTATTCATATAAATCGAACAACCATTGTTTTCAGATTTAAAGGAATAACCACTTTGCATCAAACACGATCCGGATACAATGTTCATGCTCAGTGCAAGCACCAAATAACAATTATTTAGGTTTATAACTAATCCCGATGGCATATGGAGAGGTAGCGTCCCGACAGCGATCACATCAACTTTTGATCCATTGTCGACCCGCATCATGACCTCATCCCTTGCCAGTTGTCGCTTGTTCCACAGCCCCTGAATCGAGTTACATATATTAGCAACCGATCCCGTATCAAATACCCAGGTGCTACTGTGAGTACTAGTCAAGTACACATCAATAACATGTATATCATATATACCTTTGTTTTCCTTGCCGGACTGCTTGTCCGCCAAATACTTGGGGCAATTGCGCTTCCAATGGCCAGTCCCCTTGCAATAGTAACACTCGGTGTCAGACTTAGGGCCAGCTCGGGGTTTCTTTTCAGGTGTGGCAACAGATTTGCCACCCTTCTTTCCCTTGTGCTTGCATTTCTTGTCCTTCTTGAAACTGGTGGTTCTATTGATCATCAACACTTGATGTTCTTTCCTAATCTCCACTTCTGCAGTCTTAAGCATTGACAGAAGCTCGAGAAGAGACTTCTTCATGCCCTGCATATTATAGTTCATCACAAAGCTCTTATAGCTAGGTGGCAGAGATTGGAGAACACGATGTATGCCTAAGTCGATGGGAATCGTTATTCCCAAGGACACAAGCTTATCGGCGTACCCATACATTTTGAGTACATGCTCACTAACGGAGCTGTTCTCCTCCATCATGCAGCTAAAGAACTTTTCAGTAGCATTATAACTCTCTACGGCAGCATGGGTATCGAAAATCATTTTTAATTCTCCCATGGTATCAAAGGCATTGCCGTTTTCGAAATGCTTTCGAAGTTCTGGCTCTAGCCCATACAGTATGCCGTAATGAACTAAGTTGTGGTCCTCCTGACGAGTCACATAGACATTCTTTTCCTCGTCAGGGGCATCAAGAGCTGGTGGGGGGCCTAGCAGCGCATCTAGCACATATTGCTTTTGTGCAGCAGTGAGGAGAATCCTCAAATTCATAGCCCAGTTGGTGAAGTTGCTACCATTCGGAGCAAGTTTCTCTTTCTCCATGAACACATTGAAATTAAAATCAGGTGGTGCCATCTACAACAGAATTTGTAAAGTTTATTCAGACTAAGTTTATGATAGAGTGAGTTCAACTAATCCAAATTACTAATGAACTCCCACTAAAAAACGACATCCCTCGTGTCCTTTTGGTGATTACATGAACCAAATCCACTACACCAAGTCCGATCATCACGTGAGTTGATGTAGCTTCAAAGGCGAGCATCTATATGGGCATCATATCAACTATATGACTCATGCTTAACCTTTTGGTCCGTATTCCGAGGCCATGTCTGTACATGCTAAGCTCGCCAAGTAAGAACCTTAGTATTCGCGTGTGTAAAACTGTCTTACACCCATTCCTATGAAGACGTTGGTTCGAGTACACCCGATCATCACGTGATTTCTCGAAACACGATCCACAGAACGGTGCATACTCAAGGAAGAACACATTTTTATCTTGATATCTAAATGAGGGATCATCTTACAATGCTACAGAAAGCGCCAAACTAGCAGTATAAGATGCTAACATCTAATGTGTAAAGTGAGATGATATGGTCCATGCATTTGATCTCTATCATTTGCATCGTGGTATGATCTCTATCATTCCTTTGTGTGTAAGGCCAATGTCTATGGAACTTACACGTTGAATGTGTTGTAAGAGTATCTATCATACATCTACTTACAACAATACCATATCAATACACTAGCCCAGCAACGATCTAAACTAGACGCCTCTAATTTATCAATTGCAAGTTTTATGTGGCTTAGGGCTTTCGGAGATGGAACCGTTCTTACCTACGAACATGAACCACAACGAGGATAACCAAGTTATTAGCAACTCGTTGTAAATCAGATATTGACTATAGTAGGAGAGACAGACACCTGCCAGCCACTTATGCAAAACTAGTTGCATGTCAGTCGTGGAACTGGTGTCATGTACGATGACATGTAAGGTTGGTCCGGGCCGCTTCATCCCACTATGCCACCAATATCCAAAATACATAGAAGATGCAAAGCACCTACGCATAGATCAGGCTCCGATACCACTGTTGGGTCCATAGCATAGAAAACAAAAAAATCCTATGATGAGAACTACACGCCAAGATCTATCTACTAGGTACAAAGCAACAGGTGGACATACATCCATCGAGAACTTACCCCCGAAGACAACGAGTTTTGTTAACAAGTAGGAACTCGTGGTTGATGTAGTCGTACACTTGACGATCTCAAGATCGTGAGGAAGTCCGAGCGCCGCAACTCAGTAGCGCATCCACACTCGCACACACGTTCAAGCCATCGGACAACCTCCACCTCCTCGCTCCAGCGATCCAGCGGAAGCAGCAACTCCTTCCAGACGAAATGCCACCGGGAACATGTATCTCGCTAATCCGAGACCATGGGGGAATAATTCTAGAGGGGGAGAGAGATCCTTCACGAGGAGGAGTCTAGAAGAAGGAGGAAGAGGGGGCCTTTTATAAGAGGAGGGGGGTGCCCCTCCCCATGGCCGGCGCATGGGGGAGGTGACCCTTCACCTCCTCCATTCATGTGGTGGTAACCCCTCCACATTAAAATGACTCATGCATATTCAACGATGACTTCTGTGATCGTGAGAACCTTTAACGCTTGTAATTTAATCCCTTTGTCTCTTGATATAATACATGTTCGAGATTCGATCATCGGTATCCAAATACCTAGTTTGATCTCGTTACCGACATGCACTCTTTTCTCGTTCCCGTGATATAACATTCTAGTGATCACATCACTTGCTTGCAAACTATCTCAATGTGATATCACCGAGAGGGCCCAGAGTATATCTATCCGTCATCGGGATTGAAAAATTCCACTCTTGATCCATGAGCGTCAACATAACACCTTCGTAGCACTGAACCCATATTTATAGTCACCTAGTTACGGTGTGACGTTTGATGTTATCAAGATACTCTTCTGGTGTTACCAATTAACATGATCTCATGGTCTAAGGATAAAGATTACTTCGTATGATGTTATAGCAATGTAAACATAATGACTTGATCGTAATGCTATACTTCGGATGAATGTTCATCACATCATTTCACAAATGTTGTGACCTTGTTATTAACAACATCCAATGTCCATGATCAGGAAACCTTGATCATCTTGTTAATCAACAAGCTAGTCTATAAGAGAGGCATAACTAGGAACCCTTTTTGTTTATTAAACACACATGTATTGATGTTTCCGATCAATACAATTCTAGCATGCAAAATAAACATCTATCATATATAAGGAATACATAATAACAACTTTATTATTGCCTCGCAGGGCATATTTCCTTCAGTTAATGCAAAGGGGATGAGCACTAGAAACGCAATTGCCCTGAGTACTTTGAGGATAAGAAAGCCGGCAAGATAGCCGCCAAAGACAAAGGTATATGTGATATATGTTAGGTATATAATTTCCGGGTATCCTCACTGTGCCTCACGGACTAGGGTGGCCCACTTTGGGTTAGAGCTTTGCTTCACGGGCGGCCTAGTCAAGGAGAAGAGACGGAGTCGAGTCCGGCTACGGGAAGGCCCAGAAGACTTACCGACATAGGCCTGTAGTATTACTTGTAAAATAGTTCAAGATGTACTCTGTGACTGACTCTTAGTCGTAGCCGTATAGGTCTCTCCTGTTATCCCTAGGCCGGATATCTATATAAGTTGTCCTAGGACAAGCCTTTAGGGCACCCCACAATAGTCTACAATCTCAACTCGCACAGGAAAAACCCTTGTAACCCATATTCTGGCTCTACCGTATTACTAGATTGCTAGCAGGAGTAGGATCCGTCCGAAGCCGGCGGATTCGAACCTCGGTAAACTTGTGTGCTCACTGAAAGAACATTTCATGGTTCCCTGTGTTTTGAGTGTTAGATAACAATACTGTGGAGTTTCTCTCATGTGTGGTAAGTGTGCATGGAATGATTTTGTGTTTGGGGGGCCGGATTATCCGCCCCCATCAAGGGCCAGATAATCCAGCCTAACTCATTTGGCAATGGCAGCCAAGGCGTGACACTCTGAGTGGGTTCGGATTTTCTGCCGGAAAATCCGAACAGGGGCGGTTTTTCCTCCCCTAGCCAGATAATCCGGCCCTCGCATGAGGCCGGATAATCTGGCCCCCAAAAGACGATCAAAGGCATCCAAGGCACGACACTCTGAGTAGGTTCGAATTTTCTCCAGAAAAATCCGAACGGGGGCGGTTTTTTCCTTACCTGGCTAGATAATTCGGCCCTCGCATGGGACCAGATAATCCACCCCCCAGGAGACGATCAAGGGCAGGCTCGGTGCATCGCTCTGAGTGGGGGAGGATTATTTGCTGGATCATCTGAGTCTGGGGCGGAGTTTTCCCCAGGCCAGATGATTCGGCCCTCACTTGGGCCGGATAATCTGGCCCCAAATGGCTCCAACAGCTCTGTGGGTGCAGGGGGTATAAAAGCCCCTTCATCCCCTCCATTCAGAACTCTGGATTCATTCGAAAAGTGTCAGACCCATTGCAAGAGCTCTCTCTAGATCTCCCACTTCAACCACCCGAAGGCTCCAATATTTGGTGGAATTGAAGGAGGAGACAATCTACGTCTTCAACATGAATCAAGCGCACCAACTCCTCTCCATTCACTTAGAGAAATCCCTGATCTAGTATTCTCGTTAATATCTAGATCTTGTGTTTTGTTATTGATAACTTGTTCTTGTGGCAGCTTGTTGTCATTACGGGATCCTCCAATTTGGTTGTGGAGTTGTGCCCCGATAGTTGTGTAAAGGAGCCGGTTCCCGCCTCGAAGGGTTCCTATAGTGGAAAGGTGGATCAGGCCTTTGGTGGCGGGATCCATCGGAGAACAGGGTGAGGCCTATTGTGGCGTGGTGGTCTTAGTACCGCCCACCCCTCCAACACAGATGTACTTCCTTTAACAAGGAAGGAACTGCGGTAAAATAAATCATGTGTCTCCGCGTGCTCCACTATGCTTTACTCGTTCCTCTTTATCACTCGCCTTTACTCGCTAGTATCTCGGTTTGCATATAGGTAAATTCTTCTTAATAGCTTATCTAGAGAATTTACCTTTTGTGTCAAGCCTAAAATTGAAAAAGCATTAAAAATTGAAGTAGCACCTATTCACCCCCCTCTAGGTGCCCATACGATCCATTTCAATTGGTATCAGAGCCCCTGCTCTTTATTCGGGCTTAACCGCCTAAGATAAGTATGGGTACCAAGGAGAATGGGAATGAGGCTGTGGACAAGGTCACAATGGATTATCACAAGACGCTGGAAACATCCTTGTTGAAATCCTTTGAGACCAAGATGGAGGAGATGAAACAAATGATTGCTCGCCTCACATCATCCGTAGCCCCATCTCCATCCTCCTCGGAGGTTGCCACCCTGTCATCCAAGGATAAGGCTAAGACCGGATCCAAGGAAGAGGAAGTGGTAGGTGAAAAACATAATGGTTCCGCCTCCAAGAAGGGAAGTGGTAAGGAGGACTATAGTGAGGTTCATCCCCTATATTCCCCCGATCCACCTATCCCTCTTCCTTATATAAACAATAGGGGTGATCCACCCAAGCTCACTTCATCTTCATTTAATCGCAATTCCTAATGAAGTCTCATGTTTGCAGCTCTTCAATTGAACTTTGGAGGTTCATCGAAGAGGGTCTTCATATTGGAGATCACACCAACTTTACAAGAAGAGAAGTGGTGGATATTCAATTGAATGCAACGGCTCTCCACATGATACAGCTCGGAGTGGGTCCCAAGGACATGCCCCACATTGAGCATCTCAACACCGTTAAAGAAGCTTGGGATGCCCTCACCGATCCTTTATTAGAAATGAAAGCATGAGAAGGAATAGGTATGATGCCCTTAGCAATGAAGCTAAAGGATTCTACATGTTGGATGGTGAAAACCATGAAGATATGTATAGAAGACTCAAGGGCATTGCAACACCATTTAGAAAGCATGGAGCCACTCACATTGATGATGCTTGGATAAAAAGGAAATATGTGAGTGCTCTAATGCCTTTTGAGCCAACAGACTTGAAGAGCTTGCAGGGTAGACACAACTACCATCAAATGACCTCCAATGAAGTCATGCAAGAAATGGGATAATTCAAGGTTGCAGCTAAGAATGCGGAAGATGCTCGTGCCCGAGCCATTGGAATGCAAAAAGGGGTCAATGTTGCTCTGAAGGCAAATGTTGTTGAGCAAGATGAGGATGAAAGAGGTTTCGAGAGTGTCTCCATGGGATGTCCCGAGGAAGTCAAGCGTGCTCATGGTGAGTACATGGCATTCTATGCAAGGAACTTTTGGAAGGATCCAACCAAGGCCAAGTCGGAACTAGAGCGCAAGAATGGGTCAAGTGGAAGAAGAGATAATGGCCCAAAACTGAGAACATGCTACAATTGTGGAGATAGGCTACACTTTGTGGCTGAGTGTCCATATCAAAATAGATAAGACAATGGTGGCAGACTCATCCTTAAAGAAACATCCAAGGCACCTCGAAAGAAGCCATTTATCAAAAAGAATGGCCCTTACAAGAAATAACCCAAGATTGTCTTGGTGGCACAAGAAGAATATTCCTCTGCAAGTGAAGATGAAGAGGATGAAGATAGTGCTCGTGAGGTGGCTGCTATAGCCACTACATTTACTCCATCATCACTCTTCGACTCTCCAAAGGAAAACGTCATCAACAACAACGTCACCTTCCTTATGGCAAGAGGGTCCGAGGTATCATCTTCTATTTCTTCATTTCCTAAGACTAACATAAATATGGACATGGATGATCACACTAGTCTCAAGGTAAAAGAAGAAGTTATTGCTCTGGACAATTTTTTCACTAACCTGCAAGGTGAGCACAAACTTCATTTTGATGCTCTTATGAGTCAACTTGCGCAATCCGAAGATCTCCTCGAAGAAAAGGGCAGAATTGAAAGAGAAGATGCCTTGGAGATAGCCTCCTTGAAGAATGCCTTGGAAGAAGAAGAGGAAGATCGAGTATCCTTGGAAGAGAGACTCAAATCAATTGAGGAGTTTCATGAAGAAGATGTGGCTCGGCTCATCAAAGAACGTGACAACACTCTTTCCAAGGTAAAGAAACTGAAGAAGGAAAAGATTGAATTTGGGGCTGCTCATGCTAGACTCTCAGAGAAGTTTGAGAAACTTGACATTGCTCACAAGGCATTGGAGAGTGAACACTCTACTCTAAATGAGTCTCGTGACCAGCTCCAAACTCAATTGGAGAAGTATGATATGCCCAACACCTCCACACCATCTTGTGGACAAGAATAACTTGCAAAGGGATCTCAACTCAAAGGTAAAGAAGTTCTAGATGAGATACTTAGCAAGCAAAGGAAAAACAATGGAAAAGAGGGTCTTGGTTATATTCCCAAGACAAAGAACAAGAAGGACAAGAAGAAGAAGAAGAAGAAGAAGAAGAAGAAGAAGAAGAAGAGCAAGACTGCTCAACCAAGGACTAGCACCACCACCAATGACAAGTCTAATTATGATGGTTTTGCAGGGGCTAACAATCCTAACTTTGAGTTATATTGTGATTATTATGGTGATTTTTATGCTAGTTATGTAGGTCCTTATGATTGTTACATTCCTTGGTCTATTTGGGTCCCCAAGACCCTTGTCACTAACATGAGAGGACCCATTGAAAAATGGGTACCTAAAACCAAGAAGTAACTTTCTTGCAGGGATATGCTTCCGGTGGGTCTAAATGGGTACTCGATAGCGGGTGCATGAGTCACATGACCAGAAGCAAGGAGATCATCAGGGAGATGCGGCCAACTCATGATCATATAACCGTCTCCTATGGTGACAAGTCAAAATCTGAGGTATTGGGTCTCAGCAAAGTTGTGGTTGCTCACGATATCTCTCTAGTAGACGTCATGGTTGTTGAGACCCTCGGTTACAATTTATTTCAGTTCGTGCCCTTGGTAAGATGGGCCTTGCAGTTTTTATTGATGCTGATTTGGTGGTACTCTTGTGTAGCAAGTCTCTAAAAGTCGCTTTCGTGGGATATGTCGAAAATGACCTGTACGTGGTGGACTTTTCGAGGAAAACCACTACAGGCCTGATGTGTCTTTTCGGAAAGGTTGATGCGGGTTGGTTATGGCATCGCCGACTAGCCCACATCAATATGAGAACTTTGCAAAGTCTCCACAAGGGTGGCCACATCCTTGGACTAAAAGAAAATGTTTCCTTTGCCAAAGATCGTGTTTGGAGGGCTTGTGTTGAAGGGAAAATGCATGACTCTCCTCATTGAAGGGAAAATGCATGACTCTCCTCGTCAAAAAGGATCTTGGAGCTCCTTCATGTGGACCTCTTTGGTCTTCCATCACATGCAAGCCTTGGTGGGAAGAAGTACTACCTTGTGATTGTTGATGATTACTCAAGATACACTTGGGTGTATTTCTTCAAGTTGAAGAGCGATACTCAACAAATTGTCATCGACTTTGCCAACGAGGTTCAAAGTCAACACAATTTCCCCATTTTGGCAATAAGAAGTGATAACGGCTCTGAGTTCAAGAACTACACCTTAAATGAATTCCTAAGTGAAGAGGGGATAAGACATCAATATTCCTCTGCGTACACCCCTCAACAAAATGGTGTTGCTGAGAGGAAGAATCGAACCCTAATGGATATGGCAAGGTCTATGCTAGCTGAATTCAAGTCTCCATATAACTTCTAGGCTGAAGCAATCTCTACCGCTTATCATTCATCCAACCGGCTATACCTCCCTAAAATCTTAGACAAGACTCCATATGAAATACTTACTGGTAACAAGCCAAACATTTCATACTTCTCGGTATTTGGTTGTAAGTGTTTCTTTCTTGTCAAAGGAGTTCGTTTATCTAAATTTGAGTCTAAGGCTTTAGAAGGCATTTTTGTTGGTTATGGTGCCGAATCCCACACTTATAGAGTCTACAATAAGCTCTCCGGAACTGTTGTAGAATCTTGTAGTGTGGTGTTCGAGGAAAATGATGGCTCATGTGCGGGGCAGGTTGATGTTTGTGATGCAGATGTTGAAATACCCCAAGATGCCATAAGAAGAATGGGCGTGGGTTTTTTCCGCCCCATTGAGGAACCCCTTGTGGCGGATCGGGAAGGACAATGCTCTACTCATGTAGAGCCCTCATCTACACAGATTCAACATGCTCCAACCATGGGAGAAACTTCTACACCAACTCTACCAAATGCTGAAGGTCAACATGCTCCTGAATACTCTAGGCTGGATTATCCGGTCGACACCGGATTATCCGGCCATCACTCCACTGACGACCATATTGATCATCATACCGAACAAACAACTGCAAGTCCTAGCCCGGATTTTCCGGCTGACCCTGGATTATCCAGCCACTCGCCAGTTCAAGCAAGTTCCAGTCAACCTAGTGAAGATGCTTCAGGATCTCCCAGGCCGGATTATCCGGCCCCACCCTCTGCCAGATTATCCAGCCCTGAAACTCCTGTAGTGTAGCAGCCTCCTGTTACGGCTGTTGATCCACATCAAGGGCAAGGTTCATCATCTCCGACTCCTGCTAATCAAGTTACAAATCAAGGCCAAGCTAATGATTCCAACGAAGACTCAAATGATGAAGTTTCCCCCAAGAGACAACAAGCTTATTGAACTTCGTCGCAAAGCTCGTGCCGATAGGAACCTTGAGTTAAGGGGTCACACTCTTGACAAAGTTGTAGGTGATCTTCGACGAAGGATTTCCACAAGAAGGGAGTTGGCAAGTTTCAGTGAGCATCAAGCTCACATCTCAATGGTGGAACCCAAGAAAGTGTTGAAGCTTTTGAAGATCCGGATTGGATTGTTTCTATGCATGAGGAGTTGAATAACTTTGAACGCAACAAGGTTTGGAAATTAGTAGAGAAGCCCAAGGATTGCTGCAATGTTATCGGCATTAAATGGATATTTAAAAACAAGCAAGGTGAGAATGACATTGTTGTGAGGAACAAGGCAAGACTCGTGGCACAAGGCTATTCTCAAGTTGAGGGCATTGGTGAGACCTATGCTCCTGTGGCTTGTCTTGAGTCCATCCGTATCCTTCTTGCTTATGATGCTCATAATAATTTTAAATTGCAGCAAATGGATGTTAAGAGTGCTTTTCTTAATGGTCCTCTACATGAGTTGGTATATGTAAAGCAACCCCCGGGATTTGAGGATCCTAACTTCCTGAACCATGTCTACAAACTCGATAAGGTACTCTATGGCCTTAAACAAGCCCCACGTGCGTGGTATCCTATTAACCAATTTGAAGATTGAGAAACAAATCTAATAAATAGTATATTCATCTATCTTATCTGCTTTTCGCTTTTTTAACTCCTCCTCGGTTCTCTGTTATCGGTTGTTTTGTTCCCTTTGTGAGCACCTTAAAGAGCTTTTGCTAGACCGTGGGTTCGAAGTTGGGCAAACCGATCCCACTCTTTTTACTAAGAAGGTTAAGGGGGAGCTCTTCGTATGCCAACTATATGTAAACGACATCATCTTTGGCTCTACTAATAAAGCTATTAATGAAGAATTTCCAAAGCTTATGACTGACAGGTTTGAGATGTCTATGATGGGGGAGTTACGGTTCTTTCTTGGATTCGAGATCAAGCAACTTAGAGAAGGAACCTTCATTAATCAAGCAAAATATATCCAAGACATGCTCAAGAGATTCAAGATGATGGATCTTAATGGCGTCGCCACTCCGATACAAACAAAATGTCACCTTGGACTTAATCCCCACGGTAAAGATGTGGACCAAAAGGTATACCGGGTCCATGATCGGCTCTCTTCTTTACCTCTGCGCATCTAGACCCGATATTGTGTTGAGTTTGGGGGTGTGTGCAAGGTATCAAGCAGCTCCTAAAGAAAGCCACTTAGTGGCGGTCAAGAGGATCTTCTGATATTTTGTTCATTCTCCTAACTTTGGTTTATGGTATCCCAAGGGCTCCAATTTCTCTCTATGTGGTTACATTGATTTAGATTGGGCTGGTGATAAGGATGATCGGAAATCAACTTCTGGAGCTTGTTAGTTCTTGGGAAGGTCTCTAGTTTGTTGGTCTTCTAAAAAGAAGAATTGTATATCTCTCTCCACCGCCAAAGCTGAATATGTTGCTGCTGCTAGTGCCTGCACTCAGTTATTATGGATGAGGCAAAATTTAAAGGAATACGGTGTCAATTGTGACAAGGTGCCTCTTTTATGCGATAATGAAAGTGCAATCAAAATTGCGTATAACCCGGTACAACACACAAGGACGAAGCATATTGAGATTCGGAATCATTTTATTCGGGACCATGTTGCTCGAGGCGATATTGACCTAGCTTTTGTGAGCACGAAGAACCAACTTGCTGATATTTTCATGAAGCCACTTGACGAAGCAAGGTTTTGTTACTTGAGGAATGAGCTGAATATCATTGATTCAAGGAGCTTGTCTTGATTACCCATGCACTCACTCGTACATCTCAGTCTTATTTGGTCTAAATGTGGGCATGGATATAGGGGGAGTGTGGTCCTAATTGATTGCGCTAACCCTCCCCCCGTAATGCTGAAAACAAGTCCAAATCATTCCTCTTAATATCATTTTGTGATATGTGAGCTTATTGATGAGTATTGGTCAGAAACCCAAGATATATCTCCGTGGTGTTATACCACACACTCCAAAAAGGTGGCTTCGGCCACCGCCCTCTTCCATGAGAAGAGCCGAGTTTATTTGGATCTTTTTGGTTGTTTTTGCTCATCTTATGTTCTTATGGGAATCACACTTAATTTTGGCCTTTGGTTGATTTGATTCTTGCAATTTTGATTGTGTAGTACCATCTCAGTTTGGCTCTCTGAATCCTAAGCCTCTCCCTACCCCTAAGCCATCTATTCTTGCACACAAGTCCCTTGTACACCTTGTGGGGGTGTTGTTTGGGGACACGCGGGCCTGAATCTGTGTATAACAGAAATTCAGAATTTAGGCCGGATAATCCGGCCTTGGCGGATTCAGTCTTTAAGGGATGGGGTCAGGGGGAAGGGCTCATAACGAGCAGCACTTCTCCCCCAACCCTCTCCCTCTCCCCAGCCGCCGCCTGCCGTCCCCCACCCTCCCCGGAGCCTCTCTGGCCATCGGATTTTTCGGGCCTCCCCGAATCTTCTTCTCCGCGCCTCCGGGTACCTTCTCCTCCGCGTTCTTCCTCCAATGAGTGAGGGTAACTCCCTCTCTACCCATCTTTGGCTAGATGTGTTGCTTGTTGGGTGGAACATTGTCTAGAAGGATGTTGTTTCACGTATAAAATGTAGTCTTGTAGTATCTAGGCCCGATCTACTTTTTTGCACTCAATCTAGGCGATTCTGAAAATTTCTGCCAGGGCCAGATTATCCGCCCCTAGCCAGGCCGGATAATCCGGCCTGACAGACTAGAAACTGGTTCAGTCTCGTATGGATTTGTGCCTTGAGTATGTTTGGACTATGAACTACTTGCGTACTATTTCTACATTCTCTCTTGGACTTGTTGCTTATCTTGTTCTCTTCACAGGTGGTTCCAGTGCTCCCAAGACCTACAAGCGCTATCCTCGTGGTAAATACTTTCGGGACGACGGTGAGGGTAACTTAGTGGACGAGGTTGAGCTAAGGAGAAGAAAGAACGAGGAGAAGCGCATGGCTGAACATGCAAAGTGGGATAGGAAGGGTGTGTCCAAGAGGAAGGGCAAAGCCCAAGATTAACTATAAGAAGATGGACCCTGTTACCTTCTCTTCCGTTCGTCATTGGGATCTGTTTGATGAAGTGCTGCATGATACTGACATGGGTGACTCTCATTTTTGGTGCGCTTCACAAAAGGGTATCTATGAAGATGTGTATGCGCAGCAGAAGATTCGTCCTATGCATCCTCTGGTTCTTGCTGGTGCTTTGGAGAAGCCTCACCTTGTTGATGCCATGTATGTGTGTGAGAGGATGGGGCTGCACCATCTCATGGCCCTTCAATGCTCCTATGATTCTGAGATTGTGAAGCAGTTCTTCTCCACCCTGGTCATTTGTGGGGATGATCACCGCACCATGAAGTGGATGACCCGTGATAGGCCTATGCAAGCTGATTTCCGTATTTTTGTTGAGGTTCTTGGTTATTCCTTCCGCCATAGGGATCGTGCTAGTGGTCACCGCATCATCACCCAACTCAAGCCCAACAAAGATGTCGCCCTCTCTCCGTGCACCGATGACAATGGTATTGTGGGCACCCTTGCTGGTATGTCTCCCATATATGCTAGCTTGGTGGGTCTCTTTGATGATTCTATCACTCCAAGTGGAGGCAACAATGAAGCATCCATGGTCACCTTGTTCAGCTTCTTGCCTTCTCTCATGAGGTGGCATCCTGTGAGGATGAGTCTATATCATACCAGCTGGATGTGATGGATTTTATTTACCATGAGTTGACTGATGCCATGTTCAATAGGCTTTCCATCCCATATGCTCCTTACATCATGATGCTGATCAAGCACCTTCTCCCCACTAAAGAGTTCAACATTGATGTTGTGCACAAGGCCAAGAAGATCTACACCAAGGTTAGGAAGACCTCTCACCCCTCCTCTGCTCCTGAGGGCCTCATGAGGGATGCTCGTGCTAGTGCTCGTAGGCCCCCAATTCCTCCTATTGCTCGTGAGATCAAGCAGCTCAACTGGTCCTAGTGGAACATTCTTTGCATGGGCGTGGACACCCGCAAAGTCCACTATGAGGCTTACAAGCAGCGCCATGAGATGGATCACTCTCAGCAGCTCATCCTTCACCATGTGTCCGGTGCTTCTGGCGATCCCCCTGCTTCTACTCCTCCCACACCATATGCTCGATGGAACTCTTCTTCTAGGCTTAACTATGGAGAGCTGGAGCGCCACCTGTTTCCTTCCACGGACACTGCTGATGATGAGGAGGATGACACAGAGGAGCTTGAGGATGAGGACGAGGATGAGTACTTCGAGTGATCCCTTTGGGCGTTAGCATCGCTCTTCTTCCTTTTTGGCGTCTCGATGCCAAAGGGGGAGAAGTAGTTCTATTAGGTATCCAAGGATTTGCATGGGTCAGGCACAAGCTCTTGCTCTTAGCGTTTCGTTTTTTTCCTCGCTTGTGCCCCTTTTTAGCGTTGAACTTTTATGTGTGTTTTGTGCCGTATGAGACTTTGTTTGTGTGGCTGTGGATTTATCTTGTGGATTATTCATATGGAGTCATCTATCTTATTGGATATTCTTATGGCTATTGGATATCTATATCAAGGGAGGCGCTCACTATGGCTATCATTGGATATTCTTATAATGTGTTGAGGACGCATCTATCTCCCTACCGGTGGTATGAGCTTTTCACATATGTTGCAATGAAATAGACGTATACCCTCTTGTGTGTATTTGTAATCAAATGCAATTTTTAGTATGCACACATTGAGGGGGAGTTTTTTTTTCATTCATTAAATCTTGTTATCTTGAGATCTATCATGCAAATCCTAGTATTGTCAACTAACACCAAAAAGGGGGAGATTGAAAGAACATTTCATGGTTCCCTGTGTTTTGAGTGTTAGATAACAATATCGTGGAGTTTCTCTCATGTGTGCTAATTGTGCAGGGAATGATTTTGTGTTTGGGGGTCTGGATTATCCACCCCCATTAAGGGCCGGATAATCCGGCCTAACTCATTTGGCAATGGCAGCCAAGGCGCAACACTCTGAGTGGGTTCGGATTTTCTCCCGAAAAATCCGAACAGGGGCGGTTTTTCCTCCCCTGGCCGGATAATCCGGCCCTCGCATGAGGCCGGATAATCCGGCCCCAGAAGATGATCAAAGGGAGCCAAGGCGCGACGCTCTGAGTAGGTCCAAACGGGGGCAGTTTTTCCTTCCCTGGCCGGATAATCCGGCCATCGCATGGGACCGGATAATCTGGCCCCAGGAGACGATCAAGGGCAGGCTCGGCGCGTCGCTCTGAGTGGGGGTGGATTATTTGCCGGATCATTCGAGTCTGGGGCGGACTTTCCCCCAGGCCGGATAATCCGACCCTCACTTGGGCCGGATAATCCGGCCCCAAATGTCTCCAACAGCTCCGTGCGTGCAGGGGTATAAAAGCCCCTTCATCCCGTCCATTCAGAACTCTTGATTCATTCGAAAAGTGTCAGACCCATTGCAAGAGCTCTCTCTCTAGATCTCCTGCTTCAACCACCCGAAGGCTCCGATCTTTGGTGGAATTGAAGGAGGAGACAATCTACATCGTCATCATGAATCAAGCGCACCAACTCCTCTCCATTCACTTGGAGAAATCACCGATCTAGTATTCTCGTTAATATCTAGACCTTGTATTTTATTATTGATAACTTGTTCTTGTGGCAGCTTGTTGTCATTACGGGAGCCTCCAATTTGGTTGTGGAGTTGTTCCCCGCTAGTTGTGTAAAGGCGCCGGTTTCCACCTCGAAGGGTTCCTATAGTGGAAAGGTGGATCAGGCCTTTGGTGGCGGGATCCATCGGAGAACATGGTGAGGCCTATTGTGGAGTGGTGGTCTTAGTATCACCCACCCCTCCAACGTAGATGTACTTCCCTTAACAAGGAAGGAACTGCGGTAAAAAAATCTTGTGTCTCCGCGTGCTCCACTACGGTTTACTCGTTCCTCTTTCTCACTCGCCTTTTACTCACTAGTAGCTAGGTTTGCATATAGGGAAATTCTTGTTAATAGCTTATCTAGATAATTTACCTTTTGTGTCAAGCCTAAAATTGAAAAAGCATTAAAATTTGAAGTAACACTTATTCACCCCCTCTAGGTGCCCATATGATCCATTTCACTCACTGTCCCGGAACACCATACATCTCACACCCTTCTCTTTCGCACGCCTCAAGGACCCTCTCATGGCATACTTATCATCAATCTGACAATAGGTGGCGCCCACCGTGGGGCCAGTGAGCTTCGGGTCTACGTTCCACGCAGAATCTGCAAGAATCACAATTGGCGAGACCATCGCCGTCGGTCGCATCCTCTATGCCAGCGACGTCCCTTTCATCATTCTCGACGAGACTTGGATTCCAGCTATGGAGGTCGTGACTGCCTACACCATCATGTATTTTGGTGAGATCGATGTTTACATCGGTTTCGTTGAACCTGCCCCACCCACCCCAGTGGTGATGATAGAGGCAGAAGAAGTTTCTGGATCCATTTTGTCCGTGGAGGCGGCTGAGTTCCGGATCTCAGAAAACCCTAATCCCACCCAGGCCGCACCTATCACGGAGATAGTGGAGAAAGCTGAGCCTAAAGCAGATCTTGTGGTGCAAGTCGGATCTGGAGTGGATCTCCCTAGGGAGGCTGAATCCTAGACCGATCTACCCATCGAGGTCAAAATCCAGGAGGAGCAAGACAACAACTTTGGTTCTGGCTCTGCCAACGCCGGAACAGATCAACCTTTCCTAAGGCATACGTTGAGGCGCATAATGCTGCAAGGCCCAAGCGTGGATGAGGTTCTCGAGACCATTAGGCGTTTCGAGGAAGCCCACGACGAAAGCCACAACTACCTCAGGACGCACGCGTCACACTTTGTCAGATATGTCGGATCCGAATCTAGCTCTGCCGATGCTGGAGACAAAGAAGACTCAGTGCTGGAGGCGATCGGAACAAACACTGACTTGCCAGCATCTTCAGATGATTCAATGGCATTGGCGGATTTCCAAAAGTTCTCCGCGGAATATGAAGAGGAGTTCAACTCCAAAGCTGGAGAAGAAGGAGAAGCCATGGACGAAGGATCCGGAGAAAACTCTCCCAAAGCACAAGATGAAATGGATCTCGGAGACAATCCCGATGTCCATATGTCCGAAAGTACCGATCATAGCTTGACTCCAGGAAATGGACCAAAAGTTGTTTTTGCTACCGGCGCTGCCAAGAAGGCAAAGAAGAAGAAGAAGAACAAGACTCTGGCAAAAGATTCTCCAGCAGAGGAAGTGGTTTCCGAAGAATACGGACAAGAATCGAATGGAGCCCTAATCCTAGACGAGCCAAACAAAACTCCGTTGGATGGATACGTGGTTACTGCTGGTGCCCATAAACTCATCGATTCTGCATTAACTATACTGCTGCAGAGCTTACATCTGTAGAATTGGAAGAAAGGGCCCAAGCCCTAGAAGCGCGTCGTCATGTACTCCTGGATGAGGCTAACAACCTTATGGAAGAGAACAAGCGCATTGCATCTGCGGGGCAGTTCAACTCCCTACAACATCAAAAGACCCGGAACGGCCCGGAGCGCGCTAACAAAAATTTGGAAGTCCACAAGACCCTCTTTGAGGGAGATGACACCATCAAGGGAGAACCTCGGCTAGATAGCAAGGGAGATCTGGTGTATGGAATGCTAGTGGAAAATGCTGCTGCAGCTCGAGATATCCTGGCGAACAACCCAAGCCCAGATCAAGTTCGGTTGGGCGTAAAGCTACTTACTAAGGGTTTCTCCTCCTGACATACAAGCCGTCCGACTGAACCTCACCACAATGGGGGAAACGAAGGACGAAGGAACGACAGACCGCGCGTTGAGTCAAGCCGGCAGGGGGCTCGTCATAATGAAGACCCTCCCCGGAACCAGAATAATGACGCTCCGGATGGAGGCCGGCATTCAGCCGGAAACAATCCACCTGCACCACCCTCTCCACCAAGTAGCCATCATACTGGCTCTCGAGGAGGCCAAGGAGGGCGTCGTGGCGGAGGAGGTGGTGGCAGAAGTAAAAGTCCAGCTCCAAGGCATCGCAGCCACAGCGAACAACCAAGACGGCGTTCCCTGTCACCAAGTGACGCGAGACACCGGATCAACTCTAACATAGAGGCGCGGTGCTACGAGAACGATGATATCTACGTGGGTCCAAAATGCTTCGGACCACGAATTCGACAAACACACTTCCTGGAAGGATTTGCTATCTCAAGACACATCCAAGCCTATGACGGTGTGGCCCGGCCAGATACTTGGCACCAGGAATTTTTCCAGGCTTGCTGCATCGCAAAAGGCGGAAATAGCTTGGTCGCGACCCGGTATCTCCCACTTATGTTGAGGAAGACGGCATGATCCTGGCTTAATGAACTTTCGGAAAACACCATTCACAACTGGTATGACATGTAAAGTGCATTCTTTCAGAATTTCGAAGGCACATACGGAGGCCCTGTATGGTAGTAGACCTGCAGCATTGCACCCAGAAAGCCGTAGAAACCTGCCGAGATTATCTGAGATGATGGATCGACACTAAGAACTCCTGCGAAGGGGTCAATGATTAAATTGTGATTGAAGCTTTCATTGCAGGACTCCCAATTGGTCTACTACGTCACCATTTGAAGTGCGACAAGGTCACTGATCTGGGAGAGATGATAGAAACGGCAAGCAAATATGCAGATGCCGATGATGACGCAGAAGGACTACTGAACGTCCTAGAAGTACCATAGTCGGCAAAATAGCTGAAACAACAAGCTTAGAAGCGCAAGAACACCTCGGAATAAAAGCCCAACGTGGAAACCACAATTGTCACTGCTACTTTTGGGTCTGGAGGACGAGGAGGGCACGGAGGCGGCCGTGGACGCGGTCGTGGGACATCAAGAGTACAGGGTAGAGGAGACCAGCAACCTGGCAAAACCTACTCCTGGGCCGACATTGCCAACAATCCGTGTGTGCATCATTTAGATGCCAACGGGGGCTCGTCCCTCACAAATGCCGATTGTCGGTTCAATGAAGACATCAGGAAAGACGATTCCGCTGGCTACAGGGCTAAGCGGAAGAAGGGAAAGAAGAATCCCAAAAAGAAAAAGAGACCAAGGAAGATTCTGACATGGAGGAAGCTGAGCCTTCAAATCCCAAGTCGGATGGAAAGAAGAACTTCCCAACAAAGAAAGACACTTATGTCACTTTCCTTCGGTCTCAGCTAGCTAAGGTCAATAAAGTAGTCTTGCATGAGCTCAACGCAGCTGTTCCATCTGTCCCGCAATTCTTGGACTGGTTGGAAGTGATAATCACCTTTGACCGTGTTGATCATCCGCCTAAGTTGAACATGCGAGGAAAATACGCCTTAGTCATTAATCCACTTATTGATGGCTATGGATTCTCCAAGACTCTCATGGACGACGGTAGCAGCATCAACATCCTCTACATCGAAACGCTACGTCAGATGAGGATCTCGGAAACTTAGTTGAATCAAAACTCTGTGATCTTTCACGGAGTTGTCCCAGGAAGACAAGAAAATTCCCTGGGAGAGATCAGTTTGGATGTTACCTTTGGAACTCTAAAGAATTACCGGACGAAAGCACTTTCCTTCGAAGTGGTCCCTTTCAAGAGCGCATACCATGCTATATTCGGACGTCCGTCTTACTGGGCTTTCATGGCTCGTCCGTGTTACATTTATAATATGATGAAAATTCTAGGTCCAAAGGGCGTGATCACCATTAGGGGAGACCTGAACAAAGCACGAGAGTGCGAGGACAAAATGCTGCCTTTGCTAAAGCCGTACGGCATGCCCAAGAGTACCAGGAGATCAAGAAGACCATCGACACGTCCGAGATGCCTGCAACGAAGAAGGAGGTGACAAAGCCGACTCTAGAGTTCAAGGCATCAGAAGAGACAAAGACGACGCCATTGAAGGATGATGACCCTGCCATGGTGACCCATATATGTGTAGGTTTAGATAGCGCATAGGAAAGCACGCTCGTTAAGTTCCTCCAAGCAAATCAAGATATCTTCGCATGGAAGCCATCTGACATGACCGGAGTATCTAGGGAATTTGCCGACAACTCTCTAAATGTACACCAAAATGCTAAACCCGTCAAACAGTCCTTACAATGTTTTAGCGATGAAAAGAGAAAAGCCATAGCTAAGGAACAAGCCCGGCTCGAGTTAGCCGTATTCATAGAAGAGGTCATCCACACTGAGTAGTCGTCCAATCCTGTAATTGTCCCTAAAAAGGGCACCACTGATTTAAGGATGTGTGTTGATTATACTGCCTTGAACAAGGCTTGTCCTAAAGATCCGTTCGCTCTGCCTAGAATTGATCAAGTCATCAATTCTACGGCAGGCTCGAAACTCCTATGTTTTCCCGACGCATATTCCGGTTATCACCAAATCTAGATGAAGGAATCATACAAAGTCAAAACTTCAATCATAACCCCCTTCAGAACCTTCTATTTCGTTACGATGCCCTTTGGGCTAAAAAATGCAGGAGCTACATACCAGCGCACTATGCAGCGTTGCCTCCATGATCAAATTGGACGCAATGTATATGCATATGTGTACGACATAGCGGTGATGTACAAAAAGAAGGAAACCTTAATTTCTGACTTGGAAGAAATGTTCGCCAATTTACGAAAATACAACATAATGCTTAACCCAAAGAAATGTTTCTTTGGAATATCAGCCAGAAAATGGTTAGGTTTCATCGTGTCTCAAAGAGGCATAGAGGTGAACTGAGACAAAATTAAGGCTATACTCAATATTTCTAGGCTGACTCGCATGATGGACGTTCAAAGACTAACTGGTTGCATTGCTGCAGTCAGTCGGTTCGTAAGACAGCTCGCTAAAATAGCTGCACCACTTTACAAGATCCTAAAAAAGACCAAAAAGTTCGCTTGGACTGATGAAGCTGAAGCTAAACTACAAGACCTGAAAGCAATACTCTCATCTGCTCCTATCCTTGCAGCACCGGAACCTCGTGAACCGATGTTTCTCTATCTCGCTGCGACAAACAGAGTTGTGAGTGTCGTCATGGTGGTGGAGAGAAGAGAGGAAAAACAGGAACACCTGGTGTAACGTCTGACATACTACCTCAGCGAAGTCCTAACTGAATCAAAGCAGAAGTATCCGCACTATGTAAAGCTGGCTTACTATGTGTTCTTTGCATCCCGGAAGTTATGGCATTACTTCCAGGAACATCCAATTACCATGGTGAGCACAGCTCCCATGAGAGACATAATCAATAATAGCGACGCTATAGGACGTGTCGTAAAATGGGACATATAGCTTTCAACTTTCGACATTGAGTACAAACCTCATACACCAATCAAATCCCAAATCCTAGCTGACTTTGTCGCTGATTGGACAGAGACAACGGAAAATATGACCCTCCCAGAGTCGGAATAATAGACCTTGCATTTTGACGGGTCTAAGGCGCTCGGGGGCTCGGGGGCTGGCGTGGTGCTCAAATCACCCCCAAGGAGATAAGATTTTCTATGTGTTGCAGATCCACTTCATGGCAACAAACAACATTGCTGAATATGAAGCACTGATGCATGGAATCCGGATTGCTAAGGATATCGGCATCCGATGATTAATGTGTTATGGAGATTCGGATCTTGTTGATCAACAAGTGTCGGATATCTGTAATGCAAATAAACACATGGCAACATATAGAGCTGTCATGGATGAACTATCTAAATTATTCAAAGGATTTGAGGTTCAACACATCCCTCAAACAGAAAATGAGGAAGCAGATGCGTTATCTCGAATAGGCTCTACACGGAAAAAGGTCCCGGATGGCGCTTTTCTAGAGCACATCAAAGTTCCCTCTATAAAAGGAGTAGATGAGGAATATCCGACTAAATCCGACTCATCTCTAGTGGCAGTTCTGGCTGTAATTCCTAGCTGGACCCAACCCTACCTTGATTTCTTTGGTAGATGGAAAATTACCCGAAGATGAGGTTCTGAGCTGACAGATCGTCCAACAAGCAAAATCCTATACAATAATAAATGGTGAGCTCTATAAACGGAGTGTATCTGGGGTCTTTCAGCGCTGCATATCTCCATAAGAAGGAGTGGAAATCTTACGAGAGATCCACGAAGGCGAATGCGGCCATCATTCTGCAGGCAAATCTTTAGTGGCAAAAGCTTTTAGACATAGATTTTTCGGGCTTACAGCCAAGGCAGATGCTGAATGGCTGGTCAAGACATGCAAAGGTTGCTAGAAGTACGACAAACAAGCTCATGTTCCGGCTGATCAGCTGCGAACAATATCTATAATATGGCCTTTCACGGTCTGGGGGCTTAACATGGTAGGACCGTTTAAATGGGCTCAAAGTGCATTTACTCACCTCTTAGTGATGGTGGATAAATTCACAAAATAGATTGAGGCTAAACCTGTCACAAGTTGTGATGGAGAAATAGCCAGAAGATTTGTCGAGGATGTTATAATCCGATATGGTTATCTGCATAGTATTATCACGGACAACGGGAGCAATTTTTCTATGGGAGAACTTGCCGAGTTCTGCAACAAACAAAATATTCGGCTTGACATTGCGTCAGTTGCACATTCACAAGCTAATGGACAAGTTGATAGAGCAAATGGTTTAATCCTTCAAGGCCTCAAACCAAGACTCGAAGCACCACTACGTCGTGCTGCGGGGGCTTGGGCAGATGAATTACCACCTGTAATATGGAGCTTGCAAACAACTCCGAACAGGTCAACCGTATAAACACATTTCTTCTTGGTCTATGGTGTCGAAGATATTCTTCCTAGTGATTTAATTCATACTTCTCCCTGAGTTGCTGCATATATCGAAGAGGATGCAAAAATTTCTCGACAAAATGATCTCGATTTAATCGAAGAAGTTCACGTCGTTGCTGACATGAGATCAACAGCCTATCAGTAGAAGTTACGCAAGTATCATAGCGAGAGAGTCAGAAATCGGTCTTTCAGTAAAGGTGATTCGGTTCTCTGACTTGTGCAGAAAAGAAAGCACAAACTTCCCCAGTATGGAAAGGGCCATTTTTAGTTAGCCGAGTATTGGACAATGGTTCTTACTATCTAACTGATATGCGGCCAGTCACAGAAAGACCTGCTACTAAGAAGAGAAAGAGAGCTGGAGGCAGTACATACCCGGAAGAATTATACAGGCCGTGAAATATTGCTCAGCTATGTCCCTTTTATTCTTAATATTTCTTTCTTTGTAATCATATATGTGTACATGTTCAATCAGAAATAAAGTAATGGTTACCTCAATTTTTTCTGAGAAGTTTTATATTATCATCTTATTTCCAAATGATCATGTCACAGTCGAAAATCCCAGAATACTTGAAAGTACTTTATGCTCATGTTTGTTCTGGTTAAGATTTCCGATTCTAAAAATTCTACCTTCGGGTATAAATCTAAATTTTCTAGTTTATACTTCGGTTCTTTATCTGATTGCCGGATGCAGGCATTTTCTGAGTAGTAAATTATTGGTACTGGAAGTCGGCTTTGTTTCCGAGTTTAAACTGGTTTAGCAATGCTTCGTTACTCGGCAAAGTTTCCGTGTTGAAAGTTAGCCAGCTCATGAAAGGGACGAGGCGGAAATAAGCGATAAGTATAGGCAAAACAAAAAGTGCTTATGTAAATACACTGGGCACATCAAAATAAAGTCAAAAGTGCTAAATAGAAGCATCAAATCTTATCACTAGCAAAATATTATACTACTTATTACAATCCGATTGTTTCAGGATAACACATTGTTTTTTATGATGCTCTATGATGTAGGAGGAGAGGTAGGAGCTGCCGGCTCACTGGAGACATCGCCTTCAACTTGATATATTTCTGAGACATGCAAATCAGATTCAGTTTGCTTGTCGTCGGAAACTTCAGTTGTTCCTTCGGGAGGCGGAGGAGGCGTCTCCACGCGAGTGAAGAATGGAGTGTCATAGCTGGTTAGATCAACTACGTGACATCCATATCCAACGCAGGAGTCCATGATGGCCTTGATATCTTACTCCTTGTTGTCTTCATCAATAGTCGAATAACCTCTGGTTACTTGCCAGATCTCCATGCTTCCATGGTGGCTCATAACCATGGTGAGGGCGTTCTATGCTGCGGTTCGCGCACAGGACATGTTCCAGTCCTGGATGAGCTGAGGCATCTCCTTCGCCTTGTATTGCACCTCAAAGGCGTACATTTTGTTCATGTCCGGCACTTTAAGAACTTCGCTAATATCCTCCAGGGATTCACGAGAATTATGAAGCAAATCACCAACTTCTAAAAGCCGGTTGGTGCGAGACTCGGTGGAGGAAGAATCCAGCAAGTTCAGAGGACCTGCGTATATAAAGCAAAGGTCAGAAAAATATATCTGAATTCCTAGAGTCGGAAGAACGAAAAGTCAGAAGACAGGAAACATACCGAAGATGACATCGTCAACTTTGGTCTTCTCCACCCTAAGGCTCTAGAGTTCAGCCTGGAGTGCTTCGGTGATGTCCTTTTCTCTGAATAGCTCATCATTGATATCTGAGATTTTCTGATCCTGGGTTGCAATCCTTCGATCGTGTTCTTCGGTGGCCATGGAGGAGGATTCGAGAATGCTAGCAATGCTGCGCTCGTGATCCGCCTTAAGCTTATTTAGCTCTCGCCGTAATTCGGTGTTCTCCACCTCTAGGGTCTTCAAGTTCTCGGCCTCTTCAATCATTGCACATGATTGTTTGACCAATGCTGTAAACAAAAGACAACAGTTGAATAGAAAATTCGACTATGAAAGCAAAAAAGAACAAGGTTAAGGACTGAAATGATTACCTTTAGCCTCATCCTTTGATACTTTCAATTGAGAATTTTCAAGTCAGAGAGCTCTGATCTCTCTACGCTTATTGCAAATATTCTTCAATAATTCCTGGTTATAAGCATTAAATTTCTGTAAGTTAGAATAATACCCAGAGTCATAAGTCTACTAAAGACTTGGGCTAATATTTTAACTAATATCAGGACGAGCCTTGGGGCTACACTAGTTCGTTCTTTGGCATCCTATGAAAGCATAAATCTAGATCGTCTATCCAACTTCATGCTTGGGGGTTAGAGGATATGATATGAAATAAAGTAAAAAAGGTGAGTTAGAATTTCGACTTACATGTTGTTCATGAGTAAGCATTCTTAGGCTCATGTTCACTTTGGTGGTAACCTTCTCGGCGAGGGTTAGCAAGATTATTGGAAGTGGCGGAGCCACGCTTGCCTTCAACTTGTTGTTGCAAAGATGAATTTGTCCAAGAAGCTCGGAGTACTTGATTTCCTCGGCTTCTTGCGCCTCTTCCTCGGCAATGATGTTCCAGTTGTCCAGGCATTGCTGAGCCAGCCTTTGTATCTCTTCTGTATTTTTCCGAGTAATGCCAAGCTTGGCAATACCCGGATTGCTGAGAAGGTTATCAGCGAAAACCTCTGTCGAGCGATCATTACCCTGTACGGGTTCACCCTTATCAAGTACCGAGTCACCCGTGGTGACGTCGGTCTATGAGCTGAGGATCCCTGACTCAGATTGTTGAGTCGGATCTTCTGCAATAGATAGAGATGGAGTAATCTCCGGCGTTGTAGAAGGCTGTGGGGCAGGAGTCGGAGGCGTTGTGGCAGGAGAAGTCAAATTTAACTTTGACTGGCATAGGGGCTTTGACGAGCCTCCTTTCCCCTTGCCCTTGGTGAGTTGTTTAGCTCTGAGGGGGTAATAGAACAAAGACCATTACACTTCAGAAAGAATGAGAAATAAAATACAGAGACCTTGTGAGGAAAGTTACCTCTTCACAACAGGCACTTCCTTTGTGCCAATGGAAACTATCGGAGTCTTATGCTTTCGGGTAAGAGTCTCCGACAATGGAACCAGTTCTCCATCATCCCGAGAGAGCTCAGGAGGATATCCCTCGAGAGGATCAAGCTCGAACTCGGGGAGGTCAGCAAGCTGAAAAGAAGAAATATCTTAGTATTGCAAAAAGACACAACGATGTATAGATGAACACATAATTCGAGTTATTGCTGGAAAACTTACTGGTGTCACAGGATCGTCAGCCGTATGCATGTCCAAGGATAGCTCCGGGATCTTCCTCTCAATCCATTCCCTTATAAACCACTTGATTTGGGACTCATAGTCGTTTTCCGATTAAGGCTAGGAGCAGATCTGGAGAGAGTCCGTCTTACTCTTGGTGACGGAGTGCATAAGCCGGTCACCATGATGTTGGAGAGGATGAATCCGACGCGCCAGCCAACAATGGACCAAATCGGATCCTTTCAGACCCTTGTGCTTCATCAAATATTCGATCCACTTCTTAGCAAGAAGCAAATCATCAGTGAGAGCCAGAGCATCTGCGTCCCAGGACTCTTGGGGCGTGGCGGCATCGTCAACGAAAGCCTACAAAGCAGTTGCTTTGCCGGGAGCCTGCCTATCCTTGTGGTAAAAGAACGTGGATGACCATTGTTTCACCAACTCACTAGCCTTAATCCTAAGATAGACTCACTCACCCCTAACAAAAAAGCTAAGAGTTCCGGTAATGTAAGGATTACCGGTGGTGATGGAATTTCTCCAGGTATGGAAGTAATACCGGAAAAGAACAAGACTCGGCCTAATACTGAGATACCCCTCACACAAAGAGGCATAAGTGCTCATATCTAAAAGAGAGTTTCGGGGAAGATGGTGGAGTTGCACTTTGTAATTATCTATGACCTCAGAAAAGAAATTTGAGGGAGGAAAGCTCAAACCTCTATCAAGGTGGGTGTCGAAATGCACTCGCTCGTTGGTGTTGGGGGTGGGGATGGTTTAACTAAAGCCGCTCCGCCGTTCACCAGTGCGGAGGAGACCTTCCTTCTCGACGACGTGGAGCTTGACGTCGTCGAGGACGCACGAGATCCAGACCCTGTGTCCCTTATCTTCTCCGTTGCAGGAGTCGTCACTGCCGTCGCCGCCGTGGCAGAAGACGAAGCCTCAACCATTTTTTGGGCACCGGTGACCTAGGTTGGGCGGTGCTGTGGGATTTGGGGGAGGAAGAAGAGCTCTTTCGTAGGAAGCGTTGGGAGGAAGGAGCAAGAACTAGCGCCTGTGAGGAGGAAGGAAGAAATTTTAACCCCTTATATCCTTTGTCTGTGCCAAGATTCATGCTGGATTAACAGTAACCGTGCCACGCATCGTGGAAGGAACTGGGTAACCTCCTCGTGAGGATTACGCTGCCTCGATCTCTACGCATGCATTAAAATGATGCCTCGGTTACACAAAAGGTGGACCCACCAATGGTCATGCTGACAGGAATGTCTATCAGTGACGTGACATGACCTTGACTGATGTCAGGTTATGTCAGAGACCAAGTTCCGTCTTAGTTTGAATTTCAAGCTAGAAACCTAAATAATGTACTCATAGGTCCGACTCTTTTTGAGACCCGGATCCTATCCTTTCTTTTGAAGTTTCAGGAACCCTTCAAGATTCTACAAACCGAAGATGGATCAAGCTGGATGATGATGAAATCCGACTATGGATCTTGGAGGCTTCCGGGGGATGCTGTTGGGGATATACTTTCCAGGTATCCTCACTGTGCCTCACTGACCAGGGTGGCCCACTTCGGGTTAGAGCTTTGCTTCACGGGCGGCCCAATCAGGGAGAAGATACGGAGTCCAGTCCGGCTACGGGAAGGCCCAGAAGACTTACCGACATAGGCCTGTAGTGTTACTTGTAGTTCAAGATGTACTCTGTAACCAACTCTTAGTCGTAGCCGGATAGGTCTCTCCTGTAAACCCTAGGCCGGATATCTATATAAGCTGTCCTAGGACAAGCCTTTAGGGAACCCCACAATAGTTTACAATCTCAACTCGCACAGGCAAAGCCCTTGTAACCCATATTCCGGCTCTGCCGTATTACTAGATTACTAGCAGGAGTAGGATCTGTCCAAAGCCGACGGATTCAAACCTGGGTAAAATTGTGTGCTCACCGTCCTGGAACACTGTACGTCTCACACCCCTCTCTTCCGCACGCCTCGAGGACCCCCTCATGGCATACATGTTGATACATTGCAAATGTATCTATAATTTTTGATGTTCCGTGCTTGGTTTTATCTACTTTCTTGTGTTTTGTCCACACTTTGGAGTACTTTTCATATGATTTCTTGGACTAACCTATTAACAAGAGCCACAGTGCCAGCTGTCTGTTTTCTGCTGTTTTTGGTTCCAGGAAAGTCAGGAAATGCATATTCTCGGAATTGGACGGGACAAAAGCCAAAGTCACTATTTTACCGGGGACATCTGGAGCCAGAATACGAGACGAAGAAGGGCGGGGGCCTCGCCATGCCACCTGGCCGCGCGGCCAGGCCTGACCCACGCCAGGGGTGGTCTGGCCGCCCTAGGCACCCCCTTGGCCTCTCCTTCCGCCTATATATTGCCTCTGATACGGAAACCCTAAGTACCCGATCAAAAATCCACGAAAGAGTCTGTAGTCGCCGTCATCTCCATCCATAGATCGGGAGGGGTCTGAAGCTCTTCCCGGCACCCTGCCGGAGAGGGGAATTCACCCTGGAAGCCTTCTTCATCATTATGCAAGCCTCCGGTGTGATGCATGAGTAGTTCATCTCTGGATTACGGGTCCATGTAGTAGTTAGATGGCTGGTTCTCCTCCTTTGTGCTTTCATGTCTAGATCTTGTGAGCTTTGTTCATGATCAAGATCATCTATTTGTAATTCCGCATGTTGTGTTTGCGGGGATCCGATGGATATTGAGATGCTATTTCAGATTGATTATTGATTCTATCATCTCTTTGTTATTTGTGATCTTGCATGCTTTCCGTTGTTAGTAGCTATCTTGCCAAGTAGATGCTAGCAACTCCAAGAGTTAGTATTTATGCTCGATAGTGGGTTCATGCCTCTGGTAATCTGGGGAAGTGACATAAATCTCTAAGGTACTAGATGTGTTGTTGCTACTTGGGAGAAAACAACAATCCTTTGTTCATAGAACAATCGTATTGTTTACTTTACACACAATTCGTAATGCAATAATCTGTTGCTTGCAACTTAATACTGGAGGGGGTTCGGATGATAACCTGAAGGTGGATTGCTAGTCATAGATGCAGTTGGATGGCGGTCTATGTATAATGTTGTAATGCCCAATCGAATCTCAAAGGAGTCAAGATGATTAGTACATTCTTGTATGCTTTCTCGATGTTTGTCAATTACCCCGCTGTAATTTGTTCACCCAACATGTTATCTATTTTAAGGAGAGCCACCTCTAGTGAACTATGGACCCCGGTCCTTTCTTTTACATTCAACCTACAAACTATTTACTGCTTTGTGTTTACTTTCTTCCATTCAATACGTTTAATCCTTTGTTTTCAGCAAAACCGGTGAGATTGACAACCTCATCGCAAGTTGGGGGCAAAGTTCTGTGGTTGTGTTGTGCAGGTCTCCACGTTGCTGCTGGCACCGGTAGTGCGCCCTGCCAACGTTCAGCTAGCTTTACCTTTGGGGTGTTTTCTTGCTCCTACTGGATTGATTACCTTGGTTTCATACTCTTACTGTTGTGCTCATCATACCTTCCTCTTGGGGTTCCCCAACGAGTTCGATATATTTTGGGCCAGCAAGACTTTTTCTGGCGCCGTTGCTGGGAGGTAAGGTAAAAGGTACTCACATCCTCCGGTGTGAGTGCTCGAAGTTATTTCCTTTAGATTCTGCAATTTTGTATTTTTGTTTCTTGTTTTCACTAGTTAGGCTTAATGGAAAACAACAACAAAATTAGAGAGCTTTTTAGTATTTTTCCTAATATAGAACATGAATTGTCTGAAAAGAAAATTAAAAAACCCATGGAACTTTCTTTGCATGCTAATAGCAATGTTATTAGTATGAATCTTTTGAACACCTTTGTTACTAATGCTATGGAAATGTCTATGCTTGGGAAAGTTAGTTTTTATGAAAATGATATTTTTAGTTCCCCAGCTTTAAAAAAGAAAATTTGCTCTGATGATACTTTATCTCCCATATGTGGTAATTCTAATGATACTTGTGATATTTTAAATCCACATACTGAAAGCATCTCTTTTAAAATACCTATAAAAATTGTTGAACGTGTTATGAACAACTGTTATTTGGGAGATGGAACTATCCATCCCGGTGATCATTTACTCTTTATACACGAATTATGCGAGTTGTTCAAGTGTTCAGGTATTTCAATAAACCAAGTTAAGAGGAAGCTATTCCCTTTGTCACTTAAGGGCAAAGCAAGGGACTAGTATGAGCTACTAGATGATCCTCATCATTTGGAGTGGAAGGAACTTGAATCTCTCTTTTACTCTAAATTTTATCCTCCTCATGAAATTCATAAAGATCGAAATTACATTTATAATTTTCATCCACATGATGAAGAAAGTATTGCCCAAGCATGGGGGAGATTGTAGTCACTAATGCTCAAATGTCCCATTCATAAGCTCCCCAATAATATTGTTATTGACAACTAGCACAGTGGCCTGCGCAATGCGCATGCACCATTCTTAAAGTATGCATAGCCACATGTTGTTTGTAGGTTAAAAAATGTAAAACAAATAGTAGCCATCGTTTATATTCTAGTTTTCTTTGATGTTTCATTGCAATATAATTCAAGGGCCAAGCATCATATTTTGTTTATTTAGATGGTTCTTTTTTTATTTAATACAACGCTATCCAAAATCAAAAAAGATTTAATAACAACACACCTTAAACTTCTCTAATTAAACTATAGAATTAGTACATACCATCTTAATTTCCAAAATATCCATCTAGGGTCAAGCTAGGAGAGCGTGAGAATAACCCCGTGTTGTTTTATAGCCTGTCTAGATCTTCTTATTTTACTACGGCAAAATCGATATGTTTTTTCTAGACAGGTTTATCCCATGCCAAGTGCTCTATTATTAAATTATGTAAACACAACATAGACATAATATACTTCGACTTAGTCAAAGCCCTCCAAAAACTCTGTAAGGCCATATGCATTAATGTAGAAACAAATATATCTAAGAGTATTACACTTAGAAAAATAATTGGATAATATAAAGCATGTGAAAGCTAACCAACTTTACCTCGATTCAGTCTGGCACTTATTCAGTTGGAATTATGCTCTACTTTATACGTAAGTATCGCCGTCTTTGAAAGAGTACACAATACTCGAATGATCTTAGTATTGATAATTGTTATACTATTTGTATACAAACCTTTTTTTAATGCATAAATTTGGAATTTCCCATCAAGCTGTGAAAGATTTAGCTATATGTGTGCTAGCTTTGAATTGGAAATCAATCTAGTGAAAACGGAACAAACTAATAGATATAGTATTAGATGCATCCCCTTCCAAATTATTATATTATGACCGGTGTGTGTAATGTAAGACCTTCCATCACATGCTAAGGTGACAACAATACCAAATTAAGTTCAACACAGTATGCTTGTATCTTCTAATATGTAATATATGATCAAAACATGGTGATAATATTTTCTCAATAAAAGAACATGGTGATACTATCATATAACCATATAATACATGGCAATATTGAATAAAAATTCAATACATGCACATTTATGCTACTTGTTAACATAATGATTTTTATTATTTAATCATGTCATACCCAACAAAGAAAAGTTGCAACACCATAAAAATGGGAAGGTCTTGGGATTATATTATATATAATACAATTCTCAGAATAATAAAAATTTCAAGACATGCACATTTATTCTACTTATTAATTTAATCATTTTTATTATTTAATCATGCCATACCCAACATACAAAAATTGCAACACTTGTAAAAATGGGAAGGTCTTGGGATTATATTATAATTGTAAGAATTATATAGAAACACGTGATAGTAATGCAAATTGTGATACTATAATAAACATTTATAGAGATAGTGATACTGTTATTTTTGACATATTCACATTTTCTAATTTCTTTGCCCGGAAAAACATATCCATGATGAATGCAGATATTTTCTTTTTTGAACTTTGTCGAATGCAGATACTAAATAGTTTTGTAATGCTCAGGTAGATATGCAGGCATATCACACCAAACCTGTATCATAAACAATACGCTGATGTTCACTTGGACGTAGTAATCAATACCATGACTTGAGAAAGCAAAAAAATAAATCAAAGAATTAAAGGTCTAAATCGTGAGTTGTGTATGTATTCTTTATACTTGTATATTATATATAACCTTGTAGACAACACAACTTTTTAGGTATTCTTCCTTCAAAATAAAGAAGGAAATTAGTATATCCATCTTATTTCTTTTCAAGATCCATATGCAATTAGCATGGCATACCTTCATGACATGTTCACCCAAGAAGTAGAAATATTTTTTCATGGAAGCAACTCAAACCTAATCTGCCTACGCTTGTTCAGAAAAAGGGAAAATGTATACGTGCTACCACTACCTATGTCGCTGTGCGTAGTTCTACCGTACCTGATACATGAGCCAAATCGTTTCACCAGACCGGCCTGATGAATGAGGCACCTCTTTTTTCCTGACCCGGACGGGTGTGCATGGAGGATTACTTGAAGTCCGTACAGGCAATCAATCAGATGAATTTCTAAGATTGCCTTTCCGATTACTTTCTTTTTCTTTTGCTACATAGGATCAAACTGGGAAATTAGAAGACACAGACAACCTCTAGTCTGAAAACATCTAAGAGAAAATCAGTAACACTAACAACAGATACAGGTCCGTGGAGAAAAAGAATAATCCTGCAACGACAGACATTGCTACATGTTCCTGTGCTAGCTACCTAGGCCTCCCGACATCTCTATCTTAATTTCTTTCCTCTATCTTGCGCGGTGGCGACTCCTCCTGAACAATGAACACAAACATATGGCTTGTTATGTGCACGGGGCAACAGAAATTGAAACCAACGATGTGCTTGTACGTCGGCCGGCCAGGCACACCGTGATGAATACGGTCCAATTTCATTAGAGCATCCCCAATCAATGGCAACCACGGAAAAAAATGTATAGCTAGATTTCTAAATAATCATCGTTTTTCTTCCTTTTGTACTTGAGATTCTTGATTTCCTAATTTGAAGGCACCCACTCCTCATGCGTGTTCTTAGAAATAGCGCTATCCAAGCCATGATCACAAGAATTTCATAAAAAAATATGGACTGGGTTGTTAGGAGTGCACCTGCTGAACAATGAACATGAACATCTGCCTTGGTATGTGCATGAGGCAATCGAAATTGAAACAAACCCCAGATGTGTGCGCCCGTATGTTGGCCGGACAGGGCGCCAGGCGCACCGTGATGAATACTACATCGGCCGGCCGGGAGCACCATGATGAATACGGTGGGGACGGCACGAGGCCATAGTTTTTTTTCTTGAAGGTTATTTCCTATCGGTGGAACCCAACCGAACTATGGAAGAGGTATGAGAAAACTTAGGCAGCGCAGTGGTGGGGTAATTTTCCTTCACTTTTATGTCAATTTTTTTCGTAAGATCCATCGGCTGCCATCCGTTTGATACTTAAACTAATGGCTAGATGTTTCTGATTTTTGTGGGATTTTCTAGATTATTTCTCTTTTTTCTGGTAGCCCATCATGTACTTTTAGTATATAATAGATTTTTATGCAAGGCTTTCAGGACATTATAAGAACTATCTAGATATTTGTTTAGAGGTATCCTTCACAAGTAAGGAGATCAAAACTAAGTGGGATCTTCTTGAAACAATTCAAAGCAACACCGAAAATTGGGATAACAACAAAGGTAAAAAACAGGTATAAACTATGAGTATGATTGCATTAAGTCTTTCGCTGAAACTGCAAGAGCTTAGTGTTAAATATGGTCTTGATCCTTAAATTCTTGTTTATTGTTATAGAACCTTTGATTCTCATATTAATGCTCCTAAAAAAAATGGGACATGTATCATGAGCCTTATAAAGACACTTGCATGGAAAATGAAATTGTTATTAATGATAGCAATAAACATGCTCAAACCTCTGAAAGTACTATTTCTTATAAGCATGTTAATTTTTGTGGAATACATAGACCTTGTGAGAATAATCAAATTGAAGAAGAATATTGTATCACCAACAGGAATGGAAAAACTAGAATGTGGTATAGGGCTTTAAATGATCTTGGTAAAAATGTTTGTGCCCTTTATCCTTTTATTTGTGAACTTTGCTTTGAAGTGGGTCATTTGAATTTTCAATGCTCAGGCCATAATAATAGCCCTTCTAATCCAATGAGTATTGCAAGTTTGTATTGTGATGACATGATCACTCCTAATCAGCATGATGAACTTACATTATTTTTGGGATGTGAAGAGTTATCAAGAAAAACCTCTTTGGTAGATATGGGTGCTTTTGATATGAATACTGTCCTACATGGTTGTCATCTTTATTGTGTTGATAACTGCCACACAAATACTTACATACAAAATATTATAAAAGATGAGGTTTTACCAAAATATGACAGGACTAATATGTGTTTTGTTCTTATTAATGAAAAGGAGGAATCCTCCAAAGTTTCTTCTATTGTCTCTAACAATGAACCAGGGTATATGGAGAAGCTTCCTTTCAAGCCTCTCCCTCCGAAAGAGAGGAAGAAAAAGAAGAAGAGGAGGAGTAAAAGAAGAGAGGAAACTGTATTTTCCCCTAAGCATGTTGCTCCTATTATAGTTTTTGATGAGTCTGAATTCGATGATGTTCCTATGCCTATTACCTATAGTAGTAATCATGATTGGGAAAAGCACACTACCTTTGATATTGAAAATCTCTTCGGTACCAATTCTGAAAATGATGATATTAATAATTGATATACTATTAGTGCTATCCATGATCCTTCCAATGATGATATGTTTACAAATGAACACACTTTGGAAGATAACTATTCTATTGCTTATGATGATATTATGCCTCCAATATATGATGATTACAATCATGAATATGATATTTTCATTCCACCTACTATTGAGGAAGAAATTAATTATGATTATAATATACCTCCTATATTTGATGATTATGGTGATGAAAATAATAATGGTAGTTATTTTGTTGAATTTTCTCCCACTACAATCAATAAGAATGACTATGTTTATGTGGGGAGTATTAATTCTTTTATGCATGTGGCTCATGATAAGAATGTTTCTTGTGATAGTTATATTGTTACTTTTATTCATGATGCTACTGAAAGTTATGATGAGAGAGGGAAACATGGTTTTATGTATCTCATCAATATTAAGTTTCCCCTCTTTATGTTGAAAGTCTTGAAGTTGCACTTGTTTTGCTTTACTATGCTTGTTGCTTTGTCCTTTCATGACTTGTTTCTTTACAAGATTCATATGCATAGGAAGTGGCTTAGACTTAAATGTGCTTTCAATTTGCTTCTTTGATGCTCTCTTTTACTTCAATTCATATTTCTTATGTGAGCATCTTCTCAAACTATCAAGCCTAACTTAAAGGCGTTAAAGAAAAGTAATTATTGGGAGATAACCCAAAAGTTTTAGACGAGTCTTGGAAGTTATTACTTCAGTAATAACCGCTCCTTATCCTTTTTATTTGCTTTTTGTGCCAAGAGTAACCTCTAATGAGAGAGAAGTAATGATTGGGAAAATTGTTGTCCCGAAACAGATTTCTATGCTTCACCGTAAACATTCGTTTAAAATCTCTGTACATCCTTTTGAGGCGTGAATTTTTGTGCTTATGCCCCAGGTTGTTATCTAAGTATGAGTCCCACTCATGCATCCAATTCCTTAAACCAAGTTATTCCAAAGAGTCCACCATACCTACCTACTAGCATATGCTATTCCAAGTATATTCATGCTTTTGTTTACCTTCCAAATTAAACTTGTTATGAGAAAACTAGTGATTAAAGCTCTCACGACCTTGATGGCACACTTTACTTTTATTGCCCTTAATAAACTTGAACCATTGTGTCGTCTATGTTTTATATTCTTGCACTTATTTGTTGGGGATTAGCAGAACCATGCTATCATAGGGAACACTTTCAACATTGCACTGGTACTTTGTACCTAGTTTATATCATGCTCTTTTGTCTATGGATGTCGTCGGTGTGAAATGAAAGGGGAGCTTGTAAGTGCATGGAGTTATGTATATGTGTTAGAGAAATGCATTGCCCGCTGGTCTAATCTATGCTGACATGGTGAAAACCTGCAGCGTAACCATAATGAGCTGTCTATGAAGTATTCTTCTTGTAAAAAAAGAGTCTGATATTGAGAAAAAAAGAGAAAAAGAAAAAAAAAGAGATTATGAAAAGAGGAAAGAGAGAAAAAAGCACCATATTCCCACGGTAAATAAGAAGATTGCTAAGATGCTCGTTGTATGCTTGCCTTGTCATTTTGATATGGGGATTCTTCTGTATCATCGGGCAAGGGGTACCCTGTTGGCGGTTCTCTATGATACACATGTACTTACGATGACAAGAACTTACCGGTGACTAAACTTGAGTAGCATGAGGAGCGTCCCTCGTATTCAAGGGACATGAGATTTCTAACTTATACTTCGTCAAGCATATACACCATAGTTTGTTCACTTTAACCTTAATCACTTCAAGATGCTTATGATAGAGGCAATGAGAGCTGAAAGCTATTAAGTACCATAATTTTTGGAAGCTCTTTATGAAACTTGAATCCCTACTTCCTTCTATGAAGGCCTTTCTTTTACTTTTTTTGTTGAGTCTCCACCTTCTATCTTTATGCACTTACTTTGAGAGCATATTGGCCATTCTTAGTTCTATGTGCATTGTCCCAAGACTTGTTGATTGATGCATACTTTGATATTGCTTGTTTTAAACCATTTGTATCTAGTCACTCATATGAACTTTGAAGGTGTCCTATGCATTTATATTTGCTACTCTATGAGGGACAAGCTGAATGCCACTATGCTATGTTTTATTTATGTGAAACAAACAACCGTCTTGCAAAGCATTGTTATTCATGAATATTTTGTTTATGCCTTTTCATGTTGCAACATAGTTGCTTTGTCTTATTGTTAGAACTTTGTCTTTCATGATTATGATTGAAGTACTATGATCCCAGCTATGAATGTTTTACAAATACTTTGATCAAGTTTATGATGGTGCATGTCACCTCAAAAATTATTCTTTCTTTTTATCACTTACCAACTCGAGGACGAGCATGAGTTAAGCTTGGGGATGTTGATACGTTGCTAACGTATCCATAATTTTTGATGTTCCATGCTTTGTTTTATTTACATTCTTATGTTTGTTCCACACTTTGGAGTACTTTTCATATGATTTCTTGGACTAAACTATTAACAAGATGCCATAGTGCCAGTTGCCTGTTTTATGCTGTTTTAGGTTCTAGAAAGTCAGAAAATGAATATTCTCGGAATTGGACGGGACAAAAGCCAAAGTTGATATTTTACCGGAAGACTCACGGAGCCAAAAGATGAGACGGAGAGGGGCCACAGGGCGGCCACACCATGTGGTGGCGCGGGCTAGCCCTGGCCACGCCACCAGATGGTGTGGGTCCCCTGTCTAACCACCGACCTTGCCCCTTCGCCTATAATATCCTCTCGATGCAAAAAAACCTAAATCATCCAACCTCTAGCCATAAAAAGTTCTGCAGCGCCGCCGCCACCGAAGGGGAGATTCGGGGGACAGAAGTCTTTATTCCGGCACCCTGCCGGGACGGGGAAGTGCCCCCGGAGTCATCTCCATCGATCTCCACCGCCATCTCCATCACCGTTGCTGATTCCCATGACGAGGAGGGAGTAGTTCTCTCTCGAGGCTAAGGGTTATACCGGTAGCTATGTGTTCATCTCTCTCTCTATGCATGATCTTATTGAGGACCCCCTCATGGAGTACTTGTTGATATATTGCAAATGTATCTATAATTTTTGCTGTTCCATGCTTGGTTCTATCTACTTTCTTGTGTTTTGTCCACACTTTGGAGTACTTTTCATATTATTTCTTGGACTAACCTATTAACAACAGCCATAGTGCCAGCTTCCTGTTTTCTGCTGTTTTTGGTTCTAGGAAAGTCAGAAAATGAATATTCTTGGAATTGGATGGGAGAAAAGCCAAAGTCACTATTTTACCGGGGGACATTTGGAGCCAGAATACGAGACGGAGAGGGGCTAGGGCCTGGCCGCGCGGCCAGGCCTGGCCTGCCCTAGGGGGTGGTCTGGCCGCCCCAGGCACCCCATCGGCCTCTCCTTCCGCCTATATATTGCCTCTGATATGTAACCCTAAGTACCCGATCAAAAATCTATGAAAGAGTCTGTAGCCGCCGTCATCTCCATCCCTAGATCGGGGGGATCTGAAGCTCTTCCCAGCACCCTGATGGAGAGGGGAATTCACCCTGGAGGCCTTCTTCATCATCATGCAAGCCTCCGGTGTGATGCACGATTAGTTCATCTCTAGACTACGGGTCCATGTAGTAGCTAGATGGCTGGTTCTCCTCCTTTATGCTTTCATGTCTAGATCTTGTGAGCTCCGTTCATGATCAAGATCATCTATTTGTAATTCTGCATGTTGTGTTTGCGGGGATCCAATGGATATTGAGATGCTATTTCAGATTGATTATTGATTCTACCATGTCTTTGTTATTTGTGATCTTGCATGCTTTCCGTTGTTAGTAGCTATCTTGGCTAAGTAGATGCTAGCAACTCCAAGTGTTAGTATTTATGCTCGATAGTGGGTTCATGCCTCTGGTAATCTGGGGAAGTGACAGAAATCTCTAAGGGACTAGATGTGTTTTTGCTACTTGGGAGAAAACAACAATCCTTTGTTCATAGAACAATCGTATTGTTTACTTTACATGCAATTCATAATGTAATAATCTGTTGCTTGCAACTTAATACTGGAGGGGGTTCGGATGATAACCTGAAGGTGGATTGTTAGTCATAGATGCAGTTGGATGGCGGTCTATGTATAATGTTGTAATGCCCAATCGAATCTCAAAGGAGTCAAGATGATTAGTACATGCTTGTATGCTTTCTCGATGTTTGTCAATTGCCCGCTGTAATTTGTTCACCCAACATGTTATCTATTTTAAGGAGAGACACCTCTAGTGAACTATGGACCCCGGTCCTTTCTTTTACATTCAATCTACAAACTATTTACTGCTTTGTGTTTACTTTCTGCAAACTATTACTTTCTTCCATTCAATACGTTTAATCCTTTCTTTTCAGCAAAACCGGTGAGATTGACAACCTCACCGCAAGTTGGGGGCAAAGTTCTGTGGTTGTGTTGTGCAGGTCTCCACGTTGCTGCTGGCACCGGTAGTGCGTCCTGCCAACGTTCAGCTAGCTTCACCTTTGGGGTGTTGCTCCTACTGGATTGATAACCTTGGTTTCGTACTGAGGGAAAACTTATTGCTGTGCTCATCATACCTTCCTATTGGGGTTCCCCAACGAGCTCGATATATTTTGGGCCAGCACTTGTCATCAATCCAACGATAATATACATGTTATAGATATGTTCCTTACCAACGCAAGGAGCAACACCTGGGTATTTGATACTGGTTCTGTTGCTCACATATGTAACTCTCAGCAGGAGCTGCGGAGTAAGTGGCGTCTAGGGAAGGACGAAGAGACGATGTGCATCAGCAATGGCACGAAATTCGATGTGGCGGCCGTCAGCATGTTACCTCTACATCTGCCGTTAGGATTGATTCTAGTTTTGAATAAATGCTACTATGTACCCGCATTGAGTATGAATATTGTAAGTGGATCTTGCTTGTTGCAAGATCGTTATTCGTTTAAATCTGGAACAAGTGGTTGTTCTATTTATATGGATGACGTTTTGTAGGTTCATGCGCCTATGAGTAATGTTTTATTCTTACTAGATCTTGATTGCAATACTCACATCCATAATATTGATGCTAAACGTTGTAAGCATAATGATGATAATTCCATTTTTATGTGGCAATGCCGTCTTGGTCAGATTGGTGTAAAGCGCATGAAGAAGCTTCATTTAGAAGGAGTTCTTGGATCATTAGATTTCGAATCTCTTGACACATGTGCGCCATGCCTTATGGGCAAGATGACCAAGACACCCTTCTCTGGCACAATGGAGAGAGTTGCATACCTACTAGGAATCATACATACGGATGTATGTGGACCAATGAGTGTCTCAATGTGCAATGGTTATCGTTATTTTGTTATCTTTATTAACAGTTTGAGTTGATATGGATATATCTACTTAATGAAACACAAGTCTGAAACCTTTGAAAAGTTCAAGGAAGTTCAGAAGGAAGTAGAGAATCAACTTAACAAGAAAATCAAGCATCTTTGATCGGATCGGGGAGGCGAGTATTTAAGTTATGAGTTTAACATGCACTTAAAGGACTGTGGGATTATCCCACAGCTTACGCCAGTGAGAACACCACAGCGTAATGGTGTGTCAGAAAAATGTAACCGTACTATATTGGATAGTGTGCGGTCCATGATGTCTTTAACTGATTTGTCCATATCGTTTTGGGGATATGCATTAGAAACCACCACTTTTATTTTAAACCGAGCACCGTCCAAATCCGCGGAGACAAGCCCATATGAGATATGGTATGGCAAGAAGCCAATGTTGTCATTTCTGAAAGTTTGGGGATGTGAGGCTTATGTCAAGAAACTACAGCCAAACAAACTCGAACCCAAATCGAAAAAATGTATCTTTGTGGGATACCCAAGGGAAATTGTTGGGTATACTTACTACAACCAGGCCGAAGGCAAAACCTTTGTCGTGAAAAACGACACCTTTCTTGAGAAAGAGTTTATCGCTAAATGAGTTAGTGGAAGGAAAATTGAGTTAGATGAAGTTGTTGACCCTTCTCTCCAAATTCCGAGTAGCACAACGGAAGCTGTTCCGAAACCGCTCTCCAACATGGAATAAGAGCCCAATGATGATGATCAAAACAACAACATCAAAACTCTTGCGGTTCGCAAGTCTACAAGAGTTCGTGCCACTCCTGATTGGTATAGTAGCCTTGTGATGTCTGTCATTCTAGATGAATAGGAAGAACCTTCAAACTACAAAGAAGCTATGGATAGTGCTGACTCCGAGAAATGGCTAGAAGCCATGAAATCCGAAATAGGATCCATGTATGAAAACCAAGTTTGGACCTTGGTAGATCTTCCGGAAGGCCGCAAGGCCGTGGAAAATAAATGGATCTTTAAGAAAAAGACAGATGCAGATGGTAATGTGACCATTCAGAAAGCTCGACTTGTCGCAAAGGGGTTTCGAAAAATTCAAGGAGTCGACTATGATGAGACTCACTCTCTCATAGTGATGCTTAACGCTATCCGTATTTTACTAGCAATTGCTGCTCATTTCAACTATGAAATTTGGCAGATGGATGTCAAGACCACATTCCTCAATGGTCACATTGATGGAGAGTTGTATATGATTAAACTAGAAGGTTTTGTTGATCCTAAGGATGCTGGGAAGGTTGCAAACTTCAGCGATCCATTTATAGACTGAAACAATCAACTCGGAGCTGGAACCAACATTGTGATCAAGTGATCAAGAGTTTTGGATTTGTCCAAAATCAAAAAGAGTTCTGTGTTTACAAGAAAGCGAGTGGGAGATCAGTGGTTTTCCTAGTAGTATATGTGGACGACATATTACTTATGGCAAACAATGTGGAACTTAAGGAAAGCGTGAAAGCAAATTTGAGTAGTCAATTTTCCATGAATGACTTAGGTGAAGCTGCATACATATTAGGCATCAAAATCTATAGAGATAGATCAAGACGCCTGATTGCATTAAGTCAAAGTACTTACCTTGAGAGGATTTTGAAGAGGTACAAAATGGAGGATGCCAAAAGTGGTTTGGCGCCTGTAACAAAAGGTAGCATACTGAGTTTGACTCAATGTCTGGTAATGGATGTTGATAGAGAAAGGATGTCTTACATCCCCTATGCCTTAGCCATAGGATCTATCATGTATGTAATGCTAAGTACTCGACTTGATGTGGCATTGGCTCTCATTTTGGCGAGCCGATACCAAAGTAATCTAGGAATGGATCACTAGACAGCTATGAAAAATATCTTAAGGTATCTCAAGAGAACAAAGGATATGGTCCTAGTCTATGGAGGTAATGATGAAGCTCTAAACATAACTGGTTACGTGGATACGAGCTGGCACTCAGATCCTGATGACTCGAAGTCTCAGACGGGATTTGTGTTTTTGGTGAATGGTGGGGAGGTAAGATGGAAGAGCAAGAAGCAACCGGTAGTTACAAAATCTACAATGGAGTCGGAATATATCGTTGTTGTTGATGCGACGAATGAGGCTGTTTGGCTAAGGAATTTCATCATTGAACTGGGAGTTGTTCCAAGTGCGCAAGACCTTGTGACGATCTATTGTGACAACACATGCGCTATTGCAAACGCAAAGGAACCAAGAACTCATTCCACGGCCAAACACATCAACCTACGGTTTCATGTCATCCGACAGAACGTTGATGAAGGTGAAATCAAGATTTGCAAAGTGCACACAGATCTGAATATGGAAGATCTGTTGACTAAAGCTCTCATACAACCAAGCACGAACAACATTGGGATGCCATTGTGTTAGGTTCCTGCCTATTGTAAACTAGATTAATTTGAACTCTAGTGCAAGTGGGAGTCTGAAGGAGTTATGCCCTAGAGGCAAATAATAAAGTGTATTGTTTGATATATCTCCTATATGTTCATAATACGTTTCATACTGTGCTATAACTATATTAATACGAAACTTTAATACACGTGTGGTATGTGAACAAACCGTGTCTCTAGTTACCTCTAGCAAACTAGTTCATTGGTCATGAGGATGATCTGGTTTCAAGATCATGGGAATTTATGCCAATTAACAATGAGGCCACGTCATTGGTTGAATGACGTGATAGACAAACATCTGACAGTTGTATCTCAATGAGATCTAGTTATAAAGTTCGTTCACCATGGATGATAAACGCATGAAACCTCACAACCTGATCCTTAGACTGTGAGATAATGCAAATCACCGTTGTGGAGGGAGCTTAAATAGTAATCAAGTATCATTCCGTGATTGTATGATCAAAAAGGTGCCACTAGGGTTTCCCAAAGGGGTGTCTAGAGGAGTACATATCAAGACCAGTATTTTCTAGTCCATGTAATGGATAGATACATATGTGGCCATCTTGGTGACGTTGCATTAATGAAGATTGCAAGCGTGTGACCGAGTCACAGAATGCAACGACATGAGAACAAGTAAACAAGTTCATTGGTAACAAGATCGAACTAAGTTATGGAGATACCGAAGATCAAGTCTCTGATGAACTAGGTATCAAGTGGCAAAGGGAACGGGAAACGACTATTGATGGTTCGAGCGATAAGATTCGTGGAATGCACAGGGGTCATCATGGGCATCCAGGTCCTGCTAATGATCATTGATATGAGAGGATTCTCAATCATGTCCGGAGTGTTCCAGATAAAGGATGTCACGCTTAAGGGTGGGGCGCTTAGGGATAGATGAGGTACCGCAGGAGAAATAGAGAGAGAGAAACTGGAATAGTTTCGGATAATCCGATGGTGATCGGAGGGGGCCCAGAAGGAGTTCCGAAGTAAAGGAATATAATAATATGTGTATTTGAATATTAGTTGGAGAATTAATGTTAAATATATATTTTATTTTATTATTAAAGGCAACCCAATGCTAATGGGCCTTACCCAAAGGGGAGGCCCAAGGGGCAAGGCGCCTAGGGAGAGGGGGGCAGCCGGCCTAGGCTTAGTGGGTCGCCCAAGTGGGGCCCACCTAGGGCCGGTGGTTGCCCCTAGGTGGCCGATGGGTATGGGCATTAGTCCCACATCTCCTGGCCCTTGGGTGGTGCGCCCCCCTCCTACTATATATAGGGGTCACCCCTCTCCTTTGGAAGCATCCAATTCTCTCATTCTCTCTCTCATTTTCCTTTTAGGACTTCTCCGTAATATTGGGGAGGACTTTGAGGGATTTGAGTTCTCCACCTTCATACTACCATCGTGTGATCTTCGGTTCGTCATCTTCTTCTTCCGCTGCTCGGCTGGATCAGAGCCCGGGAGACACCACCTACACCGGACGTGTGTAGTACTTCGGAGGAATCAGACTTGGGGTGCTCGGAGCTGCTCGTCTTCATCAACATACGCCTTCCTGCATAAGACATGCCTCGGTCTTCAAGGGTATGAATACTATCTCTCTCTCTTTCCATCGCTTATGTCTATATAGTATAGATCCTAGTATTAGTGTTCGCATAGTTAGAATTTTTTTGTTTTCTGCTACGGAACCCTACACGTTTTCATCGAGCCATTGTCATCGGCTTTGTTTTCTCTTCTTTTTGTTCTTTGTTTTCTTTGTCTTCTCTTTTGGGCGTTGTGCTGTCTAGCCTCGCAACGGTATCAATCCTGGTTGTTATAGTAATATAGCTGGGCGAATACCTGTTTCGAGGAGTGTTTGTCCAGTACTTTGTATTTTCATCAATATTTTTGAAACAAACTATGAAGTTCTTCAAATATTTTTGTGATGATTTGGCCATATGTTCACAAGGTACTGTGAATGTGTAACACAAAAAATCCCACTCGATTACAAAGTTCTTCACACTTTTTACAAGGATATGGCAACTAGCTTCGAACAAAAAATTCCAACAAAATTCATAAAAAATAGCAGAAAAGGAGGGGCCTCCACCTCCTCCAGATCGGGCTAGAGCTCCTCGATCCGGCCACCACCAGTAACCGCCATTGTAGCTCCTCGATCTGGCCTCCACGAGAACCAAGAGTCAGGGCGAGCATGGGCCACCTCGTGGTCGTGACCCAACAACCACCATCGGTGGAGTCCTCTCAGCCGTTGCTGTGGTTCTCCATGTTCGAGTTGAGCTCATGGTAGAGCTCCTCCTGGCCAGCGGACGAGGGAGGCTAGAGGAGGGGAGGAGGGAGGACAGGGGGGTGATGTGTTCGTGGGCAGGAGAGGTCAGCGCGACGTCGTCCTATGCTAGGACTGGGGGAGGCGGCGACATTGTGGGAAGCCGTAGGAGAGGAGGAGGGTGGACGGGGAAGCGGTGAGGCCGTGCGGCAGGAGAGCTCGAGGCGGCGACATTGTGGGGGTCTGGTTGGGTTAAGGTTCCCTAGCCTCTTATCCACTCCATGGTAGTACTGTGGCATAATTCCTAATTGTTGAAGGGTTATTTTACAAAATAGTCAGTGTGAATCTCTGCACACAAATAGACGACCTAGGTAAACATTGGGCACCCTAGCCGCTCGATATGTTCATTGTCCCACCCGCCATGATCTTCAAGAGAAACAAATTTCAAAACAACATTGCCTGCACCATGTACATGAATGGGAAATACCTCAGGACGAACATCAGTTTCCAATCTGATCCTAACAAAGTAAAGTGAAAGAATACATCAGCATTGGACCAGATCACCAGACAATGAACCAAAAACAGTGAACTATAAGGAAATCTACATTGTACATACATTCAAGCACATAATAGCATCGACATAAGAGGGGCGTGTTATAGAAAAAACCAGATCTAGACAAAAGATCACAGTCTAGGCACTAGTTCAAATTTAAACTTGGCTGGCTACATCGTAACGGTTTCTATGACATGATTAAGAATGTCTACGAAGAACCAGTGAAAGGCAGAACAACTATCCATAGATAAAAAAATACATGTTATACGTAAATTCCTTTGTGGATGGGTGCGTCATACTGTTGGGATACTCAAAAAATAAAAGCTACGAATATCCTCGGTTATCGATGAGTTGGAAACTTTTGTAAAAGTTAGACCTTTATCTGCACAAGAGATTGAGTTAAAACCAATCGAGTGTAGAAATTTCCTGATAACTGCGGAAGAGGAACTCAAGTCGTATCAGCGATCAAATGCAAAATTTATTCTAGAAGGAGATTTGAATACTAGATACTTCCATGATGTGGAAAATGGAAAACACCGGAAGAAATTTATTCACTCTCTTGTATGCACTGAATGAGGGAACAATCGAGAGCCCTGAGTAGCTTAAATCATACATTGCAAATTATTATAAAGGTCTGTTCAGAGCTCCTGAAGAGGGGAACCTCTCATTGGATGAGGCCCGAACGGATGATATACCCCAAGTTTCCGATGAGGAATATAGTTTTTTGGCTTCTCCTATACCGAGGAAGAAGTTAAGAAAGCAGTTTTCCAAATAGAACACAACAAATCCCCTGGTACTAACGGCTTCCCTGCTGAATTTTATGAGAACTATTGGAGCGTCATCAAATCATACCTTCTTGCCTTGTTCGGGTCTCTTCATAATAGACAGTTATAATTATTTCGCCTGAACTTCGGTGAGATAATCTTATTACCTAATGTTAATGAGGCGGAAAGGATACAACAGTATAGAACTATTTGCCTCCTTAATGTTAGCTTTAAGATTTTTACGAAAATCTCAACACTCAGGCTGAACTCAGTGGTTGACCATGTAGTTCGTCCTTCTCAAACTGTTTTCATGTAACAAAGAAACATCTTGTATAGTGTAGTAATTATGCATGAGATGGTACATGAGCTACATAAGAAAAAGTTGAATGGGGTTTTATTTAAAATTAATTTTGAAAAGGCGTATGATACAGCCAAGTGGTCTTCAACAAACTCTTGGAATAAAAGGATTTTCTAATGAATAACATGCTCTCATTAACAATTTCATGTCAGGAGGGAGTATGGTCATAAAATTCAATGATGACATTGGCAGATACTTCTAGACAAGAAAAGGTTGAGACAGGGTGACCCTCCCTCGCCAATACTATTTAATATAGGGGCGGATATGTTGGCTATCTTGTTTGACCGGGCTAAAGATGATGGCCAAATTCTAGGGTTAATCCCTCATATGGTTGATGGGGGTCTATCTATCCTTGTATTAGTGGGTGATACGATTCTATTTATGGAACGAGATTTGGAAAAGGCAAAGAATTTAAAATTGATACTATTACCATTCAAGCAACTATTACCAATTTATTCTGGAAGGAGATTCGAATACGAGATACTTCCATAATGTGGCAAATGGCAAACACCAGAAGAAATTTATTCACTCTCTTGTATGTACTGAATGAGGGAACGATCAAGAGCCCTGAGTAGCTTAAATCATACATTGCAAATTATTATAAAGGTCTATTCGGAGCTCCTGAAGAGGGGAACCTCTCATTGGACGAGGCCCGAACGGATGATATACCCCAAGTTTCTGACGAGGAACATAGTTTTTTGGCTTCTCCTATACTGAGGAAGAAGTTAAGAAAGCAGTTTTCCAAATGGAACAAAACAAAGCCCATGGTACTAACGACTTCCCTGCTGAATTTTATGAGAACTTTGGAGCATCATCAAATCATACCTTCTTAACTTGTTCGGGTCTCTTCATGATGGACAATTATAATTGTTTCACCTGAACTTTGGTGAGATAATCTTATTACCTAATGTTAATGAGGCAGAAAGGATACAACAGTATAGACCTATTTGCCTCCTTAATGTTAGCTTTAAGATTTTTACGAATATGTCAACACTCAGGCTGAACTCAGTGGCTGACCATGTAGTTCGTCCTTCTCAGATTGTTTTCATGTAACAAAGAAACATCTTGTATGGTGTAGTAATTGTGCATGAGATGGTACATGAACTACATAAGAAAAAGTTGAATCGGGTTTTATTTAAAATTGATTTTGAAAAGGCGTATGATGAAGTCAAGTGGTCTTCAACAAACTCTTGGAATAAAAGGATTTTCTAATGAATAACATGCTCTCATTAACAATTTCATGTCAGGAGGGAGTATGGTCATAAAAGTCAGTGATGACATTTGAAGATACTTCCACACAAGAAAAGGTTGAGACAAGTTGACCCTCTCTCGCCAATACTATTTAATATAGGGGCGGATATATTGGCTATCTTGTTTAACCGGGCTAAAGCTGATGGCTAAATTCCAGGGGTAATCCCTCATATGGTTGATGGGGGTCTATCTATCATTGTATTAGTGGGTGTGATGTCTATGCACTCCTATTCTTGTAGAGAGTTGTTCGGCCTCCAAGTGTAGAGGTTTCTAAAACAACAGCAAGTTTTCCCTTAAGTGGATCACCCAAGGTTTATCGAACTCAGGGAGGAAGTGGTCAAAGATATCCCCTCTCAAGCAACCCTGCAATCAAGATACAAGAAGTCTCTTGTGTCCCCAACACACCCAATACACTTGTCAGGTGTATGGTGCACTAGTTCGGCGAAGAGATAGTGAAATACAAGTGGTATAGATAAATATAAGTGGTAATGGTGATAGAAAATAGCTTGATGGCGTGTGGTTGACATGGGAAAAGACTAAAGGCAAACTGAAATAAAGATGGAAGCAAGCAAACATGTAACAGATCTAGTTGCAAGCGGTGTTTCAGTGCTAAGAAACAAGGCCTAGGGATCATACTTTCACTAGTGAACACTCTCATATGAATATATTCTTCTTTATGATACTATGCTCAACTACTCTACGGTTGGACACTCTAATCCATGGTAGGGCTATAACAGCACACCTCAAAGTAAGCCTTTCCCATCTAGATAACCCCGCACTGTCACCTTGAGCACTAGATGGTTCAAACAAACACCATAATTTCATAAAGACATCCAACTCCAAATATAACTCATAACAAGTATTTGAAATCTCCAGCCTAAGTGCCACCAGGGTGTGCACACTGTCAACTTCACACACATGGGGAGAGCAGAGATCAATTAAAGCACTTGAGTAGCAAGGTAGATCTACTTGATTACAAAACTCATGATCACAATATGATCATGCATAGAGAGAGAGATGAACACATAGCTACTGGTAGAACCCTTAGCCTCGAGAGAGAACTACTGCCTCCTCATCATGGGAATCAGCAACGGTGATGGAGATGGTGGTGGAGATCGATGGAGATGGCTCCAGGGGCACTTCCCTGTCCCGGCAGGGTGCCATAATAGAGACTTTATGTCCCCCAAATCTCCCCTTCGGTGGCGGCGGCGCTGCGGAACTTTTCGTGGCTGGCCGCTTGACAATTTAGGGTTTTTGCATCGGGAGGCATCTTATAGGCGAAGAGGCAAGGTCGGTGGGCAGCCAGGGGGCCCACGCCATACCCTGGCGCGGCCTGGGGGACCCGCGCCTAGGGGTGGTTTGGCCACCCTGTGGCCCCCCTTCGTCTCTCCTTCTGGCTCCGTGAATCTTCGGGAAAATAACGACTTTGGCTTTTGTCTGGTCCAATTCCAAGAATATTCATTTTCTGACTTTCTGGAACCAAAAACAGCAGAAAACAGGCAACTGGCACTTTGGCTCTTGTTAATAGGTTAGTCCAAGAAATAAGACAAAGAAGCTTATGGATACGTTAGCAACGTATCAACATCCGGAAGCTTAACTTCTGCTCGTCCTCGAGTAGGTAAGTGATAAAAAGAAAGAATAATTTTTGAGGTGACATGCACCATCATAAACTTGATCAAAGTATTTGTAAAACATTGATAGCTGGGATCATAGTACTTCAATCATAACATGAAAGACAAAGTTCTAGCAATAAGACAAATAAATTATGTTGCAACATGAAAAGGCACAAACAAAAGATTAATGAATAAAAATGCTTTGCAAGACGTTTGTTAGTTTCACATAAAGAAAACATAGCATAGTGGCATTCAGCTTGTCCATCATAGAGTAGCAAACGTAAATGCATAGGACACCTTCAAAGTTCATAAGAGTGACTAGATACAAATAGTTTAGAACAAGCAATATCAAAGCTATGCATCAATCAACAAGTCTTGGGACAATGCACATAGAACTAAGAATGACCACTATGCTATCAAAGTAGGTGCATAAAGATAGAAGGTGGAGACTCAACATCAAACTAAAAGAAATGCCTTCATAGAAGGAAGTAGGGATTCAAGTCTCATAAAGTGCTTCCAAAAATTATGGTACTTATTACCTTTCAGCTCTCATTGCCCCTATCATAAGCATCTTGAAGTGATTAAGATTAAAGTGAACAAACTATGGAGCATATGCTTGACAAAGTATAAGTTGGAAATCTCATGTCCCTTGAATACGAGGGCCGCTCCTCATGCTACTCAAGTTTAGTCACCGGTAAGTTCTTGTCATCGTAAGTACATGTGTATCATAGAGAACCGCCTACGGGGTACCCCTTGCCCGATGATACGGAAGAATCCCCATATCAAAATGACAAGGCAAGCAGACAATCAGCATCTCAGCAATCTTCTTATTTACCATGGGAATATGGTGCTTTTTTCTCTCTTTCCTCTTTTCATATATCTCTTTTTCTTCTCTTTTCTTTTTCTCTTTTTTCTCAATATCTGACTCTTTTTTTATAAGAATGCTTCATAGACAGCTCATTATGGTTACACTGCAGGTTTCCACCATGACAACATGGATTAGACCAGTGGCCCAGACCTTTCTCTAACACATATACATAACTCCATGGACTTACAAGCTCCCCTTTCATTTCACACCGACGACATCGATAGACAAAAGAGCATGATATCAACTAGGTACAAAGTGCAAGTGCAATGTTGAAAGTATTCCCCATGACAACATGGTTCTGTTAATCCCCAACAAATAAGTGCAAGCATATACAACATAGACGACACAATGGTTCAAGTTTATTAAGGGCAGGAAAATTAAAGTGTGCCATCAAGTTCGTGAGAGCTTTAATCACTAGTTTTCTCATAACAAGTTTAATTTGGAAGGTATATCAAAACATGAATATACTTGGAATGGAATATGCTAGTAGGTAGGTATGGTGGAATTTTTGGAATGACTTGGTTTAGGGAGTTGGATGCATGAGTGGAACTCATACTTGGTTGTGGAGGCTAGCAAAAGACTGGGAGCGATAAACTAAGAGAGCAATAATGGCCATAATCATGCAGAGCGACAAAACATCATTGATAAAAGCATAAAGTGATATTACAAGTTGAAAACTAAAGGATAATCAAGGCTATGGCGACTTGGGATAGTCATAACATGGTGTGAGCATGCGCCAAGTCAACCAAAATAAAGCATCAAAGGAGAATACCACAATAATATGCTTTAATATGCTAAAACAACAGATGATTCTTTCAAGGCACATTAAGCAATCTCAATTGTTTATAACATGTCATGCTACAACAAAGATCACTAAGCATAAAGCCAAAACAATATCAAGCATGGCATGACAAAGCATAGGCCACAGTCAAAAACAAGCTCTCTTTACCAATTAAGCATGAACTTTTCCTACTCTTTTCCAATCCAAACCAAACTATCTGAAAACCTATGCATTAAAGAGGGGATCCAACCAATTTATTCAGAAAACTAAGAAAACAAAGCAAATGAAAAACCAAAACTAAAATGAAAAAGAAGATGCTCCAAGAACAACACAACTGTGCATGAAACGATAAAAATGAAGCGTTTGAAAGAAATCTGGGATTTTTATTGATGAAGGAGGGGATGCCTTGGGCATCCCCAAGCTTTGAAGCTTGTACTTCTTGGATATTTCTTGGGGTGACATGCGTCGCATCCTCAAGCTTGAGATTTAGTCCATCCTTCATCTCATTGCTCATTCCTTTCATACACCTGAAATTTTTCCTTCATACAAAACTTCACATAATCTTTATTAGCAACATTAGTGCAGTCAAGATAATAGGTCTTAAGGTTCAGTTCTAACACCAAATAAACTTCCATTAGAACACTAGATACTGTAGCACTCCCTCAAAAAGCTCAATTCCCCAAAAGAACTCAAAAAGGAACCAACAAGAAGCAAATGCAGAAAATGGCAGAAATCTGTCAAAACAGACCAGAAGGTAAAGACAAAAAAATTCGAAGACCTTCTGTTGCTCAAATCACAAAGTGTTGATGTAACAAAAGTTAGATAACAACCTGGTTTAGAAGCACAAAAATTCACACCTCAAAAATACGTTCAGAGATTCTACACGAATTTTCACGGTGAAGCACAGAAATCTGTTTCGGGACAGCAACTTTCCCAATCATTACTTATGTCTCATTAGAGGTTACTCTTGGCACAAAACGCAAATAAAAAGGATAAGGAGCGGTTATTACTGAAGTAATAACTTCCAAGACTCATCTAAAACTTTTGGGTTATCTCCCAATAAGTACTTTTCTTTAGGGCCTTTAAGTTAGGCATGATAGTTTGAGAAGATGCTCACATAAGAAATATGAATTGAAGTAAAAAAGAGCATCAAGAAGCAAATTCAAAGCACATTTAAGTCTAACCCACTTCCTATGCATAGGAATCTTGTAAAAAATCAAGTCATGAAAGCACAAAGCAACAAACATAGTAAAGCAAAACAAGTGCAACTTCAAGACTTTCAATATAAAGAGGGGAAACTTAATATTGTTGAGATGCATAAAACCATGTTTCCCTCTCTCATAATAACTTTCAGTAGCATCATGAATAAAATTAACAATATAACTATCACATAAAACATTCTTATCATGAGCCACATGCATATAATAATTATTACTCTCCACATAAGTATAGTCATTCTTATTAATTGTAGTGGGATCAAATTCAACAAAACAAGTATCATTATTATTCTCATCACCATAATCATCAAATATAGGAGGAATATTGTAATCATAATCAATTTTCTCTTGAATAGTAGGTGGACTGAAAATATCATACTCATAATTGTAATCATCATATATTGGAGGCATAGTATCATCAAAGTAAATTTTCTCCTCCATGCTTAGGGGACTAAAAAGATCATTTTCATAAAAACTAGCTTCCCCAAGCTTAGACTTTTCCATTGCATTAGCAATAATGGTATTCAAAGAATTCATACTAATAATATTGCTATTAGCATGCAAATAAAGTTCCATATGTTTTTTAATTTTCTCTACAAACACTTCATGTCCTAACTCAAGATAAATACTATAAAGCTCTCTAATTTTTTTGTTGTTTTCAATTAAGCCTAACTAGTGAAAACAAGAAACAAATAGACAAAAATGCAGAATCTAAAGGAAGTAACTTCGAGCACTCACACCGGAGGATGTGAGTACCTTTTACCTTACCTCCCCGGCAACGGCGCTAGAAAATAGTTGCTGGCGCGTGGTTAACGTGGGAGCTTGATCTTTTTAGTCCCCGACAATGGTGCTAGAAAATATCTTGATGTCTACGCACTTCTATTCTTGTAGACAGTTGTTGGGCCTCCAAGTGCAGAGGTTTGTAGAACAGCAGCAAGTTTTCCCTTAAGTGGATCACCCAAGGTTTATCGAACTCAGGGAAGAAGTGGTCAAAGGTATCCCCTCTCAAGCAACCCTGCAATCAATATACAAGAAGTCTCTTGTGTCCCCAACACACCCAATACACTTGTCAGGTGTATAGGTGCACTAGTTCAGTGAAGAGATAGTGAAATACAAGTGGTATAGATAATTATAAGTGGTAATGGTGATAGAAAATAGCTTGATGGCGTGTGGTTGACGTGGGAAAAGACTAAAGGCAAACTGAAATAAAGATGGAAGCAAGCAAACATGTAACAGATCTAGTTGCAAACGGTGTTTCAGTGCTTAGAAACAAGGCCTATGGATCATACTTTCACTAGTGAACACTCTCATATAAATATATTCTTCTTTATGATACTATGCTGAACTAATCTCCGGTTGGACACTCTAATCCATGGTAGGGCTATAACAGCACACCTCAAAGTAAGACTTTCCCATCTAGATAACCCCACACTGTCACCTTGAGCACTAGATGGTTCAAACAAACACCACAATTTCATAAAGACATCCAACTCCAAATATAACTCATAACAAGTACTTGAAATCTCTAGCCTAAGTGTCACCATGGTGTGCACACTGTCAACTTCACACCCATGGGGAGAGCATAGATCTATTAAAGCACTTGAGTAGAAAGGTAGATCTACTTGATTACAAAACTCACGATCACAATATGATCATGCATAGAGAGAGAGAGAGAGATGAACACATAGCTACCGCTAGAACCCTTAGCCTCGAGAGAGAACTACTCCCTCCTCATCATGGGAATCAGCAACGGTGATGGAGATGGTGGTGGAGATCGATGGAGATGGCTCCAGGGCACTTCCCCGTCTCGGCAGGTTGCCAGAACAGAGACTTTATGTCCCCCGAATCTCCCCTTCGGTGGCGGCGGCGCTGCAGAACTTTCGTGGCTAGCGGCTCGACGATTTAAGGTTTTTGCATCAGGAGGCATCTTATAGGCGAAGAGGTAAGGTCGGTGCGCAGCCAGGGGGCCACACCATGCCCTGGCGCGGCCTGGGGGACCCGCGCCTAGGGGTGGTTTTGCCACCCTGTGCCCCCCCCCCCCTTCGTCTCTTCTTCTGGCTCCGTGAATCTTCCGGGAAAATAACGACTTTGGCTTTTGTCCGGTCAAATCCGAGAATATTCATTTTGTGACTTTCTGGAACCAAAAACGGCAGAAAACAGGCAACTGGCACTATGGCTCTTGTTAATAGGTTAGTCCAAGAAATCATATGAAAAGTACTCTAAAGTGTGGACAAAACATAAGAAAGTAGATAAAACCAAGCATGGAACATCAAAAATTATGGATACATTAGCAATGTATCAGGGTGATATGATTTTATTTATGGAACGTGATTTGTAAAAGGCAAAGAATCTGAAATTTATACTATTAGCATTCAAGCAACTTTCTAGGTTGAAAACCAATTTCCATAAAAGTTTACTGTTCTTTTTTGGCAAGGCACAAGATGAAGCCCACCTATGGTATGGTTTCCCTTATGAATTTACCCTTGGGTGGCCGGATCTTCATGGATTTGAGGTAGAGGGTGAGGGGAAACCCAATGAACACGATGAACTCAACTCTAATGCAAGGTAAAGATACAAACACACACTATTAGATTTGCTCATGTTGGTTTGAACAACCAATCCAATAGAATCCTAGGCGAGATACCTTGTGGTAGAATCACTAAAGGATATATCGACAAGTGGACATACTAGAGTTTGGGCCATAAGTTCGGCGGGGCTGGGCTTTAGGCTGGAAGGTTCGGCAACGGGCGGTCGGTTTGGCGGGCGATGGATAGGTGTATTATAAGAGGATTCGGTCGGGAGCCGGTTGGTTCGACGTGGGACAGTTGGTTCATTGGTGGCTTCAGTCGATCTGAATGAGCACTAGTTCTTTTGGCAGTGGGACCAGCGGGGCCAGACCTGACGTCGATTCTTCTGGTACATGTCTTCTGCTTTATTTTCCATGCTTCTTGTCTAGACGTCTTGGCTCCTGGGGTATCCTTGTCTTCTCCTCCTAGCATCTTGGTCATAGGCCTTAGGAGGAGTGGTTGGCATGACATGATGTGGACCAAAGGAGAATGCCATGTGTTGGGCTACATCAACCTATCTGCCAAATTATTTGGTTATGGTCAGGGCCAATTTCCAATCAATTATTTTGGAATACTAATTTATTATCGGAGACTCACAAGAAATGTTGAATGGAAACATGTTGAGGAAAGACTACAGTTACGTTTGAGTAGTTGGAAAGGAAAATTACTATCCCCGGATGCAAGACTGGTGCCCATAAATTCGGTACTAAGTAATATGGTACTTTATATGATGTCTTTCTTCCAATTACCAAAAGGAGTCTTGCAGAGATTGGATTATTTATGGTCGAGATTCTATTGCAAGGGGATAGTGAGAAAAAAGAAGTATCAACTGGCCAAATGGAGTGTGGTTTGTCTCCCCAAAGATCAAGGGGGCCTTGGTATCCATGACCTTCAGGTCAAAAACACCACCCTCTTGGGTAAATGGATTTTTAAGCTACTTACTGAGGATGGAGTTTGGCAAACCCTTCTGCATAGAAAATATGTTGGTTCAAAAGCGTTGTCTCAAGTGATATGGAAGCCAGGAGACTCACATTTATGGGATGGGCTAAGGGCAATGAAAAGAAACTTCCTTCGCTTTGGCACATTTTCTATTAAGGGGATCAGAAATTCATTTTCTTTGAGGATAAATGGCTTGGTAATGCCCCTCTATGTGAACAATATCCCGCCCTTCACAACATTATCCTCCACAAAGGGGATACCATTGCCACAATATTAGCCTCTTCACCCACGAATGTGTCGTTCAGGCTAAATTTATTGGGGATTAGACTAACACCATGGAATGCACTACTTCAGTGTTTAACCACGGTACATTTGTATTATGGCTCTGATGAATTTACTTGGAACCTTTACGTTCCCATACAGTGGGTGCAAGAAATGTATGCACATGGAATACATTATGGTTAAGTTGGCAAGACTAGCATGTACATACATGGCCTCAGAATAGGAGATCGAAAGATCAAGCATGAGTTGCATGGACGATGTGATCAACGGATATATTCTACCTTGGCAGCCGCATCAAAGGTCGTGATGATCAGGATGATGTGGTGTAAAGGGGTCATGTAATCACTATACTATCTTTAGGGATGATAGTTTAAGTGTGAGCTCATTTGTTAATATGATTGCAAATTTGAACTCCAGTCTTGAACTTAATCTAAGTCCTTTTGCAAATTTCTTGTAGATTATGGCCATTCCTAGAGTTCAGGACATCTTTGGTCCATTAATGGATAGGGAGAAACTTAAGTTAGATGGGTCGAATTTCATCAACCGGTACCAATGCCTCAAAAGGAACCTCATAGAAAACCATCTCTTCTATGTCCTTCGTGAACCCCTAGAAGATTTTCCTGATGAATCCGACGGTAGAGAAGATTCGACTCTTCTGACCATTGTCATACCTTCATGACCATTAAGTACACCATTATCCATGCCATGGAATATGGCTTGAGGGTGCACTTCCATGAAATCAACGCATTTGATGTGCTCGATGGATTGAAGAGCTTGTTCCCAGAACAGATCAGGCGCATGTGATAAGAGTACATGGACAAGTTTACTTCTATCAAGATGGAAGAAAAATTAGCTTGGAAATTCATCTAGATAACATGGTAGAGATCTATGAATGCCTTGTGGATGCTATGGATGACTGGTTGGCCAACAACTTTGCGATAGATGGGGTGTTGCATATGACTCCTCCCAGCTACAAAGACATGGCCACCGACTATGTCATGAAAATGGTATCGTATACCTTTCATGAGTTCATAGCAAAGCTGAGGACTATCAAGGTCAAACCCAAAGCTAGGATCATCGTCAATGGAGAAGGTATATGTTGATATACAAGTAATAAATGTTTCCATGAAACACTTATGCAGTTCTCAAGTGTTGGATACTTAATGTTGTTTCATTGAAAACAGGACCCTCTGCGTGAGAGTTATAGAATGGAACGAGGCACTCATGGCGTGACAATGGCAAGCAATCTAGTTGATGGCCAACAACACTTGTTCCCTCAAAGTTTATCATTAGGGTTAGAAAATTTGAATAAAGCATTTTTAATAGAGTTTGTGAAACTTATTAGTGTGTCTTGCTTATTACAAGACATTTATTCATATTAATAACAAACAATTCAATTGTTCTATTTCTATGAATAATTTATATTATGATTGACATTGGGATTATAAACAAGTTATTCTAGTCTTTATCTGTATGATAATAGGATATTATGAAAATTGCCAAAATATATCCAAACATGAATCTAAAATTGTTTGAATCGTTCAAATGTTTTCAGAAACAAGTTAGATATAGAATTAACAAGAATTTCAAAATCTCTACGATTTGATCAAAGTGATTATGAGTTCAAGTTGATAGCAATTTGGCATAAAAGGATATGTGAAAATCTATTTCACAAATTATGGTGATTTGACAAATCAAATCGTATTGATAAGTCTAAAACATCATAGTCATAATGTATGAAATACATATGGTCGAAAATGATCTTCTGATGGATTAACATTAGGAATTAGAGTTAAAGTAGCAAACACTCAAAAGTATAAGGAACATTTAAAGATTCACGGAAATATCACCATATGAGATATGGCAAGCTTGAGTTTCTAGAGATTTCGATAGTTCAAGATCGTTGCGAATATTAAATCTTTGTGGAGTATTTATAGTAAGACTATGAATGAAAATTCCAAACTAATACCCAAAGAAGATAAAGTTTGTATTGTCTCATCGTGTTACTTCTTTGAGAAATAGTTTTCTCATAGAAGTGCTAGTGGAAAGGGTATAAGTGTAAGTTTTTTCTAATACTTTAAAAGTAGGATTCAAGAATTTGTTCTGCCACTTGTAGAATTTCATTCTTGATTCACTTGTATTATTGTTGAAATAAAACATACCTCTGAACTACAAAGATATATTAATGGACCTAAGTGCAAGAAATGACTTAGAGTCATGAAATCCCAATTTAAGTTACATTTGAGATTCCAAAGTAAAAGTTAATTGATCTCATTAAATAAATTGGATTTACTAAGTCCTTCCTAATAAACTACAACGTTAAAGAAGGATGGAAATGAAAATTAATACGAAGACATAAAAGCTCGATTTGTCACAAATGATGTTTTTGAAAATTGCTTAAAGTCTATTGGATTTAATCAGCAAATAAGTCCAATTTGGAAATTGGCAAAGGACTGTTCAAAACTGCGAAGTATTTAAGAGTTTGAAGAAAAGGTTGTAACTAGTACATCATGAAGGTTTTGACCAATCAGGGATTGCTGAAGTCTTGTAGCAGGAAATTCTAGATTTTATGAAAGATCAAAGAATTTTGGATTTGCCAAGATTATCGAGAATGTCTGCAAATTGAGTGGGAACTAAGAAGTTTTCCAAGTCGAATATGTGGATGACATATTTGAGTAGGAGATGAGTAATATCCTAGAATATCAATTATTGATGACATATTTGAGTGGGAGCATAACAATGTTCTTGAATATGAAATTGACATATTAGTTAACAATGTTTGGGTATTAGGAATGATTCGATCATTAGATGGATGAGATTTAACATCTATTAAATATAGTGAATCTATGTGAATAGATTGGAATGTTTAATAAACATTAAAATGTCAAAATACTTGGAGTATTCTCAAGGAAGTTGAGAAGGACCTAGTTGATATTCTAAAAATAGTTTAGAATGGATTCAAGTGAAGAATAGGTTCTTGCTTGAGAAACTAGGATAAGTATTGAGTAGTGACTCAGTATTCTTGACAATGGTTAAAAGGAAAGAGAGATGTATCACATCACCTGTGCCTTGGCCATAAGTATTCTAGAAAAACCCATGTTATTTATACGTCACATAATGTGAGCCAAGTTCTTAAATGTAAGAACAAGTTTATGACTTGATTAAAGTTAATCACTAAAGCAGAGTTATGTTTAGCGAAAATGAAGTGTGGTCAGGGATCAAAGTGTAAAATATTGCAATTTGATCAAAAGTCTATATAGATATAGAAGTACTAGAATACTTCAGAGTAAGGAGAAGTATTTTTGGTTTTGAAAGTTTGACTTTCGACTTAGTGTGTTTTATGGATACACATGACATCTTGAAAGTTCAATTGACTGATAGATCATCATAGTATACTAAAAATAGAAGTCTCACTTTATCACCTGCTACAACACACTATATGATAATGGTGTGAATGTCAAAATAGGCGACATTAAGAATTTGCAAATATGACCTTATGAATCTAGTAAAACAGATTTAGGACATGAAGTCCTCCATGGGCAAGCATGATCAATAAACACATATGAGATATGGTTTATGATTAGTAGAAATGCAAATAGATTATTTATACTCTAGTGAAAGTGGGAGACTAAAGGAGATATGCCCTAGAGGCAAATAATAAAGGGGTTTATTATCATATCTCATTAGTTCATAATAGTTTTATATCATGATATAACTGTATCAAGCAGAAACATTGATATAGGTGTGGTATGTAAACAAACCCAGGCCCCCAGTAGCCTCTATTCAACTAGTTCATTGGAAAATTAATGATCAAGGTTTCCTGATCATGGTGCTTCTATAGCCAACTGACAATGAAGTCACATCATCGTAGATGATGTGATGGACATTTACCACCAATGATTGTTGCAACATCGACCATGTCATTTAGTTTATAATTGCAATTTTCAAAAATGGAGTGTCCTAATCCTTAGACCGTGAGATCATACTAATCACTGTTACCCGAGGATTGCTTTGACTACATCCACTATCATGACCATAAATGGGTGACCATAAAGGTGCATGTTGGATATTTGAATGGGCATGTTGAGGACTATGCATCAATATCGGGATTTGTTCTTCTGTGTGACGGGAAGATACATTGGGCCCACTCAGTGAATTACATCCATAAGCTGCACAACATATGACTAGGTCATGGAGATGGAATATCATGTGAACGAGTAAAATAGTACTTGTTGGAAACAAGATTGAACAAGGTATCATGATACCGATGATCAGATCTCGGACAAGTCTTGTATCATAGTAAGAAAGGGAATTGGATATATCGTTTAAGGTTCGACACGGTGGTGTTTTGTGGAGTGCACAGGGGTCAATATGGGCATCCCGGTCCCGTTATTGATCATTGATTGAGATCATGTCTATGACATTCCCAACCCACAGAGAAACACACTTAATGGAACTATGATGTTTAGAGATCTTCGTGTAAGATGGAATCATAGAAGAGAGAGAAATTGAAATCGTTCTAGGAGAGATCCAAAGTTGTTTGGAGAAAGAAAGAAAGGAGAGGACCGAAAGGTGTTTTGGATAAATGGAAGTTCATAATATGCATTTATTATATGTTAATTGTGAGTTAACTTATATTAAATAAATATTAAAAACAAAAATTATAGTGCAACTTCCTCATTAGGCCAAAATCCTGGAAGGAATTGGCCCAGGAGGAAACCGCGGGAAAAAAGGGACAGCAAATAGCTTCTGCTGGGCCGTTTTGATCCGGCCTAGGCGCACAGGCGAGCCCCAGGCGCCGCTCGGGAGGGCGGCAAGCGGCCACTGCCAGCAACCCACCCAGCCCCAGCCCAACACGGGCACGTGGGGGCGTTGGCCATGGTGTTGGGTTGTGCGGGAGGCGAGTCGGCCCACCTGGCTGTAGCTCCCTCCGTACCGAGCGCCTCGCCAGGACGCCACCGCTTGCGAGGCGTGGGCAGGAGCCAGCCCACCCGGGGCCAGCTACCACTGTCACAGCCTCGCAGCCTTAGCTAGGACACGTGCGTGCTTCGGCCCACTTGGTCATGCTGCAGTGCTGCTGGCTGCTTGCTGCTACCACTGGACTAGCCTAGCCGGCCCAGCCGGCTGGCAATTGGCCTAACCGGCTAGCAGCCCCAGTCTTTCATGTTTTCTTTTTATTTTATTAGTCCCACATGGCTAACTTTTGGGGAAGAGTAGCCATCTTCTACCTATATAAAGGGGTGTCTATGGGAGGGATTAAATATCATCCGATACACTAATTGAGATATTCTCTAAGGCACTTTTCCTTAGAGAAAATCTCCCTCTCTCCCAGTTGCCTTTGTGGTGGCATGGTCCCGGAGAAGGACTGTTCACGTAAAGTCAACACCGTTGTGACACGCTGTTGTGCTGAAGTGATTCCGGACAGGAGTTCTACTTCCACAACCTTGGCAGGGATCAGAGCCTGGGAGTCGTTGTCTTGCACCGTATGTGTATGATAACTCGGAGGAGCTACCAATAGTAGCGACCAGACCATCGTGCAAGGACCTGGATAAGAGGTGACGTGTGAGGAGTTGCGCGACCTTAAGGTCGGATGGGTACGACTACAGCATCCACGCTCCCGCATGAGCGTAACTCTCTCTTGGTCTTCAAGGGTACGTTACTATTATCTTCCTCGGTTTCTGCATTACTTCTTAGATAGATCTTGGTCGTTAGGCTGTTCTAACATAGTATTTTTTTGTTTTCTATTGTGAAACCCCTTAAGAAGCATATACTATAGTAGTTATTCAATGGATTAAAAAGGGTTGTAACTTTTTAAAAAAATTCTAAATATATTTAAACCTTCAACCAACCCCTTTAGTTGAACTTGAGACCTACCGCACGGTTGAAGGCAAGCCATCAATCCTTCTCTAAATTTTTGAAACCTTTTATGTTGGATATTCATGTTATGTGAACTCTAAGCACTATTTCGTCAATAATAATAATGCATGGTTATAAGGTTGGGAAAAAGATGTTGCTAAGTAGAATGTTGGGTGGATTTTCACATGTCATGAGCATGGTGGCTAGCACCTTGAGTGATCTAACTATGCCTTGTACTAACCAAGGCTCTTATGGTTGTTTGGATCTCCCTCGACAGGTGATATAAGACTCACATTTTTCCACTCCCCATTCCTGCAACACTTTGGTCGAGGGAACTAACTTGGAATGGATGATCTGTTCAAATGGTCTTGCTATGTCACTCGGAGGAATTTGCTTTGTTTGGTTCTCCTTCTTCTTCTTCGTTGTTGAGGATAGGTGCAGATGTATGTAGGTCGATGACCCTCGAGTTTGGGGGCATTTGCCAAAAGAGTTATTTTCTTCTTGTTTCGCCCTCCTCATGGAGCCTAGAAACTACTTGGCTTTATTATGTGATTTTTCAGAAAATACTTTTACCTGATGAGGCTTTCTCTCTCTATGGTGCTATTTGTCGGTGTATTGTAGACTAAGATGCCCTTACTCCCCGATTCCTTGTCAAAGATTGGACATAGGTGCCACCATAGACATGTGCGTGAGGGGACGGGACTCGTGTCAATGACTCCACTAACAACTATGCTAACTGGTTACTCTCGACTATAACCTTTTACTTACCTCGTAAATGTCATGCTAGTTACTTTCTCGCAACAGAGGAATCAATAGTTTTACCTTGCTATGTACTCTACTATGACATGCCATGTTGCATTCATATCAATGGTGCTACATTAATCTTGACTAATAAGTTAATCATCTCCGTTGTCATGGTTGAGTTATTAGTGCCACTTCCTAGACACCCCTCTTTGCCATCGTCGTTCATTTGGGAGGATCTTAGCCTATGTAACCTCTTTGACCCTCTCTTGATGCCACCGAATGTGCCAAAATTAGTCCGTCACTGCTTTGTGCGGTCGAGGCTATATCTTGTGAAGGTTCAAGAGTTAGGAATGCTTTACTTGGAAAATCAAGATTAACCACACATGTATGAGAAAGAATTATGGATCTATAAATCAAGGTAAATTAACGGCCAACCTCGATCCTACCTAGAAGATTTAAACTATTAAGACAATTCCTTTTTAAGGGTGGTAGCACCCTATAGTTTCTCCCCAAGCCCATTTTCTTTATAGCATTACCGAATCTCAAGGACGAGATTCCTTTTAAGGGTGATAGTTTGTAACATCCCAAAAATTTCAGAATTTTGAAATGTTAAATTACTTGAATAAGTTAAGTGAATTGATTTTCTTTGTTGAATTTTTGAAGAATTTATAACTTTTGAGTATTTGCTTAAATTTTTCTCAAACATGCTCAAAACAGTAAATATGAGTGGATTCATATGACTATCCAAATTTATAAATCTTGGTTGAGAAATTTTACAGATTCAACTTGTGTGTTTCCAATCATTTATTTGAGTGACACATTAAATTTCCCAAACCATTGAATGCTAGAGAGGGAATAATATGACTTTTCCCAAACATATAAATGTTTGAAAAATATTTTGGCATTTGAGATTTTGAAATATATATATATATAGTATTTCGTTTCTAGAAAATAAAATAAAATAAAATAGGGCAAGCATAACATGACATCCTCAAATATTGAGTTGTAAATGATTTAAATATATCACCCTTATGTTTGTTTTGTAAGAAAAATAACTTTATAAAACAAAACATGGGTAGAAAATATAATTGCATGCCCATTATAAGTACTTGGTTTATTTGTATTTCTTTGGACTTGTTGGGCAAGTTTAAATACTTTTCAACTAAATCCTAGAAATAGAAAATAGAGAAGGAAGATAAAGAGAAAAAAGTCAAACAAACCAAAAGAAAGGCCCATTTCAGCCCAACTCTCCTCATATTATTATTTTTCTCAACTCGTTCATTTATTTTGCTTGTTTGGCCGCTCCTGGCACAAGTAGAACCATCCACCAAACCGATTTGAATCCATTGTCTTCAAACTCCATCAGACATCATGTACAATAATGGGCTAATCTATTCAAGTCCATATGTGATTTCAGTTTTTCCCTAAATCTCAAAGCCCATGTGTGTGGAAACTCATGTATGATTTAGCCAAATTTGGTGGCAGCTCACATATGAATGGAGTGGGAGCTAAAGTTTATTCCCACATGGAAAGTTGGAGTAGAGTTACACCACCTTATAAGGTGGAGTGGTTCACCACTTAGTAAAGTGAGTGAGAAGAGGAGAACAACACGAGCGCTCCTCCCCCGACGACGCCGCCGCTCGCACGCACGCATGCCCGCCCGTCTCGTCACGACGCGCGCGCCGCGGGTTGCGGGAATCTCGCCGAGCCGAGCTTTATTTTTGCTGCATGGGAAAACTTGTGCGGTTTTAACAGACGTGCCAATAGTCAGCCTATTCGGGTCTCTTCCGGATCGTGGGCTATCTGTAACCGACCCGAACATGCGAAACATGGGCTTGGTCCACGACGTGCCCTATGCGGAATTCACGAGCCGCTCTATATAAATGCCAGTGCGGCTTCCACCACGACCTACCGAAAACCAATCTAGGGTTTTGCCTCCTCTCTGCCTTTCGTCGCAACCGTAGTCTACTCCATCCCGCTTGCTAGCGTGCACCGGTGAACGGGAGAGCAGGTCTCTGGAACCACTCGCCTTTGTGATCCTGTACGGAAGAGGGTGAATAAGGTTTTTGGGAAGCACTCTGCGCGACTGCTCGAGTTCTTCATCATGGGTCATCTTCATCCAAGTCGGGCGGTGCTGCCTATCGTCGTCTTTGCCGCCGTCTGCTTCGATCAATCTTCCCCAAGGTTACTGCTGCGACTACTGCAATCGAACGATACATGCGATGTGCTGTTGTCTGGTTATTCATCATGTTCTGCGAGTATATGTTTAGTGACTGCCTGTTTCCGTTCATCTTATTGTTTAGTACATCTAGTATGTTCGAGTGACATGTGCTAGTAGCTGGTATTGTCATGTTTAATATTCTGGAATTAATCCTGGAAATATTGCCTAATTATCCAACAATCCAAAAACCTTATTGTAGGAAAAATTTCAAGATAAACATGGGACACTTGGCCGATGCGATGAAGCCGGAAAAGTTTATCGGTGTTCATTTTAAGAGGTGGCAGTATAAGACCACTATGTGGCTGCAAAATCTGAAAGTATTCGAGGCTAGTGAGGGTTTACCTGAAGGAACTATATCTGAACAAGATCAGAGCAAGTTCAAGGAAACCAATCTTGCCTTTGTGGGATGCGTTCTGAGTGTTCTTGACAACAAGCTGTTTGATGTGTACATGCACTTCAAAGATGGCAAAGATCTCTAGGAGGCACTGAACGCTAAGTTCGGTGTAATAGATGCTGGCAATGAACTGTACATCATGGAGAACTTTCATGATCACAGGATGGTTAACAACTGTGCTGTAGTCGAACAAGCTCATGAGATACAGTGTTTTGCCAAGGAGCTTGAAATCCTTAAGTGTAACTTACCCGACAAGTTTGTGGTTGGGTGTATCATTGCAAAGTTGCCTTCTTCATGGAGGAACTTCGCCACAACTCTCAAGCATAAGAGACAAGAGATATCGGTTGAAAACCCGATAGCGTCTCTTGATGTTGAGGAGAAGGCTCGGGCTAAGGACACTACTGAGAAAGGGGTCGAGGGTTAGTCTTGCGCCAACATGGTGTAGAAGAGGACCTTCGGCAAGAACAAAGGGAACTATAAGCCCTCCTTCAACAAGCCTGAAAAGACTACAATCTTCAAGAAGAAGAAGAAGAAGGCGAATAAGGCCGAGCTAGGATGCTTTACCTGTGGAGAGCTCGGACACTTCTCCAAGGACTGCCCAGAATGTGCAGATCGCAGAGGGAAAAGTGGAAAGACTGTCAATGTCGTGACCACTAGCAGCATGGATGGGTATGGTAATTTATTTACTATTCTTTCAGTGTTTCAATCACCATGTTGGTGGATTGATACGTGTGCTAATGTTCATGTGTGTGCTGACATCTCTATGTTCACTTCTTATCAGGTCGCACGGGATTCTTCCGTCCTAATGGGGAATGGATCACATGCTTCTGTTCGTGGTGTTGGCATGGTGGATCTTAAGTTTACTTCCAGAAATATCGTGCAATTGAGGAATGTGCAGCATGTCCCTACTATGAACAAGAATCTCGTTATTGGCTCCCTTCTATGCAGAGATGGGTTCAAGGTTGTGTTAGTGTGAGACCAGGCACATGGCTTAATAGGATTGATAGAATACTCATACCCACAAGTTGCAACTTCTTTTTTGGAAGCTCATTCGAAAAGAACTCTAAGGTTAAGCGTGCTTAGCCTAGAGCAATTCTAGGATGGGTGACCGACCGGGAAGTGGGTAACCGGGTGCGCACGAGTGAGGACAAAGTGCACAGAAAAGACTAGTGTTGGTCTGTGGGGCTAGTCTAGATATCCTATTAAACTGCCAGGAGTGACACCCCCCGGGCCCAGAAGTGGACTGGGTGTTACAAAGTGGTATCAGAGCCGACCCTTGCGATTACACGGGTGTGTTCGGGTCAGTGGTGGGACATGTGGAGCATGGCGCGTGTGGCCCGGAGTGGACACGGCATGGCACATGTGCCGGCACTGGACGCACAGACGCGTGCCAAGAGAGAACGTTCCTGGGGTGTGCTTGATCGATGAGGGCATCGATCTTCTAAAGGGTGGGTGTATGTGAGACCAGGCACATGGCTTAATAGGTTTGATAGAATACTCATACCAACAAGTTGCAACTTCTTTTCCGGAAGCTCATTCGAAAAGAACTCTAAGGTTAAACGTGCTTGGCCTAGAGCAATTCTAGGATGGGTGACCGACCAGGAAGTGGGTAACCTGGTGCACATGAGTGAGGACAAAGTGCGCAGAAAAGACTAGTGTTGGTCTGTGGGGCTAGTCTAGATATCCTATTAAACTGCCAGGAGTGACACCCCCCGGGCCCAGAAGTGGACGGGGTGTTACAGTTAGAGTCTAATAAAGTCGTTGTTTCAAAACATGGACAATTTATTTTTAAAGGTTATGAGTTTGAAGGCTTGTTCTGTTTCTCTCTTTCAGAGTTTTGTAATAAATCTGTGAATCATATTTGTGGTGATGTTAATGATCATACCAGTGTTTGGCATTCTCGTTTATGTCACATTAATTTTGGTTTGATGTCTCGGATGTCCAGCATGAGTTTAATTCCGAATTTCACTATTGCCAAAGGTTCCAAGTGCCATACTTGTGTGCAATCAAAGCAACCTCGAAAGCCCTACAAGGCTGCCGAGGAGAGAAACTTGGCACCTCTAGAACTCATACATTCTGATCTATGTGAGATGAATGGTGTGTTAACAAAAGGTGAAAAGAGATATTTCATGACATTGATTGATGATGCGACTAGATACTGCTATGTTTATTTGTTGCGCACTAAATATGAAGCTTTAGACTACTTTAAAGTTTATAAAGCCGAAGTTGAAAATCAACTAGAGAGAAAGATCAAACATCTTAGGTCGGATCGTGGTGGTGAATATTTTCCCAAAATCTTTGACGATTTCTGTGAGGAACATGGCATTATTCACGAGAGGATGCCTCCCTACTCGCCCCAATCAAACGGGGTCGCCGAGAGGAAAAACCGCACGCTGACTGACTTGGTGAATTCCATGCTAGCCACTGCTGGTTTATCAAAGGCATGGTGGGGGGAGGCTTTGTTAACTTCATGTCATGTCCTGAATAGAGTTCCTAACAAGAATGAAGAAAAGACCCCTTATGAGGAGTGGACTGGGAGAAAACCATCACTTGCATATTTGCGCACTTGGGGGTGTTTGGCTAAGGTCAACATACCGATTCCCAAGAAACGCAAACTTGGACCTAAGACAGTGGATTGTATCTTTCTAGGATATGCTCCGCGGATTATAGGCTATAGATTTCTAGTGGTTAAGTCTGAGGTTCCCGATATGCATGTTGATACTATAATGGAATCTGGTGATGCAACATTCTTTGAGAATATGTTTCCTATGAAGGATATGCTTAGCATTGCTAGAATTTCTTCTGAAATACTTCCTGAATCTAGTGGATCTATTGAGAATTTTGAACAAGCACATGAGGAAGTCCTAGAGAAGGATAACGATGAAGCTCCCACAAGGAGTAAGAGACAGAGGATTGCAAAATCCTTTGGTAATGATTTCATCGTGTACCTTGTGGACGATACTCCTAGATCCATTGCAGAGGCATATGTATCTCCTGATGCAGATGATTGGAAAGAAGCTGTCCAAAATGAGATGGACTCGATTCTTTCTAATGGAACTTGGGAACTATTAGAACGACCCTACAGTTGCAAACCTGTGGGATATAAGTGGGTGTTCAAGAAGAAGTTAAGGCCTGATGGTACTATTGAGAAGTACAAGGCACGACTTGTAGCAAAGGGCTACACACAGAAAGAAAGTGAAGATTACTTTGACACCTATTCACCTGTCACTAGACTGACCACCATTCAAGTACTACTGTCCTTGGCTGCCTCTTATGGTCTTCTCGTTCATCAAATGGATGTGAAGACAATTTTCCTTAATGGAGAGCTGGAAGAGGAGATCTATATGGATCAGCCGGATGGGTTTGTAGTAAAAGGTGAAGAGACAAAGGTGTGCAAGTTGTTAAAATCTTTATATGGCCTGAAACAAGCACCTAAGCAATGGCATGAGAAGTTTGACAGATAGCTACTTTCTGCTGGCTTTGTCATTAATGAGGCTGATAGGTGTGTGTATTATCGCCATGGTGGGGGCGATAGCGTTATATTATGTTTGTACGTGGATGATATTATGATCTTTGGTACAAACATGGATGTGATAAATGAAGTCAAGTCTTTCCTGTCAAAGAGTTTTGATATTAAAGATCTGGGAGAGGCTGATGTGATTCTGAACATCAAGCTTATAAGAACAAGAATGAGATTACTTTAACACAATCTTATTATGTTGAGAAGGTCTTGAGCCGTTTTGGTTTTATTGATGGCAAGAGTTTTCCAACACCTTATGATCCTAGTTTGACATTGCGAAAGAATAAGAAGGAACCAACATGAAGGGAATATACCCGGGAGGCCATAATAAAGTGGTTATTATCTTATTCCATGTTTATGATAAATGTTTATTTTGCATGCTATAATTGTATTAATTGGAAACGTTAATACATGTGTGTTTAATAAACAAAATACAAAGTTCCTAGTAATGCCTCTCATATAAACTAGCTCGTTGATTAACAAGATGATCAAGGTTTCCTGATCATGGACATTGGATGTTGTTAATAACGAGGTCACAACATTGGTGGAATGATGTGATGAACATTCATCCTAAGTATAGCATTACGATCAGAGTCATTATGTTTATATTGCTATAACATCATACGAAGTAATCTTAGTCCTTAGACCATGAGATCATGTTAATAGCTAACACCGGAAGAGTATCTTGATAACATCAAACGTCACACCGTAACATGGTGACTATAAAGGTGGCTTCAGTGCTACGAAGGTGTTATGTTGAGGCTCATGGATCAAGAGTGGGATTTGTCCATCCCGATGACGGATAGATATACTCTGGGCTCTCTCGGTGATATCACATTGAAATAGCTTGCAAGCAAGTGATGTGATCACTAGAATGTTATATCACGGGAACGAGAAAAGAGTGCATGTCGGTAACGAGATCAAACTAGGTATTTGGATGCTGATGATCGAATCTCGGACATGTAATATATCGTGAGACAAAGGGATTTAGTTACGACGTTAAAGGTTCACTCGATCACAAGAGTCATCTTTGAATATGTGGGAGTCAGTACGGATCTCCAGGTCCTGCTGCTGATTATTGATCGGAGAGGGGTCTCGATCATGTCTGCATTATTCGCGAACCGTAGGATGACACACTTACGGGATACCGACACCATTCGGAGCAAATATGTTTCAGATAAAGATTAAGAAAGCGCTGGAATTATTTCAATAGACACCGAAACTGTTTCGAGTGAAATTGCTGAAATTGGTTTTGCATGTAATATTAAAATGTTGCAGGGGGTTTTATGTGAATTTTTGTTAATTAAAGTAATTAACAAAATTCTGAATAAAATTAATAAAAGAGTTTTATTAAATGAGAGAGCATTAAATTTGGAGAAATTTAATGCATTTAAATTGGAGACTTTGAAAGACAATGTGAAGGGGCATTTTAATGTGGAGGGGTTACCACCACATGAATGGGAGAGGTGAAGGGACACCCTCCATGGGCGCCGGCCATGGGAGGGGTACCCTCCCCTCCTCCTATAAAAGGCCCCCCTCACACCCCTTCTTCCTCAGACCACCTCGTGAAGGATCTCTCTCCTCCTCTAGTATTATTCTCCCATGGTCTGGGATTAGCGAGATACATGTTCCCGATGGCTTTATCTGGAAAGGAGTTGCTGCTTCCGCTTCTTTGCTGGAGCGAGGGACGGAGGTTGTCGGGGTACCGGACATGTGTGCGATCACGGATACACCGCTGCTTTGCGGTGCTGGACTTGGTGTGCTGGACTTGCTGAAGCTAGATCTGAAGGACGTGCTGGAGCCGGACCTGCTGGACTTTATCACGATCTTGAGATCGGCAAGTGTACGACTACATCATCCACGAGTTCCATCTCGTTAACAAAGCTTTGTTGTCTTCGAGGGTAAGTTCTCTATGGATGTATATCCACCCGTTGCTTGTATCTAGTAGATAGATCTTGACGTATAGTTCTCATCGTAGGAATTTTTTTGTTTTCTATGCTATGAACCCAACACAACAGACCAGTTGAAATATTCACAAATTGTTGGTTCTCTCGTGTACTTAGCAAGCGCTACAAGACCCGATATCTCTTTTGCTATGAGCAAGTTGAGTAGGTTCATGTCTAACCCGGGTATTGATCATTGGCATGCACTTGAAAGGGTCATGCGCTATCTATGTGGTACAATGAGCTATGGGATTCACTATTCAGGGCACCTTGCTGTTGTTGAAGGATATAGTGATTTGAATTGGATCTCTGATGTTGATGAACTCTATGCCACGAGTGGGTATGTGTTTATCCTTGGAGGTGGCGCAGTCTCAGGGAGATCTCGTAGACAGACCATATTGACAATGTCAACTATGGAAGCAGAACTTACTACTTTAGACACAACCACTGTTGAGTCAGAATGACTACGTGAACTCTTGATAGACTTGCCTATGGTGCAAAAACATGTGCCGGCAATCCTTTTGAATTGTGACAATCAAACTGTTATTGTCAAAGTGAACAAATCTAAGGATAACGCGAAGTCATCAAGACACGTCAAGAGACGTTTGAAATCTGTCAGAAAATTGAGAAACTCCGGAATAATAACTGTTACGTATATTAGAAAATGCCCCGCGCTTTGCTGCGGAAAATATTGTTATATTGTAGGTTATATTTGACTATCCTATTAGTCATTCAAGATTAGAACACAAACGTGGAAAACAGTTTGGAGACTCAGTACAATAACTATTTTTTTAGTGGATTAACATAAATATTGAACAAAATAATCAATAGTATTGATTGTGAGTACATCATTGACTATCTTGAACGTGGGGATCCATGATCCAACAGCTAAGGTGCTTCATATATTGGACACAATAACACGCTAGGTTCTAGTGTTATCCTCCATATGCGGGGGGTTTGAACAACAAACAACCTTGCCAACGACCCTTTTCTAGAAGGCCAGGGGAAAAGGAGTGTGTGGGTTCTTGCTAGAGCAGAACATCTCATGGTACTAAATGCTTCACAATTGTGTAGCTCAATGATCTGCTCAACAAACCGTCTATTATAAAGGAAGCCTACATTTTTAGAAGAGAACATTATTTGGTATAGAAATAAAACTAAAACAATTACGCTGTAGAGATGCACATAAGAAACTCACCGTGTTGTTGAAGGGTACTGCTGGGTGAGAACTGAGGAGCACATGGCCGGTTTATTAAACGACCAGGACGCAATGCACGAGAGAGGGGATTCTTTTCTCGGTGACATGATTGAGCGAAACGGCCTGGCGTGTGAGAGAGAATGAGACCATGTGAGGCGAGAATTAAGAGAGGATTATAATGGTGAATAAACAGGGAGTCTAGGAAGGGAGGGGACATCAAGAGACCAACAATTGTTCACGAATTGATGGCTCGATGCCTGTCCGGGGAGGGGAAGCAGCATATGTATGGGTTGGACGCCTGGACGGATGGAATTAAGGAGTTTGGAAGCTGAGCGGATCAGCGGAACGACGCACTAACCTAAATTGTAGTCTGCAGTTTTTTCTGACGTGGCAACACGAACCACCACAGAACAAAACGGAAAAGAAACCCAAGAAAAAGTGTACAGAAACTGCTGATGTGGCATACTGCTGTGGATAGGCTGCATGTCAAGAGAAATAGATTAGTGGAGGTGATCTTCTTAGTTATATAGGATTCAAACAGATAAAAACCTGGCAGATCCCTTTACAAAGGGACTATCACAAATTGTGATAGAAAATGCATCGAGGGAGATGCTATTGAGACCCATGGATGTCACACCATAGTGGTAATCCAACCTATGTAATCGGAGATCCCATGAATTAGGATCTGGAAAGAACAAGCTAGTGGTTTGACTAAGGAGAGAATTTTGTAACCCTACCTATGTAAAGATGCATGACTCTCAAAACCTGTAAGGCAGGTTGGCAACATGCATTAATGTATTTCTGTTGGCTATAACTAAGCAAAGATGCCGTCCTACAGAGCATTCTTAAAAGAACACACCTATATGAGCTTGACTGTAAACGTCGCGGTCTATGAGACTTTGGTGGTCTCTAGTAAACTCATGAAGAGACCAAGGAGTATGACGCATATGCTCCAATCTGCGGGGTAGGCTACTGGCAACCAGGTACTAGTTATGATTTTGAGTGAAATCTATTGGCACCAAATTTACAATTCAAGGTTCGTCCATTGTTTAAGTTGCTGATAGACGTAGTTCAAGATTCTAGGCGGATGTTTAACTTAACAGTCTCTGCTAAAACACTGATATATAAACAAGTAGCGAGGATTGGCAAAAATCTTCAAATGGGCATTTGAGATCTGGTGGAGAATTGTTAGAAATAATGGGCTAATCTATTTAAGCCCATATGTAATTTCAGTTTTCCCTAAATCTTAAAACCCATGTGTGTAAAATCCTATATGTGATTTAGCCCAATTTAGTGGCAGCTCACATATGACTGGCGTGGAAGCTAAAGTTTAATCTCACATGAATAGGAGAAGAGTTACTCAACTACGGATCCATTCCGGCGATTAAAACGCAGCGACAGTGCCCTTCAAAATGGCCACCGAGTGGCCGTAATGGCTTTACCTGCCGTTCCACTTGGTCTTCCGCTCACCCCAAGCTCTCCCTCTGTATAAATTGAGCCCCTGGTTGGTCCTCCCCTCCGCACACCCCTCCTCCAATTCCACGCCAAAGGGCTTTCGATCTAGCGACAGATAATTTGCTCGCCATCGGATGGGTCTCCGCGCGAGGCACACATACGTGACGAGCTGGCGATCCTCCGCGACAAGGACCATTGACATCACCGTCAGACAATCCGCGCCACTGCAGGTATGGCCGTCTGTCTCCTGGTTGTTCGACCTCACTTACAGTAGTACCAGAACTAAGCCAAACCGGTGACACACTAGGATTAAGATCGCTCAGTCCCTGCTGCCTCACTTAATTGAACAGCTTATATTGAATAGAAACATCCATGTGTGGGGAGGATGGTCCGGTGCTTCATCGTCCAGGAAGCCTGTTGCCATAGTCTCAGGCTGCGTCACTGATGTATTACATTTCTGGAAGGCGTGAATCTGAATCTTGCGTTGATCCCCAATGAATCATCATGTGAGCTAGATGGGAGCAAATCGATTGATGTGAAACATGGTACAGATACAAATTCATTGTGAACATGAGTTGAACCCCAGAACTTGATCCTATAAATTGTGTAACAAATGGTCTCGCACGTCTAAAAAAAAAACAGCCACGGTTATCCAGTAACATACATTTTGGACTGATCATATATAAAACTTGAGAAATTCAGAACTTTAGTTCAGCTTGTTAAAAAAAAATCAGATTAAATATTTCTCGAATCCTTGAGAAGAGTAGAATACGATGGTACACATGGTTTCACTGTTTGGTAAATTTTTAGTTTGGTCAAATCTGTGGTTCAAAAATAGATTATATTGACCATTACTTAATTTCCAAAAATCGTATTAAAATCATACTTTCTGAAATTAGAACCAATGGACTTGTCTATCCGTTGCTTGCGATTATACGCTTAAACTCACAAGAAATGACTTCTTGTTCATTTGTTCTTTCCTAAAAGTTCACGTGCATATTACTATGATGTTTTGTTGCATATGTGTCTGAATGTTTCATTGAAATTGTGTATTTACTTTTACTACTATTACTTTGCGATAGATTTCGAGGAGTGACGTGGATATATACTATAGATGATAAATATTCTGAGGAATTAAAACCGTTTTCTTCTACCCAAAGAGGCAAGTTATACCATTCTTCATTCCCATTACCTATGTTTTCAATAATGCATGTTTTGTTTATCAAATGGTGGTATGTATGTGTAGGTTGTAGTAGTATTTTGGTACAAGTGTATTTGCAAACTTAGGGTTTGCAAACTTGTAGTTATGATCCTGAGTAGTTATGAATTTAGATTCTCTCCACACAAATACTCCCTTGACACCTTAGGTAAATTTATGATTGCTTTTGTGTGCTATGCAATTGTTGTGCTGAAAGGGATTTAATGGAAGGGTTCAAAGAAAAAGAATTTTCTAAAGCATACGAGCTCGAGTTAAGAGCGGATGTTTTTATAAAGAAAAATAGAAATGTTTTTACCTAGGCGGAGTAATATGTCGCAGACGTCTACAAGAGTGACATTCCAACAAGGACTCTAGAGGTGCTCGATTTTGTGGACACCGCCGCCCAGGTTCAAAAAGATCTTCCATGTTCCAGTTCAAGAAGCTTCCAGTGCATCTAGAATCAAAATGGACTCTGGCTTAGTCAAGTACATAGAGGGAAACACTTCCTAGGTATCGCCAGGTGCCTTTCTAGCGGGCGGGCTAGTTAGGTAAAGGGGCCCACTATGGAAAGTATTATAATCTCGTCCTAGCCCTACACCAATTGAAGAGTTTCGGCAGAAGGGCTTGGTCGTAAATTGTGGGTAAAGTTTACAACCTCTGCAGAGTGTACGATCTAATCGATTATTCATGCTCGTGGATATGAGCAATTTGAGAGACTGAAATCTCTAAAGGATTTTCTCTCTTTTGAAAATGTTTTCAAACCCTATCTCCGTGATCGGTATATGTGAGATTTTCAAACCCCTATGTTCGTGGAATCGATATAGGTGGAGTGTTCAAATCCTATATTCGTGGAATCGTTCATAGGTGGGATTTTGGGACACTTTATGGTGCGAGGTGATAGGTTGAGGGATGGTATCTTGGTGGATTCCTCGCTTTTCACTTAACCATATATTATTTGTTAAACTAGAAAATAACCCCATGTGTTGCAGCGGGAATTTGGAATAAGAAAGTGCTTGGCATAGAAAAAAAGAAAGCCATGTGATATAAATAATATGAAAAGGTAGTAGAAAATACAACCATGCATGTAATTTGACCGAACGATTTTTCTTGGCAGGTCGTAGAAATAACTTGCATTAGAATTTCAGGATAGAACCCCTCTCTGAAATTTCAGGATAGACCCCTCTCTGAAATTTTAGGACGCGCTACATTTGAAGCTCTATATTTGGTTGGTAACAGCTGCAACTTGAAAGCAACAGGAGGATCCCAAGGCGATGGAAATCGGTCAAAAGCTGAACATCTGCAGCATACAATGGGTTCAACTTGAATCACTAAAAATATAACATCAGTAGATAAGCAAAGTTTTTTGTTCAGCCACTGTAGATGAGCAAACTTAGACACCATACTGATGAAAAATGTTTCTCTGAAAGAACCAATAGCTCTAAATAAAATAATCACAGTTCTAAGTTGTCTGAAGAACATGGGCACAATACTGGATGCTGAAGCACTACAAAGCACCGGCGTATATTTTTCAAGGATACGTCCTGAAAGACGTATCGTTTTCATAGAAGGAGGGCCAAGAGGCCAGATTTTACAACGCACCGCGGCATAGGCACCGAAGGTGCAAATCCACGCCGTCTCAGGGACAACACATACATCCTAACTGACTACTCGCGGCATCTCCACCTATCTACCTGCTCAAGACAGTCACGAAACAGCCCCGCAATCCTCCAGAGGTCCGCCTCCGCAGCGATCTCCCGTATGACCTCTCCAGGAGAGTGAGCGGCCCCTTCAAAGACCACGTCGTTCCTGTGGCGCCAGAGGGTCCAACAGACCAGGGAGATCCCTGTCCAGAGGTCGCGCTCGCGGTCCTTGCCACCCCGCCTATCTTGGAGCCAAGCAACAAACTTGGTGTCATGTCTCGGCATCCAATGCCTCTTGCACCACCAGTCCGGACAGGTTGCCCAAACCTCGCAGGCCAGGACGCATCCCATCAAAAGATGGTCAATGGTCTCTCCACATTGGTCACAAAGGGGGCAAGTCGCCGGATGTTGGAGGCCCCGCCGGCTTAATCTGTCCGCGGTCCAGCATTTGTTTCTTACCGCAAGCCAAAGGGTCACCTTGCAGCTAGCGGGGGCTCGGGATCGCTAGATCTGAAGGGCCCCTGCCATGGAGTCCGTCCGGCAAACAGGGCCAGGTAGCAGGATCGGGCCATGAAGCAGCTGCTAGGGTCCCAATTCCACTTGAAGACATCCTGCGTCCCCTCTGTCAGGGTGATCTCGTCAACTCGATCTGCCACTTCAAGGAGATCCCTAATGGTTGCGCCATTAAGATCCGGGGGTATATCATGCAACCAGCCCCCTGCCAGGCCCTCGCGCACACGCCGCGTGGAGGCAGCGCTCGATGGGATCTCCGCGAAGAGGCTTGGTGCAACGTCGCAAAGCCGCCCGCACGGAAGCCACTTATCCGTCCAGAAGAAAGTAGTCGCCTCGTCCCCCAGCACCGAGATAGTCGCCGCGTCGAAGAGCCACCATGAGAGCTCCGGGACATGGATGTCGAGGTCGTGCCAAGGCTTATCTACCTCTGTACGTTTTAACCACAGCCACCTGGCCCTCAGTGCAATGTTCATGAGCCGCAGGTTGGGGATGCCAAGCCCTCCCCCCCCAACTCCTTGGGCATGCACACCCTGTCCCATGCCACCAGGCAGTGTCCGTCGTGCACGTCCTTACGCCCCTTCCAGAGGAATCCGTGAATGATTTTCTCGATGTGGGTGATGATCTCTATGGGTAAGTCGAGGGACATCATCGCGAAAATTGGTATGGCGGACAAAGTTGTCTTGACGAGCTCGAGTCGTCCTCCTCTGTTAAGCATGGATGCTTTCCACGATGGCAGTTTGGCGGCCACCAGATCTACCAGTGCTTGGAGTTGCGCCACTGACGGCTTCCGCAGGGAGAGTGGTAACCCAAGGTATCGAAGAGGGAATTGTGTGATGGGGCAGCGCAACTCCCGTTCCACCAGGTCTCTGTCCTCGACCGAGCACCTAATCAGGTTGGTCGAGCATTTGTCGAAATTGGTTCGGAGGCCGGATGCCGCCCCAAAGTCCTCGATGATCCCGGAGATCAGCTGGAAATCCACCACTGACGGCCTCAAGAAGGTGACCACATCATCTGCGTAGATTGAGGTGCGGTGTTGGAGGCCTGTGGCTGCAAGCCTTGTGAGGAGCCCTAGTTCCTCAGACTTCACGATCATCAAGTGGAAAATCTCCATGACTAAGATGAAAAGTTGTTGGGAGAGCGGGTCCCCTTGCCGGAGTCCCCGCCTATTGGCCACCTTTGCTCCTGGGCAGCCGTTCGTTAATACGCGTGTGGAGGCTGTGGACAGTAGTGCGCAGATGCACGCAAGGAGGCGCTCTCCGAAGCCTAGCTTCCTCAGCACCTCCAGCAGGAAAGCCCAGTCCACAGTGTCAAAGGCCTTGGTGATGTCCAGCTTGAGCAGCACCGCCGGAGTCTTGCTGGCATGTAACTTACGGGTTGTCCCTTGCACCATCATGAAGTTGTCGTGCAAACATCGTCCACGCACAAAGGCACTCTGGTGCAGCCCCACCATTTGCGGAAGGATTGGGGCCACACGGTTGGCGATCACCTTTGCCACCCACTTGGCGCTCCCGTGAATCAGGCTGATAGGCTGGAAGTCCCTCACTTCTTCTGCTCCTGGCTTCTTGGGCAGGAGCATGATCAGGGAACCGTTCACCGATTCGAATCCATGACTGTCGAGCCTAGAGAGTGAGTGGAAGGCAGCCATAACATCCTCCCTAATGATGCTCCAGCAGGAGATGAAGAAGCAGGCGGAAAAGCCATCAGGGCCAGGGCATTTGTCCAACGGCATGCCTTTGATGGCTGTGAGAACCTCCTCCTCTGTGAAGGCTCTGTCAATGTGCTGAAGGTCAAACGACGGTACCCCCAGGAAGTCCAAGTCAAGAGAGAAAGGCCGAACATCTGCCACACTGAGCAGGTTCTCGAAAAAAATATCCACGGCCTCCGCCTTTTCCACGTGTTCTGAGATCCGCACATTGTCCACCAGGAGGTGACTGATGAAGTTCTTCCGCCTCCGATGGCTGGCGTGCGTGTGAAAGAAGCGCGTGCATGCGTCTCCTTCACGTAACCACAGGATTCTCGATCTCTGTCGTGCCAACGTCCTCTCAAGGGAGGCTAGCCCAAGGAGCCTTTTTTTGAGGAGGCACCGCAGTCCACGCTCCTCAGGCGACAGCTGTCTACTCTCGATGGCAACATCGAAGCGGAGGATCAGCTCAGTGACAAGGAGGATCTGCAGCTTAACATTTCCGATGAATTTGGAGATCCAGCAGGATAGTCTCTTGGCCACAACCCGCAGTTTTGCGTCAAGTCTTTTGAAGGGATTCGGTTCCCACTGCTCTGAGGTCCACGCTTCTTGCACCACCTCCAAGAAGCCGTTGACCTTGGGCCAGAAGGACTGGAATTGAAAACGACGCCCCCGTTGTAGGTCAGGGGCAAGACTTAGCAACAGGGGGCAGTGGTCCGACGGGCCCGAGGACAAAGCCGAGAGGAAGACGTCAGGGTAGCGCGTCTCCCAATCCACCGTCAAGCACGGGAGTATATAGAGATGGAGAATAAGTGGATACTAAAATTTCGGGAGAAGCAAACATGTTTTTATATAGTCGCTGAGCTGCTGAACTGCTTGATCGGTTACCAATTTGAGGCTTTGAATAATTGAGTGTTAATTAATCAGAAGTTTATAAACATATGCACTAAGGGCTAATCAAGGGACAGACAATGGTGGGAAATAATGGACGCACTGGGATGGGAGGCGACATACATGACTTGGTTGGCTTAGGGAGTGAGTGTCGGTCTAGACACGGGCACGTACAGGTCAAGGAAAAACACATGATTAGATCAGACAATTGAAAACTGAAGACACATGGAAGGCGATGGGAATCAGACACCTAGGTTTGTTGATGATGTGGCTACTGTGCATGTTAAGATAGACACATAAATGATCTACAGTGGGTTTTGCAGGCCAAACTTAGGAAGGCTGAGGATGTAACATGGAGACACGAAATATGGACCATCGGATGAATACAATCAAACGGTTGAGAATAGGTGATGATGTGGCTAGGCTGCATGTTGAGATAGACAAATTTAAATAACTCTTAGTGGGGTCTACTTTATAAGAAGATATAGATATTTTCAAAGTAGGACAAAGAAAAATTTATCAAACTTTTAGAAAATTGGCTTTATGCAAAAATAAACCATATGACCTCCACATACAACCTTATGCATGTAGAAATAGGCATAGCTGGTGTAACTTGCCAATACATTTAATGTATTGACCAATTTTGTTGGCTGCAACGTGTCATGTTGCAGCGAGTTATGATGATGAGTAGGAATGAATAGGATCGCGGGACTATACTCAACAAGCCCTATGGCGTTGATGGTGATCAAAATTATCGATTATGTTTCCGCTGTAAAATAAGCCACCCACTATACGTTGAGCAACTTGTATTAGGTAACTCTGGATCGATCAATGAGTAACAAAATTATGTATATTTATGTGTGCTATCTATGATATAGGGATAGCACTGTATACACAGAGACTTCGAATCCTACCAGGTTCGGGTCGTTACAGAAACATTCGCCCGAATCGGCACGTCGTGCTGTTCCGACAGCGGACGTTTGCCGTGGTTGAGGCCATGACAGTCTGAGCCGCCTGCCATATCGAACACCAACTAGCATGGGTTCTTGACGACAATGCCCATACTTTACGGACTTGGGTTTTTGGAAAGGTGATATGTGCTGGTGACTTTGTCGGATGACATACAAACAAGAGGGAACGATTTACCTAGGTTCACGCCCCGGAGGGAAAACCTTACTCTAGCTTGTCTGTTCTTGATTTATGATGAAGATTATAAGTCACCGAGATGGTTGTGGATTCATAGATTAGATTTGGCGTATCCTATGGATTGTATGTCAAGGTATCTTCCTCAGCGGTCTCTCCTAGCTTTTATATGCGTAAGCTAGGTCTCAGGTAACGTCTAAATCAGTAACAGATCGATGGTGAAAACCTAGTATTTCCTATCTGTAATCTTGTTCTTGCTTTGCACGCCAGGAATCAATGTCCTTATGAGCTTTGTATCACGCTGAACCATTATGGGCTTCGTGCACCTCAGCAAATCATCGGTGCCTCCCTTGAGCTGAGCTAGGTAGGCTAAAGGCAGGTGCCCCATGAGGCATACCTTAGTAGCCCCCGAGTGGCTATTCGAATCGTAGATTCGGGTGACTTAGAATTCACAAATCTTGTATTGCATGGTCTAAGTCAACGGTTTTATAAGTTGAAGGTACTGAACCGGAAGTACATCAGGTCAGCAAATTGTAAACTCAGTAGATTTTATTAGTTCATAGGGATGCTGGTAATAATGTCTGGTGCTCTCGATGGATCATGACCAGTTAATTGCTCTAGAGAAAAACAATGCTATCTACTTAAATTTGAGTCCCCCGACTCGAAGCTAGCATAAGTTGAGATAATTCGACTCATGCCGCATAGGTCTTACTAAGCCAAATTCCAGCCAATAAGTGTATACCCAATGTGTCCGTCTAGATTTTATTCACGATGTAGACATGGTATTTATTTAGTAAAAGCGCAATGAATACGGCTGTCAGACCAATAGATTATATTTATAGGTATTATCTTTGCATCGTAGACGCATCATTCAAATATGTTCTCGCAGCCATGGACGGATCTATTGTGGGGCATGGTTGTACAGATGTACACCCATTTTTTTAGCAAACAACTCTTATATAGTTGTAAAGTGGGTATATACAACACTAGTAGCATGTTTTCTCTAACATATGTAGTATTTCCCCAAACCACAAATTAAATCAAAATACTTTAGTTTAGGACTCCCGTCTTTCGGAGAACATAGGAATTACAAAATTGTGGAAAATGTCTTCTAAGACCTCTGGACCGGAGGCTAGCCACACTGTCGTACGACCATTTAATCTAGCATAGTTTGCCATATAATAACTACTAATACTTTAAGCTCTCTTAACGTGAGCAATGCATGAACGATGATCCTTGAGCACGCCTTTAATCTCTTCAAGCATGATCGTGTAAACCTAATGATCCAAGTTTTGATTCTGAAGCAATTTGATCATCTCCAAACAGTCCATCTCAAGAATTAGCGGGGTACACCAATTCATAACCAACGACAAGCCTTCTGTCTCTGCATAAAGTTCAGACTCCAACACACATCTTTACAATTACAGGTCTGGTGACACGAGGATATCACGATCTCACCCATACGATCTCGAACGATTATTCCTGCACCCGTCTCCCCATCAACACGAAAAGAACCATTAGTATTAACTTTGCACCATCCAAACGGGGGTGCAGTCCAGTTCAGGTTCAGATCATCTTGAGGGTTCTTAACTTTATGCATATGCACATTAACAATATCCATGAGGAATTTACCAAACGGGACGGGTGGCTTCGAAGTGGTGGAATTGATGGAACTCTATTTTTCTTCTTATTTTTGGTAATATCTGTCGCCTTTTAAGATATTTTTATAAAAAAACTCCTAATATATTGTCCTACAATACTAAATTATACTTTTACCTTTGTTACCATTTGAACTTTATGTTTTGTGTTAGTTAAATGTGTACACCCAAAGATGAAATCCTAGATCCATCCCTCCTCGCAGCGGATGCAATCTGGACAGACAAGGAGACACTACAAGAAATGTTTTTATCCGCAAAAATTTGGCCCGTCGGTCATCGTCGAAGGTACCTCTTCCGTGACGATTTCCTTCGCTCAACCGTGGCCGATGGAAAAAAAATTCCCGATTTCGCGGCCCTCTACCACGACGGAACCACTAAGAACATGGACGAAGTTCGGCCGACACATGGCATAAGTAAGATATTCGGTTCCTCGCACGATCTTGACTCGTCAAAATCTTTTAAGGCGTGCGGGTCTTGGATGTCAGTGTCTCTAGCAGGCCATACTTTTTGGTTGTGCCTCCTTAATTTGAACTCGATAACGTTGCTCGATGGATCTGTCGTTTAGTCAGGCTGCTGGGTCCCGCATGTCTGTCTCTCATTAGAAGAATCATGTGTATGATGAAAATTTTCTTTCGCTCGCGCTACCCTGTTCCGAACTTGATAGCGATGCTCGATGCATCTGTCCTTTAGTCAGGCTGATAGGTCCCACGTGTCAGTCTCTTATTAGAAGAATCTTGTGTATGATGAAATTTTTTCCTTGGCTCGTGTCTCCCTAATGTGAACTTGATAACGTTGATCGATGCATCATCTGTTTAATCAGGATGGTAGGTCCCCATATCATGCTCTCGTTACAAGAATCGCGTGTATGCTGAATTTTTTCTTCGCTCACGTTTCCCTGTTCTGGAATTATAGCATTACTCGAAGCCTTCGCCGTTTCGTCATGCTGCTAGGTCCCACATATCAGTACCTCATTAGAAAGAATCTGTGCATGTTAGAATTTTTTTCCGCTCGCGCCTCCCTGTTTCAAACTTGATAACATTGATTGATGCATCAACAGGCTGCTGGGTCTATCATTAGAAGAAACATGTGCATGGTGGATATTTTTTTTGGCCCGTGTTTCCTTGACGTGAACTCGATAACGTTGCTCGATGCATTAGCCGTTTATTCAGGCTGCTGGGTTCTACGTGTCAACCTACCATTATTTGGTCTCCGTTTCTCCCCGCCGTGGCAAGCCGGGCCGTGTGGTTTGTAAGATAGGGGAAACCACATGTAGTGGTGCCTTTTATTGTTCATTATATAAGAGGATTACAAGGAGAGTCTTAGTCTCATATAACACGAACAAATACAAAAGGAATACACAATATGACTGTATATCTATACAAACATGATACGGTCATATATTATAACATCCTCCCTCAGTCAAAAATGGGCGTCCGACGAATATTAAGACTGTCCGGAAAATCTAAGAAGAGAGACGACGATAATCTTTTGGTGAAGATGTTCGCGAACTAAGATGAACTAGGAACATGTAGAACTCTAACCTCGCCAGTTGTCATGTGATCTCTAATGAAGTTTAGATCAATCTCCGTGCGTTGATGATGCACTTGATTCTGTGTCATATAAGCTGAACTCACATTGTGACAGAAGACAACGGAAGCATCAGTCACCGGTCGATGAAGTTCTTGAAGTAGTTACCGTAGCCAACACAGTTCGACCACTGCTACTATGAGATTCGACATATTTTTGATGTTTTTTTATTGATGGGTTTCTTCTGGATTTGATTGTTTTCTAGCTTTACCTAACGCTAATACTTCGGTAGCAAAGAAAACTTGGTTTTTAATGTGTGTTTCGGGTTCTGAACATCAACAGAAGATTTTAACAAGAGAAACACAATATTCAGGCGAAAACAAGCAAGTCTCTTTTTAAAAGCAATCAAGGGAGGCATATAGTAGCTTTAACGAGAAACTATACGATGGTAATATATTTTCGGCCGTATAGTTCCCACCACTTCCGTCTTGTCAAAATGGACAACTTTCGTGAAGAGGCGAGACGCGAAATCATAACACAACAGATGCCATCCTATCCAGAAAGGAGAAAGAAAAGATACAGCGAAGAAGGAGAAAACGTTCTTCATCTCGCTCCACGATCTTCGACCTCCTAGCCACCACACCCTAATAGCCATTTCCTGAACTTGAGAGAGAGTGAGATATCTTCACTTTGCAAGATTAGGGTTTGAGATTGTTTCTTCCTATCTTGAATTGTGTTGGATTACTTTTCTATTCTTATTGTGGATCTCCACGATAATATCAAGAAGAATGCATGGGAGATGTAAGGGATTGGCGAGATGTGATGTGTCTCCATATATTTTCCATTAGTTTATGATTGATTTTAATTACTATATTATGTGTGCTTGACTATTTGTGGGATGCCTAATGCTCGTTGTTCAATTAAGGGCCCAGACAACATGATGTTTTATTCTACATTGATAGGATCTTGTTTGCTAGCAGACCGGCGACCCCCGAGTGACATGGGGATATCAATGAGAAACTAGTTTGACTCGAGGATCACGAGAAACCATTGTGTATATTGCATTAGTCTGATCCAAGGAGCTTAATTGCTAAGCAACCTAAAGAATCTTAATCGTCTAGTGACTGACCATGGTTTTGGTAACATACTAGTAGGATTATTAAAGTTGGGATGAAATCTACCAAGAGGAGTTCCGGCTAATTATGGGTTTCTCGCCTACACATATACTTATAAGATTATAATTGTTACACTTATCATTCGTCCATCTGGCACAGTCACTATCACCATGAACTGTATCTTTGTCATCTGCAGAAAACCACAAACAATCGAATCGTTCTATACTTTTATGCTTTTTATTCCTGAAGGTTACATTTTAGTTTTATTTAAATATATCCAGTTTAATCCAAATTTCATTCTTATTTCCACACTTGCAGTCAATTTACTCGAAGACATGTGACAACTTTGAGTGTGAAAGAGACTTTATTCATAAATACTTACCTTTGGGCTCCCTGTGGGATCGCCATCTATAATTTGAAACTAGCTGCAAACGATCTGTACACTTGCAGACATCAAGCTATTTTCTGGCATTGTTGCCGGGAAGCTAAGCGCTAAGTGTTTCTCTCTTGACATTTTAGGTTTTACTACTATAAAATGGTTTCCCTAGGAGACAAAGGGTCTACACGCTCTAGTATGACCTATTTACCAGATTATATTGAGCGCGTGCCTATTCAAAGGCGCGAGAAAATTATTGAAAAACTTTTAAGATCAAATAAGGTTGAAGTTGAAAACCTGAGTGATTTTATGGAAATCATGTCCATTTACAGGAAAACTCCCAAGAAACTTGAGAAAAATCTCAGAGAATATAGTGCTATAGATTCTGCTTTTCTTAAACAACCAATAGAATTTCCTAATCCTAGAGTTAGAGAATATCGATTTGGTGGTGAGATTATTAAAATTTTGTAGGAAAAAGATTTTAGTGGAAGGAAAGATGAAGACCCAGGAAGACATCTTAGAGAGTTCGAAGATGTGATAACATCACTCGACGCCCAGAACAAGGACCAAGAGAAGAAGGTCAAACGGCTGACGGTTCGGGAGAAGGCTCTGGTGGAGGAGCTGATGTAGGTCGGGTACACGGCCAAGGGTAAGTTTTTCTCCGACTATCTTCGTCTCTCCGGATCCGGTAGCCGGATCTGACATTCCTTTTTGTGACAGCATTTTATCCCGGCGTAGACCTGCTGGCGTATAACCGGCTGCAGGAGAACTGGCCGAGGGAGCAGCCGACTGCCCAGGAGTTGGTCGTCCTCCTTGGCGAGGAGGCCGCCAAGCTTCGCTAGGTGGCTCGGGCAATCTTCACATTTTTGCGGCCAGACGCGCTGGTTCCGGAGACAATGACGCATCTGTCGGCCAAGGTGACGGAGGTGCCGGCTACCGTCGATCGTCTGAGGGATCTGGCAGCGCGAGCCAGGGTAGAAATGGCCTTGGCCCTAATGCTCTCTTGGTACAAGGATGCCCGTGTCGAGAAGATCAACAGGGGCTTCCGTGCCGGCGCCGACCTCGCCGCCATCCGCTAGGCCCATCCGGAGCTTCGGGCCTCCGCCATCAAGATCGCCGATTACGCGGACGTTGACGAGGTCCTCACCGACTCGGAGTCTACCGGCACGCATGATGTGGAAGCCTCGTCGCATCTGACTGGTGGGGATGCCAGAGCCGGATCTGCCAACGTGCCTCCTCCACCTCCCGAGACCGCTTCCAGCCAGGATCTTCCCCATGGCAAGGGCCCTGCCGCCTAGACATAATCCCCGGAATGCCGGGTGGACTTGTATTTATCTTGTTTCGTTTGAACCTTGTCGTCTGTGCCGACTGTCTCTGACGCTAGATGGACTTATGGGAGCTTCGTCTCCCTTTTTTATTCAATCGCAGTTATTTGGCTTGCTTCTGTCTTGTGATTTTCTGTATGCTTCGAATTTTTGATACTTTGCCGGCTGAACTTATCCGGCTGCCTTCACTTAGCTGAATGCCTTTAGCCGAGGGAACTCCAACTCCAGTGGGGGCGCGCCAACGCACCCATTGGGTGTAGCCCCCGAGATTCGGAGTAGCTGGCGTAGCCAGGTGCTTCGAATCTTCTTTCTTTTCTTCGAGTCTTTAACTTCATCCGGCTAGACACCTCTAGCCGGGTACCCCAACTTTGGAGGTACCCGGTTACTTTCGCTGGTTGAACGCCTGCAGCCGGGGGAACTTCAATTCCAGTAGGGGCACGCCAACGCACCCACTGGGTGTAGCCCCCGAGATTCGGAGTAGCTGGCATAACCAGGTGCTTCGAATCTTCTACTTTCTTTTCTTCCTGCCCTTGCCCTCACCTAGGCTCCAAATATCCGGCTAAACGCCTTTAGCCGGTCGGAAAATACAAGATTCCACTAGGGCCCGCGAGCGCACCCAGTGGGTGTAGCCCCCGAGATTCAGAGCGCTTGATGAAGGTAAGGACTTCGAATCTTCTTCTTGAACTCCGACTCGTTAATAGGTTAGACGGTTAAGATAGCGCCTTTTAGCCGAAAGGCAAATTTATTTTTCAAAAACTAGCTTGTGCTTCTCTAGACACTTAGTCACTTTCCCGTGCGCTCTACTGTTTATGTTGCGTCCTTGCCGGGCAGCCAGGTTGCGTTCTGCAGCCGGAATCGAAGGGAGCTGACAGTACATTGCGCACGGTACTGACGGCTTAGTAGCCGGGTCGTCTCAAACTAGTTGCAAGGCCGGGACGTCCGATCCATCACATCTCCTCCTTGTCTTTCGTGTGGGATGCCTTGGGCTTTTTCTCTTGCTAGCCGGACAGCCGTATTGCGGTCTATAGCTGAGACGAAGAGTGGGCCTCTGACATCGTTGCGCACTACTTAGCCGGTTTGTTGATTTAACAGGTCGGGCCAGCCGGCGAGCCCCCGAGTAGGGGTTGCCGGAGCCGGAAAAAATGAACCGGAAACAAACACACAAATTTCTAGCAAGGAGCACCCGGGTAACTCGCAGGGGTCCGCATCTTCATTCATAGAGTTCGCGGGATACATACATTGTCTGGTGACTAGGTGTAAAACGGGCGAAGCAGGGCCGCATTCCAGGGGCGTTCTGTTTCCTCATTCGACTTGTCCATCTTGTTCTTGCGTGGCTGCTGCGCGTCAATGAGTTAGTAGGAATCGTTGGGCAGCGCCCAGCTGATGATGAAGGGCCCCTCCTAGGGTGGCGATAACTTGTGCACGCCCTTCGTGTCTTGCACCACTCAGAGAACCAGATCGCCCTCACAGAATGTGACAGGGCGGATCCGGCTTGAATGGTAGTGGCGTAGGCACTGCTGGTACAGGGCCGACCTGGACAGCGCCATCTCACGGGCCTCCTCGAGGAGATCCATGCCATCCTCCCGCGCCTCCTGGTTGGCCTTTTCATCGTAGAGGAGCTTGCGCGATGAGTCGAACTCGATGCCCGTGGAGAGAATGGCTTCCAAGCCATGGACGAGGAAGAACGGGGTGAAGCCGGTTGACCTATTCGGCGTGGTCCGGAAGCTCCACAACACAGCTGAAAGTTCCTCAATCTAGCATCCGGGCGACTGCTCCAAGGGCTCGATGAGGCGTGGCTTGATGCCGGCTAGCACTAGGCTGTTTGCCCTTTTGACCTGCCCATTGGACTACGGGTGTGCGACGGAAGCAAGGTCCAGCCGGATGCCCTTGTTGCTATAGAACCGGGCGAAGGCCCCCTTGGCGAAGTTCGTGCCGTTGTCCGTGATGATGCTGTTGGGGTAGCCGAACAGGTTAATGATGTCGATGAAGAAGGTGATGACTGTCACCCTGTCCAGCTTCCGGATAGGCTTGGCCTCTATCCACTTTGTGAACTTTTCTACCGCCACCAGCAGGTGGGTCATGCCTGCACGCGCCCACTTGAAGGGACCGACCATGTTGAGGCCCCAAATAGCGAAAGGCCAGGTGATCGGTATGGTCTTGAGTACCGTAGTCAGCATGTGCCTGAGCTGCCCGAAGCGTTGGCACCCATTGCATGCGTGGACTAGATGCTTGGCATCCTCGAGGGCGGTGGGCCAATAGAAACCGTGGCGGAATGCCTTGGTGACTATTGCCCTGGATGAAGCATGATGCCCGCACTCGCCTTGGTGGATGTCCTTGAGCAGCCGGTAGCCTGTGTCCACATCGACACACCGTTGGAAGATGCCGGATACGCTGCGCTTGTACAGTTCCTTGTTGATGATGGTGTATGTGAGCGCGCGCCGCCGGATTTGCTTGGCCTCCACCTCGTCATACGGAAGTTCTCCATTAGCGATGTAGTTCATGAAGGGCTGCACCCAGGATGGTATCTCCTGGATAGTGAGGACGCTTCCGTTCTCCGGTTGAGGGACGTCGGGGGGTCGTCCGGATGATGTACCCGAAACGGCAGCCCCCGAGCCGCTTGACTTGCCGGAGGGTATGGACTTGCCAGAGTTGGTGCGAGCCTTCTTCTTCACGGGTTCTGCCGGCTCCGCATCTCTCGTGTCGTCAATCGGAGCGCTCCCTGCCCAGATAATGGAATCCGACTCGGGATACGGGTTGATGGAGGGCTTGCGTAGATGCTCCAAGGAGACCCCTGGTGGGATCACTTGCCTGGTGGATCTGATTTGGGCAAGTGAATCAGCTGCCTCGTTATTGACATGAGGAACGTGATGGAACTCACATCCATCGAAGCAGGCGCTGAGCTTTTATATGTGGAACCAGTAGAGAGCCATGTTTGCATCGCAGGCATCCCACTCTCCGGATACCTGCTGCACCACCAGATCCGAATCGCCGAAGCAAAGGATCCGGTTGACGCCGATCTCCATGGCTAGCCGAAGGCCGTGCACCAGTGCCTCATATTCGGCAACATTGTTGGAGGCCTTGAAGTGGATCTGGATAACGTACTCTAGCCAGTCTCCTTTGGGCGAGGTGAGGACGATGCCGGCTCCCAAGCCCCCGAGCATCTTCGAGCCGTCGAAGTGAATTCTCCAGTGGTCCGAATTAGGAACTAGTGGGAGGTACTGGGTCTCGGCTGAGTCAACGAGGAAGTCCGCCAGAGCTTGCAACTTGATCGTGAGTCGGGGCTCGTACTGGATGGAGTAGGCGGCGAGCTCGTTGGCCCATTTGGTGACTCGACTGGTGGTGTCCTTGTTGCCGATGATTTCCAAAAGGGGTGCGGTGCACACGACCTTAATCGAATGCTCCTGGAAGTAGTGCTTGAGCTTCTTGCACGCTAGGTACACACCATAACACATCTTCTGGTAGTGGGGTAAGTTTTGCTTGGAGAGGGAGAGAACCTCGCTGAGGTAGTAGACGGGTCGCTGAACCAGCTGAGCCTTGCCTTCCTCGGGGCGCTCCACCACCAGGAGGACGATGACGACCCGGCTGATGGCTGTTATATAGAGCAACATCGGCTCCTTGCTAGCCGGCATGGCTAGAACCGGCGCTGTGGATAACATACACTTGAGGTCGTGAAAGCAGGCATCGGCTTGCGAGGTCCAGGAGAACTTGTCCGTCTTCTTCATTAGTTAGTACAACGGAAGTGCCTTCTCCCCCAGCCAGCTGACGAAACGGCTGAGGGAGGCCAGGCGTCCGGTGAACTTCTAGACTCCAAGCAAGCTCCTGGGTGGCTGCATTCTCTCGATGGCTGCGATCTTCTCCAGGTTTGACTCAATTCCTCGTTGTGAAACAAGGAAACCGAGTAGCTGGCCGGATGAGACTTCGAAGACGCACTTCTCCGGGTTTAGCTTCATCTGGTACCGATGGAGGTTACCTAATTTCTCCCCCAAGTCCTCGAGGAGGGTGCACTTGTCCTTTGTCTTGATGACTACATAATCCATGTAGGCATGCACGTTTCGGCCGATCTACGAGTGTAAGCATTTCAGCATACAACATTGATAGGTAGCGCCTGCATTCTTCAGACCGAAAGGCATGGTTACATAGCAGAAAGCCCCGTACAGGGTGATGAACGATGTCTTTATCTGGTCAGTCGGGTTTAACCGGATCTGACTGTAACCGGAGTAACAATCCAAGAAGGAAAACAAATCACAGCCGGCCATGGAATTGATAACTTGATCGATACGGGGCAAAACGAAGGGGTCTTTTGGGCACGCCTTGTTCAGGCTGGTGTAGTCGATACACATGCGCCAGGTCTTGTTCTTCTTCAACACCAGGACTGGGTTGGCCAGCCAATCCGGGTGGTACACCTCCATAATGAACCCGGTTGTAAGGAGTCGGGTGATCTCGTCACCAATAATCTTTCTCTTCTCTTCTGCGAATCGGCACAGAGGTTGCTTGACCGGCTTGGCATCCGGCCGCACATGGAGTGAGTGCTGGGCGAACTCCCTCGGCACACCTGGCATGTCCTTGGGGGACCATGCGAAGATGTATCGATTCTCACAGAGGAAGTCGACGAGCGTGCCTTCCTATTTGCTATCCAAGTTGGCTCCGATGGTGACGAAATTGGTCCGGTCGGAGGGGTCAAGCAGGATCCTCTTTGTCTCCTTTGCCGGCTAGAAAGCTGCTTCTCCAGCCGGCTTGCTACTAGCCAACATTTCTTGCTGGGCCATGGCCACATTGCGCATGATCACGCGCTTCTCTTCGGCTATGATGTGGGACTCGGCCAGCTTGGATCCAGCTGAGGCGCACTCCATCGACCGCCTGAAGGATCCGGCGACGGTGATCACGCTGTTTGGTCCCGGCATCTTCGTCTTGAGATATGCATAGTGGGGGATGACCATGAACTTGGTGAGGGCAGGGCGCCCGAGGATAGCCTGGTAGGAGCTTGACAGGTTCACCACTCTGAACCATATCGGTTCGTGCCGGAAGTTCTCCTTGGTCCCGAAAATGACATCCAGCTGGATTTTACCCAGCGGGGCGCAAGCCGGTCCTGGCAGTACGCCGTGGAACATCGTGGTAGTCGGGCGTAGGTCGCACTCACGGATGCCAAGCTTCTCCAGCGAAGACCGGTAGAGAAGGTTGAGGCTGCTACCCCCATCGATGAGGACACGCAAAAAGCAGCAGGTGCGCTCGTTGGAGATGATGAGGGTGTCAAGCACCATGGCGTAGCCCCGGGAATCGTAAGCTGAACCAGCTGGTCTTCCCGGCTCCAGGTGATGGGGGTCTCTGACCAGTTCAGGTACTGGGGGACCGGGGAGGCGATGGTGTTGACCTCCTTAGAGTGCCGCATGCGGCTATGCTTGTCGTCCAGCTCCGTCTCGAAGATGTGGCAGGCAGCATGCGGCTGGGGGTAGCTGTTGTTGTTGTTGACACCGTTGCCGCTGTTACCATCATTGCCAGCTCCCCTAGCCGGTGGTGGGTGCCCACTAGGAGGGGGAGGGATGAGACGTTGCTGGTTGCGTTGGTACTTTAGCTGTCGGGTCTAGCTATAGTTCCAGGTAGTGTGCGTAGCCGGTTTGAAGGGACCGCTATGCCACTTGCACGGGCCGTCAAACATTTGGTCGAAGGTAAGCCGTGGCTTCTGCCTTCTTGCGTCGTTAGCCGGTGTGTTGGGCACGCCCTCCACGGCATTGACCTGCCGCGCGTGATAGCGAGGCTTTTGCTGTCCGGCTTGGTGGTCCCCATGGAACCGGTTGTTGTTGCCATGGCGTATGGAGGATCCGGCTTCTCCAGTCGGATTGCTCGGTCGGTCGTGAGCCAGCTTCGAAGGAGTCGGACGCCCATCAGCACTTACTCGGAGGGTTTTCTTCATCGCGGCATCCGCCATGGCGTACTGGTCCGCAGCCGTCATGAGCTCTGGCATGGTTTTCGGCTCGTCACACAGTAGTCAGTGGCGAAGCATGGTGCCCTCTCGGCAGCCCTCGACGAAGAAGTCGATCGCCTGGGTCTCCAGGATGCCCTCGCAGGTGTTGCGCAGCTCCGTCCACCTAGCGAGGTACTCGCGATCCGTCTCACGGTCGCCCTGAACACACAAGGACAGGCCCGGATGCTTGTACGTGCCATTGAAGTTACGGACAAACACTTTCTCAAAGTCTGGCTAGGCATTGATGCTATTGGGTGCGAGGCTGTTGAGCCATGTCCTCGCTGACCCGGCTAGCATAAGGGGGAAGTAGCGCACAACTGTGTGCTTGTTCCCATGGGCGATGCCGACTGCCGTGGCGTAGTCAGTCAGCCAATCTTCTGGTTTCATGCTGCTGTCGTACTTGGGGGTATCCTGGGCAGGGTGAACTTATCCGGAAACGACTCGTTCTGGATGTGGGGTCTAAAACAAACCGGTCCGATGGAGTCTTCCTCTTCCTTGACACGCGCTTGAGCGATGAGCTAGATGCGGTCGCGGGCATCTGGACGATCCGGGTTGGGCGCTCCTACCCGGCCCGAGAGACGGGAACCGGTAGGTCTTGGCGCTCCGGTTGGTGGAGGGGGAGGCGATGGGTTGCTATTCACTGTTAGCTCATGGCACAGCTGGCCCTTGTTGCCGGAGCTGCGGTGCTTGCTGCGGGCCTTAGCCGGAGGGGAGGACACCTGCTGGGTCTCTGATGTCTACGCACTTCTATTCTTGTAGATAGTTGTTGTGCCTCCAAGTGCAGAGGTTTGTAGAACAGCAGCAAGTTTTCCCTTAAGTGGATTACCCAAGGTTTATCGAACTTAGGGAGGAAGTGGTCAAAGGTATCCCCTCTCAAGCAACCCTGCAATCAAGATACAAGAAGTCTCTTGTGTCCCCAACACACCCAATACACTTGTCAGTGTATAGGTGCACTAGTTCGGCGAAGAGATAGTGAAATACAAGTGGTATAGATAATTATAAGTGGTAACGGTGATAGAAGATAGCTTGATGGCGTGGAAGAGACTATAGGCAAACTAAAATAAAGATGGAAGCAAGCAAACATCTAATAGATCTAGTAGCAAACGGTGTTTCAATTCTTAGAAACAAGGCCTATGGATCATACTTTCGCTAGTGAACACTCTCATATAAATGTATTCTCTTCATGATACTACTCTTAACTACTCTCCAGTTGGACACTCTAATCGATGGTAGGGCTATAATAGCACACCTCCAAGTTCGCTTTCCGCATCTAGATAACCCCACACTGTCACCTTGAGCACTAGATGGTTCCAACAAACACCACAATTTCATAAAGACATCCAACTCCAAATATAACCCATAACAATTATTTGAAATCTCTAGCCTAAGTGCCACCATTGTGTGCACGCTGTCACTTTCACACACATGGGGAGAGCAGAAATCTATTAAAGCACTTGAGTAGCGAGGTAGATATACTTGATTACAAAGCTCATGATCACAATATGATCATGCATAGAGAGAGAGATGAACACATAGTTACCGGTAGAACCCTTAGCCTCGAGAGAGAACTACTCCCTCCTCATCATGGGAATCAACAATGGTGATGGAGATGGTGGTGGAGATCGATGGAGATGGCGCCGGGGGCACTTCCCCGTACCGGCAGGGTGCCGGAACAGAGACTTTCTGTCCCCTGAAACTCCCCTTCGGTGGCGGCGGTGCTGTGGCACTTTTCGTGAATTTCCGATTGACGATTTAGGGTTTTTGCATCGGGAGGCTCTTATAGGCGAGAGGGGAGACCGAGGGGGTGCCGGAGGGGCCCACACCACCCCCTGGCGTGGCCTGACCTGGCCCGCGCCACCAGGTGGTGCGGCCAGCCCCTGGCCCCTCTCCGTCTCGTATTCTGGCTCCGTGAGTCTTCCAGTAAAATATCAACTTTGGCTTTTGTCCGGTCCAATTCGGAGAATATTGATTTTTTGACTTTCCTGGAACCAAAAATAGCAGAAAATAGGCAACTGGCACTATGGCACTTGTTAATAGGTTAGTCCAAGAAAGTGTATAGAAAGTACTCCAAAGGTGGAACAAAACACAAGAAAGTAGATAAAACCAAGCATGGAACATCAAAAATTATAGATACATTTGCAATGTATCAACATCCCCAAGCTTAACTCCTGCTCGTCCTCGAGTAGGTAAGTGATAAAAAGAAAGAATAACTTTTGAGGTGACATGCACCATCATAAACTTAATCAAAGTATTTGTAAAACATTGATAGCTGGGATCATAGTACTTCAATCATAACATGAAAGACAAAGTTCTAGCAATAAGACAAAGAAACTATGTTGCAACATGAAAAGGCACAAACAAAAGATTCATGAAAAGAATACTTTGCAAGACGTTTGTTTGTTTCACATAAAGAAAACATAGCATACTGGCATTCAGCTTGTCCCTCATAGAGTAGCAAACATAAATGCATAGGACACCTTCAAAGTTCATAAGAGTGACTAGATACAAATAGTTTAGAACAAACAATATCAAAGCTATGCATCAATCAACAAGTCTTGGGACAATGCACATAGAACTCAGAATGGCCATTGTGCTCTCAAAGTAAGTGCATAAAGATAGAAGATGGAGACTCAACATAAAAGTAAAGAAAGGCCTTCATAGAAGGAAGCAGAGATTCTAGTTTCGTGAAGAGCTTCCAAAAATTATGGTACTTATTAGCTTTCAGCTCTCATTGCTCCTAAGCATCTTGAAGTGATTAAGGTTAAAGTGAACAAACTATGGAGTATATGCTTGACAAAGTATAAGTTGGCAATCTCATGTCCCTTGAATACGAGGGCCCCTCCTCATGCTACTCATGTTTAGTTACCGATAAGTTCTTGTCATAGTAAGTACATGTGTATCATAGAGAACCGCCAATGGGGTACCCCTTGCCCGATGATACGAAAGAATACTCATATCAAAATGACAAGGCAAGCAGACAACGAGCATCTAATCAATCTTCTTATTTACCATGGGAAAATGGTGCATTTTCTCTCTTTCTTCTTTTCTCATATCTCTATTTTTATTTTTCTCCTTTTCTCAATATCTAACTCTTTTTTATAAGAAGAATGCTTCATAGATAGCTCATTATGGTTACGCTGCAGGTTTCCACCATGACAGCATGGATTAGACCGGCGGCCCAGGCGTTTCTCTAACACACATACATAACTCCATGGACTTACAAGCTCCCGTTTCATTTCACACCGACGACATCCATAGACAAAAGAGCATGATATCAACTAGGTACGAAGTACAAGTGCAATGTTGAAAGTGTTCCCTATGACAGCATGGTTCTGCTAATCCCCAACATATAAGTGCAACCATATACAACATAGACGACACAATGGTTCAAGTTTATTAAGGGCAAGAAAAGTAAAGTGTGCCATCAAGTTCATGAGAGCTTTAATCACTAGTTTTCTCATAACAAGTTTAATTCGGAAGATAGATAAAAACATGAATATACTTGGAATAGCAAATGCTAATAGGTAGGTATGGTGGACTCTTTGGAATAACTTAGTTTTATTTGGAGTTGGTTGCATGAGTAGAACTCATACTTGGTTATGGAGGCTAGCAAAAGACTGGGAGCGACCAACTAAGAGTGCAATAATGGCCATAATCATGGAAAGCAACAAAACATCATTAATTAAAGCATAAACTGATATTACAAGTCGAAAACTAAAGGATCATAAAGGCTATGGTGACTTAGGATAGTCATAACATGGTGTGAGCATGCGCCAAGTCAACCCAATAAAGCATCAAAGGAGAATACCACAATACTATGCTTTAATATGCTAAAACAACGCATGATTCTTTCAAGGCACATTAAGCAATCTCAATTGTTTATAACATTTCATGCTACTGCAAAAATTACTAAGCATAAGGCCAAAACAATATCAAGCATGACATGACAAAGCATAGGCCACAGTCAAAAACTAGCTCTTTTTACCACTTAAGCATGAACTTTCCACTCTCTTCCAACACCAATCAACTTATTTGAAACAACTCACAAAGATAATAATAAATAAAGATCAGTCAGCTTGTCTCACGAATCCACAAAGAAGCTAAGCTGAAAGCACAAGAAAACTAAGGCTAAACATAGTACTAGCAAAAGAGAACACTCACAAAACAATAAGAATGAAAACTAGAGTGTTCTAAACAATGAAAACGGAGCGTGTCTCTCTCCAAAAGAAGTGTGTTGGGATCCAACCAACTTATTGCAGAAAACCAAGCAAAAGAAAACTAAAAACAAAAACGAAGACGCTCCAAGAACAACACAATCCTGCATGAAACAATAAAAATGAAGTGTTTGGAAGAAACCTGAGATTCTTATTGATGAAGAAGGGATGCCTTGGGAATCCCCAAGCTTTGAAGCTTGTACTTATTGGATATTTCATGGGGTGACACGCGTGGCATCCCCAAGCTTGAGTTTTAATTTATTCTTCATCTCATTACATCATTCTCTCCATACACCTGAAATTTTTCCTTCACACAATCTTTATTAGCAACATTAATGCACTTAAGATAATAAGTCTTTGGGTTCAGTTTCAACACCAATAAAACTTCCATTAAAACACAAGCTACTATAGTACTTCCCTTGAAAATCTCAATTCCCCAAAGAGCACTCAAAAAGGAACCAACAAGAAGCAAATGCAAATAATGACAGAAATCTATCAAAACAGACCAGCAGGTAAAAACCAATTTTTTCGAAGACCTTCTGTTGTTCAAATCGAAAAGTGTTGAACTAACGAAAGTTAGATAACAACCTGGGGCAGCAGAAAAAAATTCACGCCTCAAAACAACGTATAGAGATTTTACACGAATTTTTATAGTGAAGCATAAAAATCTGTTTCGGGACAACAACTTTCCAAAGCATTACTTCTCTCTCATTAAGGGTTACTCTTGGCACAAAAAGCAAATAAAAAGGATAAGGAGCGGTTATTACTGAGGTAATAACTTCCGATACTCATCTAAAAAATTTGGGTTATCTCCCAATAAGTACTTTTCTTTAACGCCTTTAAGTTAGGCATAGAAAGCTTGAGGAGATGCTCACATAAGAAATATGAATTGAAGTAAAAGAGAGCATCAAGAAGCAAATTCAAAACACATTTAAGTCTAACCCACTTCCTATGCATAGGAATCTTGTAAAGAAACAAGTCATGAAAGCACAAAGCAATAAGCATAGGAGAGCAAAACAAGTGCAACTTCAAAATTTTCAACATAAAGAGGGGGAACTTAATATTGTTGAGATACATAAAATCATGTTTCCCTCTCTCATAATAACTTTCAGTAGCATCATGAATAAAATTAAGAATATAACTATCACATAAAACATTATTATCATGAGCCACATGCATATAATAATTATTACTCTCCACATAAGCTTAGTCATTCTTGTTAATTTTGGTGGGAGCAAATTCAACAAAATAGCTATAATTATTATTATCATCACCATAATCATCAAATATAGGAGGCATATTGTAATCATTAATTTTCTCCTCAATAGTAGGTGGACTGAAAATATCATATTCATCATATATTGGAGGTTTGGTATCATCATAAGCAATAGAATAGCTATCTTCCAAAGCTAGGGAACTAAAAAGATCATTTTCATAAGAACTAGCTTCCCCAAGCTTAGACTTTTCCATAGCATTAGCAATAATGGTGTCCAAAGAATTCATACTAACAACATTGCTATTAGCATGCAAATAAAGTTCCATAGGTTTTTTAATTTTCTCTTCAAACACTTCATGTCCTAACTCAAGATAAATACTATAAAGCTCTCTAATTTTGTTGTTGTTTTCCATTAAGCCTAACTAGTGAAAAGAAGAAACAAAAAGACAAAATTGCAGAATCTAAAGGAAATAACTTCGAGCACTCACACCGGAGGATGTGAGTACCTTTTACCTTACCTTCCCGGCAACGGCGCCAGAAAATAGACGTTTGCCGTGGGAGGTTCTTCTTTAATCCTCCGGTGTGAATACCTTTTACCTTACCTCCCCGGCAACGGAGCCAGAAAATAGCTTGATGTCTACGCACTTCTATTCTTGTAGACAGTTGTTGGGCCTCCAAGTGCAGAGGTTTGTAGAACAACAAATTTTTTTCCCTTAAGTGGATTACCCAAGGTTTATCGAACTCAGGGAGGAAGTGGTCAAAGGTATCCCCTCTCAAGCAACCCTACAATCAAGATACAAGAAGTCTCTTGTGTCCCCAACAAACCCACTACACTTGTCAGGTGTATAGGTGCACTAGTTCGGCGAAGAGATAGTGAAATACAAGTGGTATAGATAATTATAAGTGGTAACGGTGATAGAAGATAGCTTGATGGCGTGGAAGAGACTAAATGCAAACTGAAATAAAGATGGAAGCAAGTAAACATGTAACAGATCTAGTAGCAAACAGTGTTTCAATGCTTAGAAACAAGGCCTAGGGATCATACTTTCGCTAGTGAACACTCTCATATAAATATATTCTCTTCATGATACTACTCTTAACTACTCTCCGATTGGACACTCTAATCGATGGTAGGGCTATAATAGCACATCTCAAAGTTCGCTTTCCGCATCTAGATAACCCCACACTGTCACCTTGAGCACTAGATGGTTCCAACAAACACCACAATTTCATAAAGACATCCAACTCCAAATATAACTCATAACAAGTATTTGAAATCTCTAGCCTAAGTGCCACCATGGTGTGCACGCTGTCACTTTCACACACATGGGGAGAGCAGAGATCTATTAAAGCACTTGAGTAGCAAGGTAGATCTACTTGATTACAAAGCTCATGATCACAATATGATCATGCATAGAGAGAGAGATGAACACATAGTTACCGGTAGAACCCTTAGCCTCAAGAGAGAACTACTCCCTCCTCATCATGAGAGTCAGCAATGGTGATGGAGATGGTGGTGGAGATCGATGGAGATGGCTCTGGGGGGACTTTCCCATCCCGGCAGGGTGCCGGAACAGAGACTTTCTGTCCCCTGAATCTCCCCTTCGGTGGCGGCAGCGCTACAGAACTTTTCGTGGATTTCCGATTGACGATTTAGGGTTTTTGCATCGGGAGGCTCCGATAGGCGCGAGGGGAGACCGAGGGGGTTCCGAAGGGGTCCACACCACCTCCTGGCGCGGCTTGGCCTGGCCCGCGCCACCAGGTGGTGTGCCTAGCCCCTGGCTCCTCTCTGTCTCGTATTTTGGCTCTGTGAGTCTTCCGGTAAAATATCAACTTTGGATTTTGTCCAGTCCAATTCCGAGAATATTGATTTTATGACTTTCCTGGAACCAAAAACAGCAGAAAACAGGCAACTGGCACTATGGCACTTTTTAATAGGTTAGTCCAAGAAAGTGTATAGAAAGTACTCTAAAGTTGGAACAAAACACAAGAAAGTAGATAAAACCAAGCATGGAACATCAAAAATTATAGATACATTTGCAATGTATCAGTCTCGCGGGGCGTGCCCTTGCTATTGGCGGGCGGCTTACTTCCCTTGGAGCAGCTGGGGTCCTCCTGCATCTGCCAGTTGGCATCTTCCTGCTCGTCCGCGATCCGGAGGAGCTCCTACACCCGGGCATGATGCCGGTCTCAGTCCTCGCCCTCTAGGTTGGGCAATTCGTCTACCGTGGCTCGCGACGCACACAGGTTCTTGATGGGTGTGCTGTAGGTGGGCCGAATGAGAGCGGGTAGCGGTTCTGGCTCGCCATCCCTCTCCATCCTGCCGCCTAGCTCGCCGCCCCAGCGTTGTATTTGTCCGAACCGGCTCGGCTCCGTAGTAGCCAGAGTGTGGCCGTGCGCGCGGTCATACTTGCGCCGGGTGATCTCGATCTACTTCCGGGTCGCAGCCAGCTCCATGGCCTCCTGTAGAGGAGCTGCCTCTCCATGGCGAAGTTGGCCTCCGCCTCCTCCCGGTTATCCCCGAGGTTAACCGGTGTGAGGAGCTGGTCGATGGCCTCCTCCACCGGGTTCCTAGGCTGCGGCGGAGCGCAAGTTCCGAGCTCGTCCGTGCCCTTCTCCGGAGGCTGGCGAGGCTGAGAGCTAGAGCCAGCCATCATCACCTCAATGCTGCGAGGAGCGATGGAGGCACCGCTACCGAGGTGCAGCGGTTTCGTGACGGAAACGATCTCCCTAGGGAAACGCTCCAGCACGGTGGTGACGTAGACGGGGAGGTCGCCGAAAAGCAGAATATGACCGTTTGCCGGAAACGTGGATCTGGAGAAACAGGAAGCGTTGTCGATGACGCAGTCAAACTTGCCGAGCGTAAGCACCAGGCCGGAGGCCACGCGCTCACCGGCTAAAGTGCGGGGTCATGTGCGGAACGTGACTCTGGTCGAACCCATCTAGCCCCACGGTCGGCGCCAACTGTCGTTGTATTAGGAACGGCAGTACCTAAACAGGTTAGATAGATGTGTGGGGACTAGCAGGGAAGCTCTCGATTGCGTCCGTAGGCAGGATTAGATACGAGCAAGTGTAGCGAGACATAAGAAGTACCCAGGTTCAGAGCCCTCGTGGTGAGGTAAAGCTCTTACTCCTGCCAATCTAACTATGTGTAGTATACGGGCTACAATCGCTCTTGGAGTTGTATCTTCTATCTACCCTCTTAAATGAACTGAGACCAACCCTTGCTATGAGAACCTGGCCTCTCCTTATATAGGCGGAGAGGCAACAGTCTCACTGGCCAGTCCGGCTGGCGGGCCCCACAGGCGGGTCCCAGCCGGCTGGTCATCTATAATATCCGGTACACTTACATCCCATCAGAGTACACGCGGTAGGGTCATCGTGGGTACAGTGAACACTGTGCGAGCCTGTCGTCAGCATCTGGCCACTGTTCCCGCATCACCCATCAAAGTCTTCGGTATGGCCATGTAGTTACGAGTCTTGTTGTCGTACTAGGGTGTACCGCGCACTGTGCAACACGTTGCTCTGTCCTCCTGATTGAGTCCGGCTACATTGATGTAGCCGGTCCCGTGCCCTGCTGTCCTCATGGCTCCAGCTACCGTAAAGTAGCCGGTATGACTTGCTCGTGTCCGGATGCGCTCAGCCAGCCTGGCACGAACCGACTGCCGTAGTTCTTGTTTGGTTGGGGTATCCGGAGGTCATCACCCAACAATGTCTACTGAAGGTTTAACGACCAACTATACGGCGGGAATAAAAAATTCTAGCCGTATAGTTTGGCCGTATAGATATCTTTGCCATCGACAATTTTCTTTCTTAGGTACAGAAGGTTTAACGACCAACTATACGGCATGAATAAAAATTCCGGCCATACAGTTTGGCCGTATAGTTATCGATACCTGCCTCAGAAAATTTATATCGAGGTCCTAAAGGTCTAACGACCAACTATACAGCGGGAATAAAAATTCTGGCTGTATAGTTTGACCGTATAGTTATCGATGCCTACCTCAGAAAATTTATTTCGAGGTCCTGAAGGTTTGATGACCAACTATACAGCGGGAATAAAAATTTCGGCTGTATAGTTTGGCCGTATAGTTATCGATGCCGGTCTCAGAACATTTATCTCGAGGTTCTAGAAGGTTTGACGAGCAACTATACGGCAGGACCATTTTGGTCCGGCCTTATAGTTGCGCCTGTATAGCTGTGATTTGGCATAAAGAAACCCAAATAGTCGATGCCACCGCAACTATACGGCGGGAACTACTTTTCCCGCCCGTATAGTTGTGGCCGTATAGTTCGGTGCGACCACTTAAACGCACCGGGACGGCTAGGGTTCTTCCTTCTCCTCACTTTTTCTCTCATATTCTCTCTCCAAACCTCTCAAAACCTACCTAGAATTCTTGATTCTTCATGGATTTTGTTCGTTTGAGTTGGGGAATCAATAGATTGGTATGTTTCTCTCCCTATCCACGCTTTATTTTCATAATTCCATGGTTGAAACTCTCACATTGATCTAGTGGATGAATTGAAGCTTGTTTGTTTTTCCCTTTTGAATTCTCACATTGGGATTAAATTTTACCATGTAGATCGTTCGTATATCATGTAGAAACTATATGCCTAATGTGTGATGGTGAATTTTTTTAGTGCATCAAGATGAACAAAATTGGTAGCATTTTTCGCAAGAGCAAGCGCCAATGTGGCGAGAGCTCGGGGCTCCGAGCCGCGCTCAACAACAAGTTGCCATGGTTTCATCAAGGAGGGTGATGCCCACACGTTGGGCCGATGATAGATTTCTCACCACGGCAGGATCGAGGGCGGACTTCGGCCTCATGTGTGCAAATGCGGGGCTATCACTACTCTCCTATGCAAGCCATAATACCTACACCAAGCTCACCTATGAGTTCCTCGCCTCTTTCTACGATGACCACAAGGAGAAAGGTAATGCATGCATGTAACACCCCCGTGATCACGGTCAAACAAATCTCAGACCTTAGCCTGACATAATCTTAACCTAGAGCTCGAGGATATTTAGTGAGGAATCGGTACCACAACAGTAACCCTGCGACGCAAAAATTATTACAGCGAGCTCATAATTGAGCGAAGAACCAAAAATTACAAGCAGAGGTCACTGACCACAAACATCAAACACCAGAAGGCAAATTATGCTATTAAGTATAGCAAACTTAACAAATGGCCTAAGAGGCCTGAAGCATAACGATGACGTCCCGGCCCATAGATTCCAGGCTGCCGACCGGGAACCCCAAGCTACTCGTCGATGTCGATGTCGTACCAAACTTGTCTTCAAGGGAACACTTATTCTGCTACAAAAGTATCAACAAAGCAAGGGTGAGTACAGGGTGTACTCCGCAAGACTCATGGCTAGTGGGGTTATTTTGCATAAAGCCATCTTTGTTTGTAAAACAAGAGGGAGAAGAATCTTGTCTAATCAGAATATTTTAAAAGGGGATAAGAGAGCGACATCTCTGAAGAATTGATCATCATCTTGATATCCACCAAAGTAATCCTCATCTCACAACTAGGATCACCACCTCGTATCTAGACGAAGCATCCTTAAGCACACATTGAAACCTCCAAGTTTTACGATTAGGTTAATGTTCTCTATGATCTAAGAATCTGGTCACCAAGCGTTCATAACCGTGAATACGGCTTTTCGAATAGATTTAACCCTGCAGGGGTGCACAACTTTACCCACACGTACTAACCGACTCTTAATGCCAGAATCATTAGCCCTCTTCCTTGGAAGGCCGACAGAGGGTGGTTAGACACGACCTTTACCTTGCATTCACTGAGACCATGAGTCACGCCCTAAGGAGGGTTCCGCCGTAACGGAAAAAGTCCCGAAGTTGGTCCCTAGAGATGTGAGTCAGGGTTGGTTTATTAGGGGCACCATCTACCCCAAGCAACCCCGGCCACACTTACCTACCTATTATGATGCACCTTCACCAGCCAAATCTTGTAAAACATTTTCTATGCATATTTCAAATGGAACGCCGAACTATGTGACTCATGGAATCTACTAGGCAAGTTAGTTAGTCGAGAGGTCCCCATAAACCCCATGTGGCGGTATGCTCATCTTGGTCCAAAGGCAAGAACTCGGTTCCTAGTGGTGGCGAGCATGGGACTACAAAAACCACATCCCACCGTGGCCTCCCATACAAGCCTTAGCATGTTTAACCTTTACCACTGATCTTACCTCATCATGTCCTGCTGTCATACTAGATTCTCTGCATTTGGTACATCGTTTGGATGAACCAACACTGACAGCTAAGCATGGCTAAGCAAGACACATATAGTAGCTCTAGCAATGTACACAAGCCAAACCTAGTTATGCTAGTAGCAGTGGATCAGGTAATGTAAGCTCAAAGGGAGTAATGCATAGATAAGATAATCTAAATATCGATAAAAGACCACAATAGAATCATATGCATCATGGCAAGAATGAAATGCTTTGAAACTATGGGATTATATAATGGTGGGGCTATGCTTGCCTTTGCCTATTGATAACCAATAAGCAGAGCTTTGGAAGCCTTGTACTTGACTTGGTTATAGTTAGTCCAGTATTGTTCGTCAATCTTCGATGGTGTTGATCTCGGTCTTCGATCTCGATCTCGATATCGTATTCTACCGGGAAGAAGCAAACACTGGAAATAAAGGGGAAAAAACAATCAACACATGGCATCAATGCAATTCTCAAGCAAGGATGATGATATGACAAGTTAATTTGGATTGAAATGAAACCCTAGTGCATGCTTGGCAATTTAAGTTGGATCCGAGGAGTGCAAACCCTAGAACATGGAAAACCTCGAAATCACCCGCGGGGGTTGATTTTTCTTCTCATTAAACTTATGATTAAAGTTGTTGAGCAATGCATGATTTTGATGCTAAAGTATAGATCTCGTTTTTCTGAACATTTTGATATATTCTACATATTTTCTAAGTTATAAATAATTAGTTATTGAATTTATAGTATTTAACCATTTTCTGAAATTATTTAACCAAAGCTATAAACTTTTTACACCGCTGTTGTATCTGCCCACAGTCACTGACAGAGGGGCCCTAGGCCACTGATGACCCACAAGTATAGGGGGTGTATTACAGTATTTTCGAGGGAAGTGAAACCCAATTTATTGATTGGACACAAGGGGAGCCAAAGAATATTTATAAGCCTTAACAACTGAGTTGTCAATTCAGCTACACCTGGAAACAATCTTGCTCATAGCAGTTTATCAGTAGCAACAGTTTTGTAGTAGGAATAGTAAAGTAGCAGCAGTAGTAGAGTAAAGACACCAGTAACAATAGCATCAAATAGTAGGATTTGAGTGCGGTAGGCATAGGGATGGATGGAAGGGCGTTGCATGGACAAGACAATTCACATAGCAATCAGAACATAGGACAATTGCAGATAAATAAGATAAAGCATCTAAGTACTAGATAATCCTAGACATGTGTTCCATATAAAGCATCTAAGTACTTGAATGCCCTCAACATGTTCAGTTGAATTCAAATCATAAGTCCTTTTAATCTTCTTGGGGAAATAGACAGTATGTTCCTTGTCATTAACATTGAAAGTCACATTTCCTTGATTATAATTAATAACAGCTCCTGCAGTATTAAGAAAAGGTCTCCCAAGGATAATAGACATATTATCATCTTCAGGCATTTCAAGCACAACAAAATCAGTTAATATCAAGCAATTATGAGCCACTTAAACATGTACATCCTCACATATACCAACAGGAATAGTGGTAGATTTATCAGCCATTTGCAAAGATATATCAGTTGGTATTAATTTTTCTAGTTGAAGCCTCTTATAGAGAGAGAAAGGCATAACACTAACTCTAGCTCCCAAATCACACAAATCAGTTCTAACATAACTATTCTTAATAGAGCAAGGGATAGTTGGAATCCTAGGGTCTCCAAGTTTCTTAGGAACCTTACCATTAAAGGAATAATTAGCAAGCAAAGTAGAAATTTCTTCATTAGGGATCTTCCTTTTATTCAAGACAATATTCTTTATATACTTTGAGTAACGAGGCAATTTAATAGCATCAGTCAAAGGAATTTGCAAGAATAAAGGTTTCATCCACTCGCAAAACTTATTATAATGTTCATCCTCCTTTGACTTGTGTTTCTTATCAGGGAATGGCATAGGTTTTTGGACCCAAGGATCTCTTTCACTACCATGTTTCTTAGCAATAAAATCTTCTTTAGTGTATTTTGTATTCTTAGTGTGGTTTTCAGGTTCTTCTTCAACTTTTTCTTCATTAGGAACTTCATTTTCTTCATTACCACTTTTAGTTTCAGCATCAGAGACAGATATACTATTAGGATCTATAGCAGGTTCAGAGGGTTCTACAATAGTTTTATGTTTCTTTTTCCTTTTCTTTCGAGTAGAGCCACTATTTTCAGCTTGTTGAGAATCCTGCTCAATTCTTTTGGGATGCCCCTCAGGATATAGAGGATCCTGGGTAGCAGCTCCACTTCTAGTTTTAATTTCATAAGCATGTTTTTCTTTAGCAGCATTAATAAGCAAGTCTTTTTGCACTTTAATGAGTTGATCTATTTGAGTTTGAACCATTTGAAAGTGTTTAACAATCATTTTAACATCACTAGAGGTTCTTTCCACAATATCTTTCAACTCAACAATAGCTCTAGTGTTTTCCATTAGATGATTTTGCACCCTTTTATTAAAGTTATCTTGCTTAACAATAAAGATATCAAATTCTTCTAAGCATTGATCAGGAGGTTTAGAGTAAGGGATATCACCTTCATCAAAGTGTTGGAGAGAGTGTACCTCAATAGTGGGTGAGTAGGGGATAGGCTTACATAATTCTTCTATAGGAGGTAAATTCTTGACATCTGCAGCTTTAATTCTCTTCTCTGTAAGACATTTCTTAGCTTCCTTCATCACTTCATCATTTAATTCAATAACTCCCCTCTTCTTTGATGTTGGAATAGGCACTGGAATAGTAGGTTCAGGTACAATTACTTCAGGTATAGCTTGTTTAGGAGGAGTCCAATCTTCATAATTCTTACTTAGTTTAGCCATTAATCCTCAGCTTCCTTAGGAGTCCTATTCCTAAAAACACAATCAGCACAACTATCTAGGTATGTCCTGGATTCCTCGGTTAGTCCATTATAAAATATATCAAGGAGACAATTTGGGTCTAATAGTATGCCTCTAAAGGAGACTCTTAGCAGCGCTCCTATCATGGGTGTTTTTATATTCTTTAATAAATTCATCGGTCATCTCAACATAACCATCTTCAATATCATAACTTTCACTAGACTCAGGTGAACTAACAGGTGTGGTAGTGTCTTCATTAGGAGTTTCGGTATTTCTAGCTATAGTTCTAGCAATCGTAGCATCTAGGAAAGGACCTAATGAACCACTCTTATCAAGCACAGTAGAAGCAACATCATAAGCATCAGAAGTTTCAGATTCAGCAGTAGTAGTAATGTGTGTAGCATGTGTATGTGGTGGTGTAATGAGCTTACTTATAACAGATGGTGAATCAAGAGCAGCGGAGGTGTTCAGAACCGTACCTCTTCTTGTAGTGGATGGTAAAATAGGAAACTTGCCATCACGAGACTTACCCATGATGGATGGATAGCAGCGAACAATAGAGAATCCAAGTGAACTTTATAAATAAAGCTATGCTCCCCGGCGACGGCGCCAAAAATAGTCTTGATGACACACAAGTATAGGGGGTGTATCGCAGTATTTTCGAGGGAAGTGAAACCCAATTTATTGATTCGACACAAGGGGAGCCAAAGAATATTTATATGCCTTAATAACTGAGTTGTCAATTCAGCTGCACCTGGAAACAATCTTGCTCATAGCAGTTTATCAGTAGCAACAGTTTTGTAGTAGGAATAGTAAAGTAGCGGCAGTAGTAGAGTAAAGATAGCAGTAACAATAGCAGCAAATAGTAGGATTTGAATGCGGTAGGCATATGGATGGATGGACGGGCATTGCATGGACAAGACAATTCACATAGCAATCAGAACATAGGGAAATTGCAGATAAATAAGATAAAGCATCCAAGTACTAGATAATCCTAGGCATGTGTTCCATATATAGTCATACGTGCTCGCAATGAGAACTTGCACAACATCTTTTGTCCTGCCAGCCCATTTGCAGCGGGGCCTCAAGGGAACTACTGGCAATTAAGGTGCTCCTTTAAATAGAGCACCGGAGCAAAGCATTAGCACTCCGTGAACACATGTGATCCTCACATCAAAGCCATTCCCTCCGGTTATCCCGATTTCTGTCACTTTGGGGCCATTGGTTCCAGACAACAACGTGTGTATACAACTTGTAGATAAGACCAAAAACAATACTATCATAATGAATCAATAACATGTTCAGATCTAAAATCATGGCACTCGGGCCCTAGTGACAAGCATTAAGCATAACAAGTCGCAACAAAGGCATAAAGCACTAATATAAGATACTAGGCACCGTGCCCTAACAATCTGATGCTATTACATGAACGATCTCATCCAATCCCTACCATCCCCATAGCCTACAACGGGGGTTTACTCACTCATAGATGGGGGAAATATGGATGGTCGATGGAGAAGCGATGGTGATGATGATGGCGATGATATCCTCCAATTCCCCGTCCAGGCAGGGTGCCAGAACGGAGTTTCTGGTGCTGTTTCATGGAATCTGGTGGTGGCGGCAGAGCGGAACTCCTTCTGGAAAAATGTCAAACCCCCCTGAGTTTTTAGGTCAGAAGGAAACTTATAGGCGAAGAGGGAGACCGAGGGGATGCCTGGGGCGGCCAGACCATGCCCTGGCGCGGCCAGGCCCAGTCCACGCCTGGGGGGGTGTGGCCAGCCCCTGGCCCTCCTCCGTCTCGTATTCTGGCTCCATGAGTCTTCCGAAAAAATAGGCACTTTGGCTTTTGTCCCGTCCAATTCCGAGAATATTCATTTTCTGACTTTCCTGGAACCAAAAACAGCAGAAAACAGGCACCTGGCACTGTGGATCTTGTTAATAGGTTAGTCCAAGAAATCATATGAAAAGTACTCCAAAGTATGGACAAAACACAAGAAAGTGGATAAAACCAAGCATGGAGCATCAAAAATTATAGATACATTTGCAATGTATCAGCCACCTCAGCTGCCACGCGGGCAGGTGGGGCCAGGCTGTTGACCGGGGCTAACCGCGTGTTGCTGGCGTCATGATGAAATCAATACGATGTCACGAGAGGAGCTGCTCAGGTGGGGATCGATCGATCGACTGAGAGCATGCCGGACATCGTGGAGGGGCTCGTTCAAACGAGTGAGTCGATGCCTACTGATTGGTGGCAGCGCCACTCAAAAAGGGTCGCCGGAACAGGACACGCGACGGCGACCTGCCGTGATGGAAGCACGCGCAGGCCGTAGGGACAAATCAGGAAGCAAAATGAAGATAGGAAGGCACCACAAGGTTCATATTCTCACCAGGAAACTCCAGGGATGGTTAGATAAGGTGGGGGAGGTCAGAATCAATGTTGAAGGCAACGACCGGAGCTTGGGAGGGAGATGGAAATTGAGCATCTGGGGGCTTCTCCAGCTCACGTGGCTTGACGAGGTGGACAAGGAAGACACGGCGGTCACGGGTACGTCCTTGTATGGGGGAGGGGAGACGCGTAGCGATGGGGCACCGGAGCTTCTGCGAGCTAGGGTTCCAGCTAGAGGGGGAAAGAGGAATTATGGGATTAGGGTTCGATCTAGCGGTGGATGGGGTTCTTGTAGGTAGAGGAGACGTCGGTAGCGTGCATCTCTTCACAACGGGAATCACGGCGAGGCAGGGACGGTACCAGCGGTGATATGCAGCTGCTCTCGTTGGTGTCCTTCTAGCTAGAGAGGAAGAAAAGAAGAAGACAACCGAAGAGGTATGGGGCCAACTTGGGCTGAGGTGGGCTAGTGTAGGCTGCTCTTGTTGCTAGCTGATGTGCGTGAGCGTAAGATAGAGAGGAGGAAGGAGATGCGCCAACCTATGTGGCTTCGGTTCCCTTTTTTATACCCTATTTTCTATTTGTATTTTCATATTTCTCATTTGTATTTGAATATCGAAACTGTTTTGAACCATTTCAAAAATACTAGAGGTTTTATAGAAGTATTGAAATATTGTAGGGGCCCTATTAGTCCTTTTGTTCTCCAAACATTTTGGTACTTTTCAAAATATTCAAAACCTTTTGAAATAATTTGAGAGAGAGAGGAAACTAGGGTTTTATGGGTTTTGCATTATTTTCTTTCTTGCATGCATTTTAATGTAGATGATGCTCATGATGCACAAACAAAGCCCTAATTATGATTAACTAAAACTGGGGTGTTACAGATCTATCCCTCTTACGAGAATCTCGACCCGAGATTCCGCAGGTAGGAAGAAGGAAGAGAAACAGGGTCACTTCTAAGGATAAGAAGGAAACACACTGACAACACACAGAGTATCTCATGGTCAACTCGTGAAGGAGTGTTCGGCAAAAACTCTGAGATGACGAACATGAAACACGTCAAGGTAGCGGAGGAAACAAAAGGAGATGGTTTCAAGTTGTTAAATATCTGGTCTTCATAAGGATTGAGACCATGGAGTCTCGGAAGAGTTTAAGCTTCCAAAGAGGAATGCTTACAATAGGAAGAACATAACCACAGACTTCAAGATACGAAACTCTACTAGACGACTTAAGTAGATCTTCCAGGGATACAGAGATACGGATAACCAAGCTGTTGAATTACTGTTGATACAAAAGGGTCACTCTTTCGTTCAACAGAGGGTCAAGACAGAAAGGTGTTTTGTGGCGAGGACTCGTATGAGTCACAAGGAACATGTATTAAGAGGAATTTCGGATTACTAAAATCATAGTCACTCTATGAACATGATTGAGAAATGAAGGAAACTCTTTATTCATCCAGGGCTACCGAAATCTTTGCCAAAGATCATGGTATCACTTTACACCACCAAGATGATTAAGTAAGAAGATTCCTGATGACACTAGGAAAAAGAAACTTCATTATCAGACTTCAATTACTTTTCCAAACAAGAAGGTTGCCAACATAAAAGGGTCTGGAGGATTGATCGAGAGACATTTAGCAACGCTACTTTAAATGTTCTCCTTGATGTTCGAGAAAACAAACATCAAGTAAAGGTCAGACTTCGGATACAAAGGAAGCCATGAGCACAACTTTTATAACAAATAATGGAAGAAGCCTCACAAAGAGTGGTTGTTATTGCTGTATCAAGGGACATGGAAATAGGTCTTCTGACTAATTGTGTCAACCATTACATCAATTTTGCTGAATTTACAAAGAAACCTATGTCAAAACCTTGAAGAACACCAACCATTATTACTGCTTGAGATTCATCTCTCGTTAGGTGGAATGGTACTTCAGACTCAGCAGGTCCGAATAGAAAGTTTGGAACATTTATCACAAAGGTAAAGTTACTGGAATCTCAAGACATGGACTACAGTGTCAAGCTCCAATAGACTGAGCTAGATTGCTAGACCCATGTATTAACAACTTGTCAGAGGACAGCTACACCTACATGAAGTACTTGCAACAAGATAAACATGCATCCTTAAGGAAACAAAGGTAACACTACTCAGATCCACGACGACATCTTTCAACAATTGAACGTGAACCAGAGAAGGTCACTTCTAACATCCAGAACACATACTCCGAGATGACCCAAAGACGGTTCTCGAAAGTTTCCAACATTAATGCCAAAAGTTGCATATGAATCTCTTCTAGCTTGGAGAAGATAAGGACGTTATCGATGGGCTCAACAACTAACTTAACAAGATACTCCAGGAAGATGGACTCATATGTTGTATGAACGAGACAAAGTATTGGTCAGACCAAAGAACATGAAGATGTACTCAAGGGAAACATCACGAGTAGCAACATCATCAAGATAGTCCTTGGAACTGAGTTTGATTTGATCATAACCCAAATCAAATCAAAAGGGGGGAAGATAACATGTCCATGAAGGAAACACTATCTTTCTTCAACACGAACGAAACTAGACATCCCTTTACAAAGGATGGGTTGGGTAGAACTTTTATCTTACAACTCCCCAAGTTGTGGTTTAAGCTCAACCAACTAGTTCAAGGGTATCCAACACGGATCCTTGGAGAAAGGAGCAGTTCAGAGAACTTGCTTGCTCAAGAACTTGACAACACGGTCATGCGGCAACATGGCGATATTTCTAGTAGACACCCAGAATATCACGAACCACCGTTATGTCACTTAATTTAAGTGGAAACTTGCTTGGTAAGGAAAGAAGACATAGTCTTAGAGCTTTGGCATGAGCCTAACTCCTTGACCAAAGAGAGTGTACCAGAGTAGCGGACTTGGTAGATCAATCATCCTTCGCTTAGTGATAGAGTTAACCAATCATGCTGAAGATGACATAAGTGTCCTTGTTAAGATCCAAAGCAATAATGATTGTAAGAGTCTCAGATGGCCACATTATTACGCACACGCATCATTCTCAAACGCGAAAGCTCAAAGGAAGGGTGGGAAATATGTGCAAGAACATCACTTAATTAAGGGGTCATGAAACTTAGCGTGATCTCTTAATATGGAAGAGTGTGATACTTTAAGTTAGAATAGATAGAAGCTAGTTAATGCCTCTTGATCTATAGATTATAACACTTTGACCTGGTCCTAGATATGACGAGGCACTAGATGTTGTTCTCCTGACATCCCGAAATGGTTTGTCATGATAGACCACAAGAGTATCTTGCATCAGAAGACACCAATGCACATTTACTACTAGGCTACCAACTGATAGACAAAGGTCAGAACACAAAAGGGGAAAAGAACATGCTCAGAATAGAATCCCGAGATGTAGATGCATATTGAGCATAGAATCTCGAGATGTAGATGCATAGATTAACAATCTTCTGGTAACCAATGCATAGATAGAAGAGGTGTGGCAGAGTCACAAATATAGATGCAAAAATCACGAGGAGTACTCTTGTCATGATCTATTTGGTTCCATTAAAGAACATCTGCCATAGCTAGTGGTAGTGGAAGTCCTTAATTATCATGATTCAAGAGCAATAAAGACCACAAGGTTGAAGGCTAGAATTGTAGTACCAGCCATCCTAAGGTAATGTGTCAACATTACAACAGGGGATACCAGAATGGACCTTGGGTTAAAGATCAGCTTCATGTACAAGATTCACAACACCAGAATCCAGTACAATCCGATACCTTCGGTTCAAGTCCAAGGGTTAAGACCCGAGAAAAGAGTAACTATTACTTGAGTGACATAGCGTACACTACAAGATAGTAATCAAGAGGTAGCTTCCAAAAGAAGAAGGAACTTCTAAAGTACCCAAACTAATAAAAAGGAGGCACACGAGGCGAAAGGAATCCTCGAAGCCTAGAACAGAACACTATGGATCCTTCAATATAATATTGTGGGTCCGTAAGGTAGAGAGATCATGATAGAGAGAAATCTCTCAACTTGAAGTAGAGCAAAGGGAAACAAGGAATTCACAACACACACAACTTTATAGAACTCAACACTAGGTTAACTGGCTGATAAACGACATGCCTAGAAAGCACCTAAATTTTGAAAGACTATAAGAGATATCAAAACTTTTCCAAAGTCAACACAAGATAAGATGACCTAGAGTTAGAGCGATAACATATAAGGAGAAAAATAAACATACTTGAGTTTTCGCAAATACTTTTCATCTTTGAAAATAGTTTTCACAAGCGCTAGACTCAACATCGACCAGTAGCAAGGTTTTCCTACAGTCGGTACTGCTCTGATACCAAAAACTGTAACACCCCTGGGATCAAGGTCAAACAAATCTCAGACCTTAGCCTGACATAAACTTAACCTAGAGCTCGAGGATTCAATGAGGAATCGGTAACACAACAGTAACCCTGCGACACAAAAATTATTACAGTGAGCTCATAATTGAGCAAAGAACCAAAATATTACAAGCAGAGGTCACTGACCACAAACATCAAATAACGGAAGGAAAATTATGCTATTAAGTATAGCAAACTTAACAAATGGCCTAAGAGGCATGAAGCATAACGATGACGTCCTAGCCCATAGATTCCAGGCTACCGACCGGGAACCCCAAGCTACTCGTCGGCGTCATTGTCGTACCAAACTTGTCTTCAAGGGAACACTTATTCTGCTACAAAAGTATCAACAAAGCAAGGGTGAGTACATGGTGTACTCCGCAATACTTATGGCTGGTGGGGTTATTTTGCATAAAGCCATCTTTGTTTGTAAAATAAGAGGGAGAAGAAGCTCGTCTAATCAGAATATTTTAAAAGGGGATAAGAGAGCGACATCTCCAAAGAATTGATCATCATCTTGATATCCAACAAATTAATCCTCATCTCACAACTAGGATCACCCCTTGTACCCTGAGGAAGCATCCTTAAGCACACATTGAAACCTCCAAGGTTTATGATTAGGTTATTGTTCTCTATGATCTTAGAATCTGGTCACCAAGCATTCATAACCGTGAACACGGCTTTTCTAAAAGATTTAACCCTGCAGGGGTGCACAACTTTACCCACACGTACTAACCGACTCTTAATGCCAGAATCATTAGCCCTCTTCCTTGGAAGGCCGGCAAAGGGTGGTTAGACACGACCTTTACCTTGGTTTCGTCGAGACCATGAGTCACGCCCTAAGGAGGGTTCCGTCGTAACGGGTCAAGTCCCGAAGTCGGTCCCTAGAGATGTGAGTTAGGGTTGGTTTATCAGGGGTGCCATCTACCCCAAGCAACCCCGGCCATGCTTACCTACCTGTTATGATGCACCTTCACCCGCCAAATCTTTCAAAACTTTTTCTATGCATATGTCGAATGGAACGGTGAACTATGTGACTCATGGAATCTACTAGGAAAGTTAGTTAGTCTAGAGGTCCCCATAAACCCCGTGTGGCTGTACGCTCGTCTTGGTCCAAAGGCAAGAACTCGGTTCCTAGTGGTGGCAAGCATGGGACTACAAGAACCACATCACACTGTGGCCTACCATACAAGCCTTAGCATGTTTAACCTTTACCATTGATCTTACCTCATCACGTCCTCCTGTCATACTAGATTCTCTGCATTTGGTACATCGTCTGGATGAACCAACACTGACAGCTAAGCATGGCTAAGCAAGACACATATAGTAGCTCTAGCAATGCACACAAGCCAAACCTAGTTATGCTAGGAGAAGTGGATCAGGTAATGTCTGCTCAAAGGGAGTAATGCACAAATAGGATACTCTAACTATCGATAAAAGACCACAGTAGAATCATATGCGTCATGGCAAGAATGAAATACTTTGAAACAATGGGATTATATAATGGTTGGGCTATGCTTGCTTTTTCCTATTGATAACCAATAAGCAGAGCTTCGGAAGCCTTGTACTTGACTTGGTTACAGTTGGTCAAGTATTATTCGTCGATCTTCGATGGTGTTGATCACGGTCTTCGATCTCGATGTCGTAATCTACCGGGAAGAAGCAAACACTTGAAAGAAAGGGGAAACAACAACCAACACATGGCATTGATGCAATTCTCAATCAAGGATTATGATATGACAAGTTAATCTACCCTAGTGCATGCTTGGCAATTTAAACGGGATCCGAGGAGTGCAAACCCTAGAATAGGGAAAACCTCGAAATCACCTACGGGCGTTGATTTGTTCTTCTAATTAAACTTATGATTAAAGTTGTTGAACAATGCATGATTTTGATGCTAAAGTGTAGATCTCATTTTTCTGAACATTTAGATATATTACACATATTTTTCTGAGTTTTAATTAGTTATTGAATTTCTAGTATTTAACCATTTTCTGAAATTATTTAACCAAAGCTATAAACTTTTTACACCGCAATTGTATCTGCCCACAGTCACCGACTGAGGGGCCCTAGGGCACCTCAGCTGCCATGCAGGAAGGTGGGGCCAGGCTGTTGATCGGGGCTGACCGCGTGTCGCTGGCGTCATGATGATGTCAGCACGACGTCACGAGAGGAGCTGCTCAGGTGGGGGATAGATCGATCAACTGAGAGCGTACGGGACATCACGGAGGGGTTCGTTCGAATGAGCGAGTCAATGCCTACTAATTGGTGGCAGTGCCGCTCAAAAGGGGTCACCGGAACAGGACACGCCACAACGGCCAACGGCGATGGTGGCACGCGCATGTTGCAGGGACAAATCAGGAAACAAAATGAAGAGAGGAAGGCACCACAAGGTTCATATTCTCACCAGGAAACTCTAGGGATGGTCAGATAAGGTGGGGGAGGTCAGAATCAGTGTTGAAGGCAGCGACCGGAGCTTGGGAGGGAGATGGAAATTGAGCATATGGGGGCTTCTCTAGCTCGCGTGGCTTTACGAGGTGGAGGAGGAAGACACGGTGCTCACGGGTACGTGCTTGTTTGGGGGAGGGAGGCGCGTAGAGGTGGGCCACCAGAGCTTCTACAAGCTAGGGTTCTAGCCAGAGGGCGGAAAAGAGGAATTAGGGGATTAGGGTTTGATCTAGCGGTGGGTGGGGTTCTTGTAGGCACAAGATACGTCGATAGCGTGCATCTCTTCGCGGTGGGAATAATGGCGAGGCAGGGACGGTACCAGTGGAGACAGGCAGCTGCTCTCGTCGGTGTCCTTCTAGCTAGAGGAGGAAGAGATGAAGAAGACGACCGAAGAGGTATTGGGCCAACTTGGGCCGTGGTGGGCTAGTGTAGGCTGCTCTTGTTGTTAGTTGCTGCACGCGAGCAGAAGATACAGAGGAGAAAGGAGATGGGCCAGCCTATGTGGCTGCGGTTCCCTTTTTATACCCTGTTTTCTATTTTTGTGTCATATTTCTCATTTGTGTTTGAAAATCGAAACTATTTTGAACCATTTCAAAAATATCAGAGGTTTTATAGAAGTATTGAAATATTGTAGGGGCCCTATTAGTCCTTTTTGGCTCCAAACATTTTGGTACTTTTCAAAATATTCAAAACCTTTTGAATTAATTTGAGAGAGAGAGGAAACTAGGGTTTACGGGGTTTTGCATTATTTCTTCCTTGCATGCATTTGAAAGTAGATGCTCATGATGCACAAACAAAGCCCTAATTATGATTAACTAAAACTGGGGTGTTACAGTGCATGGTAAGCTTCACCGTAAACCAACATCCATATGAAATAACTTTCTCACAATTTTGTGATGCTTTTGGCTTCCCTCGCGATGGGGAGTCAACTGTTACAAATTTATATAGCGTCTCAAGTGGAGAAACTTGGGAGGTTATTTCTGTTAATGGTGGCAGGGACTTCTCCCAAAAGAAGATGTCCACCATTCAAAACCCAACAATTCGCTATTTCGCCTTGTTCCTTGCCAATACACTACTGGGAAAAGGAGATACCGGTTCCATGGCTAATGCGGACATGGCCATGATCACCAAGGCACTCTTCCACAATGCACCGCAAAGCCCCAATCCTGTGGCTCTACTCCTCCAGCATCTTTGCCACCAGAGCAACAAAAAGAAAGGTGACATTCGTATTGGTGGATTGGTAACCCACCTTGTCCTAGCATTGAAAATTCCATTACCTGTTATGCAACCTTTTGATGGCTCCAAACTTATGGATGTCAAATATATAAGTGCTTGTGTTTTCCTTAGTGTTTAACAAGCTGACAAGAGGCTCCAAGCATATCAGTTTGGTTATCTTGATGATGCACAGGTTGAGCAGGTTCTGTTGCCCTATCCACAAGCCTTCTCGATTGTGGCAAAGGACATTTGGATCCTCACCAAGGATCAAGTGGTGGAGGTCATGGCTGAATTCCAGCCTGATCAAGAGGAAGATGAAGAAGGAGAGAAGAAGGATGAGCAGGAGAAGGAGCAGGAATACAACCCTGCTTGGGAGGGATGACAGCAGCAACACGAGGGATCCTGGGACCCATGGCCCAATCAGCAGCAACAGGGGTTCAACAACGTCCTCTATCAAGATTTTTAGAAGCTCAACCAGCGTGTTGGGGAGATTGACCACACGCTACAAGGAGTGAATGAGGATGTTAGTGCCTTAACTCACAACTTCAGTCACTCCATGACCCACTTCTCTGACTACTACCAGCAGTATCCATACTCGCCGCCGAACGATGGCAACAACTGAGCCTGGCAACAGCCTAAGCTTGGGGGAGGTTTGAAAACCTCCAAACCTTGCATTCATATTTTTATTTCTTCTTTTGATTTATTTTACTTCTTCAAAATTGCATGTTTACTTTTAGTTTGCATTCCTAAACCAAAAACACAAAAAAATTAGTTGTAACCTTTATTGCAAATTTGTTTCTTTGTTTCTCTTAGAGATTGCTCAATTTCAGGTGACTTGGCAATAGGGAAATATAGAGGGGGTTCGACTCAAGTACAAGAACGAAGCAAGCAAGAGGAGGTATCACATTCCTTTCATCACCTTTTCTGCAACTTTAAATTGACCCTACAATTATTTACTCGCTTGCACTTGAGCCACTCCCCACTTAGCTTGTTATCCTATAAATTCTATTCCTTTGCCAGTGTCTCCTTTTTAGCTTTGAAATAATGAGCAATGAACTTGATTAAAAATATTTCCGACATTTTTACAACAAGAAAAAGCATCCAAAAGATGACCTGAGTCCATGTTTAGCCCAAAGGATTTGATTTTAGAACTACTCAACCCCATTTGAGCTTAATGTAAATAGACTCGATAGCACTCTTGAATGAAATTGTCTGATAAAATGGATGCTTCGAAGTAGTAGAGACTATGCCACTGCCTTTTTTGATAACTACAATAAGATATTGCTTTATGCGTGTCATTATAACACTGTCGTGCTCCATGGGGAACTATTAACTTCGCTGGCCAACGATTGATCTAAATGTGGGAAACCACTTGATTTCAGCTATTGAGTTATGTAAGCGTATGTACCTGCAATGCTATGACAGGTAAAATTTTAGTCTCCTCGTGGTTTCACATTCCGAGTGAAGTTGTAGTACTCCTCTGACCCACTATTACTCAATAGTTATCTATTGGCTTGGTCACGAGTGCACAACATAGTCCCAATTAACATGTTAAAAATAGTGGCATGATTTCTCTATGAAAGGGCTGAAGTTTTTGAAAAACGAGGAAAGGAAAAAGGTGCTTTGAGAGTCTTGAAATTTTGACATGGGAATAGATGAGTTGTTCTTAAATTGAATGTTTTTGGTGCCAACTTGAGTACTCTTAATTCATTAAAGAAATAAGAGCAAAACGTTTTCATCTCTCAACAAAGAGAGACACCAAAACAATTTGTTTCACTTTCTTAGCTAAACTTTTGACACTTGCTCGGGCATATGTTTTATTTGCTAGCAAGATATACATGATTAGGAAGTGGACCCAGTGCAATCTTGTGAATACCTGTATGATCATGTTTAAGATTGCAGGAATTGTGAAGAAAAGAATTTGACACCAATTCGAGCTTGTAAGTTCTTTTATTTCAGTCTCGAATCTCTGCTATTCTTCCTTATTTTCTTGTCACTCGAGGGTGAACAACATCTAAGCTTGGGGGAGTTGATAGCTGTGAGATTCAACATATTTTTGATTGTTTTTTATTGATGGTTTTCTTCTGGATTTGATCGTTTTCTAGCTTTACCTAATGCTAATATTTCAGTAGCAAATAAAACTTGGTTTTTAATGTGTGTTTCCGGTTCTGGACATCAACAGAAGGTTTTAACATGAGAAACACAATATTCAGGAAAAAACAAGCAAGTCTCTTTTTGGAAGCAATCAAGGGAGGCATACAGTAGCTTTAACGAGCAACTATACGGCGGGAATATTTTGCCGGCCGTATAGTTGCCGCTGTATAGTTGTCGCTGCCTTCGTCTTTTCAAAAGGGACAACTTCTGTGAAGAGGCGAGACGTGAAATCATAACACAGCAGCCGCCATCCCATCCAGAAAGGAGAAAGAACAGATCCGGAGAAGAAGGAGAAGACATTCTTCAACTCGCTCCACGATCTTCGACCTCCTAGCCACCACACCCTAATAGCCATTACCTGTACTTGAGAGAGAGAGAGATCTTCGCTTTGCAAGATTAGGGTTTGAGATTGTTTCTTCCTATCTTCAATTGTGTTGGATTACTTCTCTATTTTTATTGTGGATCTCCATGGTAATATCGAGAAGAATTCCCTTTATTTAATTATATTGATGATGCTTTATTCTTGCATGTGTTATTAAGTTCCTTGGGCGTGGGAGATGTAAGGGATTAGTGAGATGTGATATGCCTCCATATATTTTCCATTAGTTTGTGATTGATTTTAATTACTATATTATGTCTACTTGACTATCTGTGGGATGCCTAATGCTTGTTGTCCAATTAAGGTTCCGGACAAAATGATGCTTTGTTCTACATATATTGGATCTAGTTTGCTAGCAGACCAGCGACCCCTGAGTGACGTGGATATCAATGGGAAACTAGTTTGACTCGAGGATCACCAGGAACCACTGTGCTTGTTGCATTAGTCCGATCCATGGAGCTTAATTGCTAAGCATCCTAAAGGATCTTAATTGTCTAGTGACTGACCATGGTTTTGGTAACAGACTAGTAGAATTATTGAAGTTGGGATGAAATCTACCAAGAGGAGTTTCGGCTAATTATGGGTTGCTTGCCTACACATATACTTATAAGATTACAATTGTTACACTTATCATTCATCCACTTGGCATAGTCACTATCACCATGAACTGTATCTTTCTATGCCTTCTTGATCATCTACAGAAAACCACAAACAATCGAATCGTTCTTTACTTTTATGCTTTTTATTCCTGAAGTTTACATTTTAGTTTTATTTAAATACATCCAGTTTAATCCAAATTTCATTCTTATTTCCACACTTGCAGTTAATTCACTCGAAGACCCGTGACAACTTTGAGTGTGACAGAGACTTCATTCATAAATAGTTACCTTTGGGCTCCCTGTAGGATCGATATCTATACTTCGAAACTAGCTACAAACGATCTGTGCACTTGCAGACACCAGCCACCACATTTTCTACCGCCCGATACTCAGTCTCCGCACTCGAGCGTGAAACAATGTCTTGTCGCTTGGCTAAATGATACATTGCTAACGTATCCATAATTTATGATGTTCCATGCTTGGTTTTTATCTACTTTCTTATGTTTTGTTCTAACTTCGAAGTACTTTTTATACACTTTCTTGGACTACCCTATTAACAAGATGCCACAGTGCCAGCTGCCTGTTTTCTGTTGTTTTTGGTTCCAAGAAAGTCAGAAAATGAATATTCTCCGAATTGGATGGGACAAAAGCCAAAGTCGGTTTTTCACCGAGGGGGACACGAAGCCAGAATACGAGACAGAGAGGGGCTAGAGGGCCGCCACACCACCTAGCCGCGCGGGCTAGGCCTGGCCGCGCCAGGAGGTGGTGTGGCCGCCTAGGGCACCCCCTCGGCCTCCCCTTTCGCCTATAAGATGCCTCCGATACATAAACCCTAAGTACCCGATCAAAATTCCATGAAAAAGAGTCTGTAGCCGCCCTCATCTCCATCCCTAGATCGGGAGGGATCTGAAGCTCTTCACGCACCCTGTCGGAGAGGGGAATTCACCCTGGAGTCCTTCTTCATCACCATGCAAGCCGCCGGTGTGATGCGTGAGTAGTTCATCCTTGGCTACGGGTCCATGTAGTAGCTGGATGGTTGGTTCTTCTCCTTTGTGCTACCATATTTAGATCTTGTGAGCTCCGTTCATGATCAAGATCATCTATTTGTAATCCTACATGTTGTGTTTTCGGGGATCCGATGGATATTGAGATCCTATTTCAGAGTGATTATTGATTCTATTATGTCTATGTTATTTGTGATCTTGCATGCTTTCCGTTGTTAGTAGCTATCTTGGCCAAGTAGATGCTAGCAACTCCAAGAGTTAGTATTTATGCTCGATAGTGGGTTCATGCCTCTAGTAATTTGGGGAAGTGACAGAAATCTCTAAGGTACTAGATGTGTTGTTGCTACTAGGGAGAAAACAGCAATCCTTTGTTCATAGAACAATCGTATTGTTTACTTTACACGCAATGCATAATGCAATTATCTGTTGCTTGCAACTTAATACTGGAGGGGGTTCGGATGATAATCTGAAGGTGGATTATTAGTCATAAATGCAGTTGGATTACGGTCTATGTATAATGTTGTAATGCCCAATTGAATCTCAAAGGAGTCAAGATGATTAGTATATGCATGTATGCTTTCTCGATGTTTGTCAATTGCCCCGCTGTAATTTGTTCATCCAACATGTCATCTATCTTAAGGAGAGCCACCACTAGTGTCAACACCTGGATTTTTAATCCCAGATGCCTGTTATGCCCTACCTCGCAATCCTAGGATTACCATTTTTGTGAGACATAACAGATTGGATATCACAGTACATCGTCCATTACAAACCATAAATAAGGTCTTACACAAATAAAGGATCTCATGATCCAGTCTTAGTACAAATCAAGTAGCAGAATAAATAGCATAGCGGTGGGGTCCATCTTCAGTGGCACAGGCAATGCTTACGATGGAAGATAGTCCTAGTTATCCTAGTCATCCTGCTGTCCTTCATCTTGGTAGTCTTCTTCATAGTCTGGCCATAGGAATAGCCAGGGACAAAATCCATGAGTACTGTTTAAGTACTCGCAAACTACCACTAACAAGTAAGATAGTTCTAGTAGGAATGCTAACTCTAAGTATACTTAGAAAGTTAAGTTTGAAACCTAAGCTGAGTTCAGAAACAAAGAAAGATAAAATAAAGTTCTAGAATCACTTAAGTTGGGAAGCTAGTGTCATAGCCACAACCCTGTTGTGGTCAAGTCAAGATTCATCATTCATTTCATAAGTTGTTTCGAAAACATCTGACAACAGAACAGTATGGCCACTCCAACTGTCCATAACCGCGGACGCGGCTATTTCGAATAGTTTGACACTCTGCAGAGGTGGTACACTTTCACCACAAGATTCTATACATCTGTCAGGGATAACCCTGAATCATCATACTTAGTATGCAGATAATCAAACATAACCTTTCCTTTACACACCCTAGTATAAGCACCTCTCCTATGCGCATGGCCTCCCAACCATGACCATCTGTCGTCTTGGGCACTTCATAGGTGGACAACATCAAGAGGTAGCCTCAGCTCAAACCTCTCCCGCGAGGGAACTAATACTAATGCATATAAAGTTCCAGCTAAGCCTTACCCAATTCAGGTATTGTGGTTGTACGGTAAAATTGGAATGGTATCGCATCAGAACCCAACCATCAGTTTTGTAAAAGGGCTAAGGCTCATGCCTCAACATTTTCATCATCATAAACCATTTGTGTTTCTCAACACATGTCAAAACATCTCAATAGAATGACTCATCATTCCAAGCTTTTCACAATTCATTTTCACCAAGTATTCCCATCTAAAGTGACTCAAGTTTTAGTTTAGCTCTAAACTACTAAGTTAAGAGTGTTCACTAAGGTGGGATGCTAATCTAAATCTCATGCCATAGAATGACATCTAAGTCTAACTAGATAGGTCAAGTTTTATATTCTTTATGCTACCTTCAAAACAAGTAAAGGACTTTGGTAAAGTAAAGAAAAGTAAAGCTAGGAATTAAATCTTGGAATAGGTATAAATCCAAAATGGTATCACCAAAGCATGCCTAATGCCTTTGCTTAGGTTATCTAGCTTGCAAGGGTTAGCTTGCATTGTTAATGATGGCTTGCCTTGTGAAGTGCAGTGGTTGAAGTTTTCTTCCTCCTCTTGGTAGAACTCCTCCTCTTCGTAAGCTTGGTCGGTACTATCGTCTATAAATACATACGGAATACACAATCACCAAACAATACTTAACTAGTCCACTTAGCACTCTAAGGCACACATTTGATGATCTATTATCATAAAAAGCATCGTAAGGTTTAATTAACTAGCTTCATTCTTTTTATTTGAGAAAAGTAATTTCTACTCATTGAAATTAACTAAGATTTAATATCCTCCAATTAAAATATGGGATCATGTGGACACATGTCATCACCACATATTCTAACATATGGGAATGTGATTTAAAGGTTGGGTCACATTTAAATAAGTTTAAGTTTAATTTTTAATGATTTAAAGTGACTAGAAATGCCTATATAGCATTATTTTGGTACTAGTCCAAAGTCACTGCATGCAAACCTTAATACTATTACATATTCAGATAGGTATGGTTAAATGTGAATTTTGAGAGTTGGAATCAACTCAAAAGCTATTATGGTTGATTTTATAAAAATGTTTGAATGTGCAAAAGATTATGTCTTGTTATTTTTACTAGGAGAGATCTCTAACTATAAATGAATTAAATCCAATGGCCTTGGATAGATCTTTTCTGAAGCTTTCCAAAAAAATTGAAATCACTCAATTTGGTTCAATAAATCTTCCTGAATTGATTTTTAAACTAAGGGACAGAATTAAGTTCAAACCTAAATAGAAAAATCTAGATTTGAATTACTGGGTCAGCGCGGGAAAGAAAATGGGCCGGCCCAGTGACACTCAGCGGCATAGAAGACGGCTGACAGGTTGGTCCCGCTTGTCATCAAGACTTAAAACCCGAAACGGTATCTAGCGATCTGGGCCACATGATTATAACGTAGATCAACGGCTCACAGTCGTCGTCGACAACAGACTCGTCGCCGGTGAGACCAAACCCTAAACAGCCGGTGGGGGTCTACTGGGAACGTACCAGGGCTCCAGCTAGTGCTGAGAGGCGGGCGATCGAGCTGAACGGTGACGGCGGACTCAGGTGAGGTCACGACAGGGGCTGCGGTGGACGGAATCGACGGCAGCGTCTCCTCCCCTGCAGCGGCTGCCTTCGATGAAATTCCGGCGGCCTGCGGCTCGAGCTGCTTTGGCGAGAGGGGGGGAAGGACTAGGAGTGAGAGAGGAGTCAAATGGTGTGGATATTGAGGCTAGGGAAAGCCTCCTTATATAGGCTCGAGGAGGGGACCGAGGGGGCGACGGCGAGCTCGTCGCTGACGACGATACAGGGCGCTATCGTCATGGGCAGCGTAGGCGGACGGTGGCTTGCCTCCTGGCGGTGTTCTACGACTTAATGGCGCAGCTAGGGGCGGTGGCATATGGTCGGGAGCGTTGCATGCTCTGGGCGACAGAGGCGGTGCTCGACGTGGCGCTCGGTGATTGTGGGCCGCGCGGTGATGCACGGCCGTGTCTGGCGGGGTGCTGGGGTCGAGGCGGACCGGTGTGCGCGGTATGGGGTCGAGGGGCGGTCTGCTGCGTGCTAGTGGCTATCACGCTCTGGCGCACTCTGGCGAGCTCGCAGAGAGAAAGGGCAGCGACGCTGGGGAGTTGTCCAGGGGCTAGGGTTGATCGAGGGGTGGACAGGGAGGTGCGGTAGGATTGGGCGGAGCTAAGGGACTTGCTGGTTTGGCGCGGCGCGGTCCCTGGCGCGTTGCCCTCTTCTTGCCGGCGATGACCACAAAGTGGTGGTGCTCCACTACTGCTGCGGCTAAGGGAGGGGCTAGATGGGGGTTTGGTTGGTCTCAGGGGGACAAGGGAGAGTAGAGAGGGTCAATTGGGGGACAAGGGTTTAACTAGGAGTAGTGTTAGTTAGGCAGGTTTATTTCTGTCTGCAACCTGTTCGACACAATGGCCGCATGAACAAGGTTTTTGAATTTTGGGCTGAATTTTGGTGGAGTGATGTATCTTATGCTTGAGATTCTAGGTGTGCTTGGGTTTTAAAAGTGGAGTTCATTTGAGTGGTTTTTGAATAAGTGTGATCTATACATATGAACTACATTCAAATTTCAAATGTCATTTAAATTTAGTGTTTAAAAGTTTTTGGGGTGAAACAAGGTGGGCCTGGGTACATCACTGCTTGTACTAGCAAGGGGTGCAAAGATCCACAATTGTTTCTATTAAGATTTGAGTTTTAGGAATAGCCAAAGTAGGCATGGTGATTAAAATGGTAAAAGTGACCATTTACTTACTTTATTCTTTTTGATTTGTTTTTCTTTGGGATTTGTTTGGGAATGATCTAGATGATGTTTAATTCACCTTAGAATCATTTTACAATCAATGGATCACTCAAACATGGCAATTCAAATCAACTCCTAAATTATATGCACGCACATATGAATGCTTAATCATTTTTAAATGGAAAAGTTTTTGTTAACCCTAAATTGGGTAGGTTTGATCTTGATTCACCTTGGATTAAGTTTTGGGATGTTACAACTAGTGAACTATGGACCCCGGTCCTTTCTTTTACCATCAATCTACAACAGTTTACTGTTTTCTTTTTACTTTCTGCAAGATTTTACTTTCTTCCACACAATATGTTTTATCCTTTCTTTTCAGCAAAAACTGTGAGATTGACAACCTCACTGTAAGTTGGGGGCAAAGTTCTGTGGTTGTGTTGTGCAAGATTCCAAGTTGGCAACAACACCTTGGAGGTATTTCCTTGCTCCTACTGGTTCGATAACCTTGGTTTCATAACTGAGGGAAAACTTGTTGATGTGCTCATCATACCTTCCTCTTGGGGTTCCCCAACGAGCTCGATATATTTTGGGCCATCAAGCTCTTTTTCTGGCGCCGTTGCCGGGGAGTCAAGGACATCTTCACAAGGGGAGTTCCTCATAACCAATATCTTTACTTTGTTTTATTTGTTTTCCTTAGTGTACTTTTTCTTTGTTTGCTTGTTTCTTTATCAAATACACACAAAAATTAGTCTTACTAGTATTGCTTTCTTTATTAAAAACACACAAAAAATTAGTTCCTGTCTTAAGTTGCCATTATGTCTAGCATTGCTCCAATCACTATGTCACATGAGGAAATGATTTTCACTTTTAAACAAGGAATTGAAGTGAGTTTCAAAGAAGCTTGCTCTAGAATCTCCGATCCAGATGAAAAAATTGAACCTAAAATGACTCAAAGCTTGTTCCTTAGCAGTTTTTACCTTGGAATTGCTCTTTGCTAAAGATATGCTTTGGATGCTGTAGTGGGAGGAGATTTCCTCCAAAGCAATGAGGATGATGCTGTTAATGCCATAAAGAAGTTGGTCTTTACTTACAACTTGCCTAGCAAATCTGATTCTTCCTTCATAAACATATTTGCTAGATTGAATACTCTTGAGACCAGCACTGCTAGTTTAAAAGATTGCTATAATACACTTAGAGAGCATCATGACTATGTTCCAATAAATTCTGAACCCTCAAAGTGTCTCCCCACAGTAAAGATTGTTATGAATAATGAAACTTTTCATGCTCGCTGTGATATCATGTATGAATTTTGTCTTATGTCCAAAGATATCTATGAATCTTTGAATCTTTGGGGGCTTTCTAAAGGAGGATAAGAAATATTTCTTGCTAAAAATGCCAGAGTGTTTACAAAGATCCTAGGGAAAATGGTTTCTACTGATTATCTTGTTATTGAATGTGTAGGAAAAGGACAAATTACACTTGGAAGATCCATATTGAAGCTCCTTGGAGCAATAATAGATGTGGAAAAGGGCACCATGCACTTTGCTTCTCCACCAAACAATCATATGTTGCCCAAGGTTAAGAATAAAAGTAAGAGAGGTAAGGGCAAGAAATTTGGTTTTAATGCTTCTTCATTTGAGAACACTTGATTCCTTTCTTGCTTCTTATGCCTAACTTAAAGGCGTTAAAGAAAAGTACTTATTGGGAGATAACCCAAAAGTTTTAGATTAGCCTTGGAAGTTATTACTTCTGTAATAACCTCTCCTTATCCTTTTTGTGTGGTTTTTGTGCCAAGATTAACCTCTAATAAGAGAGAAGTAATGCTTGGGAAAGTTGCTGTCCTGAAACAGATTTTTTTCTTTACCGTAAAAATTCGTGTAAAATCTTTGTACGTCGGTTTGAGCCGCGAATTGTTGTGATTCTGCCCCAGGTTGTTATCTAATTTTCGTTAGTTCAACACTTTTTGATTTGAGCAACAGAAACTCTTCGAAAAAATTGGTTTTACCTGCTGGTCTATTTTGACAGATTTCTGCCATTATTTGCATTTCTTCGTTGGTTCCTTTTTGAGTTCACTTTGGGGAAATGAGCTTTTTGATGGAAGTGCTACAGTAGCTTGTGTTTCAATGGAAGTTTTATTGGTGTTGAATCTGAACCCAAAAGACTTATTATCTTGAGTGCACTAATGTTGCTAATAAAGATTGTGTGAAGTTTTAATGATGTAATGAGATGAAGAATGTACTAAAGCTCAAGCTTGGGGATGCCACCCCGTGTCACCCTAAGAAATATCCAAGAAGTACAAGCGTCAAAGCTTGGGTATTCCCAAGGCATCCCCTTCTTCATCAATAAAAATCCCAGGTTTCTTCCAAACACTTCATTTTTATTGTTTCATGCACAGTTGTGTTGTTCTTGGAGCGTCTTCTTTTTCGTTCATGTTTTAGTTTTTCGTTTGCTTTGTTTGCTTAGTTTTCTGAATAAATTGGTTGGACCCCCTCTTTCATACATTGGTTTTCAAATAGTTTGGTTTGGATTGGAAAAGAGTAGGAAAGTTCATGCTTAAGTGGTAAAGAGAGCTTGTTTTTGACTGTGGCTTATGCTTCGTCATGCCATGCTTGATATTGTTTTGGCTTTATGCTTAGTGATCTTTGATGTAGCATGACATGTTATAAACAATTGAGATTGCTTAATGTGCCTTGGAAGAATCATGCGTTGTTTTAGCATACTAAAGCATAGTATTGTGGTATTCTCCTTTGATGCTTTATTTGGGTTGACTTGGTGCATGCTCACACCATGTTATGACTATCCCAAGTCACCATAGCCTTTATGATCCTTAAGTTTTCGACTTGTAATATCACTTTATGCTTTAATTAATGATGTTTTGTCGCTTTGCATGATTATGGCCATTATTGCTCTCTTAGTTGGTCGCTCCCAGTCTTTTGCTAGCCTTTGTAACCAAGTATGAGTTCCAATCATGCATCCAACTCCTAAAACCAAGTTATTCCAAAGAGTCCACCATACCTACCTATTAGCATTTGCTATTCCAAGTATATTCATGTTTTTATCTACCTTCCGAATTAAACTTGTTATGTGAAAATTAGTGATTGAAGCTCTCACGAACTTGATGGCACACTTTACTTTCTTGCATTTAATAAACTTGAACCATTGCGTCCATCTTTGTTGTGTATATGCTTGCGCTTTATAAGTTAAAGTTAGCAGAATCATGTATCATGGGGAACGCTTTCAAAATTGCACTTGTACATTGTACCCCATTGATATCATGTTATTTTGCTTATGGATCCCGGCGGTGTGAAATAAAAGTGGAACTTGTAAGATCATGGAGTTTTTATGTCTGTTAGAGAAACGCCTAGGCCGCTAGCCTAAGACATGCCTAATCATGGTGGAAACTTGCAGCATAACCATAATGAGCACTCTATGAAGCATTCTCAATAAAAACCTATGCAAATAGCAAATAAAAAGATCGCTAAGATGATCACTGTCTGCTTGCCTTGTCATTTTGATTATGGGATAGCTCCTGTATCATGTGCAAGGGGTACCCGTTGGTGGTTCTCTATGATACATATGTACTTACAATGACAAGAGCTTACTTGTGACTGAAGTTGAGTAGCATGAGGTTCGGTCTTCGTAAGTAAGGGGCATGAGATTTCTCCTCCTTTGTGCTACCATGTTTAGATCTTGTGAGGTCCATTCATGATCAAGATCATCTATTTGTAATCCTACATGTTGTGTTCGCGGGGATCCGATGGATATTGAGATGCTATTTCAGATTGATTATTGTTCTATCATGTCTTTGTTATTTGTGATCTTGCATGCTTTCCATTGTTAGTAGCTATCTTGACCAAGTAGATGCTAGCAACTCCAAGAGTTAGTATTTAATCTCGATAGTGGGTTCATGCCTCTAGTAATCTGGGGAAGTGACAGAAATCTCTAAGGTACTAGATGTGTTGTTGCTACTAGGGAGAAAACAACACATCTAGATAGTGGGTTCATGCCTCTAGTAACCAAGACACCAGTTATAAACCGAAATCTCATGCCCTTTACTTACGAAGACCGAACCTCATGCTACTCAACTTTAGTCATGGGTAAGCTTTGTCATTGTAAGTACATGCCTATCATAAAGAACCGCCAACGGGGTACCCCTTGAACATGATACATGAGCTATCCCATAATCAAAATGACAAGGCAAGCAGACAATGATCATCTCAGCGATCTTTTTATTTGCTATTTGCATAGGTTTTTATTGAGGATGCTTCATAGAGTGCTCATTATGGTGATGCTGCAAGTTTCCACCATGATTAGGCATGGCTTAGGCTAGCAGCCCAGGCGTTTCTCTAACACACATACAAACTCCATGATCTTACAAGTTCCACTTTTATTTCACACCGCCGGGATCCGTAAGCAAAAGAACATGATATCAATGGGGTACAAAGTACAAGTGCAATGTTGAAAGCGTTCCCCATGGTACATGGTTCTGCTAATTTCAACTTATAAAGCACAAGCATATACGCAACAAAGAAGGACCCAATGGTTCAAGTTTATTAGATGCAAAAATTAAAGTGTGCCATCAAGTTCGTGAGAGCTTTAATCACTAGTTATCTCATAACAAGTTTAATTTGGAAGGTAAACAAAAGCATGAATATACTTGGAATAGCATAAGATAGTAGGTAGGTATGGTGGACTCTTTGGAATAACTTGGTTTAGGGAGTTGAATGCATGAGTGGAACTCATACTTGGTTGTGGAGGCTAGCAAAAGACTGGGAGCGACAAACTTAAGAGAGCAATAATGGCCATAATCATGCAGAGCGACAAAACATCATTGATCAAAGCATAAACTGATACTACAAGTTGAAAACTAAAGGATCATAAAGGCTATGGTGACTTGATATAGTCATAACATGGTGTGAGCATGCGCCAAGTCAACCCAAATAAAGCATCAAAGGAGAATACCATTATACTATGCTTTAATATGATAAAACAACGCATGATTCATCCAAGGCACATTAAGCAATCTCAATTGTTTATAACAAGTCATGCTACAGAAAAGAATACTAGGCATAAAGACAAAACAATATCAAGCATGGCATGACAAAGCATAGGCCACAGTCAAAAACGAGCTCTTTTTACCAAATAAGTATGAACTTTCCTACTCTATTCCAAACCAAACCAAACTATTTGCAAACCAATGTATGAAAGAGGGGGTCCAACCAATTTATGCAGAAAACTAAGAAAACTAAAGCAAACAAAAAACCAAAACGAAAACGAAGAAGAAAATGCTCCAAGAAAAACACAACTGTGCATGAAACAATAAAAATGAAGTGTTTGGAAGAAACCTGGGATTTTTATTGATGACGAAGGGGATGCCTTGGGCATCCCCATGCTTTGACGCTTGTAATTCTTGGATATTTCTTGGGGTGACACACGTGGCATCCCCAAGCTTGAGCTTTAGTCCATCGTTCATCTCATTACTCATTCCTTCCATACACCTGAAATTTTTCCTTCATACAAAACTTCACACAATCTTTATTAGCAACATTAGTGCACTCAAGATAAATAAGTCTTAAGGTTCAGTTCTAACACAAAATAAACTCCCATTAGAACACTAGCTACTGTAGCACTTCCCTCAAAAAGCTCAATTCCCCAAAAGAACTCAAAAAGGAACCAACAAGAAGCAAATGCAGAAAATGGCAGAAATCTGTCAAAACAGACCAGCAGGTAAAGACGAATTGTTTCGAAGACCTTCTGTTGCTCAAATCAAAAAGTGTTGAACTAACGAAAGTTAGATAACAACCTGGGTCAGAAGCAAAAAAATTCACGCCTCAAAAAGACGTTCAGAGATTTTACACGAATTTTTACGGTGAAACACAGAAATCTGTTTCGGGACAGCAACTTTCCCAATCACTACTTCTCTCTCATTAGAGGTTACTCTTGGCACAAAAAGCAAATAAAAAGGATAAGGAGCGGTTATTACTGAAGTAATAACTTCCAAGACTCATCTAAAACTTTTGAGTTATCTCCCAATAAGTACTTTTCTTTAACGCCTTTAAGTTAGGCATAAGAAGCAAGAAAGAATCAAGTGTTCTCAAATGAAGAAGCATTAAGACCAAATTTTGTTTTCATAGGATAGGCAAAAGCAATATTCTCTCTCTTCTTGGGGAATTGTTCTATACCTTTCTTGAGTGGGAGTTGATATTTAATGGTGCCTTCTTTCATATCAATAATGGCACCAACAGTTCTAAGAAAAGGTCTTCCCAAAGTAATAGGACAAGAAGCATTGCATTCAACATCCAAAACATAGAAATCAACGGGGACATAGGCATTGTTAACCATAATAAAAACATCATTAAGACTCCCCATGAGTTTATTTTTAGCATTATCATCAAGTGGGCCATTCAAATAACAATCTTCAAGTGGAGGCAAATCAAGCATATCATAAATCCTTCTAGGCATAATAAAAACACTACTATCAAGATCACATAAAGCTTTGAAATCAAAGTCATTCACTTTCATATTAATGATGGGTTCCCAACCATCTTATTGTTTTATAGGAATAGAAGCTTTTTGTTTCATATTTTCTTCTTTAATCTTTATGAGAGCATCAGTAATGTGTTTTGTAAAGGCCATGTTCATAGCACTAGCATTAGGACTTTTAGCCAGCTTTTTGTAGCATCCCATCTGTCTAACATCTGTAATGCTACATGGTCTAGTAATAAATTGCTACTTCCTACATATAATTGTTGCATCATAATTATATCAGGCTCATGTCATCATGCCACCTTGCATTTGAGCATCATATAAAACCCTTTTTCTTTTGGTTCTTATCCCATATGCATTTATTGATTGTAATTGCCTCTTGTTACATTGTAGTTGGTTCTTGATAAATGCTTGATGCCCAAGTTGAGTTAGGGGCATATCTTTTATTAACTCCACCACCTTTCTTTGTCACCACCCCATACTTCCACCACCCAACTATATGTGAGCTTTGTATTTCATTTGGGTTTACCTCTAGCTCATGTGTGCAGGGATGGATCCACTTACAATTCCATATGCTTCCATATATGCATCTTGATGTTTTCACATTATTAATATGTGGGGAGCCACATGGCCACCTTTGCATGCTTTGCGAATGGAACCCCTTGTCAAGCTTCCATATGGATTATTTTGAATGTATGCTCATGTTGGGATATTTTTGAGGCTATTAAGCACCTAGTGGGACATACACACTAGCAAGTCCAAATTATATTCAAATTTGAGCATCTCCATCTACTCCACATGGAACATCCATTTAAATTCTTTTGGCTTGGCCTTATCTCCATATTTTAGGGATGCATGGGAATAAATGCCATGAGACTTTATTTTGTTTACACAAAATTAAACATGGCATTTACTATTCATGCATGGGCCATGCAAGATCACCACCATCTTATTTTATCTTTTGGTTTTCCTTTGATTTTGAGTGTATCTTTTCTTTTGTTGAGCTCCCCTTTTTCTCTTACTCAACCTCCTCATCTTGATCCTTGTTTTTTTCTTGCCATGTGCATCAAGATCCACCTCACTCCATATCCATCTTCCCCCCTTATGTTTGATCTTGCACATGATCATGCAACACCTAAAACCCTAACCTCACCACATCTTCTCTCACCTCACTCTCCTTGCCATCACCACACCCTTGCATGATCTTGTTTAGATCATACCAAGACCCCAAAACCCTAAGACCCTACCCCTACCCTCTCTCCCTAATCCCTCTCTCTAAACCCAAACCCTAACCACCTTACCCTCACCATGCCGAGCACCTCCCTAGCTGCTCTCTCTCTCTCCCTCTCTCTCTCTCTGTCAGCCAGGGACCCACCCCATCTACCCCATACACTCCTCCTAACCCTAGCCGATCCCCAACCCTAGCTCCATGCCACCCCGAGCCTTCCCTCGGTTTTTCTCTCTCTCTCTCGCTGCAAACCAGCCCCACACACGAGCTAGCCCTCCCTGACCTCGCCCTGGCCCCAGCTGCAGCCCCTCACCTTTGTCAAGCCACGTCGAGCACGTGCGAGAGAAGGGAAAGGTGGCCACCACGCCACCTTCTTCCACTCCGAGCCTCTCACGGCACCCCCCCCTCTCCCCTCTTCATATCTACCTCCTCCCCTACCGTGCAGCTACCCAAGATCCCCCAGGGCCTGCCGCCGCAGCCCCCTTCCTCCCTTCTCCCCTGCCAACCTTCCCTTCCACCTCCGGCCACCACCGTCGGCATCCACCACTTACACCAGATCGAGGAGGCGGGCGTGGCGTCGAGGTTGTCGAGGAAGGCCACGAGGTCCCCGGCATTCCCCCTATTCACGGCGCCGAGGAGGAGAAGCCCACTTCCTCGGTACGCCAACGTCGCCCAAGAGAAACCCTAACCGGCGGTGCACCTGCTTCTCTGGCGACTCTCCGCTTCCCGGCCCGATCCAGCTCCACCAACCCCACTGTGGTGAGCTCCCTAACCTCCCTGACAACACCCCTCCATTCGACGCTTCCTGGTCGCGCCGGACCTTTTGCCGAGCAGTCTCGGTGCGCCGGCGTGCGCGGGCGTTTGCTCGTCGCCGCACCGCAGAAGGAATACCTAGCCGCGCCTGCGGTTCCTAACACTAGTCCTCCATCCACCGAAGTGGTTCCGCCCCTCTGCGCGAGCGACCGCTCGCGGGTTCGAACCCCCGCGGCGTCGCGCACCGTCCTATCGTTCTCGTCAGTTTCATCAGAGAAGAAAAACAGTAGCGTTGGCCTCTTTGCAAATAACCCCCAACCTTTTTGATTCCTTAACCCGCGCTCCCTCCAGGGCCCACCTGTCGGCAGTTGAGTCTGTTTTACAGAAAGATACCTGAGTTTCCAAATCCTCAACCCGCAGTCACCCATCTGCGCCACGTGGCCACGTCCTGCTCACCCGCTGGCGCGTGGGCCCGCTCAAGCGCCGACCCCACTTGTCAGTCACCGTGGCTCACTTCCCCCGCGGTATAAAAAGTTTTCGCGCGTCGTTTTCGCCAGCACAGCACAGGGCCCACCTATCTGTGTCTATGGCTAGGTTTCTCCGGGTGGAAAAAGTATCTGCATTTATCTGTTTTTTTTATAAAATGAATTTCAGAAATGTTTAAATATGAATTTAAATTTTGTTTTTAATAACTTTTAATTTGTAATTCCAAATAATACAAATAATATATGTTTTTGAATCAGAAAAATGTGAGGAATTCAAATATGCCATTCAAAATAATGTTTGACCACTTTAAATTTTCGAGATAATTAAATTGCAATAAAAATGCCTCTTCTTAATTAATTAATAACTTTAAATCCACAACTCCAAATTTGACAAATAATATGTCTAAATCGATCAGCGCGACGAGCCCATTCTAACTATGCATTCCATGTTCTGAATTGCAGCATGCATCATATAAATATTAAGTGGACAGCAAGTGTTATGGGAGCAAAACATGACTAAAACCTAATAAAATGCTTTATTCTTGTACCCCACACCTTACCCATGCCATGCTACATTATTGCCATGTAAATTGTGCATCATTCATCATGGCATGCTTGTTTCCTTGTCGCATTTTATTCATATGCTTGTGCACTTTATTTATGCTGGCCCTTGTTTGTTTGGTTCTTCTTCGAATAGACGCCGAGCAGGGGAAATATCAGGAATCCCAGGAGTACTACCCAGATCCGTCTCTCGCTTCAACTGAGCTGCCAGGCAAGCACTACCACATGCTTGCATACATAAAATACCTATTGCCTCTATCTTATTCTTGCATCATTGAGTCGCGATTACATTAAATTGAATCCCAAGTACTGCATAGCCTTTACTTTTAAACCCCACCGAAGCTTGCTCCTTCATCCCATGAGCCATTACTACATGAATTGTTTGAGCCATGCGAGTCGTAGAACAGCATGTGTAGGGTATGTGAGTGCCTGATGGATAACGAGGTACCTAAACAACTTAACCTGAGTAGTAATGGGATAACTAATGAAAGAGGCATCGGTGAGCAATATCTGTTATTTGCTTTTTCATGCTCACTTGTGTCCTGTAGGACCCCGAGTACTTGATTCCTGTTCCTCGACTATTCGCACTATCCATATCCGGGAGGCCGTGGACCCCCCCTGAGCCAGAGCTTGATTCATTTCTATTTCTTGGGGCCACAAACTAGTTTGGGGTTTTATTACTATCCTGTACTTATGCCATGTTTTACTGCTTTATTTAAGATTGTGCATGGAGCACCTATACTGTTTTGGATCGTGACACATTTTGGCTGTATCGACAAGCCCAGTCACATTTTTAGGTTCCCAGTCGTTTACCGCCGTCCACACAAACCCTGGGTCCGTTCTGGAGCCGGCCAACTTCGTTGCGGGTAGCTTAGTGGGGTGGCCCCCTGAAATATTTTATGAATCATGTGATCGCTTTGTCGTGAATGCCTCATTGGGTTTTGAGTTGGTTTTTCCGAGGTGGATCGAGTGTGTGTTGCTATTTGTGCACCCCTGCAGGGTAAATCTTTCTGAAAGCCGTGTCCGCGGTTATGGACGACTTGGAGCACAGTTTCTCGATCATAGACAAGTATAACTAAAGTACCGCTTTGAATTTGACTAAATACCTGACTAGTAAATAGTGCAATACTCATGGAATGGTTAATAAAACTGCCAACGGATGGGTTGTTCATCCGCTTTCTCGTTGGTAAGCGAGAAGGAGGATGGATATGTTACCTTATATTGTTATAACTGTTGTTACTAATTAACGGACATCCGTCTATCATTGGTTAGGTGGATGGTTAGCGAGTATCTATAGACTTGTTAGTATTATCTTTTGCTGCAATTGCGTCACCCCAGGTTATGTCCCCTTTAGAGGCATAAAGACTTGCTGAGTACCCCTAGGGTCTCACACGATAAATTGTTTGATTCAGATGAACAATTGTATTCGCAAGATGGATACTGGGTGGAGAAGACAGATGATGTTGGCAGCGATCACGCGGTGTAGAGATTCCGGGGATGGGGATCCGTGAGATCTGTGTATGGGATGTGCTTACTTCTGTGGCATCTTATGCCGATTTGCTTCTTGTCCGTACTCGGATCTTTTTTCCCGCTTCCGCTTGATACTCTGATGTTTGATGTATGAGGAGCTATCCTAAACTATTATTTCTATCTAGGATATTTGGATCTTGCCGTATGGCGTTGCAATATTTCTATTTCTTTTAGATGGAATGGCTCTGAGAACTGTTGTAAGGTAGCTTGCATACATACCCACTTGTGTATGTATTTGATCTCTTCGCCTGTTGCCTACGCCGCTCGCTCTTGTCCCGATTTCTTGGAAGTGGTTAGGACGGCCGACGGGTCTACACGTGGGCGGCCCCTGGGCCCCCGCTGTACTATTTTAACCACTTTCATTTCATCCAGGCTTGAACTTAGAGCGTAGGGTCCAAGGTTGTTACAATTGGTATCAGAGCCATCCCGCCCTTCAGGGTCTCAGCCAAAATGGTCGTTGTCAGTCTAGCAAATATTTTTGGTAGCTATGTATACTAGGGAAAAACAAAACATGAGAGTAGGACTGCTTCCATTTTTCTTCTTACCCACCCACCCACCCTTTTCTGGTAAGGAAGTGTAACGTTCAATCCTCTTCTAAAATTCAAACTAGGATTCACGTGTTCGGGGTTCCGTAGTACCATAGGTTGTGTGTGTGTGTGTGTGAATTCCTTGTCTATCTGTGGCATCCAAATGTTATCACTAACTGCCTTTTGGGTTATCAACTGTTGGTACATTCCATACCGACAGGCCTTTGCAAACCGACGCGATCTATCTGATTCGTTCTATACCGGTGCGATATGTCTTACTCTTTGTTATCCAATGTTATCTTGTTTGGGGTGTTCGTTTCCGTAGTTACTAATCTTTAGGTTCATCTTAAGAAGAAGGTGTTGGGATATGTGTTTTACTTATTCATGTGCGGAGTAATGATTTGAGTGCGGGATGGAGTCGCGACCATACCACTACTTTTATCATTCGCTCTTGTATATTGAATTGGTAGAGTTACTAATCTTGATTCGTTAAGTGGGTTTGCGCATATAGTGGTATTTTAATGCCGAAATTTGCGGAATTTTTTTCTTTGTTAGCTTGTGTACCACACTCCTTGTTCAGTCGTGTGCGATATGCTTAATATCTTCTAGGTTCTTTGAACTTTGTTGATATTTTAATATCATCTTAGTAAATTGTATCCTCTAAATCTTGGTTAATTCCATTTTGGTACTATTTTGGATTATTATTATTCTCCATTATGGTACTGACTTGAGTTTTATATCAATCACAGGATGGCACCACCACGCCGTTCTGAGGAGGACATACCACCTGAACTGGGGGCTGTGTTGGCAAGTATTGCTAATGCCTTGGGAGAAATGCAGGAGAACCAGCAACGATTTGAAGAAAGTGTCAGGAGGAATGAGTTTGTTCCGCTACCTCCACCTCCCAAGCGAGGAGACATCAAGAGTTTTCTGAAGTTCAACCCGCGCCACTTTGAGGTGTCTGATCAGCCACTTGATGCTGATGATTGGTTGCGTGAGATGTCAAGGTTGCTGATGACTGCTGATGTTCCTGAGCAAGAATGGGTCAAATGTGCAACTCACCTTCTGAAGGGAGATGCAGCTCTGTGGTGGGAAAATTACCTGAAGGCAAACCACTCTGGGTTTCAGCCTACTTGGGAGCAGTTCACTGGGTCTTTCAAAGAGCAATATCTATCAGAAATTGTCATGGAAAGGATGAAGGAAGTGTTTCTCAACCTCAAGCAGGGCAATGACAATGTCAATACCTATATCAGAAACTTCATGAACCTTTCTCGGTATGGTGGCGATGAGATCTCTGTTGACAAGAAGAAGCAAAAGAGGTTCAGGCAAGGGCCCAATGCATCTATCAAATATGCAATCACTCATGCAAGGCCGGGGTCTTTTCTGGAGCTCCAACATACAGCTCTGTAGGAAGAAGCAAGTAGGCAAGTGTTTGAGGAGTCCAAGAAACACAGCCGTGACGCAGCAAGTTCTTCAGCTATGACAGCTCCTTCTAAGCGTCGTGTGTGGGTTCCTAACACCCTACCGTCGCTCCCGGCTCCACCAAGACCTTCAAGCTACGTGTCAAGGCCACCAAACTCCTTCACCGTGGCTCCTAGGGGCTACAACCACAACTACCCTGGAGCGCCTGGCGGAGTCCCTGGCTACGCTGCTCCACGTCCACCTGGTGCCTGTTACACCCGTGGGAACACTGGGCATCAACACTGGAGTTTTCCCATGAACAACAAAGCTCTTCCTCCACCACCTCCAAGACCTGTGGCAAGTTCTTCTATGGTTCGTGCACCTCCACCTCGGGCCCTCAATATCAACACCAAGCCCGGGTCTACGGTTGCTCGTGCCAACTGTGTCAATGTCGCTCAAGCTGAGCATGCACCTGGAGTTGTGATGGGTATGCTTCCTGTTAACTCAGTCCCTGCACGAGTTTTGTTTGATTCTGGTGCTTTGCATTCTTTTGTTTCTCACAAGTTTGCACACGAGCATGAGCTGGCTATGGGTCCTCTATTGCATCGTCTTGTGGTACAATCTCCTGGGTCAAACATGAGGGCTGCTCACATCAGCCATGGCAATCAAATTGAGATTGGTGGCTCTTCGCTCCCGGCTTCCTTAATTATTCTGGGCAATTCTGACATTGATGTTATCTTGGGCATGGATTGGTTGACAGAAAATGCAGCTGTGATTGATTGTGCTGAACGCTCGGTTTCTCTGAAAATTCCTGAAGGCCATATAGTCTATTCGCCAAGTCTGACTCCTGCAATTCAGCCTTTCTCTTTGGCGGCTCTGAATGATGATGCTATGGATGCTATTCAGAGTGTTCCGGTGGTCCATGAGTTCCCAGATGTTTTTCCTGAAGAGTTGCCAGGTATGCCTCCTGATCGAGAGGTCGAGTTTGTGATTGAGGTTGAACCTAGAACTGCTCCTATCTCCAAGCGGCCTTATAAAATGGGTCCTACTGAGTTGGCTGAACTCAAACGTTAGCTTGATGAACAAGAGAAGTTGGGTTTCATTCAGCACAGTACTTCTTCTTGGGGTAGCCCAACCATCTTTGTGAAGAAGCGAGACAAGACTGATAGACTTTGTGTTGACTATCGGGCTCTCAATGCTAAAACCATCAAGAATAAATATCCCCTTCCGCGGATTAATGATCTCTTCGATCAGCTAGCTAGAGCTGTGGTTTTCTCTAAGCTTGACTTGAGAAGTGGATATCATCAAATCAAGATTCGCAAAGAAGATGTTCCCAAAACAGCTTTCACCAGCCGCTATGGCTTGTATGAGTACACGGCCATGTCTTTCGGTCTCACCAATGCACCTGCCACCTTCTCGAGGCTTATGAACTCGGTTTTCATGGAGTATCTTGATAAGTTCGTTGTGGTCTATCTGGATGACATCCTAGTCTATTCTAAGTCAAAGGAGGAACATGAAGAACACCTTCGCTGTGTCCTAAACAAGCTTCGTGAGAACCGCCTGTATGCAAAGTTCTCCAAGTGTGAGTTCTGGCTGCCTGGAGTCACCTACCTTGGTCACGTCATCTCTGCCAAGGGCATTGCCGTCAACCCAGAAATTGTTTGGATAATTGTTGACTGGCTTCCACCCAAAAATGTCAAAGAAGTTCGGAGTTTCCTTGGTTTGGCTAGTTACTGTCGTTGTTTAGAACTTCTCGAAGATTGCGAAGCCTCTTACCGATCTCCTCAAGAAAGGCAAGAAATACCTTTGGTCTCCTGCCTGTCAAGCAAGCTTTGAAACACTCAAAGACAAGCTCACTTCCACACCAGTTTTGATTCCTCTAGATACATCAAAGCCTTTCCAGATATTCTGTGACGCCTCCTTGCAAGGATTGGGTGCGGTCCTTATGCAAGAAAAGCAAGTTGTTGCTTATGCCTCTCGACAGTTGAAGACGCATGAGATCAACTATCCTACACATGACCTCGAACTCGCAGCAGTTGTCTTTGCTTTGAAAGTATGGAGGCACTACTTGCTTGGCAACCGTTGTGAGATCTTTTCTGATCACAAGAGTCTGAAGTATATCTTCACACAACCTGATCTCAACCTTCGTCAGAGGAGGTGGATGGAAGCAATTAATGATTTTGATTTGACCATCAACTACACTCCGGGCAAAGCTAATGTCATGGCCGATGCTCTTAGCCGAAAAGCTTATGTCAACAACCTCATGGTGGAAGAACAACAGCCTCTCTTGTGCGAGGAATTCCGCCAACTCAACCTTGAAATTGTGGATCAAGGGTATCTTCTGAATCTTCTGGCAACCCCTCTCTTGGAAGAAAAGATTCGTGCTAGTCAGCGAGGTGATGCTTACGCCAAAAACATCATCTCCAACATTCAGCTGCCGAGGTATGAGTCCTTCCACGTCGATGATCAAGGAGCTCTATTCTTTGAACACCGGATGTTCGTTCCGAACGACCTGGGTTTGAGAGAGCAAGTTCTTAAGGAGGTGCATGATTCTGTTCTTTCTATCCATCCTGGCAGCACAAAGATGTACATGGACCTGAAAACACAATATTGGTGGCCTGGGTTGAAACAATGTTGTGCCAAGTATGTCTCCGAGTGCGATGTCTGCCGCAGAGTTAAAGCTGTCCATCAGAAACCTTCTGGTCTTCTACAGCCATTGAAGCCTCCGGAATGGAAATGGGAGAAAGTTGAGATGGACTTCATAACTGGTTTTCCAAGGTCGCAGAAGGGCAACAATGCAATCTTTGTTGTCATCGACAGGCTTTCTAAAGTGGCTCACTTCTTTCCCGTCAAGGAAACAATTTCTGCAATTCAGTTGGCGGAGCTCTATATCAACAGAATTGTCTCTCTGTATGGGGTTCCCCTTGAGATCAGTTCAGACCGTGGAAGCATCTTCACTTCCAAGTTCTGGGGAAGTTTCCAAAATGCTTTGGGAACAAAATTGAACTTCAACACAGCTTACCACCCTCAGTCGCAAGGACAAGTTGAAAGGATCAATCAGATTCTGGAAGATATGCTTCGTGCTTGCGTCATCTCTTTCAGCATGAAGTGGGAAGAATGCCTTCCTTATGCTGAATTCTCTTACAACAACAGCTTCCAGAAAAGTCTAAAGATGGCACCATTTGAGGTTCTCTATGGCCGCAAATGCAGAACTCCGATTGGTTGGTCGGGCGCAGGTGAAAGAACATTGTTTGGCCCCAACATTGTAACTCAAGCGGAGGAGAAGGTTCACATCATTCTTGAAAACCTGAAGGTTGCTCAAAGTCGCCAGAAGAGCAACTATGACAGAAAGCACACAGACATGGAGTATGTCCCTGGTGATCTCGTTTACCTTCGTGTCACTCCCATGAGGGGCACGCACCGGTTTGGTATCAAAGGAAAGTTGGCTCCTAGATACATCGGTCCTTTCAAAGTTCATGGAAGAAGAGGAGAAGTCGCTTATGCTCTTGAGCTCCCTGAAAAACTCAAGGTCCATGATGTTTTCCATATCTCTCAACTCAAGAAGTGCTTCAAGGACCCCGACAGGACCGTGGACCATGAACTCATCAATCTACAAGAAGATCTGTCTTATCAAGAACACCCCATAAAAAACCTAGAAGTCGTAGAAAGAAGGACTCGCAACAAGTCCATCAAGTTCTGCAAGGTGCAGTGGTCGCACCATTCCGTTGATGAAGCCACTTGGGAATGCGAGGATGAGCTCCGTGCCAAGTATCCTACCCTTTTCGTGTCTTCTTCTTCTTCCTAGAATCTCGGGGCGAGATTCCTGTTTAGTGGGGGAGAGTTGTAGCATCCCATCTGTCTAACATCTGTAATGCTACATGGTCTAGTAATAAATTGCTACTTCCTACATATAATTGTTGCATCATAATTATATCATGCTCATGTCATCAAGCCACCTTGCATTTGAGCATCATATAAAACCCTTTTTCTTTTGATTCTTATCTCTTATGCATTTATTGATTGTAATTGCCTCTTGTTACATTGTAGTTGGTTCTTGATAAATGCTTGATGCCCAAGTTGAGTTGGGGGCATATCTTTTATTAACTCCACCACCTTTCTTTGTCACCACCTCATACTTCCACCACCCAACTATATGTGAGCTTTGTATTTCATTTGGGTTTACCTCTAGCTCATGTGTGTTGGGATGGATCCACTTACAATTCCATATGCTTCCATATATGCATCTTGATGTTTTCACATTATTAATATGTGGGGAGCCACATGGCCACCTTTGCATGCTTTGCGAATGGAACCCCTTGTCAAGCTTCCATATGGATTATTTTGAATGTATGCTCATGTTGGGATATTTTTTAGGCTATTAAGCACCTAGTGGGACATACACACTAGAAAGCCCAAATTATATTCAAATTTGAGCATCTCCATCTACTCCACATGGAACATCCATTTAAATTCTTTTGGCTTGGCCTTATCTCCATATTTTAGGGATGCATGGGAATAAATGCCATGAGACTTTATTTTGTTTACACAAAATTAAACATGGCATTTACTATTCATGCATGGGCCATGCAAGATCACCACCATCTTATTTTCTCTTTTGGTTTTCCTTTGATTTTGAGTGTATCTTTTCTTTTGTTGAGCTCCCCTTTTTCTCTTACTCAACCTCCTCATCTTGATCCTTGTTTTTTTTCTTGCCATTTGCATCAAGATCCTCACCTCACTCCATATCCATCTTCCCCCCTTATGTTTGATCTTGCACATGATCATGCAACACCTAAAACCCTAACCTCACCACCTCTTCTCTCACCTCACTCTCCTTGCCATCACCACACCCTTGCATGATCTTGTTTCGATCATACCAAGACCCCAAAACCCTAAGACCCTACCCCTACCCTCTCTCCCTAATCCCTCTCTCTAAACCCAAACCCTAACCACCTTACCCTCACCATGCCGAGCACCTCCCTAGCTACTCTCTCTCTCTCCCTCTCTCTCTCTCTCTGTCAGCCAGGGACCCACCCCATCTACCCCATACACTCCTCCTAACCCTAGCCGATCCCCAACCCTAGCTCCATGCCACCCCGAGCCTCCCCTCGGTTTCTCTCTCTCTCTCTCGCTGCAAACTGGCCCCACATATGAGCTAGCCCTCCCTGACCTCGCCCTGGCCCTAGCTGCAGCCCCTCACCTCTGCCGAGCCACGTCGAGCACGTGCGAGAGGAGGGAAAGGTGGCCACCACGCCACATTTTTCCACTCCGAGCCTCTCACGGCACCCCCTCTCCCCTCTGCATATCTACCTCCTCCCCTACCGTGCAGCTAACCCAGATCCCCTAGGGCCTGCCGCCGCAGCCCCCTTCCTCCCTTCTCCCCTGCCAACCTTCCCTTCCACCTCCGACCACCACCGTCGGCATCCACCACTTACACCAGATCGAGGAGGCGAGCGTGGCGTCGAGGTTGTCGAGGAAGGCCACGAGGTCCCCGACATTCCCCATGTTCACGGCGTCGAGGAGGAGAAGCCCACCCCCGCGGCACGCCGATGTCGCCCGAGAGAAACCCTAACCGGCGGTGCGCCTGCTTCTCCGGTGACTCTCCGCTTCCCGGCCCGATCCAGCTCCACCAACCCCACTGCGGTGAGCTCCCTAACCTCCCTGACAACACCCCTCTGTTCGATGCTTCCTGGTCGCGCTGGACCTTTTGCCGAGCAATCTCGGTGCGTCGGCATGCGCGTGCATTTGCTCGTCGCCGCACCGCAGAAGGAATACCTAGCCGTGCCTACGGTTCCTAACACCAGTCCCCCATCCACCGAAGTGGTTCCGCCCCTCTGCAAGCGAACGAGCGCTCGCGGGTTCGAACCCCCGCGGCGTCGCGCACCGTCCTATCATTCTCGTTAGTTTTGTCAGAGAAGAAAAACAGTAGCGTTGGCCTCTTTGCAAATAACCCCCAACCTTTTTGATTCCTTAACCCGCGCTCCCTCCAGGGCCCACCTGTCGGCGGCTGAGTCCGTTTTACAGAAAGATACCCGGGTTTCCAAATCCTCAACCTACAGTCCCCCATCTGCGCCACGTGGCCACGCCCTGCTCACCCGCTGGCGCGTGGGGCCGCTCAAGCGCCGACCCCACTCGTCAGTTGCCGTGGCTCACTTCCCCCGCGGTATAAAACGTTTTCGCGCGTCGTTTTCGCCAGCATAGCACAGGGCCCACCTGTCTGTGTCTGTGGCTAGGTTTCTCCGGGTGGAAAAGGTATCTGCATTTATCTGTTTTTTATAAAATGAATTTCAGAAATGTAATATGAATTTAAATTCTGTTTTTAATAACTTTTAATTTGTAATTCCAAATAATACAAATAATATATGCTTTTGAATCAGAAAAATGTGAGGATGTCAAATATGCCATTCAAAATAATGTTTGACCACTTTAAATTTTCGAGATAATTAAATTGCAATAAAAATGCCTCTTCTTAATTAATTAATAACTTTAAATCCACAACTCCAAATTTGACAAATAATATGTCTAAATCGCTCAGCGCGATGAGCCCGTTCTAAATATGCATTCCATGTTCTGAATTGGAGCATGCATCATATAAATATTAAGTGGACAGCAAGTGTTATGGGAGCAAAACATGACTAAAACCTAATAAAATGCTTTATTCTTGTACCCCACACCTTACCCATGCCATGCTACATTATTGCCATGTAAATTGTGCATCATTCATCATGGCATGCTTGTTTGCTTGTCGCATTTTATTCATATGCTTGTGCACTTTATTTATGTTGGCTCTTGTTTGTTTGGTTCTTCTTCGAATAGACGCCGAGCAGGGGAAATATCAGGAATCCCAGGAGTACTACCCAGATCCGTCTCTCGCTTCAACTGAGCTGCCAGGCAAGCACTACCACATGCTTGCATACATATAGTACATATTGCCTCTATCTTATTCTTGCATCATTGAGTCGCGATTGCATTAAATTGAATCCCAAGTACTGCATAGCATTTACTTTTAAATCCCACCGAAGCTTGCTCCTCCATCCCATGAGCCATTACTACAGGAGTTGTTTGAGACATGCGAGTCGTAGAACAGCATGTGTAGGGTATGTGAGTGCCTGATGGATAACGAGGTACCTAAACAACTTAACCTGAGTACTAATGGGATAACTAATGAAAGAGGCACCGGTGAGCAATATCTGTTATTTGGTTTTTCATGCTCACTTGTGTCCCATAGGACCCCGAGTATTTGATTCCTGTTCCTTGACTATTCGCACTATCCTCATCTGGGAGGCCGTGGACCCCCCCTGAGCTAGAGCTTGATTCATTTCTATTTCTTGGGGACACAAACTAGTTTGGGGTTTTATTACTATCCTGTACTTATGCCATGTTTTACTGCTTTATTTAAGATTGTGCGTGGAGCACCTGTAATGTTTTGGATCGTGACACGTTTTCGCTGTATCGACAAGCCCAGTCACATTTTCGGGTTCCCAATCGTTTACCGCCGTCCACACAAACCCTGGGTCCGTTCCGGAGCCGGCCAACTTCGTTGCGGGTAGCTTAGTGGGGTGGCCCCCTGAAATATTTTATGAATCATGTGATCGCTTTGTCGTGAATGCCTCGTTGGGTTTTGAGTTGGTTTTTCCGAGGTTGATCGAGTGTGTGTTGCTATTTGTGCACCCCTGCAGGGTAAATCTTTCTGAAAGCCGTGTCCGCGGTTATGGACGACTTGGAGCACAGTTTCTCGATCATAGACAAGTATAACTAAAGTACCGCTTTGAATTTGACTAAATACCTGACTAGTAAATAGTGCAATACTCATGGAATGGTTAATAAACTGCCAACGGATGGGTTGTTTGTCCGCTTTCTCGTTGGTAAGCGAGAAGGAGGATGGATCTGTTACCTTATACTGTTATAACTGTTGTTACTAATTAACGGACACCCGTCTATCATTGGTTAGGCGGATGGTTAGCGAGTATCTATAGACTTGTTAGTATTATCTTTTGCTGCAATTGCATCACCCCAGGTTATGTCCCCTTTAGAGGCATAAAGACTTGCTGAGTACCCCTAGGGTCTCACGCGATAAATTGTTTGATTCAGATGAACAGGTGTATTCGCAAGATGGATACTGGGTGGAGGAGACAGATGATGTTGGCAACAATCACGCGGTGTAGAGATTCCGGGGATGGGGATCCATGAGATCTGTGGGCGGGATGTGCTTACTTCTGTGGCATCTTATGCCGATTTGCTTCTTGTCCGTACTCGGATCTTGTTTTCCGCTTCCGCTTGATACTCTGATGTTTGATGTATGAGGAGCTATCCTAAACTATTATTTCTATCTAGGATATTTGGATCTTACCGTATGGCGTTGCAATATTTCTATTTCTTTTAGATGGAATGGCTCTGAGAACTGTTGTAAGGTAGCTTGCATACATACCCACTTGTGTATGTATTTGATCTTTTCGCCTATTGCCTACGCCGCTCGCTCTTGTCCCGATGTCTTAGAAGTGGTTAGGACGGCCGATGGGTCTACACGTGGGCGGCCCCTGGGCCCCCGCTGTACTATTTTAACCACTTCCGTTTCATCCAGGCTTGAACTTAGAGCGTAGGGTCCGAGGTTGTTACACTTTTGTAGGAACTTAATAACTTCAGAGATATTGCAACCATCAAGATCAAAATCATACTTATCATCTAAAGTAGTAGAACTATTACTAGCCTCAACACTAGTTGTGGTGATAGTAGAAACACTAATGTTTCTAGCAATTTCATCTTCTCTTTCCCACTTAGCATGTAATTCAGCCAATAGTCTAACATTTTCATCAATTCTTACTTTTATGGCATTAGTAGCTGTAAAGGGATTATCATTAGTTTCATGTTTAGCAGCCATTTTATTCAAAGAAGATTGAGCTTCAGCCAAAGATGCTATATTCCTTTCAGCATTAGAGAGTTTTTCCTCAATAGTTTTATTGAAAGTAGTTTTCTTACTAATAAAGTCTTTAAGCATAACTTCAAGTTCAGAGGGAGCACTCCTATTATTGTTGTAGGAACTTCCATAAGCATTACCATTGTTGGGAGATATGGCTTATAATTGTTGTTACCAAAATTGTTCCTATAAGCATTATTACCAAAATTGTTATTTCTTATGAAGTTCACATCAACTTGCTCTTCTTGAGCAACCAAAGAGGCTAAAGGAACATTATTTGGATCAATATGGGCTTTCCCATTCACAAGCATAAACATAATAATATCAATCTTATCACTCAAGGAGGAAGTTTTCTCAACAGAATTTACCTTCCTACCTTATGGAGCTCTCTCAGTATGCCATTCAGAATAAATAACCATCATATTGTCCAGAAGTTTTGTTGCAGCACCCAAAGTGATGGTCATAAAGGTACCTCCAGCAGCAGAATCCAATAAGTTCCTTGAAGAATAGTTCAATCCTGCATTAAAAAGTTTGGATGATCATCCAAGCAGTCAGTCCATGAGTGGGACAATTCTTTACCAAAGATTTCATTCTTTCCCAAGCTTGAGCAACATGCTCATTATCAAATTGTTTAAACTTCATTATTTCACTTCTCATAGATATAATCTTAGTAGGAGGATAGTATTTCCCAATAAAAGCATCTTTGCACTTAGTCCAAGAATCAATACTATTCTTAGTTAAGGAATTCAACCATTCTTTAGCTTTTCCTCTCAAAGAGAAAGGAAACAATTTCAACTTAATAATATCACCATCTACATCCCTATGCTTTTGCATCTCGCAAAGTTCAACAAAGTTATTTAGATGGGCAGCAGCATCTTCATTACCAATACCAGAAAATTATTCTCTCATAACAAGATTGAGCAAAGCAGGTTTTATCTCAAAGAAAGTATCTTCAGGCACATGTGGAGCAATAGGTGTGCTCATAAAATCATTGTTGTTGGTGCTAGTGAAGTCACACAACTAAGTGTTTTCAAGAGTAGTCATTTTTTTGTGTTTTCAAATAAGAAAGCAAACTAGTAAAACTATTTTTTTTGTATTTTTGATAACGAAACAAGCAAACAAAGCAAAAAGAAACTAAGCAAAACAAAAATAACAAAGTAAAGAGATTGGTTATGAGGGACTCCCCTTGTGAAGATGTCCTTGACACCCCGGCAACGGTGCCAGAAAAATGCTTGATGGCTCAGTGTTGATGTAGAGCTCGTTGGGAACCCCAAGAGGAAGGTATGATGAGCACAGCAGCAAGTTTCCCTCAGTTATGAAACCAAGGTTTAATCGAACCAGTAGGAGCAAGGAAACACCCCAAAGGTGTTGCTAGCTGAGCCTTGGCAGGGCGCACTACCGGTGCTAGTAGCCACGTGGAGACCTGCACAACACAACCACAGAATTTTGTCCCCAATTTGCGATGAGGTTGTCAATCTCACCGTGTTTTGCTGAAAACAAAGGATAAAATGTATCGAATGGAAAGAAGTAAAAGTTTGTAGAAAGTAAACACAAAGTAGTAACAGATTGTAGATTGTATGTAAGAGAAAAGGACCAGGATCCATAGTTCACTAGAGATGGCTCTCCTTAAGATAGATAACACGCTGGGTGAACAAATTACAGCGGGGCAATTGACAAACATCGAGAAAGCAATACATGCATATACTAATCATCTTGACTCCTTTGGAACTTGATTGGGCATTACAACATTATACATAGACCGCCATCCAACTGCATCTATGACTAATAATCCACCTTCAGGTTATCATCCGAACCCCCTCCAGTATTAAGTTGCAAGCAACAGATTATTGCTTTACGAATTGCGTTTAAAGTAGACAATATGATTATTCTATGAAAAAAAAGGATTGTTGTTTTCTCCCTAGTAGCAACAGCACATCTAGTACCTTAGAGATTTTTGTCACTTCCCTAGATTACTAGAGGCATGAACCCACTATCGAGCATAAATACGAACTCTTGGAGTTGCTAGCATCTACTTGGCCAAGATAGCTACTAACAATGGAAAGCATGCACGATCACAAATAACAAAGACATGATAGATTCAATAATTAATCTGAAATAGCATCTTGATGACCCACAAGTATAGGGGGTATATCGCAGTATTTTCGAGGGAAGTGAAACCCAATTTATTGATTCAACACAAGGGGAGCCAAAGAATATTTATAAGCCTTAACAACTGAGTTGTCAATTCAACTGCACCTGGAAACAATCTTGCTCACAACAGTTTATCAGTAGCAACAGTTTTGTAGTAGGAATAACAAAGTAGCAGCAGCAGTAAAGTAAAGACAGCAGTAACAATAGCAGTAAATAGTAGGATTCGAGTGCGGTAGGCATAGAGATGGATGAACAGGCGTTGCATCGACAAGACAATTCACATAGCAATCATAACATAGGGAAATTGCAGATAAATAAGATAAAGCATCCAAGTACTAGATAATCATAGGCATGTGTTCTATATATAGTCATACGTGCTCGCAATGAGAACTTGCACAACATCTTTTGTCCTGCCAGCCCGTTTGCAGCGGGGCATCAAGGGAACTACTGGCAATTAAGGTGCTCCTTTTAATAGAGCACCGGAGCAAAGCATTAGCACTCCATGAACACATGTGATCCTCACATCAAAGCCATTCCCTCCGGTTATCCCGATTTCTGTCACTTCGGGGCCATTGGTTCCGGACAACAACGTGTGTATACAACTTGTAGATAAGAACAAAAACAATACTATCATAATGAATCAATAACATGTTCAGATCTGAGATCATGGCACTCGGGCCCTAGTGACAAGCATTAAGCATAACAAGTCACAACAAAGTCATAAAGCACTAATAAAAGATACTAGGCACCATGCCCTAACAATCTGATGCCATTACATGAACGATCTCATCCAATCCCTACCATCCCCATAGCCTATAGCGGGGGTTTAACATGGATGGTCGATGGAGAAGCGATGGTGATGATGATGGCGATGATCTCCTCCAATTCCCCATCCTGGCAGGGTGCCAGAACGGAGTTTCTGGTGCTGTTTCGTGGAATCTGGTGGTGGCGGCAGAGCAGAACTCCTTCTGGAAAAACATCAACCCCCCTAGAGTTTTTAGGTCAGAAGGCTTCTTATAGGCGAAGAGGGAGACCGAGGGGGTGCCTGGGCCGGCCAGACCATGCCCCTGGCGCGGCCTAGGGGCACCCGCGCCTAGGGTGTGTGGCCAGGCCCTGGCCCTCCTCCGTCTCGTATTCTGGCTCCGTGAGTCTTCCAGAAAAATAGGCAATTTGGCTTTTGTCTGGTCCAATTCCGAGAATATTCATTTTCTGACTTTCCTAGAACCAAAAACAGCAGAAAACAGGCAGCTGGCACTGTGGCTCTTGTTAATAGGTTAGTCTAAGAAATCATATGAAAAGTACTCCAAAGTGTGGACAAAACACCAGAAAGTGGATAAAACCAAGCATGGATCATCAAAAATTATAGATACATTTACAATTTATCAACATCCCCAAGCTTAACTCCTGCTCGTCCTTGAGTAGGTAAGTGATAAAAAAGAAAGAATAATTTTTGAGGTGACATGCACCATCATAAACTTGATCAAAGTACTTGTAAAACATTCAAAGCTAGGATCATAGTAGTTCAATCATAACATGAAAGACAAAGTTCTAGCAATAAGACAAAGAAACTATGATGCGACATGAATAGGCATAAACAAAAGATTCATGAATAACAATGCTTTGCAAGACGTTTGTTTGTTTCACATAAAGAAAACATAGCATAATAGTATTCAGCTTGTCCCTCAATAGAGTAGCAAATATAAATGCATAGGACACCTTCAAAGTTCATAAGAGTGACTAGATACAAATAGTTTAAAACAAGCAATATCAAGTTATGCATCAATCAACTAGCCTTGGGACAATGCACATAGAACTAAGAATGGCCCCTATGCTCTCAAAGTTGGTGCATAAAGATAGAAGCTGGAGACTCAATATAATGGTGGAAAAAAGGCCTTCATAGAAGGAAGTAGGGATTCAAGTCTCATAAAGAGCTTCCAAAAATTATGGTACTTATAGCTTTCAGCTCTCATTGCCCCTATCATAAGCATCTTGAAGTGATTAAGGTTAAAGTGAACAAATTATGGTGTACATGCTTGACGAATTATAAGTTAGAAATCGCATGTCCCTTGTATACGAGGGCCGCTCCTCATGCTACTCAAGTTTAGTCACCGGTAAGTTCTTGTTATCATAAGTACATGTGTATCATAGAGAACCGCCAACGGGGTACCCCTTGCCCGATGATACGGAAGAATACCCATATCAAAATGACAAGGCAAGCAGACAACGAGCATGTTAGCAATCTTCTTATTTACCATGGGAATATGGTGCTTTCTTCTCTCTTTCCTCTTTTCATAATCTTTTTTTTTTCTTTTTCTCTTTTTTTCTCAATATAGGACTCTTTTTTATACGAAAAATGCTTCATAGACAACTCATTATGGTTACGCTGCAGGTTTCCACCATGTCAGCATGGATTAGACCAGCGGCCTAGGCGTTTCTCTAACACATATACATAACTCCATGGACTTACAAGCTCCCCTTTCATTTCACACCGACGACATCCATATACAAAAGAGTATGATATCAACTAGGTACTAGTACCAGGTGCAATGTTGAAAGCGTTCCCCATGAAAGCATGGTTCTGCTAATTTCCAACAAATAAGTGCAAGCATATACAACATAGACGACACAATGGTTCAAGTTTATTAAGGGCAAGAAAAGTGAAGTGTGCCATCAAGTTCGTGAGAGCTTTAATCACTAGTTTTCTCATAACAAGTTTAATTTGGAAGGTAAACAAAAGCATGAATATACTTGGAATAGCATATGCTAGTAGGTAGGTATTGTGGACTCTTTGGAATAACTTGGTTTTAGGGAGTTGGATGCATGAGTGGAACTCATACTTGGTTGTGGAGGCTAATAAAAGACTGGGAGCGACAAACTAAGAGAGCAATAATGGCCATAATCATGCAGAGCGACAAAACATCATTGATCAAAGCATAAAGTGGTACTACAAGTTGAAAACTAAAGGATCATACAGGCTTATGGTGACTTGGGATAGTCATAACATGGTGTGAGCATGTGCCAAGTCAACCCAAATAATCATCAAAGGAGAATGCCACAATACTATGCTTTAATATGCTAATTCATCCAAGGCACATTAAGCAATCTCAATTGTTTATAACAAGTCATGCTACATCAAAGAATACTGAGCATAAAGCCAAAACAATATCAAGCATGGCATGACAAAGCATAGGCCACAGTCAAAAACAACCTCTCTTTACCACTTAAGCATTACTTCCCTACTGTTTTCCAAACCAAACCAAACTATTTGAAAACCAATGTATGAAAGAGGAGGTCCAACAAATTTATTCAGCAAACTAAGCAAACCAAGCAAACGAAAACCAAAACGAAAAACGAAAAAGAAGATGCTCCAAGAACAACACAACTGTGCATGAAACAATAAAAATGAAGTGGTTGGAAGAAACGTGAGATTTTTATTGATGAAGAAGGAGATGCCTTGGGCATCCCCAAGCTTTGACGCTTGTACTTCTTGGGTATTTCTTGGGGTGACATGCGTGGCATCCCCAAGCTTGAGCCTTAGTCCATCCTTCATCTCATTACTCATTCCCTCCATACACCTGAATTTTTTCCTTCATACAAAACTTCACACAATCTTTATTAGCAACATTAGTGCACTCAAGATAATAGGTCTTAACACCAAATAAACTTCCATTAGAACACTATCTACTGTATCACTTCCCTCAAAAAGCTCAGTTCCCTAAAAGAACTCAAAAAGGAACCAACAAGAAGCAAATGTAGAAAATGGCAGAAATCTGTCAAAACAGACCAGCAGGTAAAGACGAATTTTTTCGAAGACCTTATGTTGCTCAAATCAAAAAGTGTTGAACTAACCAAAGTTAGATAACAACCTGGGGCAGAAGCACAAAAATTCACGCCTCAAAAATACGTTCAGAGATTTTACACAAATGTTTACGGTGAAACACAGAAATCTGTTTCGGGACAGCAACTTTCCCAATCACTACTTCTCTCTCATTAGAGGTTACTCTTGGCACAAAAAGCACATAAAAAGGATAAGGAGCGGTTATTACTGAATTAATAACTTCCAAGACTCATCTAAAACTTTTGGGTTATCTCCCAATAAGTACTTTTCTTTAACGCCTTTAAGTTAGGCATAAGCAAGAACTAAAATGGATAGAATAGAAGTAAGCGGAGATAATCATGGTGAAAACATTGTTTTATTCAATGAAATCCTTTTGTTAACAAGGTTGATCAGGTATTGTTACCAAAACAATTCCATATGAGACAAAACATTGTATCCCACTAATGATTATGTTACCTCAACCTTGATAGCAATGGTCCCAATCATAATAGTTTCAAATTTTCCTCTTAGTATGGGACAATATATTTCTCCAACTTGGATGCCCTCAACATGTTCAATTGAATTCAAAACCATAAGTCCTATCAATATTCTTGGGGAAATAGACAGTATGTTCCTTGTTATTACCATTGAAGGTCACCCTCCCTTGATTACAATTAATAACAGCTCTTGCACTCTTAAGAAAAGGTCTCCCAAGAATAATAGACATATTATCATCTTCAGGCATAATAGTTTGAGAGGATGCTCACATAAGAAATATGAGTTGAAGTAAAAGAGAGCATCAAGAAGCAAATTCAAAACATATTTAATTCTAACCCACTTCCTATGCATAGGAATCGTGTATGCAAATAGATTCACAAAGAACAAAGTGACAGGCATAGGAAGATAAAACAAGAGTAACTTCAAAACTTTCAGCACATAGAGAGGTGTTTCAATACCATGAAAACTTCTACAACCATATTTTCCTCTCTCATAATAATTTTCAGTAGCCTCATGAATAAACTCAACAATATAACTATCACATAAAGCATGCTCTTCATGATCTACAAGCACTAGAGCTTTATTATAAACATTTCCAAAAGAAACCTCGGGAAAATAACATTCATTCTCCTTTAGTAAGCATGGGGGACAATCAAATAATGTAAGGGATAAAGAGTTACTCTCATTAGAAGGTAGGCATGGGTAGCTAATCCATTCTTCCTCCTTTTGTTCATCACTCTCCTCCTCTTTTTCATCTAATGAGATTTCAGGTTCATCAATTTCTTCTTCCATAGGATCCTGCAAGGCATTAGTCTCTTCCATTTGTGGAAAGCATCTATTAAAATATTCAAAAATATAGCCATTTTCGTCCTTGTAATTATCAAAGCAAAATTTAAGTATACCATAAACCTCATATTTGTAAGGTGAATCATCAATATTTTCAAGCAAACTAGCAAGTTCAAAAGCACCCTTCCAAGCAATAAATTCTTCAATTTGTTCTACATCATAAAAGTCATAAATTCCTTTAGCATAAGAAGATATGGTAACATTATCATTATACTCACATTGAAAAGGGAGGTATTTATACCTCTTATAGCAACGAGATTTATCACAGCAATAAGTAACATTATAAGTAGGGCACACGTTTCTAGCAATGGTATACAATTTATCAATTTGTTCCCATAAGTGTTTCCCTTTTTGTGACAAGCGGTGTTCCTTATAATAATATTTTTGATCTTCCATGAACCCACATTGCCAATAAGATTCAGTTTCAAAGAAACCAACCATTGACAACAAGCATGATAAAGCAAGACAATAACAGACCAACGAAAATAACAACTAGAGTAGGAACTACTTTTTTTGTATTTTTGATAAAGAAATAAGAAAACAAGGCGAAAATAAATTTAGCTTGAACAATAGTGATTCCAAGTGGACTTGATAAATAAAGCTATGCTCCTCGGCAACGGCGCCAGAAAATAGTCTTGATGACCCACAAGTATAGGGGGTGTATCGCAGTATTTTCGAGGGAAGTAAAACCCAATTTATTGATTCGACACAAGGGGAGCCAAAGAATATTTATAAGCCTTAAAAACTGAGTTGTCAATTCAGCTGCACCTGGAAACAATCTTGCTCACATCAGTTTATCAATAGCAATAGTTTTGTAGTAGGAATAGCAAGTAGCAGCAGCAGTAAAGTAAAGACAGCAGTAACAATAACAGTAAACAGTAGGATTCAAGTGTGGTAGGCATAGGGATGGATGGACGGGCGTTGCATGGACAAGACAATTCACATAGCAATCAGAACATAGGGCAATTGCAGATAAATAAGATAAAGCATCCAAGTACTAGATAATCCTAGGCATGTGTTCCATATATAGTCATACGTGCTCGCAATGAGAACTTGCACAACATCTTTTGTCCTGCCAGCCCGTTTGCAGCGGGGCCTCAAGGGAACTACTGGAAATTAAGGTACTCCTTTTAATAGAGCACCGGAGCAAAGCATTAACACTCCGTGAACACATGTGATCCTCACATCAAAGCCATTCCCTCCGGTTATCCCGATTTCTATCACTTCGGGGCCATTGGTTCCGGACAACAACGTGTGTATACAACTTGTAGATAAGAACAAAAACAATACTATCATAATGAATCAATAACATGTTCAGATCTGAAATCATGGCACTCGGGCCCTAGTGACAAGCATTAAGCATAACAAGTCGCAACAAAGTCATAAAGCACTAATAAAAGATACTAGGCACCATCCCTAACAATCTGATGCCATTACATGAACGATCTCATCCAATCCCTATCATCCCCATAGCCTACAGCCGGGGATTACTTACTCATAGATGGGGGAAACATGGATGGTCGATGGAGAAGCGATGGTGATGATGATGGCGATGATATTCTCCAATTCCCCGTCCCGGCAGGGTGCCAGAACGGAGTTTCTAGTGCTGTTTCGTGGAATCTGGTGGTGGCGGCGGAGCAGAACTCCTTCTGGAAAAACGTCGAACCCTCGGAGTTTTTAGGTCAGAAGGCTTCTTATAGGCGAAGAGGGAGACCGAGGGGGTGCCTGGGCCGGCCAGACCATGCCCTGGCGCGGCCTGGGGGCACCCACGCCTGGGGGGGGGTGTGGCCAGGCCCTGGACCTCCTCCGTCTCGTATTCTGGCTCCGTGAGTCTTCCGGAAAAATAGGCACTTTGGCTTTTGTCCCGTCCAATTCCTAGAATATTCATTTTCTGACTTTCCTAGAACCGAAATCATCAGAAAACAGGTAGCTGGCACTGTGGCTCTTGTTAATCGGTTAGTCCAAGAAATCATATGAAAAGTACTCCAAAGTGTGGAAAAAACACAAGAAAGTGGATAAAACCAAGCATGGATCATCACACATTATAGATACATTTGCAATGTATCAGTACCCCTTCCACATGATACAGGAGCTATCCCATAATCGAAATGACAAGGAAAGCAGACAATGAGCATCTCAGCGATCTTTTTATTTGCTATTTGCATATGTTTTTATTGAGGATGCTTCATAAAGTGGTCATTATGGTGATGCTGCAAGTTTCCACCATGATTAGGCATGGCTTAGGCTAGCGGCCCAGGCGTTTCTCTAACACACATACAAACTCCATGATCTTACAAGTTCCACTTTTTTTTCATACCACCGGGATCCATAAGCAAAAGAACATGATATCAACGGGGTACAAAGTACAGGTGCAATGTTGAAAGCGTTCCCCATGATACATGGTTATGCTAACTTCAACTTATAAAGCGCAATCATATACACAACAAAGATGGACGCAATGGTTCAGGTTTATTCAATGCAAAAAAGTAAAGTGTGCCATCAAGTTCGTGAGAGCTTTAATTACTAGTTTTCTCATAACAAGTTTAATTCGAAAGGTAGACAAAAACATGAATATACTTGGAATAGCATATGCTAATACGTAGGTATGGTGGACTCTTTGGAATAACTTGGTTTAAGGAGTTGGATGCATGAGTGGAACTCATAGTTGGTTACGGAGGCTAGCAAAAGACTGGGAGCAACAAACTAAGAGAGCAATAATGTCCATAATCATGAAGAGCGACAGAACATCATTGATCAAAGCATAAAGTGATACTACAAGTTGAAAACTAAAGGATCATAAAGGCTATGGTGACTTGGGATAGTCATAACATGGTGTGAGCATGTGCCAAGTCAACCCAAATAAAGCATCAAAGGAGAATACCACAATACTATGCTTTAATATGCTAAAACAACGCATGATCCTTCCAAGGCACATTAAGCAATCTCAATTGTTTATAACAAGTCATGCTACAGCAAAGAATACTAAGCAGAAATACAAAACAATATCAAGCATGGCATGACAAATCATAGGCCACAGCCAAAAACAAGCTCTCTTTAACACTTAAGCATGAACTTTCCTACTCTTTTCCAATCCAAACCAAACTATTTGAAAACCAATGTATGAAAGAGGGGGTCCAACCAATTTATTCAGAAAACTAAGCAAACAAAGCAAACGAAAAACTAAAACATGAACGAAAAAGAAGACGCTCCAAGAACAACACAACTGTGCATGAAACAATAAAGATGAAGCATTTGGAAGAAACCTGGGATTTGTATTGATGAAGAGGGGGATGCCTTGGGCATACCCAAGATTTGACGCTTGTACTTCTTGGATATTTCTTGGGGTGACACGCGTGGCATCCCCAAGCTTGAGCTTTAGTCCATCCTTCATCTCATTACTCATTCCTTCCATACACCTGAAATTTTTCCTTCATACAAAACTTCACACAATCTTTATTAGCAATAGTGCACTCAAGATAATAAGTCTTTAGGTTCAGTTCTAACACCAATAAAACTTCCATTTAACCACTAGATACTGTAGTACTTCCCTCAAAAAGCTCAATTCCCCAAAAGAACTCAAAAAGGAACCAACAAGAAGCAAATGCAGAAAATAGCAGAAATCTGTCAAAACAGACCAGCAGGTAAAGACGAATTTTTTCGAAGACCTTATGTTGCTCAAATAAAAAAGTGTTGAACTAGCGAAAGTTAGATAACAACCTGGGGCAAAAGCACAAAAATTTACGCCTCACAAAGACGTTCAGAGATTTTACAAGAATTTTTACTGTGAAACACAGAAATCTGTTTCGGGACAGCAACTTTCCCAATCACTACTTCTCTCTCATTAGAGGTTACTCTTGGCACAAAAAGCAAATAAAAAGGATAAAGAGTGGTTATTACTGAATTAATAACTTCCAAGACTCATCTAGAACTTTTGGGTTGTCTCCCAATAAGTACTTTTCTTTAACGCCTTTAAGTTAGGCATAAGAAGCAAGAAAAAGGATCAAGTGTTTGAAGAAGCATTAAAACCAAATTTCTTGCCCTTACCTCTCTTACTTTTATTCTTAACCTTGGGGAACTTGTGAATGCTTGGTCGAGAAACAAAGTGCATGGTGCCCTTTTCCACATCTATTATTGCTCCAAGGAGTTTCAATAGGGATCTTCCAAGTGTGATTTGTCCTTTTCCTGCACATTCAATAACAAGCTAATCAGTAGAAACCATTTTCCCTAGGATCTTTGTAAACACTCCATCAGCGATTCCAATGGGTAATATTCTGGCATTATTAGCAAGAAAATTTTCTTCTCCTCCTTCAGAAAGCCCCCAAAGATTCAAAGATTCATAAATATCTTTGGGCATAAGATAAAATTCAGACATGATATCACAGCGAGCATGAAAAGTTTCATTGTTTATAGCAATCTTTACTGTGGGAAGCCATTCTGAGGGTTCAGAATTTATTGGAACATAGTTGTGATGCTCCCTAAGCGTATTATAGCAATCTTTCAATCTAGCAGTGCTGGTATCAAGAGTATTCAATCTAGCAAATATGTTTATGAAAGAAGAATCAGTTTTGCTAGGCAAGTTGTAAGTAAAGACCAACTTCTTTATGGCATTAATAGCATCATCCTCATTGCATTGGAGGAAATATCCTCCCACAACAGCATCTAAAGCATATATATATCAAAGAGCAATTCCAAGGTAAAAGCTGCTAAGGAACAAGCTTTGAGTCATTTTAGGTTCAGTTTTGCTATGTAAATCAAAGATTCTAGACCAAGATTCTTTAAAACTCTCTTCAATTCCTTGTTTAAAAGTGAAAATCATTTCCTCAGGTGACATAGTGATTGGAGCAGTGCTAGACATAATGGCAACTTAAGATAAGAACTAATTTTTTTGTATTTTTGATAAAGAAACAAGCAAACAAAGCAAAGTAAACTAAGCAAAACAAAAACAACAAAGTAAAGAGAATGGTTATGAGGGACTCCCCTTGTGAAGATGTCCTTGACTCCCCGACAACGGCGCCAGAAAAATACTTGCTGACTCATGTACTAACGAGCTCATTGGGGAACCCCAAGAGGAAGGTATGATGAGCACAGCAGTAAGTTTTCCTCAGTTATGAAACCAAGGTTATCAATCCAGTAGGAGCAAGGAAACACCCCAAAGGTGTAGCTAGCTGAACTTTGGCAGGGTGCACTACCGGTGCCAGCAGCAACGTGGAGACCTGCACAATACAACCACAGAACTCTGTCCCCAACTTGCGATGAGGTTGTCAATCTCACCGGTTTTGCTGAAAACAAAGGATTAAACGTATCGAGTGGAAGAAAGTAATAGTTTGCAGAAAGTAAACACAAAACAGTAAACAGTTGATTGTAGATTGATGGTAAAAGAAAGGACCGGGGTCCATAGTTCACTAGAGGTGGATCTCCTTAAGATAGATAACATGTTGGGTGAACAAATTACAGTGGGGCAATTAACAAACATCGAGAAATCATACAAGCATATAATACTCATCTTGACTCCTTTGAGATTCGATTGGGCATTACAGCATTATACATAGACCACCATCCAACTGCATCTATGACTAATGATCCACCTTCAGGTTATCATCCGAACCCCCTCCAGTATTAAGTTGCAAGCAATAGATAATTGCATTACGAATTGCGTGTAAAGTAAACAATACGATTGTTCTATGAACAAAGGATTGTTGTTTTCTCCCTAGTAGCAACAACACATCTAGTACCTTAGAGATTTCTGTCACTTCCCCAGATTACTAGAGGCATGAACCCACTATCGAGCATAAATACTAACTCTTGGAGTTGCTAGCATCTACTTGGCCAAGATAGCTACTAACAACGGAAAGCATGCAAGATCACAAATAACAAAGACATGATAGAATCAATAATCAATCTGAAATAGCATCTCAATATCCATCGGATCCCCGCAAAGACAATATGCAGAATTACAAATAGATGATCTTGATCATGAACGGAGCTCACGAGATCCAAACATGATAGCACAAAGGAGGAGAACCAGCCATCTAGATACTACATGGACCCGTAGTCCAGAGATGAACTACTCACGCATCACACCGGAGGCTTGCATGATGATGAAGAAGGCCTCTAGGGTGAATTCCCCTCTCCGTTAGGGTGCCGGGAAGAGCTTTTGATCCCTCCCGATCTAGGGATGGAGATGACGACGGCTACAAACTCTTTCATGGAATTTTGATCGGGTACTTAGGGTTTCCGTATTAGAGGCAATATATAGGCGGAAGGAGAGGCCGAGGGGGTGCCTAGGGCGGCCAGACCACCCCTGGCGCGGGCCAGGCCTGGCCACGCGGCCAGGTGGTGTAGCCAAGCCCCAGCCCCTCTCCGTCTCGTATTCTAGCTCCAGGTGTCCCTCGGTGAAAAACTGACCTTGGCTTTTGTCCCGTCCATTTCCGAGAATATTCATTTTCTGACTTTCCTAGAACCAAAAACAGCAAAAAACAGGCAGTTGGCACTGTGGCTCTTGTTAATAGGTTAGTCCAAGAAATCATATGAAAAGTACTCCAAAGTGTGGATAAAACATAAGAAAGTAGATAAAACCAAGCATGGAACATCAAAAATTATAGATACATTTGCAATGTATCACTAGACATTCAATTTTAGTTGTAGTTGCTATATATTTGCTTCATCTGTATATTTTGCATGTATCAGGTTGCTACTGATGATGTTGACAGCGATGTCGAGTCACTTCACAGGAAGTCCGCCACTCTCAACAAGCATAAGGCGGGGAGGTTCAACAAGTATTGTAGTGAACCCTGGACTGGTGCTAGGAACAGCTGCCCCTTCTACAAAAGGAGCATACATATGGACTTCTGAAGCATCTTGTAGCATGCCGAAGGCTATGGATCTGGTCATGTCAAGGTTGGGGAACTTTCAACCTCCCCATCTTCATGGCCAATCACATAGCCTTTGGGATCTTCCTCAGGAAGAAATTGAAGTGAGCTATCGAGCTTGGTTGTGTGCCTTCTCCTAAGCCCAAGCCACCGAAGATTCCGGGTATGGGCAGCAGGAAGCAGAGGAAGCGGGACCAAGAGGTGGCGGCGGCAGGATGGAGACAATGAAGAATTGATGTGCCTATTTGTGTGTGTTGCTGCTTCAAAAGCAGCATGCTTTGTTGAACTATGTTTATGTTGGCTGCTAAGAAGCATTTGTGTTGAACCTCTAGCTTAATTAGTTTGTTTTAAACTTTAATTCTGTTGAACCTTGCTTAATTAGTTGCTTATTATATGTTGGTGTTTCTAGATTCTAGATGTAAAATTATATCTACATTTGTTTGGTACATGCTGGTGGTGGGATTCCTATTTGGGGAAGGTTGAAGGGAAATAGGTAAGCAATAGAGAAAATGTGGTGGGTCTATATTTTCTACCAAATTGGCGAAAAGGAATGAATGAGATGAGCAAGAGAGAGAGATAGAAAGTGGTGCTTGGATTTGTTTCTAGAAAGAGAGAGACAAGAGATTAGAGAGAGAGAGAAAAGGTTCTATAATTTATTGCCAAATTGGGTGTCTAGGGGCAGTGAGGTGAGCGAGATAAAATACCCCATTCGACGCTCGTAAAGGAAAAACGCAGCCCCACACTGCGCGGCCCCACACGCCAGCAAATGGTCAATGCCATTGGCCCGACCGCAGTACCCGTTAGAGCTTCTTGTGAGGGTTTGAGACAAGGGGAGTGGGAAAATGAGAGGAAAAGTTTAGAGCATGGGGAAAATGAGCATAACTAACAAAGAAAGGGCACGGAAATTGAAATCCCTTAAAGTTATATATCTTAGTATCACATATCTGCTTGTCTTGATTAGCATAAGTTGTTGGCCCACATAGATGAGCCTAACATATTCAAGTTTTGTTCTTAATAACTTGTTTTATTCTTCATGCATTAGACTAAAAATTGCCAATTTCACCTCCCTCTAGGTAGATTTTGTGCTTCATAATGTGTTTTATACCGCATGCATTAGAGAAAAAATCGTCTATTCACCTCCCTCTAGCCAACATCCATGTCCTTTCAATTGCCAACTACTTCTCCATCCTCGTCAACACGTGACTAAGGCGGGTTGTAGTGGCGTGGGCGTGGAAGGGAAAGGAGGTCATGTCAGCGAGGCTAAAAGGAGGACGGTGGAGGCGGTGCGTGGTAGGTGGTAAAGAGAATAAAGATGAGAGAGAGCAGAGTAGAGGCCAATGGTGGGCCATACTTAAAATTGTCATACGAGACAAAAATCAAGTGTCTGGTGCCACCAAGACACCGACGTGTGGGGAATGGTTTAGAGCATCTCCACTGCTGCTCCCCAAATCATAGCTAGTAGCACAACCAACACAACGCTACAAGGAGTGGTGGTAGACGGTCCCAATATAGATTTTGCCTACAAGTAAATAAAAAATATATAGAAATTGAAGTGAACCCTAAATCTAGTCAACTATGTCACTGTTGTCATTGTCGCCGCTGTTGACCTGGTCCTCACCAGCCTCCTCCTCGTCACTACCTTCCTCCTCTACATCATCCTCGTCACAGTCGATGTCCATGATCCCTGCGTTGTTTGCCTCCCTCATGAATGCGTCATGGCATGTCGCGGTGATGACATCATAGATTCCATGGCCGAGCACAGACCAGAAGCATCGCTGCTACTTGATAGTGTGCATATGCGGTGGGAACTCCTGCCAGTGTGCACTTCACATGGCTAGGGACGTCTTCCGCTCCTTGGCGAAACGCTTTAGCCAGTACACATTGTCTGTGGAGTACCGAGCCATTACCCTCTTCAACTCTGGCAGTTGGCAACGTCACTCCGCGACCTTGATGGTCAGCTAGTTCACACAAGGTACTGGTGCAGTGGGAACCCTTCTAAAGTCCGGCGGAAGTGCGGCGTGTGGTGGCACGAGGATGCCATACCAGGCGAACTCGTTGGCCTCGTACCAACCTATCAATGGCAAGCGACAGGGATAAGTGAGTGGAGGGAGGACGCAAGTGGTTGGGGAGATGGTCTCCCACGGGCATTAAGAAGGCCTTGTCATCAATGTTGACGGAGATAGCCAAGCGTCCTAGATGGTGGAGAAACCACCGAGAAGATGGTGCCAGAACCAGTGGCCATTTTTGTAACACCCTCGAATCGGCCCTATGCAGATTTTAGCTATTCTCGTCAAACCTGCATAGAAACGATCCGAAGATGACCACCAGGCACTTGCGTGCAGATGGAAAATGAAGTAATACCATTACAAAATAGTTCATGATGTAACCCACAAAACATATATATATATATACAACAACGACTCAGCAAGTCAAGGATACAAATATACATTACAAAGATCTAAATCACCTTGAAAACGATACAACATCAGAGTATGGATAAGATGCAAATTGAGCTAAGAGACCTGAAGAATAACCAATGGCGTCCATAATCCTGCCTAAGCCATGCCGAAAGGGTAACCTTGCTAACGATGTTGAACTTATACCTATTAAAACAAAAGGAGGTGTCGACAAAGGGCAAAGGAAAAAGGGAGCGGTTAGTACTGAGGCCAGTACACAGCGAGTCTTAGAATTCGGCGGCTCTTGCCTACATAGGTATGATGGATTGTAACAGCAGTGAAGAATGCACTAAACAACCTATAGAGGCTCGATACATCTGCCGGCTATTAGAGAGAGATGAGAAAGACCTATTCGGAACCAACCTGATACTATCACCAAACATACCCATCCTGGTATTTCCCTCCTCGAGACCAAACGAGAAAGTCCTTTCGAGGAAACGCACATAGTTTGCAGTTTTATTTTTCACCTCATGGTGGTTATCCAACTTACTAGTCATACCAGATACCAGTAAAATTATAGAGTAGTTCTTTAGTGTAAGTTGTCTATGATCGAGAAACTGTGCTCCAAGTCATCCATAACTGCGGACACGGCTTTTCGAAAAGATTTAACCCTGCATGGGTGCACCAAAGTATCCACACGCACTTCCACCCTTTTTGCCAGATCAATTAACATACACCCATCGGTATGTCAGTGGGGCTTCGGACACGACGTGTTCCCAGACCCAAAATAAGTACATGGGAGCCACCCCACTAAGCTACACGTAACAAAGTAGACTAGCTACAAAGACGGACCTAGAGGTTACGAGATCGGCCAAGAGATCAGAGGCCATAGGTATAATCCTCAACATAACAACCCACATCCTAAACAGCACAGTAGTAAACGCTCATCGAGCAATAGATAATAAACATGGTATGAAAACTTCAAACTAGTTTATGGCCCCCGGTACAGTACTTTGAAATCAGGTAGTAAGCCGATAGCGGTTCCCATTCACCCCACATGTGGTTAGCACGCTCGATCTTTTAACAGGTGTCAAGAACTCGGGTCCTAGGTGGACACAAGTGGGCGGAATAACAGCCAGATCTCATCTATTACCCATCGGTTCCTCTGCATTAGTTATATCTACTTCCAACATTTAATTAGCCAGCTGTAATTAAACCCATGATCATCTCCACCATTAAGCATGTGTCAACCTCCCAACAACAGTGGAACATCGACATGACGCAACACCTAATCAAGCAACTACGACTCGCAAGACAATATAGGCTGCATGGATATAAGTGGTATGGGAAACTAAAGCATCGCAACATAGATAGCAATAGATCAACAGGACGAAGTAAAGCTATAAATGCAAAATAGGTAGAAGAGGGAGAATGCTCGCCTGAAAAACACTGCCGAAGGTTCATATCCGAAGAACTCATCGATACTCGCATCAACTCGACAGCCTAATCTGTGAAGAAGCAAAACACTAAAAGAAACACCGAATGCACTATTTAATACTATGGCAAAAGATCGGACATGATGCATGACATGGCAAAGATGCGATGCAACTAGGCAATATTAAGCGGAACAGGGGTCCCGACAATTAATTAGGAGGTTCATGTTGTTTAGTTACCCTAGAATTTAAATGTTGGCTTAACAAGGCAAAACATGGCATCGGTTTGCTACACAAATTTAAATGGTGTCAATATAAGCCTAGAATAGCCCACATATAATCTCTATATTTAATTATTAGGTGAGTCGATAAAATAACCTAGACCCACGAAATATGTATGCAAGCATTTAATTATGTAACAAGATATATGTCATATTACAAAAATAGGGGTTGGATAGAGGTCACACTTTTAGCGGCGAAGACCTTGGGTTTGGGTTCAGGTCTTGCGGTCGGCGGGATCAGTCTTCAGATCCGTATAGGAGATCTTGCGTGTCCATGCTGGAGTACTTGGAATCCGGGACATAGATCTTCGGATCTAGGAAGGAGGCCTTGGGGTTCCGTGTCAAAGGCCTTCTGGTACGGGGGTCTTCGGATCAGCTTCATCGCTTTTGGTTCGGACTTGCTACCGATGGCGGGATCGAAACTGCCGGTAGTTCTCGACGCCATCTCCATGACACTTGGATAAACGGGAGATCTTGGTGATGACCTTGTCGACCTCGAGAGGCTTGCAATGATCTTCTGCCAGGAAGATAACACAAACGCGCGGTAGAAAACATACACAAGACGAAACGGAAACATCGGGATGGTGCGAGGAGTCTGTGTCCCGTTCGGTTATTATCCCAAACACTTAGTGAGGAAGCGGCCAACACAAAAGGCATAACGATGCATGGTCCTTGGTGTGCAGCAGCACATGCGGAGATTCCGTGGCGACCAGAGGCGAGGACGCCGGGCAAAGGCGGGCCAGCGTGCATCGACGGCTTGTAGGAGAGATGGCTGGAAAAGAGGAAGCATGGGGTGGACATGGTGGCAACGGTCAATGGCCGGAGGGGAGCCCACGAGGACGAACTGCTAGCGGCGTCTCGGGGTGGAGAAAGGTGGCCCTGCACAGAGGCGTGGCCAGCAGGGATGCGGCAAGGGCGAGCGCCTGCGGCGGCGACGCGCTCGGGAAGGGAGAGGGACCCTCGGAAGGAGGATGGACTCGGGCGGTGGTGTAGACCGACAGGACGACGGCGTGGGATGGTGCCCGACGGTGGCAGAGCTCGATAGGGTCCGGGGCTTGCAGCGGCGATGAACAAACAAGGTGAAGGCGCACGACATTGACTGGAGATGCGACGGGGGTGGCGGTCGATGAAGGGACGCGCTACGGTGGCGGCTCGAGCTCGAGGGGAAGGAGCGCCCGCAAGCAAAGGCGAGGGGATCGAGAGCGAGGAGGGCTCGGTCGCGCGAGTGGTGTCGGTGCTTGCAGAGGCACGGAGGAGCACGAACGGCGACGGGGAGCGACGCTCGGAAGGTTGATGCGGGGCTCTACCTCGATAGGAAGAAGAGGCGAGGAGATAGGTTCACGTGCGACGCGCGCGTCGTGGTGGGGCCAAGTGGCAGCAGGGGGTTTGGTGGGCGAGCGGGTGGTTGGTGGGTGCACGTGGGGATCGAGGAGCGGGGGCTGGTTGCGTGCAGGCGACGTTGCGACATGGGGTGGGTGCCGATGCGTGCGTGGTTGTCGCGTTGCGTGCGGGAGGTGGTTGTGTCGCGTTGCTGCACGCTGTGGTGTGTGTGGGCGTTGTGTCCGGTGGTGTGAGCGGCGGTGAGCGGGGGTGTGGGAGGTGGGGTTCGGGTAGGTGGTTAGGGTATGGCGGTTGCTGGGTGGGATACTAAGATTAGGGTTTGGTTCCTATGGGGTGGTAGGTGGCTTGTGGCTGGGCTTTTGGCTGCCTCCTCCACCAAAAATAGTTTTATAATTATAATTATTTTTGTTTTATTTTAAAGGCCTTTTGTAAACAATTTTTAGACAAAACAAAATATTCGGACATACCAGGTTTTATCATTTGAATTGAAGAAGGGGTTATTTAGAAAACAAAGATAGGTTTTAGGGGAAATAGTTTTAGGCAAACATATGCGTGATGATGTCATGATGATGGCCAAATGCAATGTGGCATGATGATATGAGCATGCTATCATGATGACGCATAAATTAGTAAACAATAATCAAGCGATTTTCTAGTCATGGTTTTCCCGCCGAGATGTTACAATTTATATTTTGCTAATAACTTTTTGAAATTCAAATTCTAGTACATGCAAACATATTCAAAGTACACATTTAGTTAGATCATCGTCATCTAGTACATGTAAGTAGTCTCATAGAACAATTCATACAACAATTTAAACAAATTATTACTCGCTCCGTCTCAAAATAGATGTCGAAAGTTTGTCTAAATTTGGATGAACCTAGACACTAAATAGTGTATAGATTCATCCAAATTTAGAAAAAAATGCGACATCTATTTTGAGACGAAGGGAGTACATAAATTTTATTCATCGCAGATTTTCTTGATCTTGTTCATCTTCTCTTTGTTTGCATCACCTACTTTGACAAGATCAAGCAACATGTATTCCAACTTTTTTTCCTCTTTCATTGATTTATTTTAGCATCCCATTTTTTCTCCTCTAGCAGCTAACCTCTCTCTCCTTCTTCATCTTGGCTAAGACGGTGTCCTCATCCTCTTTCAACTTTGCTATGCTTGCCCGCAATGCCTGCCTCTTAGTGGTGCCCATCCACTTCTGGACATCTGCCAACAAACTAGTGTATTTTACATCCCACTTATTCTTCACTTCAAACAAGTTCTTAACCAACTCAGCAGTTTGAATCTTCTCCTTAATCCCTGAATTGTTGCTCTTTTCATACATATCACATAAAGTGGATAATGCATGTTGTAGTGTCAAAGATCAGTCGGGATTATCCCAACTCACAAAGCCACCTTTACCATCCTAGAAATTTCAATGTGCAAAATTAAAAAATTGTGCCATTTCAATGTGCAAAATTGACAAATGCTATCACAATACCTATATTATGTTCGGGGAAAGTGTAGAAGTGGTGGCCTGTGTTCGTCCCTTCAAAGCAACGTCTTTCTCCGGTGCAAGGAGATGGACACACCACAGATCATCCAAACTAACATCCTGTAGGTGGGCAACGCTGGTCCATGTAGGATCGGCGATGTATTCAGGGGCATTGTCTACTTCGGGAACTACAAATCGACGAGCACGCTAAGCAAAATGCACTACAAGAACGTGACATAATCTACTCTTGATCTAAAATCCTACATTGCACAAAGAAGCGGCGATGGAGGGAGAAGCACTCACATCACCAAGCCATGAAGCATTGCTCATCTCTCCGTGTCCCAGCTCGGCATGTCGAACATCGAAGGCGGACATGGAGCTGGAGAAGCTGCTGGTGACGATGACGGCGCTAGAAGGTGCGACGGTCGACTGCAGATGGATCCTTGGCAGGGGTGAGATGCTAGAGGTCAATATCGTCGGTTGTGGCGGTTCTAGTGATAGGTGGCTGAGAAGGAGACAAGCGTGGGGAGATGGTTACGTCGTAGGCAATGGCGATTCAGGGGGTCTAGAGGCAGGAAGAGAGTTGGAGTGGGTCAGGAATGAATATGTTTGGCTGCCAGGATTAGTCCGCGGTGAAATCCAACGTGGCTTGAGACACCGGCACTCCCAACACAAGCCTTGTGGGTAGGAGCCGACGTGAAGTCGTCGGCAATTGTTTTGTGCTCCGAAATATGTCGGTGGATTATTGGAAGAGGCAGGAAGAGAGTTGGAGCGGGTCAGGAATGAATATGTTTGGCTGCCAGGATTAGTCCACGGTGAAATCCGACGTGGCTTGAGACACCGGCACTCCCAACACAAGCCTTGTGGGCAGGAGCCGACGTGAAGTCGTCGGCAATTGTTTTGTGCTCCGAAATATGTCGGCGGATTATTGGAAAACCCGGCGTGAGTTAAAAAGTGGGCTAGAACCCATCGGGCGGATTATTGGAAAACCCGGCGTGGGTTAAAAAGTGGGCTAGAACCCATCGGCCTGTTGGGGACGCAGTCGGAGAGGCTGCTGTTAGACGTGAGACATGAGCCTATCTGGACATAGTTTTTACTTGGGGCTCGCAGCTGGATGCTGTTTTTTCTCTCTCCTTTTTTTTTTTTTTTGCTGTGAAGCCGTGAAGGCCCGAAAGGCTCTTTGGGGCTCCTCTAGGTGCTCTTTAATCACCTCCCAAGCATCGATCTTGAGTTTCTCAAAAAAAAAAAAAAACATCGATCTTGAGACGAAACTACCGATACATCGCGTACATACATTCTGTCACAAACATGTTGAGTGTGCACATCGCGTACATACGTTCGTTCACACAAGGCATGCAGAATGATTATTTCAACCCTCGGTTATTTTCAAGGATTCTTTCTGTTTCAGCTGAACAGAACACACTCACAATCCATCCCTTTATCCATTTCAACAGAACAGCAGCCGTACGTGGTAACATAGCAGATGGATGGATCATGAGACGCAACACCTGCCGCTTCGCATTAGGTTGTTGCCACTAAAGTCTACAGAGAACTACAGGAGGAGAAAAACAGAGGAGGACAGAGAGAGATCGGTCTGAAACTGTGAAAATGCTAACACAAGACACTCGCTTTCGTCGTCGCACGCGCGAGTCCAACTGATAGACCTGCAAAAGTTATGAGGTTTCTTAGTCAGGAGTAGTTAGATTTTACTAGACAATAAATTTTGTATGCAACAAATCAACAACTCAAATCCGAAGAGAAAGTAGTCGAATGCAAAGACAATGCGTAGCATTAGCAGCACACTATGTTTTACAGTCGTTCAACACTTCATTCTGGGGGTCTCAAGATATATCACTGTCGTGCATGATCTCATCGGTCGAAAGGAGTTCGTGTGTAGTTTTGGCAAGATGCAAAGACTGATTGAGGCGTCGCTCTCTTCACTAATCGCATTGAGCAACATGCTTACATATCACGCAGGGCAAAACAAAAACAGGTACTCCTAGAAGATGGAAATTAGCATTCAGTGTTCTTCAGTTATGACGTCTATGAAATGTGGCATCATCTCAATTTAATTTGGTACGTGGAATTGACGTTTCTAAATAGGTTTCGATAATCTAGCGGTTGCAAATTTGTGACCAATATGGTACGCATGGCAGTAATATTTAGAACTATGAAACATATTCAAGAAATCAGGTGTAGTTCATACCTCGTAGGTGCAGCTATGGTGCAGCAGGGCACCGCATCGATCAATCTTTGAAGATAACCGTGTCAGCGATGGCCATGAGCGGGCCAAGACAGTCCGGCGCGAACTTGCGCGCGAACATGTGGTCGTGGGTGGAGCTGTTGGACTGGCGTAGCTCGGTGATGAGCCGCGGCGAAACCTCTGGCGCAGTGTAAGTGTGCGGGTGGCCATCGAAGCTGTCGGTCCAGTTAACGCGGGTGAGCGTGTACCGCGCGCAGCCTGCGGGGTCGGCCATGTCGAGCAGCGTCGGGAAGTAGTGCTCCTCCGGGTAGCACTGCGTATCCGGCAGGCACGGCAGCCGGAACTTGTGCCAGAGCCGACTCTCACGGACGACGAGCACGGCATGGCGGCGGGCGAGCGTGAAGAACTGGGACCCGATGCGGAAGCGGTCGAAGGGCACCTCCGGGAGCATGGCGTCCACTCCGCGCGCGACGTAGCGGTCGGGCATCTGGGGCTCGGCCGTGAGCACCTCGATGTAGCTCGGGAGGCGGTGGTGGTGCGCGGCCCCGGGCGGGAAGAGCGTCTGGTAGAGGCGCGGGAAGGAGTGGAGCGGGACGCAGTGCTGGGAGAGGAGCGCGAAGTAGGCATTGGCCGCGTCGTCGAGCAGCGCGGCGGCGAGCAGACGCCGCGCCGCCGCGATGAGGCTCGGGTCCCCGCGGCGCGTGGGCTTGGCCGCCACGAAGCGGCCCCGGAAGGAGGGCGTAGGGGGCAGAAGCATCCGCGCCGCCGGGTCAGCGTGCACGTAGAGGTTGAACCGGTCTCCGTGCCCCGCGAAGAAGCGCTCCCAGAGCGGCGCGAAGGTGAGGTCGGAGGTAGTGAGAAACAAGAAGGCCACCTTGGGCGCCGCAGACCCCTCTCCGGCGTCCAGCGTGACGCGCCGAAACAGTGCGAGATCCTCCGGTCCCTCCCCAACTCCTGCCGCACCTCCTCCTCCTCCAGCGCTCGCCGCGAAACCAAAAGCCACCCCCGCGGCGGCGGGCGGCTTCTCCTCGCCGACCCGATCCAGCAGCTTGTGCGGCGGCGGCGACACACGCGGGGCCAGGAAGAGCAGCGCCGCGAGCGAGACGAAGAGGAGGAGGGAGAACACGGTGAGCGTCATGGCGAGCAGATTAATTTGGCTGGTAACCCCGCACCAAATCGGTGGGAATTAATAGGCGCCCTAGCTCGGGGCGGATCAAATCGAATCGCTCAAAACCGGGGCCAGGATCTCATCCCGGGCGATCGAAATCGGGAGTTTCTATCTATCTACCAATCAATCTGCAGGATGCAAGGAAGGAAGGAAGGAAGGGAAGAGAGGGAATTGGAATGGAGTGGCGCTAGTCTCGTCTCGCGTCCGCCTCTCTGCTTTCGCTTTCCTTCTTTCATTCATTCACTCTCGGCTCGGTGGGGCCAGGCGGACTGTGACGTGGCAGGAATATCTAGAGCGGCACGGATGTTTCGCTTCGGTGACGTGTAGGCCCGAGGACGGGTGGGGTCATCGTGTCAGTGCCTCAGTGGGTGTATGGAGCGAGGGGTTTGGTTTCAGGGTGGAGGCCGACGAGGGATGGACGGCTGTTGGCCGTGTGTGAAGGGTAAGGATGGATTCTGGCCGTTGGATGCCGGGCTATGATCTGTGTGCCAAGATGCTTGTCCCGTAGTGCGGTTTTCGCCAGTCTCGTAATGGAGAATCGGATACGGACCCGTTGATTTGGAGGCTGTCAGTTTCGCTTTTCTCCAGGAAAGTATTTTTTTTCATTAATTAAGATGCAAATATTCCTGTTTTTATCTTCTTTTGTGTTTTTGCAGAAAGATACTTCTAGATATACACTTCAGTTGGTGCAGTAATAATATCATTGATGAAATGCGAAATTATGTGTCGATCTTGCTCCGTTTTTATAGGCGAAACAATGGAGTCCTGATACGTGTACTAAAGGGGAAGGAGGAGGATTATAGTGAATTTTGCCAGCAACCGAGCCGAGCAGGTTCACAAATGAGCGGGGTAGGTAGGCACGTACGTAGGTGTAAAGCTCGCTGCGAACTGACTCGTCTCGTGGAGGCCCAGCAGATCCGAGATGAGAAGGCACACATGTGTCGCAGCTCTTGTAGCCGGCCAGCGGTGCGTCGGTCGGCTTCCTCCCGCATGCCTGCGTGTGCGTGGCTGATGGCACGGCACTGGGCACCAAGCTAAAGTTGCATCATGCTTGGTGTCTGCTCGAATCCCCGATCAGACACACGTGTGGAGCATGCAGAGCCTCACCAAGGTTGGTGTCATGATGGTGTTCCGCAAATAACCCATACGTACGTGGTACATGAGACGGGTCGCTCTTACTCGTCTCACGTGCGCATATTGTTTTCTCTTTTTCGAATAATCACTGCATTACTCAACAAATATCATCAGAAATTATAAAATCTTGGGCTAAACCATCCAGACCAGATGCTAGCCAAAGCGCGACTGTTTACTCTCTACTCCAGGCCAGATGCTAGAGCAAAGTTTGACATTAAATGACTTCTAGTATTTTGAATTCTCCTAACATGAGCAATGCGACAGTAACAATCCTTTAGCAAGGATTTAATCTCTTCTATCATTGAGGAATTCACCAAAAGATCAAATGTTTGATCATGGAGGATATTGATGATTTACAAAGCAGTCCAACTCAAAAATAAGAGGTTCATTGCACCAACTCAATACCAATCATACCTTCCCTCACTGCTAGAATTTCAGCTTCCAGGGTATCCCTACAATTCTGTATTAACCTTGCACCAGCCCATCGGAGGAGCCTCCCACTTCTCGCACGTGCCTTTTAGCATGTATTAACAGCAGGTTTTGCTTCGACAACTGTTGTAGTACCTTTTAATATAAAATTGGTTGTCGAACCCATGAGAGGAGTTCAAGGTATTGATTAGCAAGTTTAATAAGTAAAACAGTAAAAAATGCAAGATTTGTGTTTTTTAGATTTATAGTTTGCAGAAAAGTAAATCGTTGTAAAGCAAATTAGAAGTAAGTAACTTTTTAGATAAAGCTCAATCAGTAAGAGGACAGGCTCAAATATGTTCTTATATGTAACAAATGTTCGAGATCAGCATGAATTTACTTAGCATAAAGATTTTTACAACATCATGGTAGGTATTTTGTCAAGTTTAATTCTTGTTGGACAGAGCGTAAACTAGGTGCAACATATACACGTGCAAATACGCCTCTAATGATTGGTCCTACGACCATTTACATGTAGAATCAAAGGATTCATTAAGGCATAAAAATCCGAATACTGCTTTACCTTCTAAGGTCTTGATCAAGAACCCCTAATGCAATTCAAAGTCTTAAGAGATGGTTTTAGTCGTTCCATCTCTCTCTACTCTCTTCATTACACTAAAGTACAGTCCTATGAGCCTATAAGGTGAATTAATACGCAGTCGGTGTTCTCATATTACCATCATAGAACCACACAAAAACTTGACTAAATACTCATTGTATACTATATAGAAATCATAGTCAATTCATCATATGCCCTCATGAACATGAGGAACTACTCACAACGGTGAAACATGATATGAATTAGTGGCATATGGAATATATCGCGATCTAGAAGTATAACTTCATGATAAAATAATGACAAGTTACCAAGCATAACCATGCACACAGTACTAGAACGATATCCAGGGTTCAATCTACCACAAATTATGAGGGGAATGATGTCGATCCCGAGATGGAGATGGTGCTGATGTTGGGGATGATGAAGATGGTAATGGAGAGTCTCCCCTCTACACTAAGGAGGAGTGGTGATGATGATGGCAGGATTTCCTCGTCTCCGTTGGCCTCAAAGCAACATAATCTGCTCTCTCCCGGAATTGGAGTGCCTCTGCCTCAGTAAATTTTGCGAAAATTCAAGGCATAGGCGTGCTAAAAAGTGAGGGTCTAGATGACGCTCGAGGCCCAAATAGGCCTGAGTGGCGCGACCGACCTTACTTGGTCGTACCACCTGGGATCTTTTAGCCCTCGTGGCTTTCCTCACATGGTTCTAGTGCTCCAGGTCCTTCTTCCAATGAAAAAATTTCGTGATATTTTTTCTTGATTTAATTGGTGTTCAGAAGGTCCCTGAAACCGCAAAATATGAAAAAGGATGTTTTCTGCTTCCCATAAATTAAATACCAAAACAAGGGATTTTGATAAAAGTCCCGTAAACCATCTGAAAATGCATAAATAATGGTGAAATGATGGAAATAACTAGCTCTGTATGTGGTTATTATGATGATACATAATGGAAGTATCAATAGCCAACACGAATTTTCCTTCCATAATATCGTACTTCAAATTATATTTTATTTGTAGCAAGGAATCTATATAACTCATCAAAAAAACGCCGGAAAGCTTTTATTGGTGGTGGTTTTTTGTCGTGCACAATCTCATTGCGGATGATCCAAATGCGTCATAGAGTCATTAAGACTAAACCTCACATTGTTCGGAAATTTTGCCAGCAGATTCAACAGTCAATCCGTTCCGGTGTTAACTATGGAATCCAGACAAGCTAGTGGTCAGTGTTCATGCATAAATTCCCAGAAGGTCTTCGCCAAAGTACAATGGAAGAAATGGTGGAAATTATCCTCCGGTTCCATACCACATATTGGACATCTACCATACGGTTCAAGCGCATGTTTGAACTTGTTCATCCATGTAGGAAGGGAATCGGTTGCTAGGCACCATGCAAAATTTTGTACTTTAGGATGTACGTCTGCCTTCCATACAATCCTCCAGATTTTCTGGTTACCATCCGGTACCGAGCTACTAGATTGTGTAGAAGCACTCCAAACATCTCCTATTGCAAACCAATACACGTTCTTTATAGTAAATAGACCTTGTTTTTTAGGTGCCCATGCAAGGTGTGGTCAGTCTCCAGCCGAGAGGAGGGTTTGATCTTCAGAATTTCAACTACAATCCATCGACATGAAGTACTTGTTCAACAGATCCACTTTCCAATTACCGAACTGGTCCAGCAACTCAAAGACAAATCGGAGGTGACACCTATTCTTTCTGGATACTAGTTTATAAGTATGAGGTTTTGAGATCTTTGTCCATTACCTACATGCCATATCAAACCTTCTTTCAGTAGCTCAAGCCCATGTTTGATCGCTTGCCAAGTTGGTGAAGCATTACCAGAAAATATTGTGTCCTTAGGTCGACCATTAGGATAATATTTTGCTATTAAAACCGGTGCGCATAAACTATCTGGCTTAACAAGGAGTCTCCAACCTTGCCTAGCAAGATGAAATTGATTAAGTACTCTAAAATCTCGAAATCCTAGACCACTAATGACTGCAAGAGTATAGATCAATTATAGCTAGTTTCTAAATAAGAGTATCGAACCCACAGTGAGCTATTTGGTTAAGGTCTTTATGCCACTCGTCAGTATCTATCAAAGGATACTTGTAAGTTGCCTTTGATTTTAAGTAAAGGGTGTTTGAAAGGTTTTGTAAAAGTGCAAGAAAGTAATAAAAGCAAAGAAAGTAAACAAGTAGTGAAAGCGTTGGGAAACGGTGTTGGAACTCAATAAGGTTAAAGCGTTCTCGAGAATGTAGGATACACCACTAGCATATGGTAATTATTTATGACTAGGATAATTTATTTCTTATGTCATGACATATATGGAGAGAGCTCAATAATAAGATGTTCACTATAAGACTCGTGAGAGTCGCTTCTTGAATCAGGTATTGAGGTCATCTCTAAATAATCACCACGATGCCTGAGAGCAATAACTCGGGTACATGCCACCACAATTAAGGGTTTCCCCATGGATATCGTAATAAGCTTAGTGATTCCCTCTTAATTCCCCTTTTGACTGTGTAGGTTATAAGCCAATGCCTACTGTGACTACTTTGCACTGGACAAACTCCCATACACGTCCAAAATGGTATCTCCCTCTCTTTAGTCCTGGAGGCAAATGTTATGTGGCTGACTTCACATACCATCTAAAGAGAGAGATCTAACAAAATATCATAGATCAATGGATCATGGAAAAAATTAATAGATCATATTTATTTCATTTCACAATAAATCTAGGGTTTCTCCATCTCCCTGTAACACCCCAGTTTTAGCTAATCCTAATTAGGAATTTGGTTGTGCATTCATGAGAATCATTTACTTTAAAATGCATGCAAAGAAAATAAAGTAAAACCCTAACCCTAGTTCTTCCCCTCTCTTTGAAAGTTGTTCAAAATGGTTTTCATATTTTGAAAAGTATCAAATGTATGGAGCCCAAATGGACTAAAGGGGCCCTACATGTTTTCCAAAATATTTGTAAACCTCTAGTATTTTTGAAATGAACCAAAACAGATTTGGAATTGAAATATAAAAGAGAAAAGAAGAAATTTAAAAAGAAAAAGGTTTTACAGACAAAAATAGAGATCCTAGCTCAGCAGGCCGCAACCCAGCCAGCCCCTTCCTTCCTGGAAGCTTTGTCGCGGCCCACTCCTGGCCCAAACGCAGCCCACCTGGACCATACCCCTATGTCGTTTTCTCCCTTTCTTCCTCCTCGCGCCGAGGCCAAGCAGCTGCCTGGCAGCGCCTCCACCGTGCAATGCCGTCACCGCGTCGCGATTCCCGCCGCCGATGCCCGTGAGGATAAGACCCTCCTCGAGCCCGCCTCTCCTCTCCCTGGCTCTCCTCTTTCTTTCTCTCTGAGAGAGCCGAAACCCTAGCCCTAGACCTCATCGGTACCCTGATGGCCCAAAATATATCGAGCTCGTTGGGGAACCCCAAGAGGAAGGTATGATGAGCACAGCAACAAGGTTTCCCTCAGTTATGAAATCAAGGTTATCAAACCAGTAGGAGCAAGGAAACACCTCCAAGGTGTTGTTTCTAACTTGCAATCCTGCACAACACAACCACAGAACTTTGCCCCCAACTTACAGTGAGGTTGTCAATCTCACCGATTTTGCTGAAAACAACGGATTAAACGTATTGTGTGGAAGATAGTAATAGCTTGCAGAAAGTAAACAAAAAACAGTAAATAGTTGTAGATCGATGGTAAAAGAAAGGACAGGGGTCCATAGTTTACTAGTGGTGATTCTCCTTAGGATAGATGACACGTTGGGTGAACAAATTACAGCAGGGCAATTGACAGACACCGAGAAAGCATACATGCATATACTAATTATCTTGACTCCTATGAGATTTGATTGGGCATTACAACATTATACATATACCGTAATCCAACTGCATCTATGACTAATAATCCACCTTCAGGTTATCATCCGAACCCCCTCTAGTATTAAGTTGCAAGCAACAGATAATTGCCTTAAGCATTGCGTGTAAAGTAAACAATACGATTGTTCTATGAACAAATGATTGTTGTTTTCTTCCTAGTAGTAACAACACATCTAGTACCTTAGAGATTTCTGTCACTTCCCCAGATTACTAGAGGCATGAACCCACTATCGAGCATAAATACTCCCTCTTGGAGTTGCTAGCATCTACTCGGCCAAGATATCTACTAACAACGGAGAGCATGCAAGATCACAAATAACAAAGACATGATAGAATCAATAATCAATCTGAAATAGCATCTCAATATCCATCGGATCCCCGCAAACACAACATGTATGATTACAAATAGATGATCTTGATCATGAATGGAGCTCACAAGATCTAAACATGGTAGCACAAAGGAGAAGAACCAACCATCTAGCTACTACATGGACCCGTAGTACAGGGATGAACTACTCATGCATCACACTAGAGGCTTGCATGCTGATGAAGATGGCGGCGGCTACAGACTCTTTCGTGAAATTTTTGATCAGGTACTTAGGGTTTCTGTATCAGAGGCATCTTATAGGCGAAAGGGGAGGCTCCCCTGGTGCGAGCCAGGCCTAGCCACGCGGCCAGGTGGTGTGGGTGGCCCCTGGCCCCTCTCCGTCTCGTATTCTGGCTCCGTGTCTCCCTCGGTGAAACATCGACTTTGGTTTTTCTCCCGTCCAATTCCGAGAATATTTATTTTCTGACTTTTCTGGAACCAAAAACAGCAGAAAACAGGAGCTGGCACTGTGGCATCTTGTTAATAGGTTAGTCCAAGAAAGTGTATAAAAATACTCCAAAATGTGGACAAAACATAAGAAAGTAGATACAAAACAAGCATGGAACATCAAAAATTATAGATACGTTAGAAACGTATCAACATCCCCAAGCTTAACTCCTGCTTGTCCTCGAGTAGGTAAGTGATAAAAAGAAAGAATAATTTTTGAGGTGACATGCACCATCATAAACTTGATCAAAGTATTTGTAAAACATTGATAGCTTGGATCATAGTACTTTAACATAACATGAAAGATATAGTTCTAACAATAAGACATAGCAACTATGTTGTAACATGAAAATGCACAAACAAAAGATTCATGAATAACAATGCTTTGCAAGATGTTTGTTTGTTTCACATAAAGAAAGCATAATGAGAATGGTATTCAGCTTGTCCCTCATAGAGTAGCAAACATAAATGCATAGCACACCTTCAAAGTTCATAAGGGTGACTAGATACAAATAGTTTTAGAATAAGCAATATCAAAGTTATGCATCAATCAACAAGTCTTGGGACAATGCACATTAAACTAAGAATGGCCACTAAGCTCTCTCAATAGGTGCATAAAGACATAAGGTGGAGACTCAACATAAAAGTAAAAGAAAGTCCTTCACAGAAGGAAGCAGGGATTCAAGTCTCATAAAGAGCTTCCAAAAATTATGGTACTTATTAGCTTTCAGCTCTCATTGCCCCTATCATAAGAATCTTGAAGGTGATTAAGGTTAAAGTGACACAACTAAGAGGATATGCTTGACAAGTTATAAGTTGAAATCTCATGCCCCTTACTTACGAGTACCGAACCTCATGCTACTCAACTTCAGTCACAAGTAAGCTCTTGTCATTGTAAGTACATATGTATCATAGAGAACCACCAACGGGGTACCCCTTGCACATGATATAGGAGCTATCCCATAATCAAAATGACAAGGGAAGCAGACAATGAGCATCTCAACGATCTTTTTATTTGCTATTTGCGTAGACTTTTATTGAGGATGCTTCATAGAGTTCTCATTATGGTTATGCAAGTTTCCACCATAATTAGGCATGGCTTAGGCTAGCAGCCCAGGCGTTTCTCTAACACACATACAAACTCCATGATCTTACAAGTTCCCCTTTTATTTCACACCACCGGGATCCATAAGAAAAAGAATCATGATATCAACGGAATAATAAGTGCAATGTTGAAAGCGTTCCCAATTATACATGGTTCTGCTAACTTCAACTCATAAAGCGCAAGCATATACGCACCAAATATGGACACAATGGATCAATATTATTAAGTGCAAGAAAGTAAAGTGTGCCATCAAGTTTGTGAGAGCTTTAATCACTAGTTTTCTCATAACAAGTTTAATTCGGAAGGTAGATAAAAACATGAATATACTTGGAATAGCGAATGCTAATAGGTAGGTATGGTGGACTCTTTGGGATAACTTGGTTTTATTTGGAGTTGGATGCATGAGTGGAACTCATACTTGATTATGAAGGCTAGCAAAAGACTGGGAGCGACCAATTAAGAGAGCAATAATGGCCATAATCATGTAAAGCGACAAAACATCGTTAATTAAAGCATAAAGTGATATTACAAGTTGAAAACTAAATGATCATAGAGGCTATGGTGACTTGGGATAGTCATAACATGGTGTGAGCATGCGTCAAGTCAACCCAAATAAAGCATCAAAGGAGAATACCACAATACTATGCTTTAATATGCTAAAACAACGATGTTGGGGATATACTTTCCGGGTGTCGTCACAGTTCCTCACTGACCAGGGTGGCCCACTTCGGGTTAGAGCTTTGCTTCACGGGCGGCCCAGTCAGGGAGAAAAGACGGAGTCCAATCTGGCTACGGGAAGGCCCAGAAGTCTTACCAACTTAGGCCCATAGTGATACTTGTAGTTCAAGATGTACTCTGTAACCGACTCTTAGTCGTAGCCGGATAGATCTCTCCTGTAAACCCTAGGCCGGATATCTATATAAGCCGTCCTAGGGAGAGACTTTAGGGCACCTCCCCTCATAGTTCACAACCTCAACTCGCACAGGCGAACCCTTGTAACCCATATCCGGCTGTGCCGTATTACTGGATTGCTAGCAGGAGTAGGATCCATCCAAAGCCGGCGGATTCGAACCTGGGTAAACTTGTGTGCTCACCGTCCCGGAATACCGTACGTCTCACACCCTTCTCTTCCACATGCCTCGAGGACCCCCTCATGGCGTACTTGTCATCAATCCGACGATAGTTGGCGCCCACCGTGGGGCAAGTGAGCTTCGGATCTGTGTTCCGAGCGGAATCTGCAAGAATCGGAATCAGCGTGACTATCGCCATCGGTCGCATCCTCTATGCCAGTGACGTCCCTCTCATCGTTCTGGACGAGACCTGGATTCCGTCTAGGGAGGCTGTGACTGCCTACACAATCATGTCTTTTGGCGAGATCGATGTTTACATCGGTTTTGCTGAACCTGTCCCACCCACCCCAGTGGTGATGATAGAGGCAGAAGAATCTTCTGGGTCCACTTTGTCCGCAGAGGCGGCAGAGTTCCGAATCTCAGAAAACCCTAATCCCACCCAGGCCGCACCAGTTGCGGAGATAGTGGAGAAATCCGAGCCTGAAGAAGACCTAGCGGCCCAAGTCAAATCTGGAGTGGATCTCCTTGGAGAGGCCGATTCCCAGATCGACACACCCGCTGAAGTCGAAATCCAGGAGGAGCATATCAACGACACTGATTCCGGCTCTGATGACGCCGGGACAGACAGGCCTTTCCTAAGGTACACGCTGCGACGTATGATAATGCAAAACTCAGGCGTGGACACAATTCTCGAGACCATCAAAAGTTTCAACGAAGCTGATCGTGAGAGCCGTAGGTACCTCAGGAAGCACGCATCGCACTTTGTCGGATATGTGGGATCCGGATCCAGCTCTGCTGATGCTGGAGACAACACCGACTCTGTGCTGGAGGCAATCGGAACAAACGCCAACGTACCCGCATCTTCGGATGAATCGATGACGTCAGCAGATTTCCGAAAGTTCTCCGCGGAATATGAAGAAGAGTATAACTCCAAAGCTGTAGAGGAAGGAGAATCCATGGATGAAGGATCCGGGGAACACTCTCCCAAATCTCAGGATGACATGGAAGTCGGAGATAATCCCGAAGTCCAGATGTCCGAAAGTACTGATCAGAGCTTGACTCGGGGAAATGGACCCAAAGCCGTCTTTGCTACCGGCGCTGCCAAGAAGGCAAATAAGAAGAACAAGAAGAACAAGACCCCGGCAAAAGACCCTTTGGCAGAGGAGGTGATTGCCAAGGAATACGAGGAAGACTCGGATGGAGCACTTATCCTAGAAGAGCCCAAAAAAGAAGAATTGGTGGATGGACACATGATCACTGAAGGTGCGCGTAAACTCATCGATGCTGCATTATCCACACCTATTCCTACAGCTGCAGAACTTACTGCTGAAGAACTGGACGAGAGGGCACAGGCCCTAGAAGCGCGTTGTCAAGTACTCCTCGATGAAGACAAAAACATTGAGGAGGAAAAGAAATGCATAGCATCTGCGGATAAGTACAACTCCAGGCAATACCAGAAGACCAGGAAGCGTCATACCAATGATAACCAATTCCCGCAGATTCACGCCGTCCTTTTCGGAGAAGAGATGGGGAAGCCTCGGAAAGATAACAAAGGGGATTGGGTATATCCAACCCTAGTACAAAATACCGTGGCGGCCCGAGAAATTCTATCGGCTAATCCAGGACCGGAGGAGATCCGGTTGGGAATCAAACTACTCAACAAGGGACTGGAGCAGCAAAAGGTCGCCATGTCCGGAAGTCAAAAACTGGTCTCTGATTCTGACCAATGTCGCATAGATCCGGCATGGGATGATGTATAACTCCAGCGCATTCCAGAGCAGCATCATCGCCCTGAACGCCGGGAAGAAAATTATTCGAGAACAAGATCTTCGGGACAGCACCACAAAGCTGCCAGTGGCTGGCGTAACGTTAACCCAGTTGCGGAGCAAGAGGCAATTGCTGCACTGAATCCGAGGAACCCGCCCCGGCGAGAGTTGAAAGACCGCAGGGACGATGATAAAGAGAAATGTCGGGAGGAGGACCGACAAAGGATGCCACCTCCTAGACATGAAAGCCGTCCGGATGACGGACGAAGGAACGCCAGACACCATGCTGGGACCAGCCGGCAGGGGGCTCGTCACGATGAAGGCCCTCCCCGGAACCAGAATAATGACGCTCTGGACGGAGGCCGGTGATCAGCCGGAAAAAACCCAGCTGCTCCACCCTCTCCACCAAGTAGCCATCACAATAGCCCCCAGGGAGGCAATGGAGGGCGTCGTGGTGGAGGAGGTGGCGGCAGAAACCGAAGTCCGGCTCCAAGGCACCGCAGCCACAACCGACATTCGGGACGATCTCTATCCGCGAACGATGCAAGGCACAGGATCAACTCCAATATAGAGGCGCGACGCTACGAAAATGATGATATCTACGTGGACCCAAAGTGCTTCGGACCATGTATCAGAGCTACAAGATTCCCGGAAGGATTTGCTATCTCAAGACATATCCAAGCCTACGACAGCATTGCTCGGCCAAATACCTGGCTATAGGATTTCTTCCAAGCTTGCTGCATCGCCAAAGGCGGAAATAGCCTAGTCGCAACCCAATATCTCCCACTCATGTTGTGGAAGATGGCACGGTCATGGCTTAATGAACTTTCGGAGAACACCATTCACAACTGGTCTGACATGCAAAGTGCGTTCTTTCGGAATTTCGAAGGCACATACCGGAGGCCCTGTACGGTCGATGACCTACAATGTTGCACCCAGAAGGCCGGAGAAACTTGCCGAGATTACCTCGGGTGATGGATCAACACCAAGAACTCCTGTTAGGGAGTAAATGATCAAACTGCGATTGAAGCTTTCATTGCAGGTCTCCCAATTGGTTTACTACGTCATTGCTTGAAGTGTGACAAAGTTACTGATTTGGGGGAGATGATAGAAACAGCGAGCAAGTATGCAGACGCTGACGACGACGCAGAGGGACTACTCAACGCCCTAGCTGTGCCACAGTCAGCAAAACAACCAAAGCAACAAGCTCAGAAGCGCAAAAATACCTCGGAAGAGAAACCCAACGCAGAAACGGCTGTGGTCACTGCTACTTTCAGGTCTGGAGGACGAGGAGGACGCGGCAGAGGCCGCGGACGTGGCCGTGGGACTTCGAGAGTTTAAGGTAGAGGATACCAACAACCAGGCAAAACCTACACTTGGGCCGACATTGCCAATAACCCATGTGTACATCACTTAGATGCCAATGGGGGCTCAGCCCACACCAACGCGGAATGTCGTTTCAATGACGACATCAAAAGAGATGATACTGCTGGCTACAGAGCTAAGAGGAAAAAGGGAAAGAAGAATCCCGAAAAGGATAAAGAGACCAAGGAAGATTCTGACATGGAGGAAGCCGATGCTTCAAATCCCAGGCCGGAAGGGAAGAAAAATTTCCGACCAAAAAAGACACTTACGTCACCTTCCTCGGATCTCAACCAGCAAAGGTCAAGAAAGCAGTTCTACATGAGCTCAACGCAATAGTTCCGGCTGTCCCCCAATACTTGGACTGGTCGGAAGTGGCAATCACATTTGACCGCGCTGATCATCCGCCTAAGCTACATAGGCGAGGAAAATACGCCTTAATCGTCAATCCACTTATTGGCGGTATGGTTTCTCTAAGACCGTCATGGACGGTGGCAGCGGTATCAATATTCTCTATGTCGAAACGCTACGCCGGATGAAGATCTTGGAGACTCAGCTGAACCATAGCTCTGTGATCTTTCACGGAGTTGTCCCAGGAAGACAAGCTAATTCCCTGGGAGAAATCACTTTGGATGTTACCTTTGGAACTCCAAAGAATTATCAGATGGAGGCACTTTCCTTCGAAGTGGTCAAGAGCGCGTACCATGCTATATTCGGACGTCCGGCTTACTGGGATTTTATGGCTCGTCCGTGTTACATTTACAATATGATGAAAATTCCAGGTCCCAACGGTGTAATCACCATTAGGGGAGACCGGAAGAAAGCGCGAGAGTGCGAGGATGGAAATGCTGCCTTTGCTGAAGCCGTGCTACACGCCCAGGAGTACTAGGAGATCAAGAAGAGCATAGATCCGTCCGAGATGCCCGCAATGAAGAAGGAGGTGACAAAGCCAAATCCAGAGTTCAAGGCATCAGAAGAGACGAAGAAGACGCCGTTGAAGGACGATGACCCCTCCAAGGTGACCCAGATAGGCGTAGGCCTAGATAGCGCATAGGAAAGCGCGCTCGTCAAGTTCCTCAAAGCAAATCAAGATATCTTCGCGTGGCAGCCATCTGACATGACCAGAGTACCTAGGGAACTTGTCGAGCACTCTTTAAATGTAAACCCGAACGCTAAACCCATCAAACAGTCCTTATGACATTTCGGTGATAAAAAACATAAGGCAATAGCTAAGGAACTAGCGCAGCTCGAGTTAGCCGGATTCATAAAAGAGGTCATCCACACTGAGTGGTAGGCCAATCCTGTAATGGTCCCTAAAAGGGACACCACTGATTTAAGGATGTGTGTTGATTATACTGCCTTGAACAAGGCTTGTCCAAAAGATCCGTTCGCTCTGCCTAGGATTGATCAAGTTATCGATTCTACGGCAGGCTCGGAACTCCTCTGTTTTCTCGACGCATATTCCAGTTATCACCAAATCCGGATGAAGGAATCTGACAAAGTCAAAACTTCATTCATGACCCACTTCGGAACTTTCTGTTTTGTTACGATGCCCTTTGGGCTGAAGAACGCAGGAGCTACCTACCAACGCACGATGCAGCGTTGCCTCCACGACCAACTCGGACCCAATGTACATGCATACGTGGATGATATTGCGGTGATGTCCAAAAAGAATGAAACACTGATTTCTGACTTGGAGGAAATGTTCGCCAATCTACGAAAATACAACATCATGCTTAATCCGAAGAAATGCTTCTTTGGAATACCAGCCGGAAAATTGCTAGGTTTCATCGTGTCTCAAAGAGGCATAGAGGTGAACCAGGAAAAAATCAAGGCTATACTCAATATTTCCAGGCCAACTCGCCTAAAGGACGTACAAAGACTAACTGGTTGCATCGTTGTAGTTAGTCGGTTTGTAAACCGGCTTGGTGAAAGAGCCGCACCATTATACAAACTCTTGAAAAATACCAAGGATTTTGTGTGGACCGACGAAGCTGAAGCTGCACTATAAGACCTGAAGAAAGTACTCCCATCTGCTCCTATCCTTGCTGCGCTGGAACCACAGGAACCGATGTTGTTTTATCTTGCTGCGACAAACAAAGTCGTTAGCATCGTCATGGTGGTGGAGAGACCGGAGGAAAATCAGGAGCACCTGGTGCAGCGTCCGACTTACTTTGTCAGCGAGGTCCTGACAGAATCAAAACAGTGGTATCCGCACTATCAAAAGTTGGCTTACGGTGTTTTTCTAGCATCTTGTAAGTTACGACACTATTTTCAGGAGCATCCAATTACCGTGGTGAGCACAGCTCCCATGAGAGATATAATCAACAACAGTGACGCCACAGGACGAGTCGCCAAATGGGGCATAGAGCTTTCAGCTTTTGATATTGAGTATAAACCCCGGACAGGAATCAAATCCCAAATCTTTGCCGACTTTGTCGCTGATTGGATAGAGACGAAGGAGAATAGGACCCTCCCTGAGTCGGAATATTGGACCCTCTACTTTGATGGGTCTAAGGCTCGAGGGGGCTCGGGAGCTGGCGTGGTGCTCAAATCACCCCAAGGAGATAAACTTCTATATGTGTTGTTGATCCACTTCACAGCAACAAACAATATTGCCAAGTATGAAGCATTGCTACACGGAATCCAGATTGCTAAGGATATTGGCATCCGACGTTTGATGTGTTATGGAGATTCGGATCTTGTTGCTCAACAAGTTTCGGATATTTGTAATGCAAATAAACACATGGCAGCATACAAATATGTCGTGGATGATTTATCTAAATCATTCGAAGGGTTTGAGGTTCAACACATCCCTCGAGCAGAAAACGAGGAAGCAGATGCATTATCTCGCATAGGCTCTGCACGGAAAGAGGTCCTAGATGGCGGTTTTTTAGAGCACCTCAAAGTTCCCTCAATAAAGGGAGTGGATGGGGAATATCCGACCAAATCCGAATCACCTCTAATAGCAGTTCTGGCTGTAATTCCCAGCTGGACTCAACCCTACCTTGATTATCTGGTAGATGGTAAATTACTCGAAGACGAGGTTCTGAGCCGGCAGATTATCCGACGAGCGAAAGCCTATACTATAGTTAAAGGTGAGCTCTATAAGCAGAGTGTTTCTGGGGGTTTTCAGCCCTGCGTATCTCCGGAAGAAGGAGTGGAAATATTAAGAGAAATCCACGAAGGCGAGCGTGGTCACCACGCTGTAGCCAAATCTTTAGTGGCAAAAGCTTTTAGACACGGATTTTTTTGGCTTACAGCTCAGGTAGATGCCGAACGATTAGTCAAGACGTGCAAGGGCTGCCAAAAGTGCACCAAACAAGCTCATGTATCGGCTGATCAGTTGCGAACAATACCTATAACATGGCCTTTTGCGGTCTGGGGGCTTGATAGGGTAGGACCGTTTAAACGTGCTCTAAGTGGATTTACTCACCTCTTAGTGATGGTAGATAAATTCACCAAATGGATTGAGGCTAAACCCGTCACTAGTTGTGATGGAGCAACAGCCAAAAGATTTGTTGAGGATGTTATAATCCGGTTTGGTTATCTGTATAGCATTATCACAGACAACGGGAGTAATTTCTCTATGGGAGAATTGGCCAAATTCTACAACAAGCAAAATATCCTGCTTGACATTGCGTCAGTCGCACATCCACAGGCTAACGGACAAGTCGAAAGAGCAAATGATTTAATCCTACAAGGCCTAAAACCGAGACTCGAAGAACCACTACGACGTGCTGTGGGGGCTTGGGCAGAGGAATTACCTTCTGTAATATGGAGTTTACGAACGACTCCAAACAGGTCAACCGGATACACACCTTTCTTCTTGGTCTATGGCGCAGAAGCAGTTCTTCCTAGTGATTTGATTCACACTTCTCCTAGAGTTGAAGAGGATGCCGAGATTTCTCGACAAAATGATCTCGACTTAGTCGAAGAAGTTCGCGTCGTTGCTAAAATAAGATCAACAACCTATCAGCAGAAGTTACGCAAGTATCATAGCCAAAGAGTCTGAAACAGATCTTTCAGTAAAGGTGATTTGGTTCTCCGGCTTGTGCAACAAAGAAAGAACAAACTTTCCCTAGTATGGGAAGGGTCCTTTTTAGTTAGTCGAGTATTGCACAATGGTTCGTATTACTTAACTAACATGAGGCCAGTCAAAGAAAGACCTGCTACAAAATAGAGAAAGAGGGTTGGAGGAAGTACAAATCCGGATGAGTTAGACAGACCATGGAATATTGCTCAGCTACGTCCCTTTTATTCTTAGTTTATCCTTCTTTGTAATCATACATATGTACATGTTCTATGAGAAATAAAAGTCTTGGTTGCCTCAAGTTTTTTCTGAGAAGTTTTTACCATCTTATTTCCTAATGATCATGTCATAGTCGAAAATCTCAGAATACTTGAAAGTACTTTATGCTCATGCTTGTTCTGGTTTAGATTTCCGATTCTAAAAATGCTACCTTCGGGTATAACTCTAAAGTTTCTAGTCTATACTTTGGTTATTTATCTGATTGCCGGATGTGGGTATTTTTCCGAGTAGTGAATTGTTGGTACTGGAAGTCGGCTTTGTTTCCGAGTTTAAACTAGTTTAGCAATTGAGCTCTGTTGCTCGGTGAAGTTTCCGTGCAGAAGGTTTGGCCGGCCCACGAAAGGAACGAAGCGGAAAGCCAGATAAACGATAAGTATAGGCGAAAAAGTATAAGTGCTTATGTAAACATTTCAGGCACACAAAAAACTTAAAGCCAAAAGTGCCGAATAGATCAAAAGTTTAGCACTAGCAAAATTATAGTACTGCATATTTACATACCAATCATGTTTCTCAGAATAATACAAATGTTTCTGGCAATCTATGATGCAGGAGGAGAGGAAGGAGCTGCCGGCTCGCTCGATACATCGCATTGATATCGTTCCGAGATGTCCACATCCGAAACGGTGCGGTCATCGTCGGAAACTTCGGCTACTTCTTCAGGAGGCGGAGGCAGAGTGTCCACGCGGGTGAAGAAAGGAGTGTCGTAGCTGGTCAAGTCAGCCACGTGACATCCATATCCGGCGCAGGAGTCCATAATGGCCTGGATGTCTTGTTCCTATCCGTCTTCATCCACTGTAGAATACCCTCTGGTCACTTGCCATATCTCCATGCTTCCATGGTGGCTCATGACCATGGTGAGAGCGTTCTGCGCTACGGATCACGTGTAGGACATGTTCCAATCCTGGACAAGTTGCGGCATCTCCTTCGCCTTGTCCCGCACCTGAAAATCCGACATGTTATGCATGTCCGGAATCTTGAGAGCTTTGCCAATATCCTCAAGGGATTGGCGGAAGTCATGAAGTAGGTCACTGACTTGGGTAAGCCGGTGGGTGCGAGGCTCGGCAGAGGTGGAGTCCGTCAAGTTCAGAGGACCTATAGACAAAAACAATTAAGAAAATCCGACATTGAAAGAAGTCGAAGAAAATAGACAAATCAGACAGATGGAACATACCGAAGATGACGTCGTCAACTTTGGTCTTCTCTTCTCGAAGACTCCGGAGTTCAGCCCGGAGCGCCTCGAAAAGGTCCTTCTCTCTGGAAAGCTCATTATTGAGGTCCGAGATTTTCTGATCTTGAGCCGCAATCTTATGAGCATGCTCGTCAGTAGCCATGGAGGAGGATTTGAGAACTTGAGCGATGCTCTTCTCATGATCCGCCTTGAGCTTATCCAGCTCTTGGCGAAGTTCTTTGTTCTCCACCACCAAGATTTTGAGGTTCTCAGCCTCTTCAATCATAGCGCAAGACTGTTTCACCAGCGCTGTAAGTCAAAAAGAACAATAGTTCAGTAAAAAAATCGACTATGAAAACATGGAAGACAAGGTTTGAGTCTCGGAATGTTTACCTTCGGCCTCATCCTTGGAGATTTTAAGCTCAGCATTCTTAAGTAGGAGAGCTCTGATCTCTCTCCGATTGTTGCAGACATTTTCAACAAATCCTGGTTATAGGAATATACTTTCTGTAAGTCAGAATACCCAAAGTCAGAAGTCTACTAAAGACTCGGCTAATATTTTTACTAATATCAGCACGAGCCTTGGGGGCTACACTAGTTCATTCTTTGGCATCCTAAGGAAGCATAAACCTGGATTATATATCCTACTTCTTGCTTGGGGGCTAGAGGATATGATATGAAATAAAGGAAAAACATGAGTTAGAATTCTGACTTACATATTGTTCGCGAGTAAGTTTATCCAAACTCGCATTCACTTCAATAGCAACCTTCTCGGCGAGAGTCAGTGGAGTCACTGGAGCAGTTGGAAGCTCACCGGACGTTATCCTCTCGTCGTGAAGACGCACTTGTTCAAGAAGGTCAGAGTGCTTGATGTCCTCTGACTCTTGCGCTTCTTCTTCGGCAGAAAGATTTCTTTTCTCCAGGCATTGCCTGGCCAGTCGCTAGATCTCTTCTGCAGATTTCTAGGACAAGCCAAACTTGGCAAGACCCGGATTCCTGAGAAGGTTTTCGACAAAGGTTTCTGCCGAGGGATCATTACCTGAAGAGGGTTCACCCTTATCTAAACCTGACTCACTCATGGTGATGTCAGTCTACGATTCAAGGATCGCTGGCTCCATTGAAGGAGCCGGATCTTCTGCGACATCCGGCAAAGGAGTAATCACCGACATTGCAGAGGATTGGGGGGCAGGAGTCGGAGGAGCCACGGCAGGAGAGGTTATGGTCAGTGTCGTCTGTCGCAGGGGCTTCGAAGAAGTTCCCTTCCCCTTGCCCTTGATGAGCTGCTTAGCTCTGAGAATGTAGTAGAATTGTAAACATTAGATCTCGGAAGAAAATTCGAGTAAGGTACAAAGGCGGAAGTTGTGTTGAAAGTTACCTCTTCACGACAGGCACCTCCTTTGTGCCAACAGCCACTGTCGGAGCCTTGCGCTTCTTGGGCACAATGTCCAGCAATGGGACCAATTCCGCCTCCTGAGAAAACTCTGGGGGATATCCTTCGAGTGGAGCAAACTCTGACTCGGGGAGGTCAGCAAGCTGAAAAGAAGAAAACATATCAGTATTGCGATATAACTTAAAGAATGAAACACATAAAAAGGTTTATTGTTAAAAGCTTACCGGCACAACGGGGTTTTCCGCTATGTGCATGTCCAGAGAAACCTCCGGGATCCTCCTCTCGATACGCTCCCTTATCAGCCATTTAATCTGTCTTATATAACCTTGTGAGCTATAGGCTCTAGGGCTGATGCGGAGGGAATCTTTTTTGGATGACGTGATGGAATGCATCAGTCGGTCTCCGTGGTACTGAAGGGGTTGGATCCGGCGTGACACCCAACATTGGACCAAGTTGGATCCCTTCAGTCCTTTGTGCTTTATCAAATATTCAATCCGCCTCTTGGCGAGAAGCAGATCATCACTCAGAGCTGGAGCATCCTCGTCCCAAGATAATTGAGGCGCGGCGGCTCCGTCGATGAAAGCCGGCAAAGCAGTGGCTTTGCCGGGAGCAGGAATATCCTTGTGGTAAAAGAAAGTGGCTGGCCATTGTTTGACCAAGTCACTGGCTAGAATCTTAGGATATGCGCGCTCACGCTTAACTGAAAAGCTAATTGTACCGGTAATATAAGGATTTCTCCCTCGCACAAGGTAAGACTTGGCCTAATACCGAGAAATCCCTCGCACAAGGCCGCATATGCGCTCATCTCTAGGAGGGAGTTGGGGGCAAGATGGTGAAGTTGAACACCATAGTGATCTATCACCTCGGAAAAGAATTCCGAGGGAGGGAATGACAAACCTCTGTCGAGGTGGGTGCCGAAGTGTACCCGCTCGTCGGCGTGCGGGTTGGGGATGGTCTCGCCGAAGCCACTCCGCTAGTCCCCGGCGCGGAGGAGCCCTTCAGTCTCCACGCCGGGGAGCTTCTCGTCGTCCAGCACGCAGGGGATCCAGACCCCGCGGTAGCTTTCCTTCTCCACCGCCGCCGCCGTCGTTGCCGCTTCCAAGCCGGATGATGCAGACGAAGCCATTCTTCTGGTGCGCCGGTGACCTTAGATGGGCGGCGTTGGGAGTTTGGGAAGCAGGGGAGCTCTGTGCGCGGGGGAGATTTGGAGGAGAAGAAACGACAAGGTAACAGGTGAAGAAAGGAGAAGGAGAATCCTCACCCCTTATATCCACCTAACCGCGCCAAGATTCGTGCAAATGACACTGTGTAACCGCCACACGTCGTGGAAGGAACTAGGAAGGACCCACGCGATGATTACGTCGCCTCGATCTCCGTGTATGCATTGAAACGGTGCCTCGGTTCTGCGAACGGCGGACCCACCAACGGTCGTGCTGACAGGATGTTTGTCAGATGACGTGACTTGACCATGACGAGTGTCAGATGACGTCAAAGACCAAGTTCCGGCTTAGTTTGAAATCAAGCTGGAAAATCCGAATAACATGTTGATAGGTTCGACTCATTTTTAAGACCCAAATCGTATTTTTTGTTGTGAAGTTTCAGGAACCATTCAAGATTCTGCAAGCCGAAGATCAAGCTAGACGATGATGAATCCGACTTTGGATCTTGGAGACTTCCGGGGGCTGCTGTTGGGGATATACTTTCTGGGTATCCTCACAGTTCCTCACTGACCAGGGTGGCCCACTTCGGGTTAGAGCTTTGCTTCACGGGTGACCCAGTCAGGGAGAAAAGACGGAGTCCAATCCAGCTACGGGAAGGCCTAGAAGACTTACCGACTTAGGCCCATAGTGTTACTTGTAGTTCAAGATGTAATCTGTAACCGAATCTTAGTCATAGCCGGATAGATCTCTCCTGTAAACCCTAGGCCGGATATTTATATAAGCCGTCATAGGGAGAGCCTTTAGGGCACCTACCCTCATAGTTTACAACCTCAACTCGCATAGGCGAACCCTTGTAACCCATATCCGGCTCTGTCGTATTACTAGATTGCTAGCAGGAGTAGGATCCATCCAAAGCCGGCGGATTCGAACCTGGGTAAACTTGTGTGCTCACCGTCCCGGAATACCGTACGTCTCACACCCCTCTCTTCCGCACGCCTCGAGGACCCCCTCATGGCGTACTTGTCATCAATCCGACGACAAACGCATGGTTCTTTCAAGGCACATTAAGCAATCTCAATTGTTTATAACATGTCATGCTACAGCAAAAATCACTACGCATAAAGCCAAAAGAATATCAAGCATGACATGACAAAGCATAGGCCACAGTCAAAAACAAGCTCCTTTTACCACTTAAGCATGAACTTTTCCTAGTCTTTTCCAATCCAAACCAAACTTATTTGAAAACTAATGTATGAATGAGGGGGTCCAACCAGTTTATTCAAGCAAACTAAGCAAACGAAAACCAAAAAAAAATGAAGACGCTCCAAGAACAACACAACTGTGCATGAAACAATAAAAATGAAGTGTTTGGAAGAAACCTGAGATTTTTATTAATGAAGAAGGGGATGCCTTGGGCATCCCCAAGCTTTGACGCTTGTACTTCTTGGATATTTGTTGGGGTGACACGGGTGGCATCCCCAAGCTTGAGCTTTAGTCCATTCTTCATCTCATTACACCATTCTCTCCTCACACCTGAAATTTTTCCTTCATACAAAACTTCACATGATCTTTATTAGCAACATTAGTGTACTCAAGATAATAAGTCTTTGGGTTAAGTTTTAACACCAATAAAATTTCCATTAAAACACAAGTTGCTGTAGCACTTCCCTCAAAAAGCTCAATTCCTCAAAAGAGAACCCAAAAAGGAATCAACAAGAAGCAAATGCAAATAATGGCAGAAATCTATCAAACAAGACCAGCAGGTAAAAACCAAATCTTTTGGAAGACCTTCTGTTGATCAAATCGAAAAGTGTTGAACTAACGAAGGTTGGATAACAACCTGGGGGCAGAAGCACAAAAAATCACAGCTCAAACCGACGTACAAAGATTTTACACGAATTTTTACAGCGAAGCACAAAAATCTGTTTCGGGACAGCAACTTTCCCAAGCATTACTTCTCTCTCATTAGAGGTTACTCTTGGCACAAAAAGCAAATAAAAAGGATAAGGAGCAGTTATTACAGAGGTAATAACTTCCAAGACTCATCTAAAAAATTTGGGTTATCTCCAAATAAGTACTTTTCTTTAACGCCTTTAAGTTAGGCATAAGAAGCAAGAAAAGCATTAGGTATTCTCAAATGAAGAAGCATTAAGAGCAAATTTTGTTTTCATATGAGAGGCAAAAGGAATCTTCTCTATCTTCTTAGGAAAGTGTTCTATACCTTTCTTGAGTGGAAATACATATTTAATGGTGCCTTCTTTCATATCAATAATGGCACCAACGGTTCTAAGAAAAGGACTTCCCAAAGTAATAGGACAAGAAGTATTGCATTCAACATCCAAAACATAGAAATCAACAGGGACATTGTGAAAGGATACAGATGTCGCCTAGAGGGGGGGTGAATAGGCGTTTTAAAAACTTTTCCTAGATGGGCTTAACAAAAGCATAATTAAACTAGCGTTTACTTTGTCAAGCACAAAACCTAGAACAACTAGGGTTCACCTATGTGCACCAACAACTTATGCTAAGCAAGACAACCAACTATGTGATAGCTAGATATAGACTTCAAGCACGATGGCTATCACAAAGTAAAGTGCATAAGTAAGAGCTCGGGTATAGAGATAACCGAGGCACGCAGAGACGACGATGTATTACCGAGTTCCTCCCAATAATGGAGTACGTCTCGTTTGGAGAGGGGGTGGTATCAAACCACCAACGCCACAAAAGGCCTCCCTTATTCTCCGATGAATCTCACCCCAACGGGTTCGTTTCACCTCTTCCACTATACGACAACCTTCGAGGTGGAAGCCGGCACCTTTACAACGAGTTCGGGGCACACATCCACAACTTAATTGGAGGCTCCCGAATACAAGCAAGTTGTCAAACAATCAAAAACAAGCTTGTAAGAATCAAATCAACCAAAACAAGGCTTAGGGTTTCCAATGAAACCCTAGAGCAAGGGGCCCTCAAGTGAATGAGGGGGAAATGAAGATCTCTCTTGGTGAAGCTGTAGATCAAGGCCTCCTCCTGCGATTCCCCAAAGATCGGGGACTTTGGGTGGTTGGAGAGGGAGATCTTGGAGTTTTGGTGGCTCTCAAATGGTGTTCTTCTTTTTCTGGAACGAGCAGCTTGAGGTTGAAGAAGAGGTCCCCTATTTATAGGCCCACTGATTTCTGACCGTTTTTTGACCGTTGGAGAAGAGTCAGACCGGAGACTCCGGCCTGCACACCGGAGACTCCGGTCTACACCGGAGATTCTGGCCCATCTCTGGACCAGCCTTCGGACCACCAAACAGAATGACCCAGCCCTTCTGTGGGCCAAGTGGACCGGAGACTCCGGTCCAACCACACCGGAGACTCCGGTCAGGTGCTTGGACCGGAGACTCCGGTCAGTCTCTAGACCTTGCTCCGGACCACCAATCTGGCTGACCCAGATCTTCAACTTTGATCCACTCCGGAGACTTGTGGGGAAACTCCGGACCACACAGGAGACTCCGGTCTGAAAAACTCCGGACCACACCTGCCAGAGACAAAACTGATGGAAACAACAAAACTGTAACGATCATAACATTTGCATCCGGACTTCGATTGACCCGAAACCAATTTTGTTGGAAAGGGGGTGACAAGAGCTACCCAACAAAAAGTCGAAATATTGGATACCACCAAGAGAGAACATTTCATGTATTATGATGTGAGATACCTCTCTTGGTGAGAAACCGGAAAACGCTCCAAGATCAAAAACGCAATAAGGTATAAGGGGAAATCCGTTTTTGATGAACTAGAGCTTGTTATGAATATTACCACAAGCTCTAGGACCTCACATGGATAAGATCCAAATAACAACCAAGAAAGATGATGCCAAGAATGCAAAGGTTTGAGCTCTCTCTCCGAAGGATATGATCAAGTTAATCACTCGAGAGCCCCTCTTGATAGAACGGTTATCTATCCTACAAACCGGTCTCTCCAACTAGCACCACGAGACCGGTAAGAAGGAAACCCTATCAAGACCATACCTTTGCCTTGCGCATATTCAACTTGAGCTTGATGATGACGATCTACTCCACCTCAAGATGGAACACCTTTCTTGATTGGTTGCGCTAGCTTGGGGAAGACTTGCAAATTGCTCCCCATACTCCATTATGGTAGAGCTTCTATTTTGGGCATATCATATTCCCATATCCATGATCACCATAGGATGGCAAGCTTCAAGAAAATGATCTCTTCGAGATGACTCATCTTGAACTTGCACGTCATTTCTTCTTTCTTCATTATGTTGGTGTCTTGAAGGTACATAAGAGATATCACTCCAACTTTATTCTTCAAGACACACTTGCTATAGGCCCAACTCTTACTTGAACAATCTCCGAATCACTCATTGAAACCTTGGTCAACACTTGATCTTCTCTACTTTCTTCTTCTCCCAACCTTGAAGCCAACATATGGTTCAAGCATTGCCTATGGACAAATCCTACAAGTAAAACTCAATGCAAACATAAGTCCATAAAGATTGTCATTAATTACCAAAACCACACATGGGGGCACACATGCACTTTCACATAGGCATTGTTAACCATAATAAGAACATCATTAATACTCCCCATGAGTTTCTTTTTAGCATTATCATCAAGTGGGACATTTAAATAACAATCTTCAAATGGTGGCAAATCAAGCATTTCATAAATCTTTCTAGGCATAATAGAAACACTATTATCAAGATCACATAAAGCTTTGAGATCAAAATCATTCACTTTCATATTAATGATGGGTTCCCAATCATCTTCTAATTTCATAGGAATAGAAGCTTTATGTTTCATCTTTTCTTCTTTAATTTTTATGAGAGCATCAGTAATGTGTTTGTAAAGGCCATATTCATAGCACTAGCATTAGGACTTTTAGCAAGCTTTTGTAGGAACTTAATTACTTCAGAGATATTGCAACCATCAAGATCGAAATCATAATTATCATCTAAAGTAGTAGAGCTATTATTTCCCATATTTCGAAGAATTTCAGCATTTTTATTAGAAAAGGTTCCATTGGGTTTACTAGCTTCAACATTAGTGGTAGTGATAGTAGAAACACTAATATTTCTAGCAATTTCATCTTCTCTTTCCCACTTAGCATGCAATTCAGCTAATAGTCTAACATTTTCATCAATTCTAACTTGTATGGCATTAGTAGCTGCAAAGGGATTTTTAATAGTTTCAGGTTTATCGGCCATTTTATTAATCAAAGCGGATTGTGCTTCAGACAAAGATGATATATTTATTTCAGCATTAGAAAGTTTTAATTGCAAACTAGGAATTTCCCTATTTAAACTCTCAAGTTGATGACTAATATTTTTTAGAATAATATATTGTTCCTCCATTGTTTTAGTAAATAATTTATTTTGTTCATATTGCATTTGCATGAAGTTTTTAGTGGCTCTTTCAACTTCTAAAATCCTTCCTTCACTAGGTATTCTAGGTTTGCCATGATAACCATAAGTATTATTTGGAGGGTAAGGCCTATAATTGTTATTACCATAAGCATTGTTACCAAAATTATTGTTTCTTATAAAGTTCACATCAACTTGCTCTTCTTGAGCAACCAAGGAGGCTAAGGGAACATGATTTGGATCAATATGAGCTTTCCCATTAACAAGCATAGACATAATAACATCAATTTTATCACTCAAGGAAGAGGTCTCTTCAACAGAATTTACCTTCTTACCTTGTGGAGCACTCTCAGTGTGCCATTCAGAATAGTTAACCATCATATTATCCAGAAGCTTTGTTGTAGCACCCAAAGTAATGGTCATAAAGGTACCTCCATCAGCAAAATCCAGTAGATTTCTTGAAGAATAATTCAATCCTGCATAAAAGGTTTGGATAATCATCCAAGCAGTCAGTCCATGAGTGGGGCAATTCTTTACCAAAGATTTCATTCTTGCCCAAGCTTGAGCAACATGTTCATTATCAGATTGTTTAAATTTCATCATTTCACTTCTAATAGATATAATCTTAGCAGGAGGATAGCATTTTCCAATGAAAGCATCAATGCATTTAGTATTTTCCAATGAAAACATCAATGCATTTAGTCCAAGAATCAATACTATTTCTAGTTAGGGATTGCAACCATTCTTTAGCTTTTCCTCTCAAAGAGAAAGGATACAATTTAAGCTTAATAATATCCCCATCTATATCCCTATGCTTTTGCATCTCACAAAGTTCAACAAAGTTATTTAGATGAGCAGCAACATCTTCAGTACCAATACCAGAAAATTGTTCTCTCATAAAAAGATTGAGTAAAGAAGCTTTAATTTCAAAGAAAGTAGCTTCAGGAACAGGTGGAGTAATAGTTGTGCCCATGAAATCATTGTTGTTGGTTCTAGTGAAGTCAACTCATTTTTTGTGTTTTTAATAAAGAAGGCAAACTAGTACAACTAATATTTTTGTGTTTTTGATAAAGAAACAAGCAAACAAAAGCAGAAATAAACTAAGCAAAACAAATAAAACAAAGTAAAGAGATTGGTTATGAGGGACTCCCCTTGTGAAGATGTCCTTGACTCCCCGGCAACGGCGCCAGAAAAATAGCTTGATGGCCCAAAATATATCGAGCTCGTTGGGGAACCCCAAGAGGAAGGTATGATGAGCACAACATCAAGTTTTCCCTTAGTTATGAAACCAAGGTTATCGAACCAGTAGGAGCAAGGAAACACCTCCAAGGTCTTGTTTCCAACTTGGAATCCTACACAACACAACCACAGAACTTTGCCCCCAACATACAGTAAGGTTGTCAATCTCACCGGGTTTGCTGAAAACAAAGGATTAAACGTATTGTGTGGAAGTAATAGCTTGCAAAAAGTAAACATAAAATAGTAAATAGTTGTAGATTGATGGTAAAAGAAAGGAACGGGGTCCATAGTTCACTAGTGGTGATTCTCCTTAAGATAGATGACACGTTGGGTGAACAAATTACAGCTGGGCAATTGACAGACACCGAGAAAGCATACATGCATATACTAATCATCTTGAATCCTATGAGATTTGATTGGGCAATATAACATTATACATAGACCATAATCCAACTGCATCTATGACTAATAATCCACCTTCAGGTTATCATCCGAACCCCCTCCAGTATTAAGTTGCAAGCAACAGATAACTGCCTTAAGCATTGCGTGTAAAGTAAACAATACGATTGTTCTATGAACAAAGGATTGTTGTTTTCTCCCTAGTAGAAACAACACATCTAGTACCTTAGAGATTTATGTCACTTCCCCAGATTACTAGAGGCATCAACCCACTATCGAGCATAAATACTCCCTCTTGGAGTTGCTAGCATCTACTCGGCCAAGATATCTACTAACAACGGAGAGCATGCAAGATCACAAATAACAAAGACATAATAGAATCAATAATCCATCTGAAATAGCATCTCAATATCCATCGGATCCCCGCAAACTCAACATGTATGATTACAAATAGATGATCTTGATCATGAACGGAGCTCACAAGATCTAAACATGGTAGCACAAAGGATAAGAACCAACCATCTAGCTACTACATGGACCCATAGTCTAGGGATGAACTACTCACGCATCACACCGGAGGCTTGCATGGTGATGAAGAAGGCCTCCAGGGTGAATTCTCCCCTCCGGCAGGGTGCCGGGAACAGCTTTAGATCCCTCCCGATCTAGGGATGGAGATGGCGGCGACTACAGACTCTTTCGTGGAATTTTTGATCGGGTACTTAGGGTTTCTATATCGGAGGCATTTTATAGGCGAAATGGGAGGCCGAGGGGGTGCCATAGTCGGCCACACCACCCCCTGGTGCGGGCCAGGCCTGGCCACGTGGCCAGGTGGTGTGGGCGGCCCCTGGCCCCTCTCCGTCTCGTATTCTGGCTCCGTGTCCCCCTCGGTGAAATATCGACTTTGGCTTTTGTCCTGTCCAATTCCGAGAATATTCATTTTCTAACTTTCCTGGAACCAAAAACAGCTAAAAACAGGTAGTTGGCACTGTGGCATCTTGTTAATAGGTTAGTCCAAGAAAGCGTATAAAAATACTCCAAAGTGTGGACAAAACATAAGAAAGTAGATATAAAACAAGCATGGAACATCAAAAATGATAGATACGTTAGCAACGTATCATGCACCGCCATCTTTTGCCGCCCCGTGCCCAACGGAAGTCCCCTTCAGCTCCGCCTTGACGTGCCGGTCCTTCTGGCCAACGGAATCGACTCCACCCGTACGGAATCGTCCACAGCGACTGCGTCTCCCCAAACTCCGGCCGCCAGCGTCGTCGTCAATTGCCGCTGCTTCCGGCCACCCCGCTGCTTGCCGACCCCTCTGTTCGCCTTGTGGTGAGCTCCTGGTCCGGAAGGACCCCACCATCCTTTCCCTCTTGCTCTTTAGCTGCCTCCTGCCACGAGTCCGAGAGCATGGCCGCCGTACGTCTCACTCCGGTGACCAACAGCCAGTGTCACCACTGCTATTAGCTCTGTCTCGACGCGCTGATTCTAACACGCATACCCGCGTCGTCCCACAAGCCCTCAACCGCCGAGTCCTTCGCTGATCTGCGGCTCACCGCCGTGCTGGCATCATGTCGACGTCAGCATGACGTCAGCAGCATGTCGGTCAGCCTGGTCAAACCGGGCTAGGTTCCACCAGCCCATGTGGCCGTTGAGGTGGCATAGGTCCCCTCCGTCAGCCGCAGTGGGTAGACACAACACAAGTGAGAAAAGTCCCTAACCCCGTGGTGACGTCAGCCTGCACCTGAGCTGACGCAATAAAGTATAATAAATTAGTTTAATAATTTAGAAAGAGGTTTAAATCTTATAAAATTAATATCTAATTATTTATATGTTAGAAAAATATGTATAATATATCAAAATGTTCAGAAAAATGAGATCTTTACAATAGCTTCATCATCATGCATTGTTGAACAACTTTCATTGCAAGTTTAATTAGAAGAACTAATTGAACTCCCAAGGTGATTCCGGGGTCTCTCCTATATTAGGGTTTGCACCCCTCGGACGCCGCTTAAATTGCCAAGCATGCCTTAGGGTTCCATTTCAAGTGCTATTTAACTTGTCATATCATCATCCTTGCTTGAGCATTGCATCGATGCCATGTGTTCATTGTTTTCCCCTTTATTTCCGGTGTTTGCTTCTTCCCGGTAGAATACGATATCGAGATCGAGATCAAATATCGAGATCAACACCATCGAAGACGAACGAACAATACTTGACCAACTATAACTAATTCAAGTACAAGGCTTCTGAAGATCTATATCTGGGTATCAACAAACAAGGCAAGCATAGCCCCACCATTATACAATCCTATGATTTCGAAAGTATTTCATTCTTGCCATGATCCATACGATTCTACTATGGTCTTTTATCGATAGATAGAGTATCCTATCTATTGCATTACTCCCTTTGAGCTTATATTACCTGATCCACTGCTCCTAGCATAACTAGGTTTGGCTTGTGTGCACTGCTAGAGCTATTATCTGTGTCTTTCTTAGCCATGCTTAGCTGTCAGTGCTGGTTCATCTAGAAGATGTACCAAATGCAGAGAATCTAGTATGACAGGAGAACGAGGTATATTGATGATGTAACATCAGTGGTAAAGGTTAAACATTCTAAGGCTTGTATGGGAGGCCACGGTGGGATGTGGTTTTTGTAGTCCCATGCTCACCACCACTAGGAACCGAGTTCTTGCCTTTGGACCAAGACGAGTGTACAGCCACACGGGGCTTGGGAACCCCTCCACTGATTAACTTGCCTAGTAGATTCCATGAGTCACATAGTTCGGGCATTCTATTCAACATATGCATAGAAAATGTTTTGAAAGGTTTGGCGGGTGAAAGTGCATAATAATAGGTAGGTAAGCATGGTCGGGGTTGCTTGGGGTCGATGGAGACCCTGGTAAACCAACCTCGACTCACATCTCTAGGGACCGGCTTCGGGACTTGACCCATTACGGCGGAACCCTCCTTAGTGTGTGACTCATGGTATCGGCGAAAGCAAGGTAAAGGTCATGTGCAACCACCCTCTGTCGGCCTTCCAAGGATGAGGGCTTATCTAGTGGCATTAAGAGTCGGTTGGTACGTGTGGGTAAAGTTGTACACCCCTACAGGGTTAAATCTTTTCAAAAAGTCATGTTCACAGTTATGAACGCTTGGTGACCAAATTCTAAGATCATAGAGAACTATAACCTAATCATAAAACTTGGCAGTTCAACATGTGCTTAAGGATGCTTCCTCATGGGTACGAGGGGTGATCCTAGCTGTGAGATGAGGATTACTTTGGTGGATATCAAAAGATGATGATAAATTCTTTGGAGATGTCACTCTCTTATCCCCTTTTAAAATATTCTGATTAGACGAGCTTCTTCTTCTCCCTCTTGTTTTATAAACAAAGATGGCTTTATGCAAAATAACCCCACCAGCCATAAATCTTGCGAGTACACCCTATACTCACCCTTGCTTTGTTGATACTTTTTTAGCAGAGTAAGTGTTCCCCTGAAGATGAGTTCTGTACGACATCGACACCGATGAGTAGCTTGGGGTTCCCGGCCGGCAGCCTAGAATCTATGGGCTGGGACGTCATCGTTATGCTTCAGGCCTCTTAGGCCATTTCTTAAGTTTGCTATACTTAATAGCATAATTTGCCTTCCGTTGTTTGATGTTTGTGGTCAATGACCTCTGCTTGTAATATTTTGGTTTTTCGCTCAGTTATCAGCTTGATGTAATAATTTTTGTGTCGTAGGGTTACTGTTGTGTTACCGATTTCTCACTAGATATCCTCGAGGTCTAGGTTAAGCTTATGTCAGGCAAAGGTCTACATTTGTTTAACCCTAACCTCGGGGGTGTCACAGTTTTGGTATCAGAGCAGTACCGACCGTAGGAAAACCTTGCTACTGGTCGATGTTGAGTCTAGTGTTTGTAAAAACTATTTTAAAGCTGAAAATTATTTGCGAAAACTATAGTATCCTTCTTTTTCTCCTTATCTAGTATCGCTCTTAACTCTGGGTCATCTTACCTTGTGTTGATTTTGAAAAATCTTGATACCTCTTCTAGTCTTTCAAAGCTTAGGTGCCTTCTATGCATGTCGTTTCTCAACCAGTTGACCTAGTGTTGAGTTCTCTAGAGCCGTGTGTGTTGTGAGTTCCTTGTTCCCCTTTGCTCTGCTTCAAACAAGAGATTCCTTTCTATCATGATATCTCTATTCTATGGGCCCACAATATTATATTATAGGATCCATAGTGTTCTGTTCTAGGCTTTGAGGTTTCCTTTTTCTTCGTATGCCTCCTTTTTATTTGTTTGCGTGCTTTGGAAATTGTTTCTTATTTTGGAAGCTACCTCGTGGTTACTAACTTGCAGGGTATGTTGTGTCACTCAAGTAATAGTTACTCCTTTCTCGAGTTTTAACCCTTGGACTTGAACCGAAGATCCCAGATTGTGCTGGATTCTGGTGTTACGAATCTTGTACATGAAGTTGATCTTTAACCCAAGGTCCATTCCGTTGTCCTCTATTGTTAATGTTTATACATTGCCTTAGGATGGCTAGTATTACAATTCTAGCCTTCAATCTTGTGGTCTTTGTCGCGATTGAATTTCGACAATTAAGGACTTCCCCTACCACATGCTATGGCATGTGTTCTTTAATGGAACCAAATAGATCACGACAAGAGTACTTCTCATGAGTCTCATATCTATACTCGCGACTCTGCCACACGTTCCCCTCTCTGCATTGGTTTTCGGAAGATTGTTAATCTATGCATCCACATCTCGAGATTCTATCCTGAGCATGTTCATTTTCCCTTGTTGTTTCCGACCTTTGTCTACAAAGTTGGTAGCCAAGTAGTAATGTGCATTGGTGTCTTCCGATGCAAGATATACTTGTGGTCCGTCAAGACAAACCATTTTGGGATGTCAGGAGAAACAAACTCCAATACCTCGTCATTTCTAGGACCAGGTCAAAGTGTTGTAAATCCGCAGATTAAGAGGAATGATTAGCTTCTATCTGTTCTATCTTAGGGTGTCACACTCCTTTATACTAAGAGGTCATGCGAGTTTTGATGACCCACAAGTATAGGGGTGTATCTCAGTATTTTCGATAAGTAAGAGTGTCGAACCCAACGAGGAGCAGAAGGTGCTGGCTAGTGTTATGGATCAGGAATTCTCTGCAAATACTTAGCAAACGGATTTTTAGGGGTTTTCGATAAAGCAAGTAAACAAAGTACCAGTAAAAAAAAGACAGTAGGAATAAATGCAGCAAGTGGCCCAATCCTTTATGCAGCAAAGGACAAGCCGGTTGTATTTCTTAAGATGACCAAACGTTCTCGAGGACACATGGGAAGACTGTCAAGTGCTTTCGCTTCATATAGTCGATTAATCTTCTTTAGCTTGCTAAGTGTTGTGTGGGTGAACCTGTGCTAATGTACCGCCCCATCCAAGACTAATACATACTTGTGATTATACCCCTTGCAAACATCCGTAAGTACAAGAAAGTAATTAATGTAGAAACCTAACCACAGCTTTAAACTCTAAGACCCTTACGTCCCTTGTGCAATGGTTTCCTAACGGGGGTTCAGGTTTCTGTCACTCTGGTAACCCCTACAATTAGTAGCCAAATACACAATGCATTCCCCTAGGCCCTTATAGGTGAAGTGTCATGTAGTCGGCGTTCACATGACACCACTAGAAGAAGTACACCACAACTTAAATAACAATCTATTGAATCTTTCTCAATGCAACTCCACTACTAACAGCAAGACTTCTCCCATGTCCTCAAGAACAAAATGAACTACTCACAAGACATCATATGGATCATGATCAGAGATGGAATAATGATGTATAACAATATGAACATAAACAATAATTCAATGGTTCACTCAATAGCATCAACTATAAAGAGTAATCAACAGCGGGAAAGTTTCCCCTATGAACTATGCAAGATTCAACCCAATTGTTACATCAATATGGAGATGGTGATGAGGGTGCTGATGGTGGTGATGATGATGATGGTGATCTCGATGAAGTCCAGCTTGATGGTGGTGTTGATGGCGACGACCTCCCCTCTCCGGGAAGGAATTCCCTCGGCAGAAATCTATCTGCCGGAGAGATCTTTCTCTCTCGGTGTTTTCCGCCCCGCAGAGGCGGAGGAATCTTTCTGTGGTCACTCCCCGAGTCTTAGGGTTTCGTGAGGATGATATACGCCAGAGGAGAGAGGCTGGAGTGGGCCAGGGAGGCCACACCACCTCCAGGCGTGGCCTAGGCCTACCCGCGCCATGGGGTGGTGTGGGCCCCCCTGTGGCCCACCTCCACTCCATCTTTTGGCATCCTTAGTCTTCTGGAAAAATAGGATTTTCCGTATATTTTCCCGGATTTTCTGATCTTCGCGAATTTTGCCTCCAAACAGCACCTTTTCCATCAGAATCCTGACTGCAGCGGTCCATGCTCCAAAAGTCATCAACCATGCAAAAATAGATGAAATAACATAAGTATCACCTTTCAATACAAAATATATCAATGAATAATAGTGAATTAAGACATAGAATAGTGATGCAAAATGGACGTATCAACTCCCCCAAGCATAGACTTCGCTTGTCCCCAAGCGAAACTGAGCTCAATAAACATGGCCTCAGGTTTATGGAGTGAAGAGTCGATAAAAGAATACGGACAAGAAGCATCACATTCATCAAATACATAGATCATAATAGAAGACAACTCACTATCATATAACTCAACTTGCAATGAGTAAAGGAAACACAATAAAGATACATAAAGTGAATCATAATTGGTAAAAGCAAACTTAGCTCTTGGTCGAAGAATAGTTGATAATTTGCTGGAGTTCACAAATAGCTGGTTTTCAATGATAGCTTTCAAAGTAGTAAACATCATGATAAGAGCAATGTGCAAAACAAGGAACATGAGAAACATGATTGAAAAAAACATCATATGAATGAATGAAACACATCAACTCAAAATACTTGTTGAGATAGAAGGGAATAGGTTTACTGACTCAACTACAAAGTAAAAGAAAGGGCCCTTCGCAGAGGGAAGCAGGGATTGCAAGTCTCATAAAGAGCTCCCAAAAATTGTGATACTTACTAGCTTTCAGCTCTCATTGCCCCTATCATAGGCATCTTTTGGTGATTAAGGTTAAAGTGACACAACTAAGAGGATATGCTTGACAAGTTATAAGTTGAAATCCCATGCCCCTTACTTATGAGTACCGATCCTCATGCTACTCAACTTCAGTCACGAGCAAGCTCTTGTCATTGTAAATACACACGTATCATTGAGAACCGCCAACGGGGTACCCCTTGCACATGACACAGGAGCTATCCCATAATCAAAATGACAAGGCAAGCAGACAGTGAGCATCTCGGCGATCTTTTTATTTGCTATTTGCATAGGTTTTTATTGAGGATGCTTCATAGAATGCTCACTATAGTTATGCTGCAAGTTTCCACCATGATTAGGCATGGCTTAGGCTAGCGGCCCAGGCGTTTCTCTAACACACATATAAACTCCATGATCTTACAAGTTCCACTTTTATTTCACACCGCCGGGATCCATAAGCAAAAGAACATGATATCAACTAGGTACAAGTACCAATGAAGTGTTGAAAGCGGTCCCCATGATACATGGTTCGGCTAACTTCAACTCATAAAGCGCAAGCATATACGCAACAAAGAAGGACCCAATGGTTCAAGTTATTTAATGCAAGAAAGTAAAGTGTGCCATCAAGTTCGTGAGAGCTTTAATCACTAATTTTCACATAACAAGTTTAATTTGGGAGGTAGATAAAACAAGAATTTACTTGGAATAGCAATAATGCTACTAGGTAGGTATGGTGGACACAAATGGCAAAGGTTTTGGTTTGAAGGAGTGGATACACGAGAAGAATACCCTCTCAGTACAGGTTTTTGGCTAGCAAGGCTGGGTAGCAAGTACAAGAGTTGAAGGAAACAAACAAACATACAAGTGATAAAGACAAACATGCAATCTTACTTGGAAGCACAAAAGATCTTAACTAGAGAATACTAGACTTATGAGCAAATCAAGAAAGAAGGATGATGAAATTATTTTTCTCTAGAGTACTTCTATCTTTTTCTTTTCAACTCTCAAAAAGGTGTTGCTACTGACCGAGCCAGGTTTGGCAAAACCAACTAAATTAACTCAATGATCCCAAAGTGATACCAATACTAACAACAAGATCAATCATATAACCACGAATTGAAAACTAACATAAGCTATGCAAAAGAGTGGATGATAGAACTTCTCATTTATATTCCATAATGGAAACTCGCACCAAGGGATACAAATCTAACGAGAGAGGGGACACTTCCATAATGCAAACCATACTACATAATAACTCCTCTGTTCATGATATGACTCTACTAATAAGGTAAAAAGATAGAAGATAGTGATATGATACTGCGGCACTCCCCCAAGCTTCGAACAAACCAAGGGGATGCCAAACCTGATGACGAATTACTCCTTCGGTGGTGGTGGTATCCTCTCGATGAGCTCTTTGATTAGTTTACCAAAGTCCTCAATCTAGAAGGTGAGAGTACGAATCAACTCCGAGTTGTGCTCAATACGGCCCATAATCATTTCAGTTTCTTGATCCTAGCTCTTGTGATTCTTTTTTCCATTCTTCCCACTTGGAGTCTTCTTTTCCTGCATGGTTATGGGTAAAGGTATGGAAGGTATTCTTGGTGTTCGAAGAAGGTGTCCGTGGTGCCAAGCGGTGACGCGGAGGCTTCCCTCTAGTTGACATCCGTGCAGTCCTTCTGATCCTGCCAAGGTTCACCACCACTCCAATGCTTGCAATGGTAGTGCCGGTATGCGGATGTTGGCTTTGCTCCTCTTCACCTTCACTCTTGATCTCCTTCTCCTTCCCGGGGTCTTGGAGGTCTTCCTCCATGGGCTCCTTCCCTTTATCCTTGGCGGACACCATTGTGCTTCTAAACCTTCAAAGAGTATGTCCTGATAGAAACAGATCGAAACAAAAACACGGCGAAAACACGATATACAGACCTCGGGGGATCCGGGGGGTTATATATATTACGAAGTTTCATGTCAAAAGGAAAGTACTGGGAGAAAATGAGTCGGAGGCGGAGTCCGGAGTGGCCACACCACCTGGTGGCGCGGCTAGGGTGGGCCCGCGCCACAGGGTGGTGTGAGCCACCCTGGATCCGTTTCCGTCCCTTTTTCGCTTTGTAGCATTCCTTATTGACTGAAAACTACAAAAATATAGTTGGATTGTGTTTTCGCGGAACTTTTCTTACCAGAACTGTTACCCAGTTGGAAACGGACTATGCAGGTCTCTGAATTTGGTATCTAGTAGATTCTTCCGGATTCATCACTTGAATAACATCAATATCTTCATCTTCATACACTTATTACTTGAGTCATAAAACCCGTCTCTTCCTTATTACACCATCATCTCCACTACCTGGAAATTTCTTTCACACAAAACATCACACGGTTCTTATTAGCAACATTAGTATAAGTGAAGTGATAAAACCTTTTGAGTCCAACTTCAACTGAAAACCATCACAACAAAAGCTACTGTAGCAACTCCTTCCGAAAACCCAAGAAGAATTCAAAAAGGAAATCAAATAAAGAAGCAAATGCAAGATTGGCAAAATCTGTCAAAACAGACCAGCAGGTAAAGATCAATTTTTTCGAAAATCTTAGGTTGCTCAAATAAAAAAGTGCAAAACTAACATAAGTTAAATAACAACCTGGGGCAGAAGCACAAAAAATATAGCTCAATCCGACATACAGAGATCTCTCACGAATTTTTACGGTGAAGCACAAAAATCTGTTTCGGAACAACAACTTCCCCAAATATTACTTCTCTCTCATTAGAGGTTGATCTTGACACAAAAACCAAACAAAACGGATAAGGAGCGGTTATTACTGAAGTAATAACTTCCAAGACTCAAAGAAACAAAAACAAACTAAAAGCAAAAACAAATTGGGTTGTCTCCCATAAAGCTCTTTCTTTATAGCCATTAAGATGGGCATGATAATTTTGAAGAAGCTCTCATAGGGATATGGATTGAAGTGAAAGAGAGCATTAAGAAGAAAAAACACACACACATTTAAGTCTAACCCACTTCCTATGCAAGGGGATTTTTTAAACAAACAAGTTATTGAAACCAGAGGCAACTTGCATAAGAAGGCAAAAGAAGTGCAACATAAAATCTTTCAGCATAAAACGAGGAAACTTGATATTATTGAGATGCATAAGAACACTTTTCCCTCTCTCATAGTAGCTTTTAGTATCATGCATAAACTTAACAATATAGCTATCACAAGGACCATCATAGCAATGATCACTTATTCTAACAGAAAACACGGGAATATTAGCTCTCATAACACTACTTTGTGAAACAATATTAGAGGTATCCTTACAAAGGATAGGGTGTCCCTCTTTTTCATATTTAGTAACAAAGTCTTTCACATTTGCTATTATAGGTTCATCAACCATTTGTTTATCAGGTTCAATAGCTTTATTCATACTTTCATTAACCATACTAGCCATCATAGAATGTTCCTTTACCTTAACTGGAAAAGGCATTTTCTCAATATAAGGTTTAGGTAAAACATGATTAGCAGTATAAACTTCAGTATTTCTCGCAGGAACACTCTTAACAACATCTTTATAAGGTTCATGATACTTATTCCACTTCTTTTTAGGCACTTCAATGTAGGAAGCAAAAGCCTTAAAATAAGAAGCAATAGCTTGAGAGTCTAGACCATAAGCATTTTTAATATTTTGAAAGTCATCAGTTCCCATAAAAGATTCAATGCATTCATAATCATAATTTATACCTGACTTTCTACCTTTTTCATTCTCCCAAGCTTCAGCATTGTCTTGAATACGGTCTAGAAGGTCCCATTTAGCTTCTTCTTCCATGCGAGTGAATGATCCAGCACAAGAAGCATCCGATAAATCTTTATCATGTAGAGGGAGCCTTGCATAAAAGTTGTTGATAATAATATTGTTGGGGAGCTCATGAATGGGACATTTGAGCATTAGTAACTTCAATCTCCCCCAAGCTTGAGCTGTACTCTCTCCATCAAGAGGCCAAAAGTTATATATTTGATTCCGATCTTTATGAATCTCACAAGGAGGATAAAACTTTGAATAAAAGAGAGGCACTATTTCCTCCCATTCCAGAGCTTGACCATTCTTCAGCAGCTTATACCATTCCTCAGCTCTTCCTTTCAGTGATAATGAGAATAACTTCTTCTTAACTCGATCTATAGTAATACCTGCACACTTGAACAACCCGCATAATTCGTGTACAAAGAGTAAATGATCACCGGGATGGACAGTTCCATCCCCAACATAGTAGTTATCCATAACACGATCAATAATTATTGTAGGTATTTTGAAAACAACTTTCTCAGCAGTTGGTGGCTTATCTACTACCTTAGTAGTGGTAGTAGCATTACCAAATAAGAAACTCAGCGAATTATCCATAACGAAAATAAAGCAACTAGCAGAAGTAAACAATACTCACATTAGAAGTTTCCTTTACTAGTTCCACTCTCCAATAGCGCTTCACTCCCCGGCAATGGCGCCAGAAAATAGTCTTGATGACCCACAAGTATAGGGGGTGTATCGCAATATTTTCGATAAGTAAGAGTGTCGAACCCAACGAGGAGCAACCGGTGCTGGCTAGTGGTATGGATCAGGAATTCACTGCAAATACTTAGCAAACGGATTTTTAGGGGTTTTCGATAAAGCAAGTAAACAAAGTACGAGTAAATAAAAGACAGTAGGAATAAATGCAGCAAGTGGCTCAATCCTTTATGCAGCAAAGGACAAGCCGGTTGTATTTCTTAAGATGACCAAACGTTCTCGAGGACACATGGGAAGACTGTCAAGTGCTTTCACTTCATATAGTCGATTAATCTTCTTTAGCTTGCTAAGTGTTGTGTGGGTGAACCTGTGCTAATGTACCGCCCCATCGAAGACTAATACATACTTGTGATTATACCCCTTGCAAACATCCGTAAGTACAAGAAAGTAATTAAGGTAGAAACCTAACCACAACTTTAAACTCAAAGACCCTTATGTCCCTTGTGCAATGGTTTCCTAACGGGGGTTCAGGTTTCTGTCACTCCGGCAACCCCTACGATTAGTAGCCAAATACACAATGCATTCCCCTAGGCCCTTATAGGTGAAGTTTCATGTAGTCGACGTTCACATGACACCACTAGAAGAAGTACACCACAACTTAAATAACAATCTATTGAATCTTTCTCAACGCAACTCCACTACTAACAACAAGACTTCTCCCATGTCCTCAAGAACAAAACGAACTACTCACAAGACATCATATGGATCATGATCAGAGATGGAATAATGATGTATAACAATCTGAACATAAACAATAATTCAATGGTTCACTCAATAGCATCAACTACAAAGAGTAATCAACACCGGGAAAGTTTCCCCTATGAACTATGCAAGATTCAACCCAATTGTTACAGCAATATGGAGATGGTGATGAGGGTGCTGATGGTGGTGATGATGTTGATGGTGATCCCGGTGAAGTCCAGCTTGATGGTGGTGTTGATGGCGACGATCTTCCCTCTCCGGGAAGGAATTCCCCCGGCAGAAATCTGTGTGCCGGAAAGATCTTTCTCTCTTCGTGTTTTCCGCTCCGCAGAGGCGGCGGAATCTTTCTGTGGTCGCTCCCCGAGTATTAGGGTTTCATGGGGATGATATACGCCAGAGGAGAGAGGCTGGAGTGGGCCAGGGCGGCCACACCACCTCTAGGCGTGGCCTAGGCCTGCCCGCGCCATGGGGTGGTGTGGGCCCCCTGTGGCCCCGATGTCTACGCACTTCTATTCTTGTAGACACTTGTTGGGCCTCCAAGTGCAGAGGTTTGTAGAACAGCAACAAGTTTTCCCTTAAGTGGATCACCCAAGGTTTATCGAACTCAGGGAGGAAGTGGTCAAAGGTATTCCCTCTCAAGCAATCCTGCAATCAAGATACAAGAAGTCTCCTGTGTCCCCAACACACCCAATACACTTGTCAGGTGTATAGGTGCACTAGTTCGGCGAAGAGATAGTGAAATACAAGTGGTATGGATAATTATAAGTGGTAACGGTGATAGAAAATAGTTTGATGGCGTGGAAAAGACTAAAGGCAAACTGAAATAAAGATGGAAGCAAGCAAACATGTAACATATCTAATAGCATACGGTGTTTCAATGCTTAGAAACAAGGCCTAGGGATCATACTTTCACTAGTGAACACTCTCATATAAATATCTTCTCTCATGATACTACTCTTAACTACTCTCCGGTTGAACACTCTAATCGATGGTAGGGTTATAACAGCACACCTCAAAGTAAGCCTTTCCCATCTAGAAAACCCCACACTATCACCTTGAGTACTAGATAGGTCCAACAAACACCACAATTTCATAAAGACATCCAACTCCAAATATAACTCATAACAAGTATTTGTAATCTCTAGCCTAAGTGCCACCATGGTGAGCACGCTCTCACTTTCACATACATGGGGAGAGCAGAGATCTATTAAGCACTTGAGTAGCAAGGTAGATCTACTAGATTACAAAGCTCATGATCACAATATGATCATGCATAGAGAGAGAGATGAACACATAGCTACTGGTAGAACCCTTAGCCTCGAGAGAGAAATACTCCCTCCTCATCATGGGAATCAGCAATGGTGATGGAGATGGCGGTGGAGATCGATGGAGATGGCTCCGGGGGCACTTCCCCGTCCCGGCAGGGTGCCGGAACAGAGACTTTCTGTCCCCCGAATCTCCCCTTCGGTGGCGGCGGAGCTGCGGAACTTTCCGTGGCTGGAGGCTTGACTATCTAGGGTTTATGTCTCGGGAGTCTTCTTATAGGCCAGAGGGCAAGGTCGGTGGGCGGCCAGGGGTCCCACACCATGCCCTGGCGCGGCCTGGGGGGACCCGCGCCTAGGGGTGGTGTGGCCACCCTATGGCCCCTCTCCGACTCTCCTTCTGGCTCTGTGAGTCTTCCGGGAAAATAGTAACTTTGGCTTTTGTCCCGTCCAATTCCAAGAATATTCATTTTCTGACTTCCTGGAACCAAAAACAGCAGAAAACAGGCAACTGGCACTGTGGCATCTTGTTAATAGGTTAGTCCAAGAAATCATATGAAGAGTACTCCAAAGTGTGGACAAAAAATAAGAAAGTAGATAAAACCAAGCATGGAACATCAAAAATTATAGATACATTTGCAATGTATCACCATCCCCAAGCTTAACTCCTGCTCGTCCTCGAGTAGGTAAGTGATAAAAAGAAAGAATAATTTTTGAGGTGACATGCACCATGATAAACTTGATCAAAGTATTTGTAAAACATGCAAAGCTGGGATCATAGTACTTCAATCATAACATGAAAGACAAAGTTCTAGCAATAAGACAAAGAAACTATGATGCAACATGAAAAGGCACGAACAAAAGATTCATGAATAACAATGCTTTGCAAGACGTTTGTTTGTTTCACATAAATAAAACATAGCATAATAGTATTCAGCTTGTCCCTCATAGAGTAGCAAATATAAATGCATAGGACACCTTCAAAGTTCATAAGAGTGACTAGATACAAATAGTTTAGAACAAGCAATATCAAGTTATGCATCAAACAACTAGTCTTGGGACAATGCACATAGAACTAAAAATGGCCACTATGCTCTCAAAGTAGGTGCATAAAGGTAGAAGGTGGAGACTCAATATAATGGTGGAAGAAAAGCCTTTGTAAAAGGAAGTAGGGATTCAAGTCCCATAAAGAGCTTCCAAAAATTATGGTACTTATAGCTTTCAGATCTCATTGTCCCTATCATAAGCATCTTCAAGTGATTAAGGTTAAAGTGAACAAACTATGGTGTACATGGTTGACGAAGTATAAGTCAGAAATCTCATGTCCCTTGTATACGAGGGCCGCTCCTCATGCTACTAAAGTTTAGTCACCGGTAAGTTCTTGTCATCGTAAGTACATGTGTATCATAGAGAACCGCCAACGAGGTACCCCTTGCCCGATGATACGGAAGAATCCCCATATCAAAATGACAAGGCAAGCAGACAACGAGCATCTCATCATTCTTCTTATTTACCATGGGAATATGGTGCTTTTTTCTCTCTTTCCTCTTTTCATAGTATCTCCTTTTTTTCTTTTCTCTTTTTTCTCAATATAGGACTCTTTTTTTATAAGAAGAATGCTTCATAGACAGCTCATTATGGTTACGCTGCAGGTTTCCACCATGTCAGCATGGATTAGACCAGCGGCCCAGGCGTTTCTCTAACACATATACATAACTCCATGGACTTACAAACTCCCCTTTCATTTCACATCGACGACATCCATATACAAAAGAGCATGATATCAACTAGGTACAAGTACCAAGTGCAATGTTGAAAGCGTTCCCCATGAAAGCATGGTTCTGCTAATTCCCAACAAATAAGTGCAAGCATATACAACATAGAAGACACAATGGTTCAAGTTTATTAAGGGCAAGTAAATTAAAGTGTGCCATCAAGTTCGTGAGAGATTTAATCACTAGTTTTCTCATAACAAGTGGAAGGTCAACAAAAGCATGAATGTACTTGGAATAGCATAAGCTAGTAGGTAGGTATGGTGGACTCTTTGGAATAACTTGGTTTAGGGAGTCGGATGCATGAGTGGAACTCATACTTTGTTGTGGAGGCTAGCAAAAGACTGGGAGCGACAAACTAAGAGAGCAATAATGGCCATAATCATGCAGAGCGACAAAACATCATTGATCAAAGCATAGAGTGATACTACAAATTGAAAACTAAAGGATCATAAAGGCTTATGGTGACTTGAGATAGTAATAACATGGTGTGAGCATGCGCCAAGTCAACCCAAATAAAGCATCAAAGGAGAAAGCACTATACTATGCTTTAATATGCTAAAACAACGCATGATTCATCCAAGGCACATTAAGCAATCTTAATTGTTTATAACAAGTCATGCTACAGCAAAGAATACTAAGCATAAAGCAAAAACAATATCAAGCATGGCATGACAAAGCATAGGCCACTGTCAAAAACAAGCTCTCTTTACCACTTAAGCATGAGCATTCCTACTCTTTTCCAATCCAAACCAAACTATTTGAAATAACTCACAAAGATGATAATAAATAAAGATCAGTGAGCTTGTCTCACAAATCCACAAAGAAGAACTAAAAATTTCTAAGCTGAAAGCACGAGAAAACTAAGGCTAAACACGGTGCTAGCAAAAGAGAACACTCACAGAACAATAAGAATGAAAACTAGAGTGTTCTAGGCAATGAAAACGGAGCATGTCTCTCTCCAAAAGAAGTGTGTTGGGATCCAACCAACTTATTCAAGCAAACTAAAACTAAAAACAAAAACAAAGACGCTCCAAGAACAACACAACTGTGCATGAAACAATAAAAATGAAGTGTTTGGAAGAAACCTGAGATTTTTATTGATGAAGAAGGGGATGCCTTGGGCATCTCCAAACTTTGACGCTTTTACTTCTTGGATATTTATTTGGGTGACACGCGTGGCATCCCCAAGCTTGAGCTTTAGTCCATCCTTCATCTCATTACTCGTTCCTTCCATACACCTGAAATTTTTCCTTCATACAAAATTTCACACAATCTTTATTAGCAACATTAGTGCACTCAAGATAATAAGTCTTTTGGTTCAGTTCTAACACCAATAAAACTTCATTAAAACACTAGATACTGTAGCAATTTCCTCAAAAATCTCAATTCCCCAAAATAACTCAAAAAGGAACCAACAAGAAGCAAATGCAAATAATGGCAGAAATCTGTCAAAACAGACCAGCAGGTAAAGACGATTTTTTACGAAGACCTTCTGTTGCTCAAATCACAAAGTGTTGAACTAAATAAAGTTAGTTAACAACCTGGTTCAGAAGGACAAAAAATTACAGATCAATCCGACATACATATCTCTCTCACGAATTTTTACGGTGAAGCACAAAAATCTATTTCGGGACAACAACTTTCTCAAGCATTACTTCTCTCTCATTAGAGGTTACTCTTGGCACAAAAAGCAAATAAAAAGGATAAGGAGCGGTTATTACTGAGGTAATAACTTCCAAGACTCATCTAAAACTTTTGGGTTATCTCCCAATAAGTACTTTTCTTTAATGCCTTTAAGTTAGGCATGATAGTTTGAGAAGATGCTCACATAAAAAATATGAATTGAAGTAAAAGAGAGCATCAAGAAGCAAATTCAAAGCATATTTAAGTCTAAACAACTTCCTATGCATAGGAATCTTGTAAAGAAACAAGTCATGAAAGCACAAAGCAACAAGCATAGTAAAGCAAAACAAGTGCAACTTCAAGACTTTCCATATACAGAGGGGAAACTTAATATTATTGGGATACATAAAACCATGTTTCCCTCTCTCATAATAACTTTCACTAGCATCATGAGTAAAATTAACAATATAACTATCACATAAAACATTCTTATCATGAGCCACATGCATAAAAGAATTAATACTCTCCACATAAACATAGTCATTCTTATTAATTGTAGTGGGAGAAAATTCAACAAAATAGCTATCTTTATTATTCTCATCACCATAATCATCAAATATAGGAGGCATATTGTAATCATAATAAATTTTCTCCTCAATAGTAGGTGGACTGAAAATAACATATTCATCATTGTAATCATCATATATTGGAGGTTTGGTATCATCATAAGCAATAGAATAGCTATCTTCCGAAGCTGGGGAACTAAAAAGATCATTTTCATAGGAACTAGCTTCCCCAAGCTTAGACTTCTCCATAGCAATAGTAATAATGGTGTCCAAAGAATTCATACTAACAACATTGCTATTAGCATGCAAATAAAGTTCCATATGTTTTTTAATTTTCTCTTTAAACACTTCATGTCCTAACTCAAGATAAGTACTAGAAAGCTCTCTAATTTTGTTGTTGTTTTCCATTAAGCCTAACTAGTGAAAACAAGAAACAAAAAGACAAAATTGCAGAATCTAAAGGAAATAACTTTGAGTACTCACACTAGAAAATAGGCGTATGCCGTGGGAGGTTCTTCTTCTTTAATCCTCCGGTGTGAATACCTTTTACCTTACCTCCCCAGCAACGGCGCCAGAAAATAGCTTGATGTCTACGCACTTCTATTCTTGTAGACAGTTGTTGGGCCTCCAAGTGCAGAGGTTTGTAGAATAGCAGCAAGTTTTCCCTTAAGTGGATCAAGGTTTATTGAACTCAGAAGGAGGAAGTGGTCAATGGTATTCCCTCTCAAGAAATCCTGCAATCAAGATACAAGAAGTCTCTTGTGTCCCCAACACACCCAATACACTTGTTAGGTGTATAGGTGCACTAGTTCCGCGAAGAGATAGTGAAATACAAATGGTATGGATAATTATAAGTGGTAACGGTGATAGAAAATTGTTTGATGGCGTGGAAAAGACTAAAGGCAAACTGAAATAAAGATGGAAGCAAGCAAACATGTAAAAGATCTAATAGCAACGGTGTTTCAATGCTTATAAACAAGGCCTAGGGATCATACTTTCACTAGTGAACACTCTCATATAAATATCTTCTCTTTATGATACTACTCTTAACTACTCTCCGGTTGAACACTCTAATCGATGGTAGGGCTATAACGGCACACCTCAAAGTAAGCCTTTCCCATCTAGAAAACCCCACACTATCACCTTGAGTACTAGATAGGTCCAACAAACACCACAATTTCATAAAGACATCCAACTCCAAATATAACTCATAACAAGTATTTGTAATCTCTAGCCTAAGTGCCACCATGGTGAGCACGCTCTCACTTTCACACACATGGGGAGAGCAGAGATCTATTAAGCACTTGAGTAGCAAGGTAGATCTACTATATTACAAAGCTCATGATCACAATATGATCATGCATAGAGAGAGAGATGAACACATAGCTACTGGTAGAACCCTTAGCCTCGAGAGAGAACTACTCCCTCCTCATCATGGGAATCAGCAATGGTGATGGAGATGGCGGTGGAGATTGATGGAGATGGCTCCGGGGGCACTTCCCTGTCCCGGCAGGGTGCTGGAACAGAGACTTTCTGTCCCCCGAATCTCCCCTTCGGTGGCGGCGGAGCGGCGGAACTTTTCGTGGCTGGAGGCTTGACTATCTAGGGTTTATGTCTCAGGAGGCTTCTTATAGGCCAGAGGGCAAGGGCGGTGGGTGGCCAGGGGTCCCACACCATGCCCTGGCGCGGCCTGGGGGACCCGCGCCTAGGGGTGGTGTGGCCACCCTATGGCCCCTCTCCGACTCTCCTTCTGGCTCTATGAGTCTTCTGGGAAAATAGTAACTTTGGCTTTTGTCCCGTCCAATTCCGAGAATATTCATTTTCTGACTTCCTGGAACCAAAAACAGCAGAAAACAGGCAACTGGCACCGTGGCATCTTGTTAATAGGTTAGTCCAAGAAATCATATGAAGAGTACTCCAAAGTGTGGACAAAACATAAGAAAGTAGATAAAACCAAGCATGGAACATCAAAAATTATAGATACATTTGCAATGTATCAGGCCCACCTCCACTCCATCTTATGGCATCCTTAGTCTTCTGGAAAAATAGGATTTTCCGTATATTTTCCCGGATTTTTTGATCTTCGCGAATTTTGCCTCCAAATAGCACCTTTTCCATCAGAATCCTGACTGCAGCGGTCCATGCTCTAAAAGTCATCAACCATGCAAAAATAGATGAAATAACATAAGTATCACCTCTCAATACGAAATATATCCATAAATAATAGTGAATTAAGACATAGAATAGTGATGCAAAATGGACGTATCAAGTTTCTTGACCCTTAATGAAGTGATGCTCTTACATATTTTTACCCACCCTTCCTCCGAGCTTTCGTGCTCGCGAATGATGCATGTGCGTAATAATATGGCTATCTAAGATTCTTAGCAATTCTTATTGCTTTGAACTCCAAGGAAATTTGTGTAATCTTTAGCATGATTGGTTAACTCTATCACTAAGCGAAGGATGATTGATCTAACAAGTCTGTTATTCTGGTGCACCCTCTTTGGTCAAAGAGTTAGGCTTGTGCCGAAACTCCGAGACTATGTATCCTTGCCTTACTAAGCAAGTTTCCTCTCGAACTAAATGACATATCGGTGGTCCATGATATTCTGGTTGTCTTCTAGAAGTATTACCATGTTGCCACATGACCGTGTTTGTCAAGTTCTTGAGCACGCAAGTTCTATGAACTGCTCCTTTATCCCAGGATCCGTACTAGATACCCCTGAACTAGTTGGTTGAGCTTAAACAACTTGGAGAGTTGTAAGACAAAAGTTCTACCCGACTTAGTTTATCTTAAAGGGATGTATAGTTTTGTTCGTGTTGAAGAAAGATAGTATTTCCTTCGTGGATATGTTATCTTCCCCCACCTTTGATTTGATTTGGGTTGTCCTCAAATCAAACTTAGTTCCAAGTACTATCCTGACGATGTTGCTACTCGTGATGTTTCACTTGAGTACGTCCTCATGTCCATTCGTCTGACCAGTATTTTTGCCTTGATTATACAACATATGAGTTCATCTTCTTGGAGTATCTCAATAAGTTTGTTGTTGAGCCCATCGACAATATCCTTATCTTCTCCATGCTAGAATAGATTCATATGGAACCTTTTGCATTAATGTCGGAAAACTTCAGAGAGACATCTTTGGGATCGTCTCGAAGTATGTGTTCTAGATGTTAGAAGTAACCTTCTCCGATTCACGTGCATTCAAAGAAAGATGTCGCCATGGATTCGAGTGGAGTTATCTCTGTACCCTTGAGGACACAGTTGTATTTCGTTGCAAGTACTTGATGTATGAGAAGTTGTCTTTAGAGAAGTTGTTAATACATGGGTCTAGCAATTTCGCTCTGTCTATTGGAGCTTAACATTGTAGTCCATGTCTTGAGAATCTAGTAAGTTTACCTTCGTGGTAAATGCTGCAAACTTTCTATTTAGACATGCTGAGTCTAAAGTATCATCTCACCCAACCAGATCTGAATCTCAAGCAAATATGATGGTTGGTGTTTCTCAAGGAATTGACATAGGTTTCTTTGTAAGCCCGGCAAGATTGATGTAATGGTTGACACAATTAGTCGGAAGACCTATTGTCATATTCTTTTGAATCAGCAATAACAACCACTCTTCATGAGGCTTCTTCTATAATTTATTATAGAAGTTGTGCTCATGGTTTCCTTTGTATCCGAAGTCCGACCTTTACTTGATGTCTCGTGACTCGAACATCAAGGAGAACATTTAAAGTAGTGTTGCTAAATGTCTCTCGGTCGGTCCTCCAAACCCTTTTATGTTGGCAAGCGATCTATTGTGCCAAGTAACTGAAGTCTGAGAATGAAGTTTCTTTTTCCTCGTGTCATCAGGAATCTTCTTACTTAATCATCCTAGTGGTGTAAAGTGATACCACCATCTTTGGCAAAGGTTTTGATAGACCTGGATGAATACAGAGTTTCCTTTGTTGTTCAATCATGTTCAAGAGCGATGATTTTGGTAATCAGAAATTCCTCTTGTTACATGTTCCCTGTGACTCTTATGAGTCCTCTCCACAAAACACCTTTATGTCTTGGCCTTCACTTGAACAAAGAGTGATCCTTCTGTATGAAAAGTAGTTCAATAGCTTTGTTATCCGCATCTTTGTATCCCTAGAAGCTCTACTTAAGCCGTCTAGTAGAGGTTCATCTATTGAAGTCTGTGGTTGTGTTCTTTCTGGTGTACGCTCTCCTTTTCAGAAGCTTAAACTCTTCTAAAGCTCCATGGTCTCAATTCTTATGAAGACCAGTTATCTGTCAACTTGGAACTATCTCCTCTTGTTTCCTCCGTTACCTTGATGTGTTTCATGTCGTCATCTTAGAGTTGTTTATAAACACTCCATCATGAGTTGACCATGAGATACTCTGCGTGTTGTCCAGTGTGTTTCCCTCTATTCTTTAGAAGTGACCCTGTTTCTCTTCCTTCTTCCTACCTACGGAATCTTGGGTCGAGATTCTCGTAAGGGGGGTAGATCTGTAACACCCAGTTTTAACTAATCCTAATTTGGGCTTTGGTTGTGCATTCATGAGCATCATTTACTTTAAAATGCATGCAAAGAAAATAAAGTAAAACCCTAACGCTAGTTCTTCCCCTCTCTTTGAAAGTTGTTCAAAATGGTTTTCATATTTTGAAAAGTATCAAATGTATGGAGCCCAAATGGACTACAGGGGCCCCTGCATGTTTTCCAAAATATTTGTAAACATCTAGTATTTTTGAAATGAGCCATAATAGATTTGGAATTGAAATATAAAGCAGAAAATAAGAAATTTAGAAAGAAAAAGGTTTTACAGAAAAAATAGAGATCCCAGCTCAGCAGGCCACAGCCCAGCCAGCCCCTTCCTTCCTGGAAGCTTTGCCGTAGCCCACTCCCGGCCCAAACGCAGCCCACCTGGCCCATACCCCTCTGCCATCTTCTCCCTTTCTTCCTCCTCGTGTCGAGGCCAAGCAGCTACCTCGCAGCGCCTCCACCGCGCGATGCCGTCGCCGCGTCACGATTCCCGTCGCCGACGCCCGCGAGGATAAGACCCTCCTCGAGCCCGCCTCTCCTTGCCCTGGCTCCGTTTCTCCCCTGGCTCTCCTCTTTCTTTCTCTCTGAGCGAGCCGAAACCCTAGCCCCAGATCTCGTCGGTGCCCCGCCTTCTTTGGCCGCCTCGTGCCCAACTGAAGTCCCCTTGAGCTCCGCCTTGACGTGCCGGTCCTTCTCGCCAATAGAATCAACTCCACCCGTCCGGAATTGTCCGCAGCGACCGCGTCTCCCCGAACTCCGGCCGCCAGCATCGTCGTTAATTGCCGCTGCTTCCGGCCACCCCGCTCCTCGCCGACCCCTCCGTTCGCCTTGTGGTGAGCTCTTGCTCCGGAAGGACCCCTCCATCCTTTCCCTCTTGCTCCGTAGCCGCCTCCCGCCATGAGTCCGAGAGCATGGCTGCCACTCTCGGCTGTACGTCTCTCTCCAGTGACCAATAGCCAGTGTCGCCACCGCTATTAGGTCCCTCGACACGCTGATTCTAACACACACACCCGCATCGTCCCACAAGCCCTCAACCTCCGAGTCCGTCACCGAACTATGGCTCACCGCCGTGCTGGTGTCATGCCGATGTCAGCATGACGTTAGTAGCGTGTCGGTCAACCTGGTCAAACCGGTCTAGGTTCCACCAGCCCACGTGGCCGCTGAGGTGGCCTGGGGGCCCTCCGTCAGCCGCAGTGGGTAGACACATGATGTCTACGCACTTCTATTCTTGTAGACAGTTGTAGGGCCTCCAAGTGCAGAGGTTTGTAGAACAACAACAAGTTTTCCCTTAAGTGGATCACCCAAGGTTTATCGAACTCAGGGAGGAAGTGGTCAAAGGTATCCCCTCTCAAGCAATCCTGCAATCAAGATACAAGAAGTCTCTTGTGTCCCCAACACACCCAATACACTTGTCAGGTGTATAGGTGCACTAGTTCAGCGAAGAGATAGTGAAATACAAGTGGTATGGATAATTATAAATGGTAACGGTGATAGATAATAGCTTGATGGCGTGGAAGAGACTAAAGGCAAACTTAAATAAAGATGGAAGCAAGCAAACATGTAACATATCTAATTGCAAACGGTGTATCAATGCTTAGAAACAAGGCCTAGGGATCATACTTTCACTAGTGAACACTCTCATATAAATATCTTCTCTTTATGATACTACTCTTAACTACTCTCCGGTTGGACACTCTAATCCATGGTAGGGCTATAACTGCGCACCTCAAAGTAAGCCTTTCCCATCTAGAAAACCCCACACTATCACCTTGAGCACTAGATGAGTCCAACAAACACCACAATTTCATAGAGACATCCAACTCCAAATATAACTCATAACAAGTATTTGTAATCTCTAGCCTAAGTGCCACCATGGTGTGCACGCTGTCACTTTCACACACATGGGGAGAGCAGAGATCTATTAAAGCACTTGAGTAGCAAGGTAGATCTACTTGATTACAAAGCCCATGATCACAATATGATCATGCATAGAGAGAGAGATGAACACATAGCTACCAGTAGAGCCCTTAGCCTTGAGGAAGAACTACTCCCTCATCATCATGGGAATCAGCAACGGCGATGGAGATGGTGGTGGAGATCGATGGAGATGGCTTCGGGGGCACTTCCCCGTCTCGGCAGGGTGCCGGAACAGAGACTTCTATCCTCCGAGTCTCCCCTTTGGTGGCGGCGGCGCTGTGGAACTTTTCGTGGATTTCTGATTGACGATCTAGGGTTTTGGTATCGGGAGGCTTCTTATAGGCGAAGAGGCAAGGTCGGTGGGCGGCCAGGGGGCCCACACCATGCCCTGGCGCGGCCTGGGATGGCCCGTGCCAAGGGGGTGTGGCCACCCTGTGGCCCCTCTCCGACTCTCCTTCTGGCTCCGTGAGTCTTCCGGGAAAATAGTAACTTTGGCTTTTGTCCCATCCAATTCCGAGAATATTCATTTTCTGACTTCCTGGAACCAAAAACAGCAGAAAACAGGCAACTGGCACTGTGGCATCTTGTTAATAGGTTAGTCCAAGCAATCATATGAAAAGTACTCCAAAGTTGGAACAAAACACAAGAAAGTAGATAAAACCAAGCATGGAACATCAAAAATTATAGATACATTTGCAATGTATCAACATCCCCAATCTTAACTCCTGCTCGTCCTCGAGTAGGTAAGTGATAAAAAGAAAGAATAATTTTTGAGGTGACATGCACCATTATAAACTTGATCAAAGTATTTGTAAAACATTCAAAGCTGGGATCATATTACTTCAATCATAACATGAAAGACAAAGTTCTAGTAATAAGACAAAGAAACTATGATGCAACATGAAAAGGCACAAACAAAAGATTCATGAATAACAATGCTTTGCAAGACGTTTGTTTGTTTCACATAAAGAAAACATAGTATAATAGTATTCAGTTTGTCCCTCATAGAGTAGCAAATATAATTTCATAGGACACCTTCAAAGTTCATAAGAGTGACTAGATACAAATAGTTTAAAACAAGCAATATCAAGTTATGCATCAATCAACAAGTCTTGGGACAATGCTCATAGAACTAAGAATGGCCACTATGCTCTCAAAGTAAGTGCATAAAGGTAGAAGGTGGAGACTCAATATAATGGTGGAAGAAAGGCCTTCATAGAAGGAAGCAGAGATTCAAGTTTCATAAAGAGCTTCCAAAAATTATGGTACTTATAGCTTTCAGCTCTCATTGCCCCTATCATAAGCATCTTGAAGTGATTAAGGTTAAAGTGAACAAACTATGGTGTACATGCTTGACGAAGTATAAGTCAGAAATCTCATATCCCTTGTATACGAGGGCCGCTCCTCATGCTACTCAAGTTTAGTCACCGGTAAGTTCTTGTCATCGTAAGTACATGTGTATCATAGAGAACCGCCAACGGGGTACCCCTTGCCCGATGATACGGAAGAATCCCCATATCAAAATGACAAGGCAAGCGGACAACGAGCATCTCCGCAATCTTCTTATTTACCATGGGAATATGGTGCTTTTTTCTCTGTTTCCTCTTTTCATAATATTTTTTTTCTTTTTCTCTTTTTCTCAATATAGTACTCTTTTTTTATAAGAAGAATGCTTCATAGACAGCTCATTATGGTTACGCTACAGGTTTCCACCATGTCAGCATGGATTAGACCAGCGGCCCAGGCGTTTCTCTAACACATATACATAACTCCATGGACTTACAAGCTCCCCTTTCATTTCACACCGACGACATCCATATACAAAAGAGCATGATATCAACTAGGTACAAGTACCAAGTGCAATGTTGAAAGCGTTCCCCATGAAAGCATGGTTCTGCTAATTCCCAAAAAATAGGTGCAAGCATATACAACATAGAAGACACAATGGTTCAAGTTTATTAAGGGCAAGTAAAGTAAAGTATGCCATCAAGTTCGTGAGAGCTTTAATCACTAGTTTTCTCATAACAAATTTAATTCGGAAGGTAAACAAAAAGATGAATATACTTGGAATAGCTTAAGATAGTAGGTAGGTATGGTGGACTGTTTGGAATAACTTGGTTTAGGGAGTTGGATGCATGAGTGGGACTCATATTTGGTTGTGGAGGCTAGCAAAAGATTGGGAGCGACAAACTAAGAGAGCAATAATGGCCATAATCATGCAGAGCGACCAAACATCATTGATCAAAGCATAAAGTGATACTACAAGTTTAAAACTAAAGGATCATAAAGGCTTATGGTGACTTGAGATAGTCATAACATGGTGTGAGCATGCGCCAAGTCAACCCAAATAAAGCATCAAAGGAGAATACCACTATACTATGCTTTAATATGCTAAAACAACGCATGATTCATCCAAGACACATTAAGAAATATCAATTGTTTATAACAAGTCATGCTACATCAAAGAATACTAAGCATAAAGCCAAAACAATATCAAGCATGGCATGACAAAGCATAGGCCATAGTCAAAAACAAGCTCTTTTTACCACTTATGCATGAACTTTCCTACTCTTTTCCAAACCAAACCAAACTATTTGAAAACCAATGTATGAAAGAAGGGGTCCAACCAATTTATTCAGAAAACTAAGCAAACCAAGCAAATGAAAAACCAAAACGAAAATGAAAAATAAGACGCTCCAAGAACAACACAACAGTGCACGAAACAATAAAAATGAAGCGTTTGGAAGGAACCTGGGATTTTTATTGATGAACAAGGGGATGCCTTGGGCATCCCCAAGCTTTGACACTTGTACTTCTTGGATATTTCTTGGGGTGACACGCGTGGCATCCCCAAGTTTGAGCTTTAGTCCATCCTTCATCTCATTACTCATTCCTTCCATACACCTGAAATTTTTCCTTCATACAAAACTTCACACAATCTTTATTAGCAACATTAGTGCACTCAAGATAATAAGTATTTAGGTTCAGTTCTAACACAAATAAAACTTCCATTAAAACACTAGCTACTGTAGCACTTGATCACAATATGATCATGCATAGAGAGAGAGATGAACACATAGCTACCAGCAGAGCCCTTAGCCTCGAGGAAGAACTACTCCCTCATCATCATGGGAATCAGCAACGGCGATGGATATGGTGGTGGAGATCGATGGAGATGGCTCCGGGGGCACTTCCCCGTCCCGGCAGGGTGCCGAAACAGCGACTTCGGTCCCCCGAATCTCCCCTTCGGTGGCGGTGGTGCTATGGAACTTTTCGTGGATTTCTGATTGACGATCTAGTGTTTTGGTATCGGGAGGCTTCTTATAGGCAAAGAGGCAAGGTCGGTGGGCGGCCAGGGGGCCCACACCATGCCCTGGCGCGGCCTGGGTTGGCCCGCGCCAAGGGGGTGTGGCCACCCTGTGGCCCCTCTCCAACTCTCCTTCTGGCTCCGTGAGTCTTCCGAGAAAATAGTATCTTTGGCTTTTGTCCCGTCCAATTCCGAGAATATTCATTTTATGACTTCCTGGAACCAAAAACCGCAGAAAACAAGCAACTGTCACTGTGGCATCTTGTTAATAGGTTAGTCCAAGAAATCATATGAAAAGTACTCCAAAGTTGGAACAAAACACAAGAAAGTAGATAAAACCAAGCATGGAACATCAAAAATTATAGATACATTTGCAATGAATCAATGCAGCGCAAGTGAGAAAAGTCCCTGACCCCGTGGTGACGTCAGCCTTCACCTGAGCTGACGCAATAAAGTATAATAAATTAGTTTAATAATTCAAAAAGAGGTTTAAATCTTATAAAATCAATATCTAATTATTTATAAGTCAGAAAAATATGTATAATATATCAAAATGTTTAGAAAAATGAGATCTTTACAATAGATTCATCATCATGCATTATTAAACAACTTTCATTGCAATTTTAATTAGAAGAACTAATCGAACTCCCTAGGTGATTCCGGGGTCTCTCTTGTATTAGGGTTTGCACCCCTGAGACGCCGCTTAAATTGCCAAGCATGCCTTAGAGTTCCATTTCTAGTGCTATTTAACTTGTCATATCATCATCCTTGCTTGAGCATTGCATCGATGCCATGTGTTGATTGTTTTCCCCTTTATTTCCGGTGTTTGCTTCTTCCCGGTAGAATACGATATCGAGATCGAGATCAAATATCGAGATCAACACCATCGAAGACGAACGAACAATACTTGACCAACTATAACTAATTCAAGTACAAGGCTTCTGAAGATCTATATCTGGGTATCAACAAACAAGGCAAGCATAGCCCCACCATTATACAATCCTATGATTTCGAAAGTATTTCATTCTTGCCATGATGCATACGATTCTACTATGGTCTTTTATCGATAGATAGAGTATCCTATCTATTGCATTACTCCCTTTGAGCTTATATTACCGGTTCCACTACTCCTAGCATAACTAGGTTTGGCTTGTGTGCACTGCTAGAGCTATTATCTGTGTCTTTCTTAGCCATGCTTAGCTGTTAGTGCTGGTTCATCCAGAAGATGTACCAAATGCAGAGAATCTAGTATGACAGGAGAACGAGGTATATTGATAAAGTAACATCAGTGGTAAAGGTTAAACATGCTAAGTCTTGTATGGGAGGCCACGGTGGGATGTGGTTTTTGTAGTCCCATGCTCACCACCACTAGGAACCGAGTTCTTGCCTTTGGACCAAGACGAGTGTACAGCCACACGGGGCTTGGGAACCCCTCCGCTGATTAACTTGCCTAGTAGATTCCATGAGTCACATAGTTCGGGCATTCCATTCGACATATGCATATAAAATGTTTTGAAAGATTTGGCGGATGAAGGTGCATCATAACAGGTAGGCTAAGTGTTGCCGGGGTTGCTTGGGGTCGATGGAGCCCCTGGTAAACCAACCTCTACTCACATCTCTAGGGACCGGCTTCGGGACTTGACCTGTTACAGCTGAACCCTCCTTAGTGCGTGACTCATGGTCTCAGCGAAAGCAAGGTAATGGTCGTGTCCAACCACCCTCTGCCGGCCTTCCAACGAAGAGGGTTTATCTAGTGGCATTAAGAGTCGGTTGGTACGTGTGGGTAAAGTTGTACACCCCTGCAGGGTTAAATCTTTTCGAAAAGTCATGTTCACAGTTATGAACGCTTGGTGACCAAATTCTAAGATCATAGAGAACTATAACCTAATCATAAAACTTGGCAGTTCAACATGTGCTTAAGGATGCTTCATCATGGGTACGAGGGGGTGATCCTAGTTGTGAGATGAGGATTACTTTGGTGGATATCAAAAGATGATGATCAATTCTTTGGAGATGTCGCCCTCTTGTCCCCTTTTAAAATATTCTGATTAGACGAGCTTCTTCTTCTCCCTCTTATTTTATAAACAAAGATAGCTTTATGCAAAATAATCCCACCAGCCATAAGTCTTGCAGAGTACACCTTGTACTCACCCTTGCTTTGTTGATACTTTTTGTAGCAGAGTAAGTGTTCCCCTGAAGATGAGTTCCGTACAACATCGACACCAATGAGTAGCTTGGGGTTCCCAGCCGGCAGCCTAGAATCTGTGGGCTGGGACGTCATCGTTATGTTTTAGGCCTCTTAGGCCATTTGTTAAGTTTTCTATACACAATAGCATAATTTGCCTTCCGTTGTTTGATGTTTGTGGTCAGTGACCTCTACTTGTAATATTTTGGTTCTTCGCTCAGTTATGAGCTTGCTGTAATAATTTTTGTGTCGCAGGGTTATTGTTGTGTTACCGATTTCTCACTGGATATCCTCGAGGTCTAGGTTAAGCTTATGTCAGGCTAAGGTCTGGATTTGTTTAACCCTGACCCCGGGGGTGTCACACTCCCCAAGAAAAAAAGGAATTACTCACACATGGAAGCAATCAACAACATCATCATATTCATATGGATGGGTAAAAATTGTAAATATAGATCTAAAGCAAACCACAATTGTATTTGGAATTACAACAAGCTCTAATGTGTGAAGAGGGGAATAGTAGTGATGATGGAGATGGAGTAGTTGATGATGAAGAGGATGATGTGATATCTTTCAATGATCCGTGAAGTAGCAAAGATTTTCCCTTCTCCTAGTTCCTCCTCCAGATCCCTCTCTAGTGTGGTGTTTCGAGGTTGGAAGTTTTTTTGAATGTCAGATCTGTGATCCGTCTTCGCGAGGTGAGAGTATTTGATAAGACGGACGCGCTGGCAGGTAGTATGGACAGACGGTACGGGCAAGATCTGCAAGTACCGATGGTCATTAAACCCTGTGTAGCCTTTCCCTACATCCTCCCGTCTCCCATGTGCGTGGAAAAATCATTTAAATGGCATTTATCACTTAGAAATATCATATTACTACATAACATGATAGTCCCAATTGATATATTCACAAAAGACTTAATGATTCGGGATCCTGTTGGAACAAGGACAAAAAGGTGCGCGCAGGTGCAGTAAAATGCTAAAAAACCTACTCTACTTATGCAAAAAAAATAAGGTAAATATGCTTCAAATTGGACTCATCAACTTCCCCTAGCTAGACTCTTTATCATCCCCGAGCAAGATGGTGGCTTATGGACAAAGTCATCATCTTCATGAGGCACGAGCCGTTACAATAGATGAGGCAATTTGAAGCATAATTACAATATCAAATATAGAGCTGCATTGTGAGTTATATCACACTCTCACACATCACATGCCTTAGAGGCATCCACACCTTTTGTATCAATAGTTTATAAAAAGTTTGAAGATTAAGAATATTATAAAATCAAGTTCAATTGGATGAACTCTTGATTGAGTAATGAATAATTCATGATCATTGCTTGAGTAACTTTTGTCAACTTGCACTTTTTCCTTTTATTATAATTCTTTGATAGCAAAGCCTTTTTCTTTTGCTTAATAAAATCATTGGATCATGTTAATACTCTGTGTGGCTCTTGTTAGTTTAAACGAATGACTATAACATGCTATCAAGATTTCCTTTTCATAACTTATCAATACTTTGTTGGTGTGGAAGACCCTAAAATCATAACAGTGGTACAAGTATCATAGCACTCATCCTAATTCATACATCTAATGCAATAATCATAAATCAAAACCACTTCAAATATCAGTCTCAGAACTTCAATGAATATAATTCTTTCCTTGGATCAAAGGAAGCTAATAATGCAACTAATGCAAATACGGATTAAATAACCTAACATGCAAGCAAGAAGTTAAACATGATAAAACTGGAAAATATATTATAAGGTGTTATAGATCACCTGAAGCTTGGAATCAGGCCGGCAGGATTAAATAATTCCTCGCGATTATTTGATATCGTGATGTCCTCTAGGGTGGAGGTAGAGTGTTGGAGATGGTCGCACGGAGCTTCTTGTTTGTTTCCTCCAGAGCAGATATGCGACGAAGTCACTTCTGCAGATCAGAGCGCATGGAGTACATTGCATCTATGACCTTACCAAGAATCTCATTGAGTTCGTTCTTTCACTCCAGATCTAAGAGCCATTTGCGCACGTTTCACGATGGTGAAGCTCTTCCTTCTGATGCTTCTCTATCTTGTGAAGGCGAAGCTCGATCTCCGAGAGAGTGAGGCAATGGGCACATCAATGAGGTTGAGACCCCAATTATCATGTGGCTTCACACTCATGCGGGCGTTTACGGTGATCTTCTTTGTTGTGGACGTATGTTTCGTGGTCTATTGATAAGTTCCTGCATCAACTCGGCTAAATTTGTTATGCTTGGGCGAAGATTATTTGGTGGCGATGAACTTGAGCGACCTTGTGCATCCCTTCCCATGTGGTTTCCTTGCTTCCTCTTCATATATGGGCCTCACCATAGTGAGTAGGTATGGTTGCCTCCATCCTCACGTAGTTTGCTCCATGGAAGTCTCGAACTCCTCATCATATGAGAAGGAAAAAGACCTTTGGAAAGGCTTAAGAAGGGTTAGCAACAGGTAAAAAATCGTACTAGAAGTAAGATGGGCGGCCAAAAAAAGAACCCCAACAAATTAGGAAAGAAACGAGATAAAAAGGAAGAAATTGAGGCGGTAACGACCAGCGGTACGGGCAACGCCCGTACGACGCGCATGTACCCGATATATTTCCAAAATTCACACTGACCGAAGTCGGTACAAAATCTCCAAATAATCGGTACCAACAGGATTGGACCGTACGGTCCGCCTGTACTGGTAGTTACAGGCCATTCCCACGCCGGTAGAATATAATTTTTTATTTTTTATTAACAACCACTAATCCAACAAAAATGGAACGAACCCACAGAGGGTTTAACGACTTGCTGGACAGTGGGAGCTGGCCGTACGGCCCTGTCATACCATCCTGTAGAGAAAACGTCGAATCCAAAGAAAGTTACTGCAGGCTAAATGAGCGTTGATACGGGCGGATGTGGCCGTATCATCCGCCCGCATCAGGTTCGAAAAACTAACATTCCACTCAGAAAAATGCAAGAAGCTCAAATAAGCGAACGAAAAAAGAAAAACAACAATTAGAACACAGATAAATAAGAATGGGGAAACCTTACTCGTCTGGTTATAATAAATTTAACTTGATACCTTTCATCCCTTTAGCTATTGGGTTATCTTCTTCCTCCCTTTTAATATGGTCGGTCGAAAGAAATTGCTAAATTCATTACAAAGAGAAACATAAATTTTTCGTTTGGGATGGATAGTCCCTAATGGTAAGCAAATTGATGACACTTTTTCTTGTGATCTTGTCTCTTCAATATCCATTAGTGTGTCAACCTGTTCTTCTCTTCTCTGAAGGATTTGCAAGTTAAACTCTTGCAAAATCGAAGTCCAACAGATCATTCTTGGCTTAATGTCAGTTCTTTCAAGGATCTCTTTTAAGCCATTACGATCAATATGCGCTCTTACTTTTGAATCGATTATATAAGATCTAAACTTATCACAAGAGAAAACAATAGTGAAGATTTCTTTTTATGCCATGGGATAATTCTTTTGAGCACCATTCAAGGTGCGACTGACATGATGAATGATATTAAGTTCATCACCATTATGCTGGCAAAGAATAGCTCCCACTGCATCGTGGCTGACTTCACAAAATAAGTCAAAAGGCTTTTTCCAATTGGGTGGTTTAATGATAGGCGCATTAAGAAGGGCTTGTTTTAATATGGTGAACATTGTAAGACAGTTTTCATCAAAATCAAAAGTAGCATCCTTTAGTAGAAGGTTAGTTAAAGGTGTAGGAAATTTAGAGAAGTTCTTAATATACCTTCTATAAAATCCTGCAAGCCCTAAGAAACTTCTTATACCTTTTACATTGTGAGGAGGGGGAATCATTTATATTGCTTCTATCTTTGCCTTATCGACTTCTATGCCTTTACCTGAGATCTTAAGACCAAGTACTATCCCTTCTTGAACCATGAAGTGACACTTCTCCCAAATCAAGACAAGGCTAGTGTCTTCACATCTCTGCAAAACTTTATGAAGATTATGGATACAATGGTTAAATGAAGTTCCATAGACCAAGAAATCGTCCATGAATACTTTCATAATATTTTCAACATAATCAGAAAATATAATAGTCATACACCTTTGGAAGGTGGCAGGAGCATTACACAGGCCAAAGGGCATGCGACGATAAGCATACAAACCAAACAGACATGTGAATGTTGTTTTTAATTGGTCATCTGGATGGACAACTATTTGAGAAAAAACCAGAATAACCATATCAGTATAAAAATGGGAGTGCATAGCAAGTCTCTCCAAGGTTTGGTCTATAAATGGCAAAGGGTAATGATCCTTTCGAGTTTCCTTATTAAGTTTTCTATAGTCAATACACATCCTATGGCCAATAACAGTTCGAGTAGGGACTAACTAATTATGTTCATTCGGGACAATAGTGAACCCACCTTTCTTTGGAACACAATGAACATGACTTAACCAATCACTTTCCTCTACATGGAACATTACCCCTGCATCTAATAGGCAGATAACCTCCTTTCTCACCTCCCCTTTCATATGAGGTTTAAGCCGTCTTTGAAAATCTGCAACCGGCTGAGCTCCTTCTTCCATAAGTATTCTATGGGTGTCTATCGAGGGACTAATCCCTTTCAAGTCATCCATTGAATAACCCAAAGCCTTTTGGTGTATTTTTTAAGACTATCATTAAATTCTCCTCTTCCTTTTCTGCAAGGTTAGAGCTTATAATAATAGGATATTTATTAGTGTCATCAAGGAACCTATATTTTAGTTCTTTAGGAAGGATTTTGAGTGTAGGAGGTGGAAGCTCATCATCACCCTTTCTTATGGGTATCTCATAGTTTTGATTCATTTTAGGATCAACTATAGGAGTCGAATTGAGATATTCATCAACTTCCATTTTGTCTATATCTTTAGGAACATTATCATTCTTAGCTAGGCCCCTTTCTAACCTACCGTGGGGAGTTTCAATAAACACAGCAACAATGCTAGTTATGTTACCTTCTTCTTCTTACTCTTGCTCATATTCTTCAAACTCCTCAATAGTTCGCCTATGATGAAACTTAGAGAAATGGAAATTCATTTTATCCTCGCCAAATTTGAGAGATACCGTCTCCTTGCAATCAATGTTTGCCCCCTGCGATGTTTAGAAAAGTTTTTCCAGAAATAATTGGACAATAAACAATAGTAGGCATATCAATGAGTACAAAATCAATAGGGTACTTATAAGGTCCAATACAAATTGTAACATCTCTAATTATTCCCATAGGAATTCTGAGTGTCTTATCTACTAGCATGATTATCATATCAGTATCCTCTAATTCAACTAGGATGAGTTCATTTTGGATTTTTAAGTAAACGTTATAAGGGATAACATTAACAACTATTCCAATATCACAGAGGCCATAATAAAAAGATTCACCAAAGGTGCAAGGAAGAATAGGTTTACCAACATATTTAGCTTTTACCATTCCTTCGATGAATTGAGAAGCTCCGGTGTCTATCTCGATTACATTACAATGTGCAAACATGGTTAATATATCTTATCTAGTTGGCTCACCCATTGCTTGCATGCACTCTTGATTAATTTCTTCTATTCTTGCCTCTTCCTCTAGCTTTTTGAGGTGCTTCTTTATTTAATGGCTCTATAGGGGCCACAATTTTTATCTTGACATCTTCAACTAGCTCGGATGGTGGAGTATATTGAAGCCAATATTTCTTAGGAGTTTCAATGTGTTCTGTAAAAGACTGAAGGATTTGCATAATAATATCATCATAAGTTGAAGTTCATTAGCACTTTCCTTAACCTTACCAGATTCCTTATAAGCATTAATATAATCATATTAAATTTCTATCCCTCTTTCGTCACCTAAATCAAATCCCCAAGTTTCTCTATTGCGACAAATTCTTTCTAAGAGTTCCCAAGATTTAGTTATAGTTAAGTCCATAAAAGAACCTCCAGAATTAGTGTCAAGTTCCCGCTTAATCTCTTGATTAAGTTATCCATAGAAAATATGTAGAACATACCATTCAGGTAAATCATGATGGGACATCTATTAAGGATAGATTTATACCTTTTGAAGGCTCTTATCAAACCTTCTCCTGGGCGGGTCTTGAAATTTGTGATTGCCCTCCTTACTTCAGCAGTCTTTACCTTGTGAAATAATCGAAATACTAATTCTCTAAGCTTTTCCCAAGTGTCAATTTTCTCCGTAGGGCAAATTCTATACCAAGCTAAAGCAGTGTTGGTCAGAGATTGGATAAAGAATTTAAGTTTCAATTCATCATTAGAATAGCCTCTCAATTTAAGCGTCCAACATAACTCGGTAAAATGCATTAAGTGAGTGTAAGGATCCTCACTGGATAATCTCCTGCAAAAGTGTTCTCCTTGATGATAGCGATAAAACGAGGGTTAACCTCAAATTCCGGTTCGCTCCTACTCAGGAATTCCTTAACAAGTCCTCTATTAAAATTCCCAAGGTATTTAGTTGCATCAAGCTGATTCATCAGCCTGAGTGCAGTCATGGTGCTCACCTGAAACTAGTAAACAAATTTAGTAAAACAATTAATAAGAATACCGACTAAGAACAAATACTAAAAGCACATATCTCCCTGGAAATGGGGCTAGAAAATAGCTTGATGACTACAAGAGCACATATCGATTGTATCTAGTTTACAAATAAGAGTATCGAACCCATAGAGAGCTATTTGGTTAAGGTCTTTATGCCCCTCGTCACTATCTACCAAAGAATACTTGTAAGATGCTTTTTATTTCAAGTAAATGGTGTTTGAAAGGTTTTGTAAAAGTGCAAGAAAGTAATAAAAGCAAGAAAAGTAAAAAAGTAGTGAAAGCGTTGGGAAACGGTGTTGGAACTCAATAAGGCTAAATCATTCTCGGGTATGTAGGATACACCACTAGCATATGATAATTATTTGTGATTAGGATAATATATTTCTTATGTAATGACATGTGTGGAGAGATCTCAATAATAAGATGTTCACTACAAGACTCGTGAGCAGTCGCTTCTTGAATCAAGTATTGAGGTCATCTCTAAATAACCACTATGATCTGAGAGCACTAACTCGTATAGGACACCACAATTAAGGGTTTCCCATGGATATCATAATAAGCTTAGTGAGTCCCTCTTAATTCCCCCTTTGACCATGTAGGATATAAGCCAATGCCTACTGTCACCACTTTGCACTAGACAAACTCCCATACACATCCAAAATGGTATCTCCCTCTCTTTAGTCCCGGAGGCAAATGATATGTGGCCGACTTCACATACCATCTAAAGATAGAGAGATCTAACACAATATCATATATCAATGGATCATGGACAAAAGTAACAGATCATCTTTATTTAATTTCATAATAAAGCTAGGGTTTCTCCATCTCCCCAAGAACAAAGGGAACTACTCACACGTGGAAGCAATCAACAACATCATCATATTCATATGGATGGGTAAAAAGTGTAAAGATAGATCTAATGCAAACCACAATTGTATTTGGAATTACAAGAAGATCTAATGTGTGAAGAGGGGAATAGTAATGGTGATGAAGATGCATCCGTTGATGATGACGGGGATTATGTGATGTCCTTCGATCATCTGTGAAGCAACAAGGATTCATCATTCTCCTAGTTCCTCTTCTAGATCCCTCTCTAGTGTGGTGTTTCGAGGCTGGAAGTTTTTGTGAATGTCAGCTATGTGATCTGTCTTTGCAAGGTGAGAGAAGTTGACGAGACGGACCCACTGACAGGTGGTACGAGTGGACAGTAGGAAAGCACCACCCGTACCGATGGTCATTAAACCCTCTATAGCCTTTCCTTGCATCCTCTCTTCTACCATGTGCATGGAAAAATCATTTAAATGACATTTATCACTTAGAAATATCATATTACGGCATAGCATGATAGTCCCAATTGATATATTCACAAAAGTCTTAATGATTCGGGATCTTGTTGGAACAAGGAATAAAAGGTGCGCACGAGCGTAGTAAAATATCAAAAATCTTACTCTACTTATACAAAAAGATAAGGTAAATATGCTTCAAAAATGGACTCATCAACCACCTTGAATCTTTGGTCTTTGCAAGTTATCCCATGCCCTCCAATGGGTTATCCTATTCCCATCTTTCACTCCCTAGAAAAAAATCCTGACCAAGCATGTTAAATCATCGCAAACAGAAAATGGAAGTTTGAAGACACCCATTATGTAAGTTGGTAATGCATGTGCAACAACTTTGATTAAAATCACCCTTCCCACTTGAGTCAAGTGCCCATCATCCCACATAAGTAATCTCTTGGTTACATAAGCTTGTAAATTTTGGAATTTTCGTCTTGACAATCATCCATGGTGTTGGTAAACCCAAATATTTTTTTCTCAAAGAACAAGGATGTGACACCCAGTGTAGTTCGAAATAGATCCTTAGTACTCCACAAACAAGAATCACCAAACAATAGGGAACTTTTATCGAGGTTTATGAGTTGTGTAGTAGCTACTGCGTAAGAGTCAAGAGCTTGCTTAACATGAATAGAATGCCCTTGTGTTGCTTTAAAGAACAACATTGTATCATCTACAAATAACAAATGTGAAACGATGGTGCCCAGCGACATACTCTAATTGGGAAATCATATTATCCTGGATACCCTTATTCAAAAGAGCCGAAAGACTGTTAGCAACAAAAAGAAAAAAATAGGGACAATTGATCACCTTGTCATAGCCCACACGATGGTGCAAATGAATCCAAGAGGGTTCCGTTCAATTTAACTGCATATCTCACAGACGAGAGACATGTCATAATCCACTCCATGAACCTGTGAGAGAAAATCCATATTTTGCATCACTGACCTCAAGAAATTCCAGGCGACATTGTAATATGCCTTTGATTAGTCCAGCTTATAAGCACAAAAACTTTTTGTAGTATCCTTCTCTTGCTTAATATGGTGAATACACTTAAAAACCAAAAATCCATTTTCAGTAATCATACGGCCATGGACAAATGCGCTTTGCGCTAGAGCGGTAATATCATATAGTATAGGTCTTATCTATTCACCAAGCACCTCGAAACAATTTTGTAGACAATGTTACATGAACTTATAGGAAGGTACTCAGATAGCATACTAAGTTTTGAGACATTAGAGCATCTCCACTCGGGGGCCCTAAAGGCCCCCTAATGAGCTATGTGGTTGCCGGCGCTCAAAATCACACCCACCCCGTCCCCCAAATCTTTTTTCACACCGGCGCAGCCCATTTAGTTATCCGGTGCCCCTAGGCCAAACCCTACAGACAGGGAGGCAAGCGGGGGTGTCAGATGGAGCTAAAAATGACGCGGGCCAGCCTTGGCAGTGGGAGAAAGCTTCATTCCTGCCCTTTTCGCTGCTTCCCACTCCATCTTTCCACCCTTTTCCCGACTATATGTAGGTGCCCCTCCCTCCATTTCTCCACCTCCCGCCGCCGCCATGGAGAGGCCCAAACTTAATTTCTACGAGGCTGTGATGTTCACCCACTACGACATCCTCGCGCCACCGCACGCGAGGCTCCTGGCAGGCTTTGAGCTCAGCTATGCTAGCGTGCCTGTGGCGCCGCCCTTGCGTGGCACCAAGTTGGTGATGCATATAGAGGAGCGTCACTGCGAGCTGCCAGAGCAGAAGAGGGTGATGGCCCGATACTCTCCCACGAGTGTGTACTAGCTAAAGTAGTTCAAGAAGGAGTAGGCAAAGGATCTTGTGATGTGCCGAGCTCACCGACGGTAGCTCCACCCAGATCTGCGCAACCCCGAAGGGAGGCAGCGCTTCTAGGCAGTGCGTGGGTGTATGATCTACACTGCTATCGATGAGGCACGCCGTCAAGTAGAGGCAGTGGGCCATGAAGAATTCATGAGGAGGGCGGAGGCCACCGGGATCATAGACCTCGATTTCGACATGGAGGAGGAGGACGACGACACGTCGGATAGTACCGATGGCAAGGACAGCGATAGAGGCGGTGAAAGCAGTGACGTAGATTAGGTTGGTGCGGAGTTGGTGATACAGAATCGCCCTTATGTGAGATATAAATTGAATATATAAAATATTGGGAGGGGCGTGACTAGGAACACTACCCCCTTAAATTAAGAAAAAAGTCGGCGCCTCCCCATATGGGCTAAAAATTGCTCGTGTCGGACCCATATAGGGGGGGCGAGTGGATATGCTCTTAGGAATTAGAAGAATGGAGGTTATGTTTGCACCCTCTAGCATAACTCCTGATCTAAAAATTCCTTGGCTGCAACAATGATCTTTTCCTTCAAGGTACCCAAATTCCTTTGAAAGAATCTGGTGGAAACCCATCCGGGCCTAGAGATTTAAGGGGACTATTCTAAAAAAGTGCATCTGATATCTCTATGTACAAAAATTCCAAGCATAACATCACATTGATCTCCTCTGATATACTCGGATCCAATAGATCTATGACCAGACTAGGGTTCAAACTATCATCAGCGGTAAATAGCTTCTTGAACTAATCAGTTACCATTTGTTTGAGAATAGGAAACTCGATATGCACACTTCCATTACCATCAACCAATTTACGGATTATATTCTTCCTCGCTCTCCACACCACCTTATTGTGAAATAATTTAGTATTCCTATCACCTTTTTTAACCAAGACAAGCAAGAGTGTAGCATCCACATCATCTCCAATACAACAATTCATTCATCTTATCAGCGACCCCTTCTAATATCCTGCCTATCTACATTCATATGCATAAGCTCCTCCAGCTGAGAACAATATTTTTTAAGCTCTTCATTTATAATTCCAAATTTTTCTTTACTCCACTCATATAACATAGTCTATCCAAGAGCCTTCCCCACATCACCTAGGTACTTTATCTCACCCACCAGTGACCATGCATTATTTATGACCTCCAGTAATGTATGTTCTCTTTCCCACATTATTTTAAATTATCCACACCACTTACTAACACGATCTTCCTCAATTTCTGCTTTAACAAGCAACGCCACATGATCAGAACATGGGTTAACAATATGTTGGATCGAGCTATAAGGATAAAGGTTTCTCCAAATATTTTGTTGTAACAGCCCTATCCAAATGAACCTTAATGTTGACAGCTTCTGCCCTCTTATTGTTGTAAGTGTACGGGACCCCTGAGAAACCAAGGTCAACCAACTCATACACCTCCAGAGTGTCTCGAAATACCATAATTTGGGATTCAGACCTAAGAGCATCTAAAAAATGTTCGGAAATCCACAAACACTCATTAAAGTCACCCAACGTCAACCAAGGAAGATTATAAAGGGGTTGAAGGTTGCACAAAGTAGACAAAAAAAGGGGACACTGACCTACTCTTAGTTCTCTTATACGCAAGTCAATCTCCATATCAAACATGACATCTGAGGTACTCACAATGGTATAAATAAACCGTGAGGTGCAATTCTTTATATCCACATGCAACGACTCATGCCAATAAAGTGCCAGTCCCCTACTCATTCCATCACTATCCACTGCAGTAAAACCCTTCAAACCAAAACGCCCTTATAGCACTTCATCTTCTCTTTTTTCTGACATGTCTCACACAAGAAAACCACCGTGGGAGAACATGGTCAAATTATCATCATGATATCTCAAACTGTCCGAGGGTCCCTCCTCCCCTCAGCAGTTCAAACTGCGCAGATTCATTGGGACGGGCGGCGCCCCATCACAGAGCCCGCCAAATTCAGCTTACCCTCAATGTTGCTCTTGCTCTATCCTCGGTATTTTCTTGAGCTCTAATTCTTTTTGGGTCCCTCTTACGAGGTGGGATAAGAGGAACTGAACCATCAACATGTACCAACTGAAACTGATTTACTAAGGCTGTTACTGGTGTAGATTTGCCAAAGTATCACGCTGCTTATTTGGATCCACATCCATCGGGTCAGACTCCTTTTGTGACACCTCATCAGCAGTATACTAAGACAAACCCTCACCAAAACTACACACATGTCCTCTGATGGCTCCAAAAATAGCCATCTTCCACCATGTTTAAACATTGTTTTTAGTCGAGCAATTGATAAGAAACTCTCAATCCTTGCCACTAATGACTAATAATTGCAAAGATATGCAAAACCTTGTTTTGAATTGTGTTGTGCAAGAAATCACGCTTTTTAATGCGAAATCAGGAGTCATAATGAAGGTTTTTGAGGAAGTGCACACAATCAAGTAATTGTGGAGCCAATTCCAGGCGTTAGCAGCTGTAACGACAACTGGTACAGGCAAGGCCCGCCCGTACCATGTGGTGGCGGCTCCTCATAATACCCTACAACTTTCATGAATATGCCTATATATTTTGAGGTCCCAACTACCACGTAGAAGGCCGCCATTCCCATATTGCATCACAATACCACCAAAGGAGATCCACACCATTGTTTGTTCATCCATCCCCTCTATTATACATAGCCATTGCTTTGTACTTTAGATCTCTTTGTGATTCGGTGACCATTGTAAGAATATTTGATTTCAATCTAAGTATTTTGCACAATGTTTTCTATCCTTGATCTTATTGTTATGAGTGAGTAGTCCTCACGGGTTGCGGGTTGGGGAGAAACCTCGCAGCGATTATGTGCATCTAATTCATGGGAACATTGTGTATTGTTTGAAATAGAAATTTGTATCTTTTGTTTCTTTGTCTCTTGTCTAGATCTATGGACTTGTAGGTACCTAAGATCCCATAGTTTGATAAAGGCTTGAGGTGAGATACTTTGCTAGCGGCGATCTCATAGGAACCCTAGTGAAAGAAAGGGTAGTACGGTCTTCGCTTAGCGCCCTATTCGGGATCATAACAACATCACCACTTAATGCTTTGATCTATGTTTTACACTTAATAATCGTTTGTAGCCCGTTGCTTCGTGGTGCACTCGGTTGGATTAAAATACTTATGTTATGCCCGCTGCATCACGAGGGCCCTAATATATTAGGATGTGTTTCCCACAAGAGATTATCCTTATTAAAACTTTACACATGATTGTTCTTATTATTATATTTTATCCCATATGATGTGCAGGTGCAGGTGGACTTCAACATTGGCATATCTCCATCCATTGATTCAACCCACTATAAAAGTAAACTATATTGGTCTGGTAAACAAAGGTAAAACAAAGAAATAAAGTCTTGTAGACGTGTCCTTTTTATTTCCCTTTAGCATTGCTTTCCAAAGTTTGATTGAACCTAGGTCTTCTAGGGAAAAAGCTATTATAATGCATCCATGAATCCGGATCAAAGGTATCAACCCTTTTTCTAGCACCGTTGTCGGGGAAGCAATTTCGCTATCCTAGTGAGGTCACTGGCGACCTTGTTTTTAGTTTTATTATTGTTTGTAGTTTTATTCTTGTTATTAGTTTACTTTCTAGTTATCTATTTGAAAACCCAAAACAATTAGTTACTTGTTATTTGTTTTCTTTACTTAAAAAATACCAAAAATATAAGGGATTTCTATTTCCGTGCCCCTGGTTCGTTAGTTGTACTCAGTTTTCCTGAGCTGCTTAACTTTTCCTCATTTTTGCCCCTCTCCTTCTCGGAAACCCATCAAAGAGTTCGAACGGCACCTACCATCAGGTTAACCATTGGCTGGCGTGTGGAGCCACGTGGTGTGGGACCACGTGGGGTCATTTGGTCAGGAATGTGTTATGCCGACGTGTGGGGCCACGCCATGTGAGACTGCGTGGGGCCGGTTTGTTGGGAACGCATTATGGGGGACGTGGTGTGGGACCATGTGGGGAGCGTTTGGTGGTTACATGCGCCGTGTTGCTTAAATTGGAAGTTTTTATGTTATTTTTATGATTGGCCTTTTTAAGAGCGTATTTTCCCCTCTCTCTCGCAAACGATTGTGTTTTTTTTGCCTAAAAATGTAGCGAATCTAGAGAAGCTTCTCTCTTCATTCATTGTTCCTTTTGGCCCTCATCTTTCCCAATCTGGTAGCAAATCTAGAGCAGCAAATCTAACCAGCACCATAAATACATTCAATAAACAAAGCAGATGTAGATAAATCAGCTAGTATAGGATGTATAGTAGATATAGATAAAGCAGCTAATATAGGATATATATATAGTACGGTACTTAACGAGGTTCGACAATTAGGTTGCTTAGCAGCAGTAGTGGACAATTTCAACACAGACAATACAAAATAAGTTGCTTTACAACATCAACACAAGATCTGTGGCCCCTCATGGCCTCCGCCAGGAGGGCCTCCGCCTCCTCCCTCTAGCGCCTCCTCCACTTCTTGTTGCCCAGTCCCTTGACCTTGGGTGCCTTGGGCTTGATCGGGGGCATGCGACCTTCCTCGATGGTCACCTTCTAGAGGTTGCAAAGGTGAAGACCGAGCGCCTGGTGCTTGGCTCTGAAGCAATGGACGTTCACGGACTCACCGCAGGTCCTCACGTCCTCGGCATGCTCCACGAGGGAGTTGAAGTCAGTGGCGCAGAGCCTCCTAGTAGTGCAGAAGGGGCAACTGTAGATGTCGCCGGCGAAGAAGTTGTCGTACTGGCCGGACTTCAGCCTCCTCAGCACCTGACGAGTCTTGGTGTCCTTGGACTCGTCGTCACTGCAGACGTCACTGTTATCCTCCTGTTGGAAAAAAATGGTAGAGTGTAATAAGTTGGGATTGATTATTTGCATAAATTAACCGATTGAGATCCCCTGATTATTCCTCAAATCTCAAACCAAATTGATTACCAATCCCAACGACGAACAGGGAATGACACTCGATGTTAAGGCTTAAGCGATCAAGTTATTCGTGGAATGCATGGGGCCATCATGGGTTTACAGATCTCGATGTTGGTCATTGATCAGAGACATGTATCGATCATGTTTGTGCATTCCCGAACCATAAGGTTGGCACACTTAATGGTAGATACACTTAGGATTGATCCGAGATCATAAGAGAATAGAGAGAGAACCCGAAATCGTTCTGGGAGAATCCAAAGTTGTTCGGAGGGGTTCGAAAGGAGTTTTGAAGTGAAAGGAATTAAATAATATGTATTTAATATTAATTATATGAATTAATGATTAAATATATTTATTTAATAAATTAAAAGGGGATCCCACCTACATGGTCTTTCCCGGAGGGGAAGGGCCCATGAGGGACACTGACCAAGGAAGGCTAGGGCGCGTGTAGGTGGGGCCCAGCCTAGCTGTTCGGCCACCTCCTCCCCCTCTAGTTCCACCTCGGGAACTCCTTGATGGTGGTGCTCTTCTTTCCCCTATATAAAGAGGCGAGGTCCCTCCTCCCCGAATCATTCAATTGGCCATTGCCTTTCTCTATCCCTCCCTCTCTCTCACATGCATGTTCTCTAGTTTGGAACGTCCACAACGAGATATATATTTCTCCACCAAATGCACACCATCGTTCCATTAGAGTCGGTCCAGATCTACTTCTTATGTTGCTTCACTGGACTGGAGCCTGGGAGCTACCTCTACACCGAATGTGTGTAAAACTTCGGAGGCATCATCAGTTGTGGTGCTCGTGATGGGTTCGTAGCATGGAAAACAAAAAATTTCTACCACAAGAACGAACAAAACCCAGATCTAATCTAGATAAAAGCCAAGATCTAATCTATTAGACATGTGCAACGAGATAGATCTGTACTAACCCTTGTAGACCCGAAACCGTTACGAGATTCGGATCTCGTGGTTGATGTAGTCGATCACTTGCCGATCTCAAGATCGCGTAGACGATCCTTCCGGCGCCGCGTTCCGGTAGCACTTCCGCAGTCGGTCACACGTGCGGAGTCGAAGCAGACCTTCCTCTCCTCGTTCCAGCGAGCAGCGGAGGTAATAGATCTTCTCCACGGAATCCCAGCAGCATGACGGCGTGGTGGTGGTGGTCGAGTAGAGAATTCTGCAAGGCTTCGCCTAAGCCTCAGCAGAAGAAAGGAGGAGGAGAGAGGCGGCTAGGGAAAGAGTGGAGAGAGGGCTAGGGGGTGACGCCTTCACCCCTCTATTTAAAGGAGGGAGGCGCCATGGGGAGGTGGAGTCCTTGTAGGACTCCCCTCTCCCTTGGCCGGCGGATCAAGGAGGTGGGGGGAGAGTCCTACTCCCCCACGAATCCTTGTCTTACCCCACAAGGATTCCTTGATCCTTTCTTGGTTTTCAAGTAAACTCCAAGAAATCTTCCAGAACCTTCCGGAACATTCCAAAACCTTCTAGAATCCCCATACAAATACTCCGGAACATTTCCTAACTTAGAAAATGATCCCCAATATATGAATCTTATTCTCCGGACAATTCCGGAGCTCCTCGTGACGTCCCGAATCCAATCCGAGACTCCGAACAACATTCAGTCTCCAACGCACATTCCATATCTACTTAAAACAACTTTGAACCTTAAGTGTGTCACCCTACGGTTCGTGAATATGCAGACATGATGGAGACACCTCTCCGATCAATAACCATCAGCGGGATCTGGAGATCCATAATGGCTCCCACATACTCAACGATGACTTCGTGATCGATAGAACCATTAACATACGAAACCAATTCCGCTATGAACCACACCTAGTTTGACAACAAACTACTTAACACAAATGCCCTCCTTTGCTGCTACTATAGCAGTTATATACTTAGCCTTTTGTTGTAGTATCTGTCACAATGTTTTAACTTTGGTACTCAACCAAATCCGTTATGGAACTTCCTTTCCATTACATTGTGCCACCCATAGTTTAAATTGAGATAAATTTAATTTGTATCTTGTGACAAAACTAGTATCAATGTAACACTTTACAATGAACTACCTTTAACTATTTGTCACTTATACATGATATATTCTTAGTTCTTCCAAAGCTCATAAGAATATCTTTAATATTGTCCAATGATCATCTTATGAATCATTCTGGTATATGCTCATAACATTTAGAGCATAGGACATATCTGGATGTGTACATCTCAAAGAATGATTGATCAAAATATTCTTGTGATTTCACCAAGTGTCAAAACACTTGAATCTCGTGTCAACACACTTGAATCTTGATTTAGTCCTTTCCGTGCGTCAAGAACCTTTCTTGTTGTTTCCATATTGAACTCATTCAACATCTTATCAATGTACATTTGGCAAAACCATATTAGCGCCTCAATCTATTCATATAGACATTGATGCCTAATTCTTGAGTTATGCCTAAGTCTTTCATCGAAATGAAATTCTTAACCTGTGTCAATAAAAGATACATTATTTCTAATCAACAATATGTCTTTCACATAATGTATTAGAAATATTTCTTAGTGCTCCCACTTAATTTCTTGCAAAAATGCAAACATCTTCATCGTCTCTGATGAAATTAAACCTTTTAACGATTTCATCACGGTGAAGATTCCAACTCCGCGATGCTCACTTCAACCATTGAAGTTTTGCATACTCTTTTAGCATCCTTTGAATTAACAAAACCCTTTGGATCGTGTCATGTACACGTCCTAGGTAACCATTCTATTAGAAGAACTTGTTTTGTTTGTTCAACTACCATATACCAAAATATATGTAGTGGTTGCTACATTAATCCGTCCAGACTAAATATCGCTATGAAAGATCAAATCTTATCATAGTCAATTCCTTGAACATTGTCGTAAACTCTTTCCGACATGTCGACTATTTCATAGATTTGAAACATCCATGTCTATTTCTTTATAGATCCAAACACGACCGATAGGCTTCACGCCTTTCCGGAGGGTCTTCTAAGTTCAGAAACTTGATTTCTCGTGTATGGATACTATCACGGATTCCATGACTTCTAGTCATTTTATGGAGTCAGGGCCCATCATCGCTTCTTTGCATGTAGTCGGTTCATCATTGTCAAAACAATAACGACTTGCTTATCAAATCTTACTATTTGATTCTTGCCGACCCACACGGTTCTATAGGAACTCTAATCTCCGAGATCACACCTTTTGTAATCACGAGAGCCATGAGCATTGTGGCCGCCACCGGGACACTTTCCGGCGCTGCGCTACTTAGCACATATAGCTAAGGTTCAACAACCTTATCAAAGTTCTATTGTCCTCCCACTTAACTTTTCACGAAAAATTCCTTCTCAAGAAACTTGACGTTCCAAGCGACAAACTCTTTTGTCCTCGGCGTTATGGAGAAATTCCCAACAAATTCTTTGGAATAACCTACAAAGACGTGCTTATCCGACTTTGGTTGTAAACATTTTACTTATGCCTAGCATGCCAAAAATTTAAGAAAGGACAACCTGGGTTTTATCCCAAACCATGACTTATATGGTGTCATTTCAACGGATCACGATGGAGCTCTTTTCAGTGTAAAAGCGGTAGTCACTAAAGCTTTAATCTTTAATATATAATGGCAGTTTTATAAATGACACCTTTGATCTTACCATGTCAAACAAGGTTTCATTACATATCTTGAACACTCCATACTCCTATGGTGTTTTGGGAAATGCAAATCCATGGAACGATTCCTCAAATCTTAGGTGTTTTGCTAAACTTGTAACTCAAACATCTTTCTTTATGATCCAATCATAAACTCTTTTATTTTCTTGTTACAATGATTTTCCACTTCATCTTGAAAGTCTTTGAACATTTTCCAAATGTTTCATACTTCTTCCTTATTGAGTAAGTACATACATATACTCACTCAAATCTTCGGAGAAAGCATATGAAGTTGAAATCCATCGCCCACGACTACACATAATGGACTATATACATCAATATGTACAAATTCCAATCAGTTAGTCGTCCGTTCCTCTTTTGTCCTACGAACGGAGTTTTAATTATCTCCAGGAAAGTATCACAAGCGTCATTTGATCCAAATCAAAGACTCCAAAAATCCATCAACATGGAGTTTCTTCATATATCCCTTTCAATATAATTTAAACGGCGATGTCACTTCGCAAGTGATGTTTCAATCATTTGTCTTGCGACATTTTAGCATTAGTTTTATGGTCGTTATTTCTCCAACCAGACTTGTATATCATCCATCTATTATGGAATACGGTAATTATTTGAACAACCTTTTGTCGTTATAATACCTGATCAAAAATAACAATTATTGAAACAAATCTTGAAGGCAAGCTTTTATGTTACGAGCAACACAACAACCCTTTGTTTGTTTTCGATGAACATCATCACATATTCTCTTGCTAGTTACTTAGGCCATTGCAGTTCATGAATTGTGTTGTCCTGTATGACACTTCATACCAACCAATTCGGTATCCAATACCGCAGAACCACATTGTTTAACAACCAAGGAATACAGCCATAACATGTATCTTCTATATACCTAAGTTGGACATCTCCAATCTTTTCTTTTCTGCCAAATATTTTATAGATTCTCTTTCAACAATTCCTTTTCTTTTAAAAGAATCTATCAACATCAATAGTGGTGTCATTCACATGACACATAGTACAAAGTGTGTATATTAAAATACCAATACCTTTGGACTTGCACTTTGAAGTGGATCACCTTCATCAAATGTTTGGCATTCTTTCAAAATTCCATTCTTTAGTAATCTTTTAGTGTAGTAAACATTTTACTTACATCTTCTATTCATCCTTATCATGACAACTTTCATGATCAAGCTGCTATAGCTTATAAAGGTGAATTGCGAGTATAATGTTTCTTTTTCAAAACCTTTTGGAGGATTAGGACGACTAGCGTCTCCAACCTTCACAAATTCTCATCAAATATGAGGACGTATACTCTATCATGTTGTAACCAATACATTGTTTTAGATATCGCAATACCTTTCACATATGATGGTTTCTGGAACATTGCTTTCAGCTCTTAGATAAACTTGATATTAAAAACAATCTTTTGAGTATCAAGAATCATGGAGGCAAACATGATACATTAGATACTAACACTGGAATTGTTACTCTTGATTTAATACTATTTATTAAACTTCACAGAGTAAACGGAGTTTGCTGAAAGTTTGCAACAGGACTTTTAAACTTTAAATTAACATTCAAAACAATACGATACCAGTTCGTAAAGTAAATATCCAGAATTTCTATAGTTCCACTATCTCAACTATAACTAAGCGTAAGGTGGTGAACGGATGCCAATGACTACAACAAACTATGCAAATTCACTTTGATTGTGTTTATGATAAATTGAGTTCGACTAATCCAAATTACAAATGAACTCCCACTCAAAACAACATCCCTCGAGTTGTTTTAGTGATTACACGAACCAAATCCACTACACCAAGTCCGATCATCACGTGAGATGATGTAGCTTTAAAGGCGAACAATCAACATGTTCATCATATCATCCATATGACTCATGCTTTACCTTTCGGTATTCCGTGTTCCGAGACCATGTCTGTACATGCTAGGCTCGTCAAGGTTAACCTTAGTTTCCGCATGTGCAAATCTGGCTTGCACCCATTGTATGCACACGTAGAGTCTATCACATCCGATCATCACGAGATGCTTCGAAACGACGAGTCTTAGCAACGGTGCCAACTAAGGACGAACACTTTATTACTTGATATTTAGTGAGAGGGATCATCTTATAATGCTACCGTCGCGATCTAAGCAATACAAGATGCATAAAGGATTAACATCACAGGAAATTCATAATTAGTGTGATATGATATGTCCCTTTCTTCTTGTGCCTTTGATCTCCATCTCCAAAGCACGGACATGATCTCCATCATCACCAGCATGGCGTCAAGGTCCGTGGCGCTGCTTCATGGTTGTCCATCACCAACAGCAACTATTACAACTACTTGGAATAAAGCTATTACATGATGAATAGACATGCTGGTCTTAAACAAAATTTAAAGACAACCATTAGGCTCCTGCTGGTTGCCATATTACAATAAGGATCATTGCATACATCAAATATAATCACAATCACATAATGGCCATATCACATCACAAAACCCCTGCAAAAACGAGTTAGACGCCTCTAATTTTCTTTGCATGTTTTACGTGGCTTGAGGCTTTCGAATAAGAACGGATCTTACCTACGAAACTGAACCACAACGTTGATACAAGTGCTATCAAGTTGTAAAGTGTAAATTGAATCTATACTATGGTGAGAGAGACAGACACCCGCAAAGCCACTTGTGCAAAGCAAGTTACACGTCAAGCGTGGAGCAAGTCTCATGTGCGATGACATGTAAGGTTAGCCCAAGCCGCTTCATCCCACCATACCGCAAGATGCAAAGTACACAAAGCAAAAGACGACACGAGCACCAATGCCCACAAAACCATTGTTCTCTACTCGTGCAACAGATCTACGCATAGACACGGCTCTGATACCACTGATGGGTTCGTAGCATGGAAAACAAAAAATTTCTACCGCAAGAATGAACAAAACCCAGATCTAATCTAGATAAAAGCCAAGATCTAATCTATTAGACATGTGCAACGAGATAGATCTGTACTAACCCTTGTAGACCTGAAAACGTTACGAGATTCGGATCTCATGGTTGATGTAGTCGATCACTTGCCGATCTCAAGATCAAGTAGACGATCCTTCCGGCGCCGCGTTTCGGCAGCGCTTCCGCAGTTGGTCACACATGCGGAGTCGAAGCAGACCTTCCTCTCCTCGTTCCAGCGAGCAGCGGAGGTAGTAGATCTTCTCCATGGAATCCCAGCAGCATGACGGCGTGGTGGTGGTGGTGGAGTAGAGAATTCTGCAGGGCTTCGCCTAAGCCTGAGCAGAAGAAAGGAGGAGGAGAGAGGCGGCTAGGGCAAGAGTGGAGAGAGGGCCAGGGGTGGCGCCTCCACCCCTCTATTTAAAGGAGGGAGGCGCCATGGGGAGGTGGAGTCCTTGTAGGACTCCCCTCTCCCTTGGCCGGTGGATCAAGGAGGTGGGGGGAGAGTCCTACTCCCCCACGAATCCTTGTCTTACCCCACAAGGATTCCTTGATCCTTTCTTGGTTTTCAAGTAAACTCCAAGAAATCTTCCAGAACCTTCCGGAACATTCCGAAACCTTCTAGAATCCCCATACAAATACTCCAGAACATTTCCTAACTTAGAAAATGATCCCCAATATATGAATCTTATTCTCCGGACAATTCCGGAGCTCCTCGTGACATCCCGAATCCAATCCGAGACTCCGAACAACATTCGGTCTCCAACGCACAATCCATATCTACTTAAAACAACTTCGAACCTTAAGTGTGTCACCCTACGGTTCGTGAATATGCAGACATGATGGAGACACCTCTCCGATCAATAACCATCAGCGGGATCTGGAGATCCATAACGGCTCCCACATACTCAACGATGACTTCGTGATCGATAGAACCATTAACATACGAAACCAATTCCCTTTGTCACGCGATACTCTACTTATCTGAGGTTTGATCGTCGGTATCTCCATACCTAGTTCTACCTCGTTACTGATAAGTACTCTTTACTCGTTCCATGTTATGTCATCCCTTGTGACCCAGTCACATGCTTGCAAGCTAATTAGATGACATTCCACCGAGAGGGCCCAGAGCATATATATCCGTCATATGGATGGACAAATCCCAATCTTGGTCCATGCGCTTCAACACATACTTTCAGAATACCCAATGACACCTTTATGACCACCCAATTACGAAGCGGTGTTTGATGTCATCAAAGTACCCATCCGGTGATGGTGATTAACATAACCTCATGGTCGAAGGATTAGGTTACTATGTATTTTAAAGCTTATAGCAAACTAACTTAATGACTTGATCTTATGCTATGCTTACTACGGGTGTGTGTCCATCACATCATTCTCCTAATGATATGATCTTGTTATTAACGACATCCAATGTCCATGATCAGGAAACCATGATCATCCATTAATCAACAAGCTAGTTTAACAAGAGGCTTACTAGGGGCTCTTTTATGTTTACAGAACACACAAGTATTAATGTTTCCGGTTAATACAATTATAGCTTGGGATGTAAACATTTATCATAAACATAAAGATATAATAATAACCACTTTATTATTGCCTCTTGGGCATATCTCCAACAGCTCGATACTTGAACACCTACTCGACCTTGAGGTCGGCTACACCATTAGGCTACATCAGCAATGTTTGAACGAGAACGTAATACCACTTTTGGTCTTTAAGGGTATGAACACTGAATCCCTCTCGTTACTTTACATCTGCATAGATAGATCTTGGCTATGCCATTCTTGTCATTAGGATTTTTTTTGTTTTTTGCTGCGGAACCCTTCAGTGGTATCAGAGTTGATCTATGCATAGATGTATTAGTACGAGTAGAACACAAAGAAATATGTGGTCATTTTTTTTCTAGTTGTTACCCTCTCAAGTGTACTTGTTCATATCATGACAATGTTCGATGAAGCGGCCCAGACCGACCTTAGTTGTAAGCCTATGTGAGACTGGTTCCATGCTCAACATATGGCTTGTACCATATAAGTGGGTAGCGGGTTTCTGTCTCTCTCATATTAGTTGATATGGTATGTATGAAGGATGTCCCAAAAAAGGGACTTAAAATGACAACTAGTCAATCCATGTTATGCTTAAAAGTTCGTAGGTAAGAAAACGGTTCTTGTGTGAAACCTCAAACAACCGCGTAAAATATACGAAGATAAAGTAGAGGCATATAACTTTATTTTGTATGGGCATGTGATACGTATTGTCTAAGTAAGTGCTTATGTAATGTACTACCGATAGCGTGGAGGCTCCATGAACCTGGTGTCATGCCGACGCAGTTGATGGAGATCAAGGTGCGACGACCATATCATATCACATACATATTTACATTTGATGTTTAGTTATTTATGCATCTTATTTTGCTAGTATTGGACTTACGACGGTAGCATTATAAGAGGATCCCTCAAAACCCAATTCCAACAATCATGTTCTCCTATTAGTGTGTACCACTAAGAAAGTTCTTCATAATGAAGCACACTGTGATGATCGGGTGTTAGACATATCGTCATTCACATACAGTGTATGTAAGCCATGTTGCACAACAATACACTAAGGTTAAAGTTGGCGAACCTAGCATGTACAGACATGGCCTCAGAACACAAGTGATCGAAAGGTTAAACATGAGTCACATGATTTTTGTGATTGGTATATATGTCTACCTTTGAAGCTACACCATCGGCCGTGATGATCGGTGGTGTTGTAGTGAATTAGGATCATGTAATCACTAAACAAACAATGAGGGTTGATAGTTTAAGTGGGAGATATTGTAATTTAGTTAATAACATGAACTCATATTATGAACATAAGTTTGATACTTTTGCAAATACCATTATAGATGTCTTGCCCCACCTTCAACTTAGGCCCTTCCGTAGAGAAAGAAAAGCTTAAAATTGATGGGTCAAACTTTACCGTTCGGTCCTGCAATTTGAGGATTCTCCTCGTTCGCTAGAAGCTATCCTATGTACTAGAAGCTGCTCTAGGTGAAAACCCCACAGATTCAGCACTCCAGAACGAGAGGAATGTCTTCTAATCTAGGGCGGATGATTACACATGTGTCTAGAGTGGCATGCCCTATTCCATGGAGGACGATCTACAAAAGCTCTTTGACAAGATGAGTGTTTATGAGATAATCACTGATCTCAAGGCTATCTTTGCACCTCAAGCCAGGGCTGGGAGGTATGAAGCCTCAGATTTTTTCTTCTCGGCCAAGATGGAAGAGCACAATAGTGTGAGCAAGCATGTAGTCAAAATGTCTGGCTACATTCAGCACCTGAACACCCTGGATTGCGAAATCCACGACAAGGTAGCGACTGATAGGGTGTTGCAATTGTTACGCCTAGCTACAAAGGATTTGTCCTAAACTACAACATGTAGGGGATGACCAAAATCCTGTCTGAGTTGTTCGCTATGCTCAAAACTACTGAGGCGAAAATCAAGAAGGAGCACACTGTCTTGTTGGTCAATAAGATCGTCGACTTTAAGAAGCTCGGGAAGAAGGGTAAGGGCAAGAGAGACAAACCGAAGAAGAACGACAAGCATGTTGCCGGTTCCTCCAAGGCGCCCAAGACTGACATCACCTGCTTCTACTACAAGGGGGATAGTCACTGGAAGCACAACTGCTCCAAGTACCCAGAACATAATAAGGCCAGCAAGATTGCCGTGAAAGATAAAGGTATATGTGATATACACATTATTGATGTTTTGCTCACAAGTGTCAGGAGCAACACCTAGGTATTTGATACTAGTTCTTTTGCTCATATTGGTAACTCTCAGCAAGAGTTGCGGAATAAGCGGTGCTTGGTGAAGTAAGAGGTGACAATGTGTGTTGGAAGCGACCACAAAGTTGATGTGGTGGCTATCGGCACTCTTCCTCTGCGTCTACCATCGGGAATGATTTTAGTTTTGAATAAATGTTAACTTTGTACTTGTTTTAAGCATGAATATTGCGAGTGGGTCTTGCTTGTTGCGAGACCATTATTCATTTAAGTCAGAAACAAGTGGCTATTCTATTTATACGAATGATGTCTTTTATGCTCATGCATCGAAAAGAAATAGTTTATTCTTATTAAATCTCGACAATAGCAATTCTCACATCCATAGCATTGATGCCAAGTGATGTAAACTTAGTGATGATAATTCCATGTATATGTGGCATTGCCGTCTAGATCATATTGGTGTTAAACACATGAAGAAGCTCCATTCTGTTGGACTTTTGGAGTCGCTAGATTTTAAATCGCTCGATAGATGTGAACCATGCCTTATGGTAAAAACTACTATGACGTTGTTATACAGTACGATGGAGAGAGCGACGGACTAATTGGGGATCATACATACGGATGTATGTGGACCAATGAGCATCTCAATGTGCAATGGTTATCGTTACTTTGTAACCTTCACTAATGACTTGAGTAGATATGGACATATCTACTTAATGAAACACAAGTTTGAAACCTTTGAAAAGTTCAAGGAATTTCAGAGCGAAGTTGAAAATCAATTCGACAAGCAAATCAAGCATCTTCTATCTGATCGAGGAGGCGAGTATTTGAGTTATGAGTTTGGCATGCATCTCAAGACTTGTGGTATTATACCACAGCTTATGCCAACTGGAACACCATAGCGTAATGGTGTGTCGGAACAATGTAATCACACTTTATTGGATAGTGTGCGGTCTATGATGTCTCTCGTTGACTTATCAATATCATTCTAGAGATACGCATTAGAACCTGCCGCATTCATTTTAAATAGGGCGTCATACAAGCCCGTGGAGACAACACCGTATGAGATATGGCATGGCACGAAGCCAAAGTTGTTGTTCCTGAAAGTTAGGGGTTGTGAGAATTATGTTAAGAAACTATAGCCAGAAAAACTCGAACCGAAAGTGAAAAAGTATATCTTTGTAGGGTATCCAAAGGAAACTATTGGATACACCTTCTACAACCAAGATGAGGGAAAAATGTTTGTCGCAAAGAATGGTACCTTCCTCGAGAAAGAGTTCCTCGCAAAGGTGTAAGTGGAAGGAAAGTAGAGCTTGATGAGATTGTTGATCCTTCTCTCCAAATACCGAGTGGCACAACGGAAGATGTTCCGAGACCGTCCTCATCGATTGGAGTGGGACCAAATGATGATGATCATGACACTCACATCGAGGCACCTACTAAACCTCGTAGGTCTACAAGAGTATGTACTTCTCCTGACTGGTATGGCTATCTTGTTAAGATGGTCATGTTAGTGGAACAAGACAGACACGCAAACTACAAGGAAGCGATGGAAGACCCCGAGTCCGGAAAATGGCTAGAAGCCATAAACCTAAAATAGGATCCATGTACGATAACCAAGTATGGACTTTGGTTGATATTCTCGAAAGCCGCAAGTTTGTCGAGAATAAATGGATCTTTAAGAAAAAGATTGATGTCGATCGTAATGTGATCGTCTATAAAGTTTGACTTGTTGCAAAAGGTTTCCGACAAATTCAAGGAACTGACTATGATGAGACTTTCTCTCCGTAGCGAAGCTTAAGTCTATTCAGATTTTACTAGCAATTGCTGCATATTTCGATTATGAGATATGGCAGATGGATGTCAAAATCGCGTTCATAAATGGCAACATTGAGGAAGAATTGTATATGGTACACCCAGAAGGTTTTGTCAATTCTAAGGATTTTCAGAACGTAAGCAAGCTTCATCATTCCATTTATGGACTAAAGCAAGCATCTCATAGCTAGAATCTTTGCTTTGATGAAGTGATCAAAGGTTTTGGATCTGTCCAAAATGAGGAAGAAGCCTGCATTTACAACAAAGTGAGTGGGAGCTCAATGACGTTCCTATTACTATATGTGGATAACATATTACTAATTGGGAATGATGTGAAAGTTCTGAATAGCATAAAAGATTATTTAAATTGTAAATTTTCCATGAAGGACATGGGTGAAGTTGCTTACATATGAGGCATTAAGATTTCAAAATGCATATTAGCACTAAGGAAGAGTACTTACCTAGGAAAGGTTCTTAAGAGGTTCAGAATGGATCAGCCAAAGAAAGGGTTCTTGCCTATTGTGAAAGGTAAACCATTGAGTTTGAATCAATGTCAAACAACTGAAGATGATAAGGAAACGATGTCCAACATCCCCTTTGCTCCAGCCATAGGGTCTATCATGTATGCCATGTTGAGTACTCGACCGAATGTGACCCTAGCTCTTAGTTTGATGAGCCGTTTCCAAAGTAACCCATGAATGGTCCATTGGAAAATAGTTAAGAATATCCTGAAGTATCTAAAAATAACTAATGATATGTTTCTTGTCTTGGGAGGAAGTCAAGAACTTGTTGTAATAGGTTATATTGATGCAAGTTTCAACACTGATCCAGACAACTCGAAATCTCAAACAGGGTATGTGTTTTTGGTAAATGGTGGCATAGTCATTTGGAGGAGCGGGAGTCAATCCTCGGTATCTCAATCCATAATGGAGTCGAAGTACATTGCTGCTTCAAAAGTGACAAATGAAGCTGTGTGGATAAGGAAGTTTGTCATTGAACTAGGAGTGTTTCCAAGCATGCAAAACCCTATGATCATCTACTGCGACAATATGGGGGCCATTGCGAATGCAAAGGATCAAAGGTTCCACTCTTCTGCCAAGCACATACTTTGACATTACCATGTAATAAGACAGTTCGTCGGTGGTGGTGACATTAGAATTTGTAAAGTACATACATATATGAATGTCACAAATCCGTTAACAAAACCTCTTCCACAAGAAAAGCATGATCAACACATGATGCTATTGGTGTTAGATTCTTGTCAAATGTAAACTAGTTTATTTGTACAATGGAAGTGGGAGACTATTGGAGATATGCCCTAGAGGCCAATAATAAAGATGTTTTATTGTTATATCTCATATGTTCATAATATTTTTGTAAAACCCTATAACTTTGTTAAGCGAAAACATTAATACACCTGTGGTATGTAAACAAACCAAGTCCCTAGTAAGCCTCTAGTTAACTAGCTCATTGGTCAACTAATGATCAAGGTTTCTCGATCAAGGACATTTATGTCAATTGACAGTGGTGTCATGCGATTGGATGAATGATGTGATGGACACACACCCAACCATATTATTGCAATGAGATCTAGTCACAAAGTTCAACATTGTGATATCTAGTAAAATGTAGTAACTCACTCCTTTGACCATGAGACCATATTTAATCACTACCACTTGAGACTGCTTTGACTGTATCAATTGTTACACCATAACAGGGTGATCATAAAGGTGTCTATCAGGTATTCCAAAGGGGTAGGTTGAGGCGTATGCATCGAAATTAGGATTTGCCTATCCGGGTGATGGATAGATACTCTGGGCCCACTCAGTGAGATTACATCCATGAAGCTGGCAAGCATGTGGCTAGGACACGAGGACGTAATATCAAAGGAAGTACATGTGTTTATCAGTAACAAAATCAAACTAGGTATGAAGATACCGAAGATCAGATCTTGGACAAACCAGGTATCAAAGTGCAAAGGGAATGACACTCAACGTCTAAGGTTCAAGCGATCAAGTTATTCGTGGAATGCATGGGGGCCATTATGGGTTTCCAGATCCCGTTGTTGGTCATTGATCAGAGAGATGTCTCGATCATGTTTGTGCATTCCGAACCGTAAGGGTGACACACTTAAGGGTATACGCTTAGGGTTGATCAAAGATCGTAAGAGAATAGACAAAGAGAGAACCTAGAATCGTTCTAGGAGAATCGGAAGTTGTTCGGAGGGGTTCGAAAGGAGTTTCAAAGTGAAAGGAATTAAATAATATGTATTTAATATTAATTATGAATTAATGATTCAATCTATTTATTTAATAAATTAAAAGGGAAGCTCACCTACATTGGGCCTTCCTGGAGGGGAAGGGACCACGAGGGGCTGCTGGCCAAGGGAGGCTAGGGCGTGTATGGGTGGGGGCCCACCCCACCACCGGCTGACCATGGAGGACCATGTCATGCGGGTGGGGATTACCCCAGCCGCCGGCCACCTCCTCCTCCTCCTCCTTTAGTCCCACCCAGGAACTCCTTGGTGGTAGTGGTGCTCTCCTTTCCCCTATATAAAGAAGGGAGGTCCCTCCTCCCCAAATCATTCAGTTATCCTTTGCCTTTTTCTCTCTCTCTCTCTCTCTCTCACGTGCGTGTTCCCCAGTTTGGAACGTGCACAACGAGATAGAGATTTCTCCACCATACGCATACCGTCGTGCCATTGTAGTCGCTCTGGATTTTCTTCTTCCGCTGCTTCACTTGATCGGATCTCGGGATACGCCTCTACGCCGAATATATTTAGAACTACGGAGGCACCGCCAGTTGTGGTGCTCGACGCTTCGACGCCTACTCGACCTTGAGGTCGGCTACGCCATTCGGCTACATCAGCAATATTTGAACGGTAAGATAATCTCGCTTTTGGTCTTCAAGGGTATGAACACCGAATCCCTCTCGTTACTTTACATCTGCATAGATAGATCTTGGCTATATCATTCTCATTGTTAGATTTTTTGTTTTCTGCTACGGAACCCTTCATTTACGCTATATGATCGATGCTAGCAGCCACGATCGATGGAGAAGCGTGCATGATCCATTTCGCTACACTTGCTTCGACGAACGGAGTCGCTGCTTCGCCATGGGATGGAATGCCGTCAGCAATGCTCTCTCGTACGAGAAAAAATGGGAGGGGAACTAAATGGGATTAGGGTTAGGGATTTTGAGCGAGCGCTAGTTTTGTTCTGAATCACCTCATCTGTGGCCATACGTTTTCTTTTGGATGACACAGGTCACCGTGGGTATGATGTCGGGCCATGGGATCAAGGTGATCCTATTCGGGTTGTATGCTTTGGCCCGGGTAAAGTTAAACCAGCAGAAATGTTTTGGGTGGGCTAGAAAGTTGATGGGTTACCGCATGTCTATGGCCGAAATAATTTTAAGTTTTTTTGTCACTGTATATTATGGATTGTCAAACCTTTCTAATGACATTATATGCACTGTTTAAATCAGAAATGGACGAAAAGTAAGAGAGAAATAATATGTCTTATGAGAATTGTGAAAATTTTATCTCCAACTTTTTATGTAATTATTGTTGATGCCATTTTTATGGCATTTCTTATGACTATTCCTTTTAAGGACAATTATGGTTACCTCCCTTAAGTTTCTGAATATTTGTTGTTTAGAATATTTATTTGAAGATGATTTGTATGTTAATGTCGAATTAGGGAATTTTAAGTATTGTGTGCTTATTAATGGTTTTATGTTAATGTCATGATTATGACATTACTTAATGATATGATCATCACTAATGGGGTCAGGTCACCCTTAAGGGAAATGTTGATGTCTGTATGGTTAGATTTCCGCACTACATTATGTGAAGGATTGTGCAGGTGTAGTTGAGTATTTAGACATGCACCGACTAAAGGTAATGAAGGCTCTTAATGATGATGATGTATTTAAGATTAATTCTCTCGACAAGAATGTTTTTGTTTAGAGAATTTTAACGTGATATTTGATATCATGACATGTATTGTCTATTATTGTTTACCAATTATTTGGTGAACCATTCATGTAATATAATATCCAAATTTCATTTGGAGAATACTTATGGTTAATATTAATGTCATTTTTGGTGTGAATATAGTCTAATGTTTACTCACTAAAATGCCATTTGTTTTAATTGTATGTTCGAAATGAATGGTATTCTGTACCATGCCTTGAATTTTTAATGATAAACTTTTACACGTTTGCCTAATGTTGTTGGAACTATGGTGTCATGGTTCGATGAAAAAATGATCATTGATGAACTCTGAATCCATGTGTCTAATAACACAGTGGATTGTATTATGATGATGCTTTATGTTAATGAGTGCTATTAACTTAGCAAACGCGACTACCGATCATTATGTTTTTTTAAGTTTTATCTACTCAAAAGGGAATCAAACGGAAGTTTTGATCAGAGATTTTATTTATGAGAAAATGTTATTACTAACATGTGTCATTTCTAAATTAGGTTATTTTCCGTTTTCGCCCCAACGGTGATATGAAGTAGAAGCTTGCTTATGTTCAACTAGAGAAGGTTGCCAGGCGGTTTGCTTGTCTCATGGCGGAGTTGATCGCACTCCTCTCGATGATGCGCTGCGGCCAGATACGATGCGGTCTCCAGAACATGCCGTTGCTTATGTTTTCTTTCTTGTACTTCCTCCGTTTCAAAATATAAAATCTAAATGAATCGATATACGATACACTCCTTTGACAAAGCTAAAACATCTTATACTTTAAAATGGAGGGAGTATATATCAATCGAGATCTTTTTGTTTTTCCGTGGGATGTTCACGGAATTTAGTTGCCCCACGGCATCCGTGCCCTCGGCCGCTCAAGTGTAAACTCGCGATTTGTAAGCATCGCTGAGGAGTAACTATGTAAATGTCCTTGTTCAACTAGAGAAGAAACTATGTTGCATTAGCACTGATGTTTCGCGGAGCATTTGTTTTTGTGTAGTTTCATAAAATATGCGTCAGATCAGCTCGTCAAGCCTGTAAGAATCCTTCTTGCCCTCGTAATTAAAAGCTGTAAATAAACACCCACGGATGTGCTGTACTGGTCGCCGAACAACGAGCAAGAAGTTTAAAAAGTACTCCTCTGATCCAAATTATTTGACTTGGTTTTATCTTGATTCGGATTATCTACATATAAAATAAGTCTAGATACACTCGAATCTAGACAAATCTGAGAAAACAAATGGGCTTGCTGTCAGGAACGGATCCAGGAATTTAACTTTGGGTGTTCAAACTCGAACCAACAAAAAACATAAAGGAGAAAAAAATGAAAATGGTCCATTTCTTCACGCCAATAAAAATACAAATTGGCCATTATAGCAACAGTATCTCAAAAGACTACGAAACATGCAAAATAATAAAGAAAATTACAATACGATCATACGTTTTGGTCATAGCATGGAAACGATATATGACGGCATCATCTTTCACATATAAGAAGAATTCCCGCTCAATAAATAAAACTAAATAGTTATTCATGAGTGGCCGTGCCGTGTCGGGCGGATCCCACCCCTCCCTGGCCTCGTCCTCCTTGCTGCGATCTCCCCGCCCGCCGTCGCCGCCCGGATCATCGCCGAGCAAATACCTGGTGGCGTGGCGGCAACGGTGGTGACCCTGGCTGTGATCCGACAGGGAAAGATGGCGGCGCCCGCACCTGGCTGGTTCGACGGCGGTGTCGTGGCTGACGACGGCCGGAGGTCCTCGGCCCAGATGGCAGCAAGCGGTGGCGGGGATTCGGGCCTAGACGGGCTGCGATCTGCTCCGTTCGTCGCTCTCGACGCCGGCGCCCAACTTCCCCGGGCCATGTTCGTGACACTAGGGCGCTTGGGGCATCTGTTCCCAACATGGTGGTGGTGATCTCCTTCTCCGTCGAAGTGGTCGGCCAGATGGTCTTGCCGTCAAGCGGCGAATCCTGCTAATTTCCGGCGGGTGGTGTGGGGACTACTGGTTCAGTTTCAATAAAGGAGACGGTCCTGGATCCCTCTCGAGCCTCCAGATTTAGTACCTTTACATATGTCCGCCTCTTCTTTTTTTCGTCAAACAAGTGCCGGCCGGGAGTCGCGACAGGCAGTCGATCATGGATGCTTTGCTAATTGCTATTGGTTAAGTTGGGCTGCACGGACGTAGACACCGGCCCTAATGCTAATTTGAGGTTTGAGCTTTTTTCCTGGACGAGATCTAGACTAGAAAATACATGTGCTAACTAAGATACGTATTTACTATAGATTATATATAGGAATTTTTTCAAGAAAAATTTGGGTGTTTAGCTGAACACCCATGACCCATGCTGGATCCGTCCATGCTTGCTGTGGCCATGTATGCTTGGAAAAAAACAATAACACTGCCCGTCCTTCTACCGGGATATTCTATAGCTGGCGTGCGATACGATCCTAAGCAAAACAAATTACACATATATTGAGAAGACCTTTTATTCGCATGCAGCATGTCATCTTTCACAATATGGTTGCTGTAGCATGTCAGCTTTATTACAGTGTGGTTAATCAAACTGTCTAACTTATGCTTGTTTCGCACGTACCTCAGTGCACACGCTGGCGGGCATCCACCGGGGGGCAGCTATCCCCGGGACAACAGACTATTTTCGAAAGATGAATAATGAGACCTCATCAAAATTGTGGTCAAGTTCATCACATTACGAGGGAGAGAATGAATGAAATGTCTCATTAAATATGGGATAGTGCATAAAATGGATTTAGATCTCGTCCCCATGGAGGACTTCTTATTTTAATTTTTTAAAACATCATTTTTTAAAAAAAATACCTACGCGTAGCCAGCAATACGAAATACAAGTATGTAATTTTTTATTGAAAATACCTTATATTTTTTAACGCAGGAAAAAAGTTTGCCGATCAACAAATGAAGATATGATGCATGCACTTATTAAGTGCACACATGCAAAACGATTCTGGATGGAAGCTTGTGAATGGCTTGATATTAAGCTCCCTGAACTTCATCCAGCAACGTGGTCAAGAGATATCCCTCTATGATCCTTTATTTTCCGAGGAGCAGAGACCAAAGATCATCACCGTGATGTGGGCTATTTGGACATCTCGAAATAATATAGTTCATGATAAGGGCATCAAGAGACTGCACAAGAGACTGCAGCTGAACCAAAAGAGTACAAGAAATTACTGAATGATACAAACCTGAATCAAACCAAATGTGTCGCAAATCATAACCACAAACAAGCATACTAAGACAGTTTCTCCAATCAAATACAATGGCGGTAAATTTATTCGACTCTGTGTTCCTATAAGCTGTTTCTTCTCATCTTTCACGACATCTGTTAGTGGTATAGCCGACGCAATCTGAAGCCCCAGGACAAATAGAAAGCTAAGAAAACCAATTCAGAAAGAAAACAATCTCATGTTACATTGCGGAAGTATTTAAAGAATCACTGTTCAGTAATGGAATGAAGATATGCTGATATCAATGGCAATAACCAACTGAAATTTATTTCAAACTTCCACTACAACTCAAAGGAGCTGCATTAAACATCATAGTCACCGAGAGTAACTTGACTAAACCAGATATATATAATGTCTCAAGCAACAAAATGAGTATATGTAACCTATATCATATAAAAGCATCAAAAAATTCTTCGGTAAACTACAAATATTCAAAATAGAATACCAAGGGCATGTAGATAACCGCTGTTTTGCTCATTCACAATAAATACTTATTTGTTATTTTATCCATACAATATTATAATATCTAATTACAGCTTTGACCGAACTACTAATTTACCGAGTGACTAGTCAAATCCATCATTTGACACAAGCAAAAGTTTGAACAAAGTCTAAAATCCTAAAACATTAAAGGTAGGTGAAGGTAAACTCTACTAATTTCAATGAATTGCAACTGAAGGTCGCTTTAGTAGATATCAGTTATCTGGAGTAGAGTAGTTCCAGCTTAACACAACAACTGAATTTACTGCTAGAATGTAAATGCATCAAGCAACAAGCATGGTGAATATCTAACTTATCACATAAAAGCATCACAAAATTCTTCAGCAAATTGTATATCATGTCATTACAGTCACCAGGAGTAATTCTATATAGCTGTCAACAACGACTTAAGCAGCAACATAATGTCAATGCATCGAGAAACAACCATGATGAGTATATAACATATCATATAAAAGCATCAAGATATTCTTCAGTAAACCGTGCCTCATGTCCAACAATTATTCGAAGAACAACCTTATTTCCCCCACAAGGGGATACAAATTAGCCTCAGGAACCTCTATCCGATCATAATTCATAGTGAAGACAAAAATACGGCGAGCCAAAAAATCCACCCACCAATTGTTAGTTACCCAAAGACGAGGACTCGACCTTCTCGACAACTGCTTCTTCTTTCTTCACCTCCTCGGCAGCCGTGGAGGAAGCAGCCTGCTCAATCATCTCCTCCTTGGCATCAGCAGGAGAGGCGGCGGACTCGACAACGGCTTCTTCCTTCTTCGTCTCATCATTGGTTGGGGAGGACGTGGATTCCTCTACCTTGTTCTTGTCTGCGTCAGCAGTGGCGGCTTCGGCTTGGTCGGAGACGTGCTTCTCAACCCGGAGGACGGGCTCATAGTAGTCGGCGTGGGCGTCCATGCAATTCTTGAGGTTGATGGTGGCCTCGGCGCAGCGCTCGACCATGTTGGAACCCTCCTTTTCCGCCGCCTGCACGCACTGCTGCCACGACACGAACGCTTCCTCGCAACCCCCAGCTTTCATGTACAGGCAGAACCCGCACTCCCCTTCTTCCTCCTTCGCCTCCCCCTCGGCCGCCTCCTTCTCGACCACCGCTTCTACCGCCGCGGCCTCCTGGGGCGCCTCCACTTCGCTCCCTCCCGCGCTGGACGACTCCTCGACGACGACTTGAGGCTCCGCGGCGGGATCGATATCAGACGCGACCGACGCCATTGCGAAATTTCTCGCGCAAGATTTAGATTCGGTGAGGAAAAGAAGTGCTTTGGGAGTCTAACGGGCGGCGTGCTCTGCCTTTTGAGGTGTGCTCTGCTTCTTCTTGGGGAGGAAGAAGAAGTGTTCGTGCCGCCGCCGCCGCCGCCGCCGCTCAGTCAGCTGAGTTGTCCTCGGAGACGGACAGATGCCCTGCTGTTTGTCGAGGAAAGGGTGGGCCAAGCCCAATAAGCATAGCCCGTTTAAGTGCGGCCCAATAGGCATCGGATAAGGGAATTGGCAGCAGCAGCAGCCGGACACTGACACACCACACCACCAACCTCGAGAAGCGATGGCCACCGCCGTCGCCGCCTTCCGCTCTCTCCTCCGACCCGCCGCCGTCGCTAATAGCATCCCGCTCCCTCCTCCTCACTTCAGCTTCAAGAGCTTACAGCAGCATGGCGTAGGCCTCCGCCTTTTTCCCTCACACCGTCGCCACCTCATTTTCCTCCCCGCCTTGGCCGCTTCCAGCGAAGAACTCTCTTCGGACGGAGAATATTACTCTGAGGAGGAGGAGGAAGGAGAGGGGTACGTGGAGGAAGAGGGAGAGGAGGAGGTAGAACCCGAGGTCCAGGCAGTTCGCGGTTACTATCCTCCGAGAACAAGGCCGGCGCTGGGACAAGAGCCCGGGAGAATCTACGTGGGCAACCTGCCCTACACCTTCACCGCCCCCGAGCTCACCGCGGCATTCTCCGAGGCCGGCAGCGTAGATGACGCTCAGGTACCCGCAATCCAAGTCCTATCTTCAATTTTGTGCCTGTCACTGGCCTCCTAGAAAACATATTCCTATCAAGGGATCATGGTTTGATGGTTTCCCTCCTGCAGATAATCTATGACAAAATCACCAACCGGAGCCGTGGATTCGCCTTCGTCACCATGGCCACCGCCGAGGAGGCCACCAAGGCTGTCCAGATGTTCAACGGGGCCGTGAGTTCCGCACCAATTGGATCAATTCTTATCCATTCAACACAAGGGTGTTCTTGTTCTTGGCCATGAATACATATGTGTTGTGACATCTATGTGTCAATGCAGCTGCTGGGAGGGAGGACGGTCAGGGTGAATTTCCCGGAGGTGCCACGGGGAGGAGAGAGGACAGTGGGATCGGCTGCAGTTGCAAGGACTAGTTTGCGTGTCGTTGACGATGGGACATACAAAGTTTATGCTGGAAACCTGGGGTGGGGTGTGCGGGCCGACGCACTGAAGACAGCGTTTGAGGGGCAGCCTGGTTTTGTTGGCGCCAGGGTAATCTTCGAGAGAGACACTGGTCGGTCAAGGGGTTTTGGGTTCATCTCCTTCCAGACAATTGAGGACGCAAAGGCTGTTGTGCAGGCCATGGACGGTGTGGTATGTCTTCTGCAATCTACAACAAAGTTTTCCACTACATCTCATTTATTGAATTACCACAATCCAACTTATAAACTACTACTCCTTCCGTCCCAAAATAAGTGACGTGGATTTGATCCGAATCTAGACAAATCCACGTCACTTATTTTGGGACGGAGGGAGTAGTATAAACAGAACACAGTCCGACAGCCGTGCAAAGCATGAATACAGTTGTACTTGGAAATTGAACTATGAAATGTCGCAACAATATTAATATACTATGGTATAGTGCTTGCTACAGTTCTAGTATTTCTGGAGTAAAAGAACTACAACTAGGTCATAATGGTAGCATTCTTAACCAAAGTCTGGACAAAAATCAACTTATTTATATACTTTATGCAATGAAAAGATCAATAATCACGAAGATTGGTAAAACGAGTGGTTGGTTGGTACTACATTGTGCACAATGGCTAGTACCCTAAGATTTCCCCAATCATGTTTTATTTACTTGCATTCATTGGTAAAACGAGTGGTTGGTTGACATGTTTATCTCATGGCAATGCAGGAACTGGATGGGAGGCCACTCCGACTTAGTCTGGCAGCACAGAACCCTCCAGCTGGTTCAACTCCTAGCACAGTGTCGTCACGACAAGAGGAAACAGCCTCAGATGATTCTAGGACGGAGGTGGAGGCTACCAGTGCTTCAGAGCAATTCAAAGCGGATATGGATGAGAGCAACTTACAGACATCTGCCAGTTATTGGTAACTGATCGACAGCTAGAAATGAATGAGTTGTAAGCTGTGGGTAACTAGTTCACCAAATTGTGCCATTCGAATCCAAGATGTACTGGCCTGGGTTAAATTTTGACATGAGTTAGACACCGGAATGAGACTGCAGCTGCAGAAAACTAGAATATTAGGCATGTAGGAGCTTCCCAGTTCCATCTACTTTTGTAATATATATATGGTTCAGAAAATATGTCGATTTACAGTGCTTCACAATGTTGGGAATTGGGATGTACTTTTATGTAGAGTGGGCCGACTCATGGGTTGGCCCTTTGGTTAAATATAAATTGGAGTGATACTGGGTTTAGCTATTGTCAATTGTACTTTTAGATCTCTTTTTTCTGTGAAGTTTCTTCATACTGCTTTGAGGTTATAACTCAGTTTTGGATATGCAATATGACGGTGAAAATCTAGGGGTACTACACGTAATCGCCTTAACATCTGTAGACTGTAGGGACATGAATGGCATTGCAAAATGACAATTGTCAAAGTACAAGAATTTTAGGACATGAAAAATATTTCGGATGGTCATATTGCAACACAAAACCGAATAGCAAACCAAACAGGATGAGAAGTTCCAAAACTAATCACTCTGCCTCATCAGCTTTGCTGGACATCAGTACCAATACCACCCTCAAGCTGTGCATCGGCAGAAGCATCAAGGTCATGAGGAAAGAAGAGCCTGCACGGTAGAAAGATAATAATCACATCATCTGAAAAAACTGGATACACGGGAAAGCTGGTGCTAGCATCACAATTGAAACAATCTCAAGACTAAATTCAGTAGATAAGTGCTTATAGGGGGATGTATACAAGTTATTGACCGATACCTGCATGTGTTGTGGTACAGAGTTTTACTCAAGCCTTCTATATCAGCAATTCCTTTGCATCCAGCGACTACTTCAAGGACTTGCCTAGAATTGGTAAATCTCTAGTTATTAACTACGTACATTTGGAGGCAAAATCCAGGTGCAAACATAGATTTGAACTAAATAAAAGGCCAACAAATTCAATTCTAGCCCACCAACATTTTGATTCTGTATTGCAGAGCAGAGAACAACATATTTGAATCGTGAATGATCAGAACTTCATTGATCAAGAAAGCATTTCAAAAATGCATGTCCAATTAAATTTACTACTTCAATGTTTCCGTAGTAAAGAGAATAGGTGTTGGCATGTCTCTTCAGAAAACAAACACAACACTGGGTGCATCAATAGAAAATAATTATCTCAGGTGTCAAGTGAACTTGATACAGAATCATCTCAGGTGTCAAGTGAACTTTATGCAGAAAGTTAAGACCTTCGAGGCATGTCCAAAAATTTGCTTAACCAAGAAAGCACTTGGAATTTATACACAACTGCTTCCATATACCTGACTAAACAAGGCTCATTGCGACCCTTAACTGTTGAACCAGGTTCATACTTTTCTTTCTTCTTGGATGGCCAGACAGATTTTACAAACTGGATTCCAGCATGAGTATTTTTAATGTCACAATATGGAGAATCTGTCTCTACCATCATCCTCTCTGCAGGAATGCCTCGTACAACCTCAAGGTTTTCATTAGTTTTCAGAGAACAGCCGTTAATACCTGCAGTGGTGCATGAAGACTTCAAATTTGGCAGAGATTATCGAATTATAATAAAAAGGTAATGTTACTTCATGTGAGCTATGACATTACCAAATCGAGGTATTCTACCATAAAAGCCATTAAGCTAATTAAAGTAAAAAAATAGTTTTTTCGCACTAATGAAAGAATGTTTGTGTTGCTCAAGTTTTACAATAACCATGTTGCATCATATGCAGGTTTTTATCATCACAAGGGAGGGAAATGACCTATAAACATCTTTTCAAAAGAAAGGAGCTTGTCACGTTCTTCTGCAGTACCAGTGAAGGAATGTGTAACGCCACCTGGGAATCTGCGATATAGAAATGTAGTTTTAGACTTGAATAGAGGATATAATAACATGTATAAGTTTCATAACAGGATACAATAAAAGCATAGTTAATATGTCGACTTTCGTTTCCTGATCTAGGACAATGGAGTGTAAGCAACAATGATTATTACTTGATTATCACTTATCCCGCCATAATGTTCTACAGATAAACCTTACCTGTACCCATTTCGCGATACAATTTCGGAGAAGTCTTCACCAGCAGCACGCATGTGAAGAAACATTGGCAGCTTTACTGCTTCAGCCAACTCAAATTGTTTCTCAAAGTACCTAAAACGAAATACACCATTCAGGGAAAAAAACACAAAATCACTGCCGTTTGCCTTTGCACTAGTATGAGACCATACTTCTTCTGTATATCTGAAGGACAAAAGTGAAGTCTATCGTAATCCAAACCACATTCGCCAACCGCTACAACCTGCAGAAATGGATCCACATATAAGGTGGCATGTATAATGTCCAAAGAGCAGAAACGATAAAATGAGTAGTACTAAGTTTCTATTCCACGAGAGATCAAATCTTCAGGAAACTCTTCATTACATGTGAGCTTGTTAACTATTAGCATTTGATCTTCAGTATTTTAGCGAAGCAACAAATGGGGCCTTTTCGTAACTAACAAGATTCTTAGGGTCCGATTGTTTGTAAGCAAATTAATATCCAGGCCATCCAAATGTTACGACTTGCAAGAAAGTCCATCACTACAGCTGTAGAGCATACGCCTATCCTTCTATTGTGCAGTTTAACCCTGGTGTAAATTCTCCAACCAGTAACCATAAGATCCATAAACACACCTTGCCCTTCTCGATGCCCTCTTTTGCCAGAGCCAACAGCGCCTGGAAATGTCCTTCCGGGTCTCCACTCTCTTCAAACTCCTAACCATCGGAAAAGAAATAGTTACGCGACCAAAGCACAAGTACACACATATCAATCTCAATATCAGTCACCGAAGAGGAAAGAAATATCATCCAACAATAGTGTTACCCCGCATCTTGTCGGGTGGACACCCACGGTGCAGAACAGCCTCCCTGCATTCCACGGACACAAGAAAGCTCCTCACGTGCATTACATCAAACACCTTACATGCACCAAGAAGGAACATCCGACAATAAACACCAACAGAGCATCAGGCCTTACCATCGGTCTCCGCGATTTCGAGCGCCTCCCTGGATTCCTTGAGCGATCCTCCGGTGACCTTTCAACGCACAAACCAAGAGCCAGGCTTAGCATACCAATTTTAGACCAAGCGACCGGAGCAGAACAAACATGAGGCACAGCAGAGCAGGCAGGTAGTCGTACAATGATGCGGTCGACGCCGGCAGCCCAGGCTCGTGCGAGAACAGCTGGGATGTCGGCTGAGTGGCACTGTTTTCCGTGGTACATACCCTTAAACATGCCATCTTCGCAGCAGCAGCAGCAGCAGCAGCAGAAGAAGAAGAACGACACAAGACACGAGAGGATGGTCGGACTGAATCAGTAATTCGCCATGAACGAAACAAGAATAAGACAGATTTTAGCTTGATGGTGTTTCGGAGGGATTACGAGGTCCTACCAGTGAAGTTGACCGCGATGTCTGGAGGCCGTGCCGGAGACGGGGTAGAGGATCAGAAGGAGGGGTTAACTAGTCAGTTTGGGTAAGAACAGTAAACTGCCGAATTAGAAAAAAGAAGAAGTGGAGAGCAAAAGGTGGTGTTGATGCAGGAGTAAAAGGGAGGGGAGCAGAGCAGAGCACTTGCCGATGAGCTTGACGGTGGTGGACGCCATGGCCGCCGCTCGCGAGAAGGAGGGTAGGCGGTGTCAGAAGAGACCGGCCATAGTATAGAGAAATAAGATATCGCCTATGGTGAGAATAAGTGATTGGGCTGTCACATAGCGTGCCACCCAAATTGGGCCGATGGGCCTAATTGGCCCTACCCAAGCCTAACTGGGCTGGCACTACATGTCTATGACTGATGAGTGCTCCTATTCGTCGACGGTCCGACCCGAACCGAAGCATCGGGATATCAAACTCGAACCGAAGCATCGGGATATCAAACTCGAACCGAGTGAACCGAGTCGAGTCGACCCAAGATGGCTGCGAACGCTCGTGCTCAGGCGCTCCGCGCGCTCCTCGCAAGATGCTCGACGAAATGCCCCGCCGCCACCTCGTCGTCCTTCCTCCGCCGCGTCATTATCTCGCGCGCTGCCTCCACTTCTTGCTCCAGAAGCCTCCTTCCTGCGTTGCGCGCTTCGGCCGTACCTGCGGCGCAGACGCGCTCCCTGGCGAACCAAGCGCAGGGCGGCGCCGGCCCTGGTGAGGCGGGCGCGGACGAAGGGGACGACGAAGAGGCGGAGGAGTGGGAGGAGGACGAAGACGAACAGGCCGACCCCGAGGTAGTTCGGCTCTGCAACTCCCCTCCTGGATCATGCACGCCCAAATGCTGTTGGGCCTGTTCTTGACTCCTTTGTGCGTTTCAGATCGGTGACGGCGGCAGCGGCGGCGGCGTCGTCCTGTGGGAAGTCAAGTGGGGCGCGCGCGCTCTTGCGGCGGCCGAGGAGGTTCTTGCCGAGCATTTCGGCGATGACATTGCCATGTTCGCCTTCAAGGTGTCGCCCAAGGGATACGTCTACGTGCGGCTGGACAAGCTTACCAACAGGTTTGTGAGTTCACAACTGTCGAACTGGAGGAAGGAGGAAATAGCATATAACACCACTTGTTGGTGCTTGTTTTGCACAGAACCACAACATGCAGTTGTTTTTGCAGAGAACACCATATTTTGCTGTAATCACTTGCACAAAACACTAACATGTCATTAACAGTTTAAAAGACAATTAACTTCCGTTGTTGACCAAACTAGTCTGTACTATATCAATGGCAATGTTTCCACACACGCGTCGTGGCCGCCGCACGGATTGACACTGCACGACTGTACGGCCGTGACGGCAAGCCACGATGAGTTGCTTGATCGTGTTTGTCTACACCATAACCTGCGTTTCAGGGACCGCTGCTCTCGGCACTGCAAGCTCTATACTGGTAGGGATGCTTTAGTCCAGAAAACCGCAGCCAGAATGCCAGATAGCGTCGTGCTTGCCGTGGGGACGTGGACCGACTGAGCCGGTGGAGCACGACGAGCTCGCTCTCGCCATAGGTTACGCGTCTAACGACCATGTGAGTTGCACGGACTGTCTGGTACAACGGAAGAAGCGGTTGTGGCGATCCGATGGGTGTAGTGGTTCAACTTCTCTGGCCATCCCCGTCGCCGGCGCGCCGCCTCCCCGCCGTTGTCAGCAGTTTCCAGACTGCCGGAACACATGGTGTGGACGGTCGTTGACGGTCTCTAGGCTGCGAAAAGACGAACAGGTCCAAACAGACCAGTTCGGTCATCTTTAGCACGAGCTAGTTCACAGTTTTCTCAAAATAAAGGTTTCCAGACAGTGGGCCCGTTATCGCTAGTTAGCAATTAATCCTGCTAATATCTATTTATGTGCTCTATGCAAATAGTTACATGAAAATATGGTGTTTTGTGCAAAATAAACTTGAATCTGTGTTCTGTGCAAAAATAGCACCAACCTATGGTGTTAAGTGATATTTGCTCTGGAGGAAGGCATTGCTTGCTGGGTCTCATTTTCTAACTGTAATATACTCCTTCCGTTCCTAAATATGGGTTTTAGCAAGCCAAATTGACTTACCAAAACGTCTTATATTTAGGAACAGAGGAAGTACTTGTAGAATTTGGACTGTCAGTGGGAATCAGTGAATGAATGGTGTTGCAATGGCCATCTAATGCGGTTGCCCTGAAGGCTGAATTAATGTCAAATCCAGTCGCATCCCACAGCTAGCTCTTTAGGGTTCACCCACATAGCCATGTTCGACTTCTCCTTGGCTGAGATGTGGGTGATTACACTTCTCCAGTATTAATATGATCGAGTGTGGCTTTTCTAAGCACAGTTTTACCTACAACCATTAGTGGTTGTGATATTTATAGTTTTATACTTCAATAGAGAACTGAAAACATTCCTCCATTGAATTAATTTGGATATGGGTAGCCTTGAACGTTAAAATTTCATGGCCGCATGCTGTGCTGTCTGAAAGAAATAAAAAATGATACGGACCGACATATTTCGTATTTGGTGCCTTTCAGCAGAAATGCGCCCTTGGGCAGATTTTTAAAAGTAATAATTTCTTGTAATTATGCATGTCACATAATATTTGTTAACCTGTTTAATTCTATGCATTGTCAGTCCACCATGATGTGCCATGATAATATAGCTAGTTCCTTTTTTTCTTGTTCAGAGTTCAGTGTCCAATTCTGCACCTGCAGCATGACGTTCTTAAACTTAGATATTTCAACTTATTTTGAGGAGACCAAGTAGTACCTACTTTACTGCCTCATACCACTGTTTGTTTAAACTAGTTAATGCCTGAAAAAGTTCCATGTCAAAATTCCTACTAGCAATCACCTATTGGTCATTATGCATGGTTGCAGCCTGTTGTCATTTGAGTGTTGTGCCTTCTTGTATTAGTGATCTTTGGATGTTGTCTAACCTGATCCAAATTGGGTTTTTATATTATTGAATTGACACTGGAAAATTGCAATCTTACCTCCTTTCATGTATGAGATCAAGCAGTACCTACACTTTTCGGGCTCATATAACTGTTCATTTAAACTGGTTAATACCCGAAAAAGTTACGTGTCAAAATGCATATGGCAATCACCTATTGGTTATGGTGCATGGTTGCAGCCTGTCGTCATTTGATTGTTGTGCCTTGTTGCATTAGTGATATTGGATGTTGAGTAGATTGATACCACCAAAAATATCTTCTTCTCTAACCTGATCCGGGTTGGTTGTTTATATTGAAAAAATTGACATAGGCATATTGCAATCTTACCTCCTCCCCTCACTGAGAATCTCTACAGATATGGGTGCCCTGGTATAGAGGAAATAGAGAATTTCAACAGACTCTACAAGCAGAAATTGGATGAGATAATCGAAAGAGGCGAAATACCCCTGGACCTGGCGCTTGAGGCAAGCCAGTCTGTCAAATTTTCTTACACAATATTGCTCCTGAATTCTGCAGCCACTTACAAAGAATTAATCTTGTCTTTCAGATCTCGTCACCAGGAGCAGAGCGACTTCTGAAGGTGCCTGATGATCTGGATCGCTTCAAAGACATGGCAATGAGGGTAGAATACCTTGCTGAAGGTGATGACCTTGTTTCGGATCAGATGGATGGTATCTTCTTGCTCGAGTCAGTAGACATTCAAGCAGAACACTGTGTCTGGAAGCTCGCGGACGTCAATGAGAACCGAGCTGGGAAAGGGAGGCCGTTGAACAAGAAACAGAGAGATTGGAGGCTGCAAACCTCTTTTGAAGCGGTGAGGAAGGCAACCCTATACTTGGACTGAAAGCATTAGAAAGATCAGTACCTTAAAAAATTGCGGTTAGAATTCTAAAAGGTGTGGAAACATAATGTACCACTGGCGAATGCTGTTCAATTTGGGAATTAGAGTAGTAGTATCTACTAAGTTTGGAAGCTGCATCATGGGATTCTGGCGGCAATTACATTGTGCGACGCAGTTATCTGGTTGAACACATAATAGTGTGACATTATGTCTCAAGTGCGAATCTTTTGCTGCAAACTTCACACTATCGTTCGCATGACCATGTGATAGTCAGGAATTGTCTTTGCAGTTGTCTGCATTCAAAGATGTTCTCGTGGAAAACATTTGGTATCATGTTTGCTAGTAACAACTTGTAACACCATCAGCTAAACACAAAGATTTATCCATCTCAACAGCAAGTGTTCAAACTTTATTTATCCGTACATTCTTTGATCTCTCCTCAGAGAGTTCACAACGGAGGATGCCTTTTTTATTCTGTTGCCAAGTTTGGAACCTCAGATCAAACAAACTGCACGCGGTTACACTCCGCGCCTACTCTTCTTCTTGAGAAATCTTGCCGGGCTGAATGGCGCAAGATCAACAATCTTGGCCTGTCCGTCGAGGATGAGCTCGGCGAGTGCTGCACCGGTAGCTGGAGCATTGAGGATGCCCCAGCAGCTGTGCCCGGTTGCAACGTAACATCCCTTCACCCCGGGAATCTCCCCGATGACTGGCAGCCCGTCATTGGTGCACGGCAGGTAGCACGCCTGCTCCGCGACTAGCTCTGCGCCCTCCTCTGTCTTCAGCTGGCTGGACACCCTCCCGGCGATCTTGTGAAGCATCGCAATCGAGTCGGGCTCCCCCACAATCGTTGCGGGATCATCTGGAACGTCCTCGTCTTTGCTCATTCCACAAATGTACACTTCCCCTGCTCAAAGATAAACAGCAAGAAAAACATACTCTATAAGCATGAGAGCAGTTCAGTTTGATTCACACAGAATTCGGCTCAATGGCATACCGGTCGGCCGTGGGTAGACCTCAGGGTCGAGCATCTTGGCACCGGCCTCCGGCTGGTAGCTCAGGAACAGGCAGTGCGGCGTAATCTTGTCGGGGTTGCGCGGCCGGAGCACGATGCTGTGCGCCTTGAGCCCGGACACAACGAACACCTCCTTGACCAACTCGAACCGCCCGGACCACGGGCCGAGCGCGAGCACGACGGCGTCGGCCTCCACCACGCCGCGCCCCTTGACCTCGACGCCGACGACGCGCCCTTCGCGGACCACCACGCGCTCCACCTCGCCAATGACAACCTCGGCGCCCGACGCGGCGAGGACGGCCTTGGTGAAGAGGCCCGGGTGGACCTGCGCGGTGGTGTCCGGGGTTCCGAGCACGCGCGGCGGCGCGGTGGAGGCGGACGGGTCGACCCAGGAAGGGAGGAGCGGGTGGGGCGATGCGGGCTCGGCGGGGGGCTGGGAGGGGAGGCAGATGGAGAGGGTGTTGACGGGGCGGAAACCGTACGCGTTGGCGCCGTCGAGGGCGGCAGCGAGGCGGCCGTGAAGGGCAAAGGAGGCGCGCGCGAGCGCGGAGAGCGCGGGGGTGGAGTCGCTCCAGTCGAGGGCGAGGAAGCCGCCGGCCTTGCCGGAGGCCGCGCAGGCGGGGGCGGACTTCTCCACGAGGGTCGGGACGGTGGGGGAGGCGGCGTGGGTGGAGAGGAAGTAGGCCGTGCACGCGCCGACAACGCCACCGCCGCAGACGACCACGCGGCGGGACGGCGGGGCCGGTGAGCTGGCCATGGGCGTCGCCGGTTTTGGGATTTGGCGGTGAGGGAACGACTAACGAGGCTGGAACTGTGTGGAAGGGCAAGTGGGGGATGATTATGAAGCTGTGACATCGTCATATATCAATATTTTGATTTTCTGTCATGGCGGTCCTGCAAAATGCCTTGCCAAGAAAATAAGGGCGCGTTTGGTGGCAAATTTAAACAAAAATAACTTCTTTGTATAATAAATTTAAATAATAAGCTTTCTCTAAAACTTTTCACGATGACTAACTTTTTTTACAGCCCCGCTGACATGGCGCGGCACATGTGCTTGCTGCTCCGGCTCTAGTGGCGCCGCACCTAGTGCCAGCGTGGAGGAGTGGGTCTAGGGCCGGTCCAGCTTGGTTTGTGTCGTGACAACACGGACGCACGAGGCTTGGCCCGGCCTGACCCTTTCTCCTTTCCTCCTCCTACCCGAACGCAACAGAGAGCAAGCTTCATGACGACGGCTAGGGTTCTTCTCCCCTTTTCGAATCATCCCCCGTGGCGCCTTAGATCTGAAGAAAATCCCCATGGATCTTGTTGTTGACCACATCCCCCAGGCATTTACCTTTATTCCTCTCAAATTCATCCGAGAACTTTCTTTTACCATAATTTTGCTAGTTTAGGGAAACCCTAGTTCATCCTAAAATATAGAATTATAGTTGCTTTCTTGATGATTTAGCGTGTGAATAGATATTATGGGAGTATGTTTAGGTCTAGGAAGAGCTCGATTTCGTAGTATGAGTGTGTGCTTTGAAATATTTGGTCACATGCACTCCTACATTTGTCCAATTGTTTGCAATATTAGTTCATAATATGTGTAGAACTAAGTGTGTTTGTTTGAAATATTTCTTCATATTATGATTTATTCATATTATTTGGTATATATTCTTTTTTTAAATTTTATAGGATGTCAGAATCGGAAGAGGAAGAAAACTGTGTAAACGTAGAAACTGGATTTGTCGAAGGTATGGTACTTCTTGAGCCGTCCTATGATGTTCGTCAACATGGCTACTTGATGGCCGAGCGGAAAAAGGTAATAAAAATAAACCCACTAGTTCATATAATATAATGGATATATTATAATCAAGCTTGTATGTATGCAGGATCGTGTATCCCTGCGCCTGAGGTATCACTGGTATTTCTCACCGATGATGCCATATGATGTCAACACCTGGATTTTTAATCCCAGATGGCTGTTATGCCATACCTTACAATCTCAGGATTACCATTTTTGCGAGACATAACAAATTGGATATCACAGTACATCATCCATTACAAACCATAATAATGTTTACACAAATAAAGGATCTCATGATCCAGTCTTAATACAATCAAGCAGCGAAATAATAAAGCGTAGTAGTGGGCTTCATCTTCAGTGTCACGGGCAATGCTGACGATGGGAGATAATCCTAGTTGTCGTAGACATCCTGCTGTCCATTATCCTGGTAGTCCTACTCATAGTCTGGCCACAGGAATAGCCATGGACAAAGTGTCGTGGTGGTGTCACGATAGATGCCATGGATAGGCTAAAGGTGGGGCCAATATACACTAGAGGAATCCAGGGAGGGATAGTGCGATGATTCCACACACAGATGTTTTGTATTCTCCAAGCTTCCAAAGTTATAGATGCTCCTTGAGCTGTATTGGGGAGAGGAGGAAGAAGAAGCTCTCTTACTCTCACTGCTACCTATCTCCAAAGAATCAACTACTCAAATGCCAACCAACCCCTTCTACCGACACCCTAGCCCTCCTTTTATAGGGAAGGCTAGGGTTCCCATTAGGCCAAGCCTCTGCGGCGCCAGCGTCATCCGACATAGGGTGCGTCACCCTTGTCGGCCACGCCTCGGTGGTCCTTCCCTCTGTCCGCTTCGCTCATGCTCCTGCATACAGTGACCATATTTTGACCAGCGAGATTCCTTCCTTCTCTTGCAAGCCTGATATAACCCGGATCATGCCTGGTTAATCTGGCCCCGCGGGTATCTGTATACAAGTTACAAAATGTCTGTCGACATACGACATACGTTAGCCGGGACTCAGTTAGGTGGACATCCTCCGGTCCGGGTTACCCCGTAAGTCGGCCTGCCTTGAGGTGACTCGGCCAGCATTCGCTTTGACCTTGCCGTACCTCGGCTAACTCGGCCTCTATACCCCGACGTGACCCTACCCGGTGGTATCCCCCCAACATTAGTCCCCGAAGTTGGTGCGGTCTTAGCAACTTCAGCTGCTAAGTCCACGGCAGGTTTAATATTTTTGCTCCTTTTCCGAGTTACTACGTAGCTCGGATTCTGTGGTGTAGTATTCCCTTGGCTCATTCCGAGTTATCACTCGCTGGCCGGGCTACCCTTCAGTTTTCTGGGTTATTCTTCCTTCCTTCGTACGCTTCCCCATGTCCCACGTGGAGGGTAATCATTATCTTGCCTCATTTTAAGGGCATGCGCCAATTACTGCACTTATTGTCAGGTGTTACTGTTGCACACGTCGCGTCGCTGCTGCCTCCTTGTTAACTGTATCACCACGTCACGTCGTGGGATCTCCTGTGCCCTATGGCCCTTCCTGTGGATTGCCTCTGATTGGCTGACCCGGAATATACACGGCCACAGTGTGTGGCCTCAGTGCACAGCGCGATCCCACTACCCACCGCTGGGCGTGGTTAAATAGGGGAGGGGGCGCGCCGCTTGGGTGTTTTCCCCTTCTCGCGCCCATGTGCCTCTCTATTTCTTCTTCCTAGCGACAGCGCCGCCGCCGCATCTGCTTAGTAGTGCCGCCGCCGCACCGTGCCTGCTCGCACTAGCCTTGCTGCCGCTCCCGCGCTGCTTCATCGCCACGGGTTCGCGCCAATCTAAGCCTCTGCCTCCCACCTCCGATAGGGCCGGTGAGGATAGTGACTTGGAGATGACCGAAGAGGAGCTCGCCGTCGCTAAAGCAGAGATGGAGGAGGGGGAGAATCCATGGAGCGCGGTGCCTGGGCCGGTTCCTGGGTATGCCAGGATGATTTGGACTGGCTCTACCGCACCCACCGCATCCCCGAGGGTGTGATTGCCCGCCTTGCCTCCGAGGAGCTCGCTCCCTCACCCAATCCGGGTGAGTTCGTTGTGTTCCTATCCCATTTCCAGCGCGGCTTCGGCCTACCCATGAGCGATTTCTTCCATGACTTCCTCAACACCTACGAACTCCAGCCTCACCATCTTCTGGCGAACGCCATTACGTCCCTTTCTTCATTTGCCTCCACCGTAGAAGGATACGTCGGCCTGTGGCCCACCAAAGAGCTCTCGATCCGGTTCTTCGGTTTGCGAAGGAACGTGATTCCGGATAAACTGCGTGCCCCGGAGGACAAACATCTGACTCAATTCGGTGTCGCTTCCATCTCTCCCCGGAAACAATCCGTCTTTCCCCGGGTCACGGGGCTTGATTCCTACAAGGGCTAGGCCCAAACCTTCTTTTATGTGAGGAATGGCACGGATGAAGATTTGATCCGGCTGCGCCCGTATGCTCCGGGTCCTCCTAATCCGGATTTGTGGGACCAGGTTTCCAAGAAACCCACTGTCTTGGCGAACCAAGTCAATAAACGGTTTCAGGAGCTGAAGGATCTAGGGCTACGCAACGAGGATGCATGATCACTTTCATTCGCAGCCGGATCTCCCCTCTCCAGAAGCGCACACACAAACTTTGCCACATGAGCTGGCGACTCGACCCCAACCGGACCTCTTCCTTCGAATCGAATAATACCGAGATATTCCGCCGGGTCAAGGCCCTCTTTACGACCGACAAAGACTTCTCTGCTGACTGGGAGTGGGGGATGGAGCATTACTGCCGGGAGAAGCCTCCTCCTACGGTAAATCTCGTGATTCAATCCCTTTCCAAGTTATATCCTATGCCGGAGTATGTCGTTGATTTGATCCCTTTGCACTTTGTTTTTAGTTGTTTCTTCAGCAAACCCTTGAAGATGGCACCAAGCCTTCCCTCAAATGGGCGAAGGATCGACTTGTCTCGGACGAGGAGGAGCCGGATCAGGAAATGTTCCTGCCATTCCCGGATGGAACCAAGCGACCCACTGGTAACTTCTCTTCCTTAAGAGATTGGCCTGATGATGAAGATGATTCCGACGTTGAGGTGATGGAGGCATTTGACGCTGTACCCATTTCTTATGCCTTTCCGACTTCAGCTAACCCGGCTGGGCAGATTCATGAAGATCCTCCCCTCGCTACGGGTGAGCCGGTCCCAGCCGCGTCTAAGAAACGGGCTGCCACTTCCTCTGCTTCCTCTGGACCTCCTAAAACAACTAAGATGCGAAAGAAGTCCGCTGATAAGACCGCCACCAAGCCTCCGACTAAAGCTACAGTTCGGAGAGCTCGGAAGCCCAAGGAGCCTTTGACTTCTGACGAGTAAGTCACTTTCTCCTTTGGTCCAGTAATCCACTTGGCCTGGATTTTGTACACTTCGAATATGCACACACCTAGAGCCGGGTTAAGTCCACTTGGCCCGGATCTTGTACACTTCGAATATGCACACACCTAGAGCCGGGTTAAGTTCCACTTGGCCCGGATATTGTACACTTCGAATATGCACACACCTAGAGCCAGGTTAAGTTCCACTTGGCCCGGATCTTGTATACTTCGAATATGCACACACCTAGAGCCAGGTTAAGTTCTACTTGGCCCGGATCTTGTATACTTCGAATATGCACACACCTAGAGCCGGGTTAAGTTCCACTTGGCCCGGATCTTGTATACTTCGAATATGCATATAACTAAGCCACCCTTGCTTTTTTCAGATCACTACCAATCACCGGAGCGCTGAGTTTCAGCGCCTCTTGGACACACACAAGGCGCTGCGCTCGAAACATACCACGCTTCGTGCTGAGTTTGAGAAAAGGGGTAAGTTTTCTCTTTGATTTTTTCACATTTTTCTTTGTCTTTTCCTGCCGAACTAATCCGTCATCCGGTTTGCACAGCTGGAGTGGAGGCCGAAAATACAATCATGAGGAAGAACTTGGCCGAGATAAACGGTAATTCACTTTGGTTACTCAATCTCCGTTCTCTCTCTCCTTTCTCCTGGGCTCGGCAAATATTCATACCTCGACTCTGCCGGGTCAACAAATCGTTGCAGCATCCCTTGAAGATAGTGTGCCCGTGCCTGATATGATGCTGCATTTTCTCGAACAAGCAGGGCAACACCAGGACGAACTTAAGAAGAAGGATGATGAGCTCGCCAAACTCCGAGCCAAAGATGATGAGATTGCCAAGCTCAAGGCCGAGATGAAAAAACTCAAAGTTCTCCACAAAACAGAGATGGATAAGGCTGGCCAAGACTTCACCGAGGAGCGAGAACGTCTTAACCTCTAACTCGCAAAGGATCAAGAATTGCTGAAGGAGGCCGACATCAAGCTAGGCTCAGCTAATGCTAAACTTGAGCAGCTCCGGACAAGACGTGATAATTGCACCAAGGAGCTCACTCGGATCCATAGCCACGTCTCCCGTAAACTCCTTTCCTTAAGCTGACTGAATTTCTCCGGGTTAAATTCTTTTACTTATTTCACTTGTTTTGTTTTCAGGCAAATTCCCAGAGGGCGATACCATTGCATCCACTGCCATTACCAAGTTCCGCCAGCAGAGAGGTACTCCAACTCGTCCTGGCTCCATTCCTCTTGACCTGGAGGATCTGATAGTCAGCATATCCTCCTGAGTTGAAATTATGAAGAACTATGGTTCGGGTCTCTTGGATTCATCTGTCCGGATCTTCCGTGCCCTTTGGCCTGGTGAGGATGTTCTAGAGGGATCCACTGCTCTGATCAACAAACTGATGGATTGTGAGACCCAACTCGACCTCTGGAGGGAATCCGCCGCTCGTGCTGGAGCTGATACTGTCCTCCACTTCGTTCTCACGTGGTATGAAAAACTAAATCTGAAGCTTCTCGAGCGCTTGCACACGGATCAAAGTGGTCAACTGACCCGGATTGGGTAGCTCGGCGTAAGGCTTGTGCCCACAACCTCATCCAGTTTGCCCCCGTCCATCAATGGAACGAGGGACCAAGCTTCCTTGACGCTGTTGACGACGAATACGTCGAAGATGGTTTGGGCGACGATGAAGGGGACGAAGCCTCGGATGTCGAAGAAAATGAAGATGATGATGAAGCTGAGGCCAGAGTTCCACCTGCTGGCGCCGAGTTACCTCCTCCTGCTGCTCCTTGAGTACCAAAAAACACTTTGAATTTTATCAGATCCCCGGTATGCCGGGTGCAGATGTGTTAAGCATACTGACTTTGCTTTGCTACTAAGTTATTCACAGTGGATTGACTTGGGTGTAGTCCCCGAGTTTCATTCTCTTGTTCCTTCAATTTCATGGCTCGGCTCGCGTCTACCTTGATTCGGTTGTGTGACTTACGGGACCGAGTTTCAAAAATTGACTTAACAATACTTGGAAACTTTAGGATTATCTCAAAATAATCCAGCATAATAAAGGTAAAATAAACATGGGGTTAGTCCGAACAATAAACGTCGGCTCGATTACGTTCCTTTCCTTAGTCGTTTTTCGTGTGCTGCGCATTTCCAAACTCGTTCTCTTGATTGCCATGAAGCCAATTCTTGTTGGACAACAATAAGTCGAAGAGTTTAGTTTGGTACTCACACACTACTAATCCGGCTTAGGCAGAAGCAACTTAAGCCAGCTGACATAAAAATAAATAACAAATATAAAGGACAATAAATAGTATGAAGGCAGTCCCCGAGTTACTGCTCAAGGTGCCAAGATTTCATTGATAAACTCATTTCCGGCATACATACCGACATATGAGAAACTCGAATACAGACACTTCTCTGTTAAGTGTAGAATGGACGAAGTAGAGCTACATTCCATGGACGCTTAGATTCCTCGCCGGACCTGTCCGCCTTGTTCTTCTCCTGTGGTTTTGCATCGATGAGATAATAAGAGTCATTGTGCAATGCTTTGCTTACAATGAATGGCCCTTCCCATGGGGGGGATAACTTGTGCATGCCATCAGTATGTTGTACCAACCGGAGTACCAGATCTCCTTCCCGGAAGACTCGGGGGTTTACTTTCCGGCTATGATAGCGTCGGAGATTTTGCTGATATATGGCGGATCTGGACAATGCCAATTCTCTCGCTTCTTCCAGCAGATCAACATCATTTTGCCGGGCTTCTCGCACTTCGGCTTCTGTGTATTGGGTGACTCTAGGCGAATCATGCTCTATGTCGGCTGGTAATACAGCTTCTGCCCCATATACCAGAAAAAATGGCGTATAGCCTGTTGATCGATTCGGAGTTGTTCTTAAACTCCATAGTACCGCTGATAGTTCTTCTATCCAGCACCCCGCTTATCTTTGCACTGGCTCAATGAGCCGGGGTTTTATCCCGGATAACACTAATCCGTTGGATCTTTCCACTTGTCTGTTCGATGCGGGGTGGGCTACTGAAGCAATGTCCAGCCGAATCTTTTTATCTCGGCAAAATCATGCAAATGCCCCTTCAGCGAAATTGGTGTCGTTATTTGTTATGATACTATGAGGGTAGCCATATCTCAGGATTATATCCTTGAGGAATGTCACGGCTGTAGCTCCATCACATTTTCTTATCGGCTTTACTTCAATCCATTTTGTAAACTTGTCAACCATAACCAAGATATGGGTCATATTTCCTCTTGCTGGCTTAAACGGACCAACCATATCCAAACACCATACAACAAATGGCCAGGTAATTGGTATGGTCTTGAGCTCCGACATTGGCATGTGCGTCTTGGTGGTATACCTCTGACAACCATTGCATTTTCTTACCAGATCCTCTACTTGTTCCAAAGCATTTGGCTAGTAAAACCCATGCTGGAAAGCTTTTGCTACCAAGGCTCTAGACGAGGCGTGATGCCCACATTCCCCTTGATGTATATCTCGGAGGATGTCAAGCCCTTCTTCCGGGTGAACACATCGTTGGAGGACATTTGTGACACTTCTCTTGTATAGCTCGGAATTGATAATCGTGTATGCCTTTGCCCTCCTCTGAATTTGCCTTGAAAGCACTTCTTCACTGGGAAAAGTTCCATCTTTCAGGAATTGGAATATGGGCAGTGCCCAAGCTGGTATGGCTCACACCGAGAACACTTCCTCATCAATTTCCATTTGATCCACCGGCATAACCTCAGCCGGGTCGCGCTGCGTAGTCCCCGGGTTATGCAAAGTAGTCCCCGGGTTTCCTGAATCACTTCCCACATCAACGTCCATGGGCACAGCTTCCGACTGCGGATTTGCCGGGATATAGATTGACTCGGACTCTGGGGATGGCCTGATAGATGGTTTTCTGAGGTGCTCTAGTGCTACACCTGGCGGGATCGCTTGTCGGGTTGATTCGAGTTTTGACAGTATGTCGGCAGCCTCATTTTCCAGCCGAGGTACATGATGAAACTCGCATCCCTCGAAGTATCCTGATATCTTTTGCACATGAAATCTATACAATGCCATATTTGCATCCAACGCATCCCAATGTCCTGAGACTTGCTGGACTACTAGATCCGAGTCACCAAAGCACTGGATCCGCCGTATTCCAATTTCTTTTGCCACTTTGAGCCCATGCACAAGCGCTTCATACTCCGCAACATTGTTTGATGCTGCGAAATGGATCTGCAACACATACTTCAGCTGGTCTTTCTTGGGTGAGGTAAGCACAACTCCGGCGCCTAACCCGGTTTTTGTTTTTGATCCATCAAAATGCATCTTCCAGTAATTCGGATCTGGCAACGGTGGCTCGTATTGCATCTCGTCCCAATCCACGAAAAAGTCGGCCATAGCCTGAGACTTGATCGTGTCTCTTCAGTCGTACTACGGAGCGTATGGGGCTAGCTCAATTGCCCATTTTGCAATCCGGCCACTTGCATCCTTGTTGCTCATTTTCTCAGATATGGGGGCTTCACATATTACTTTGATGGGGTGCTCTTCAAAATAGTGCTTTAGCTTCTTAGCCGCCATATACACACCATATGCCATCTTCTGATAGTGACGATAGTTTTTCTTTGAAGCTGATAATACCTCGCTCAGATAATATACTGGCCTTTGCACTGACTTACCCTCCTCGTCGCGCTCTACCACAATTACTGCACTTACAACTCGGTTGGTTGTGGCTATATAGAGCAACATCGGCTCTTTTGATAGTGGAGAGGCTAACACTGGTGCAGTGGCTAACATTTTCTTTAACTGGATGAAGGCTTCATTGGCCTACGGCGTCCATATGAACTTGTCCGACTTTTTCATTAGTTGATAGAGAGGCAGTGCCTTTTCTCCCAACCAACATACAAACCGACTTAAGGATGCCAGGCAACTAGTGAACTTCTAGACATCGTTAAGACACTTTGGCAATTCCATTCGCTCTATGGCCCGGATTTTAGTTGGGTTAGCTTCGATACCTCGGCTGGAGACAAGAAATCCGAGTAATTTTCCTGCCGGGACACCGACGGTACATTTCTCCGGGTTAAGCTTTATTCGGAACCTCCTTAAGTTCGCGAACGTTTGTCGGATTTCATCAAGGAGCGTTTTGCTTTCCTTGGTTTTTATAACCACATCATCCACATACACTTGCACATTTCGACCAATTTGGTCATGTAAATTTTTTTGCATACATCTCTGGTACGTTGCTCCTGCATTACGTAAACCAAAAGGCATGGTGCGATAGAAATAAGCCCCGTACGGGGTAATAAACGCAGTCTTTATTTGGTCATTCGGGTTCAGAGGTATCTGGTGGAAACCAGAATATGCGTCTATGAATGACAACAGTTCACACCCAACAGTAGAATCTATGACCTGATCTATCCTTGGCAATGGGAATGGATCTTTTGGGCACGCCTTATTCAGGTTCGTGTAATCGATGCACATACGCTAAACCACTGCCACATTCGGACCATCTTTCTTCTTTTCCACCAGCACCGGATTAGATAGCCAATCCGGGTAAAGCACTTCCATGATGAACCCAGCTGCAAGGAGCCGAGCTATTTCATCTCCAATGACCTTTCTCCTATCTTCGGCGAAGTGGCGGAGAGGTTGCTTCACCGGCTTTGCTTCGGGTCTCACATTCAAAGAGTGTTCGGCCAACTCCCTCAAAACACCTTGCAAGTCATGTGTGGACCAAGCAAAGATATCCCGATTCTCATGGAGGAAGTTGACGAGCTCACTTTCCTATTTCTCAGTTAACCCGGCACCAATTGTTACGGTGCGCTCTGGGAACAGATCATCAACTGGCACTTTCTTTGTATCCTTCATTGCTTGAAATGAGACACTTCCATGCGGGTTACTCAGCGCCGGCATATACTGTTGCGCGGACTGAGCCAATGCTGCTACCTCCTGGATCTTTATTTTTTCTTGTGCAATCACGAGTGATTCGGCCAGGTTAGACCCGGCTGACGCACACTCAATGGAACGCCGGAAGTCCCTAGCTATGGTAATTACCCCATTTGGCCCAGGCAGTTTCATCTTCAAGTAACTAATGTGAGTACTTGCCATGAATTTGTTTAGGGCTGGCCTGCCAAGTAACGCGTGATATGCGCTTTCTATGTTTACAACCTCAAACTCCAAATTCTCAATTTGGAAGTTATCTCTCGTGCCAAACAGCACGTCAACCCGAACTTTGCAAATGGGTTCACAAGAAATGCCTGGCACAATACCATGGAAAGTTGTCCTTGTAGCTTGGAGCATGTTCTCCGAGATACCCAACTTGCGCATTGTATCCACATACATGAAATTAATGCTGCTCCCATTGTCGATCAGTACCTTAGAGAACCTCACATTGATATTTGGCCCAATGAACGTTGGGCCCAGCACTAGTGCGTACGAACCAGGACTTGGCATGAGCTTGGGATGGTCTTTGATACTCCAGGTAATTTCCTGATCCGACCAAGGAATATACCTCGTCACCGCCGGCATAACTGCATTCACCTCCATATGTCGGCATTGCATGCTCCTTCTATCCATTTCCTCCATGGTAAACACACAGTAACTCTGGTGATGCTCTATGTATTCATTTCTCCCCTCATTGCCGGGATATCTTTGATCTGGCTGATGCTGATTTTCCACCTGATGCACTGCATCCCTTCTCTCATGGTTTTCATGCCTCGGCGAAGGTGGTGGCAACATTAACTGTTGCATGTTTGCTTCGGAGAGCAATTGCTGCCGGGGTAACTCCTGCCGAGGTTGATCGTTTCGAGGTGTCTGAGCATTCCCCGAACCACTTTGTTCTATCTTCCTCATCCACTCACATTGCCGAGTCGTATGACCCGCCGGGTTACTCGGATTTGGCGTGTGAAATTTGCACGGTTGATCTAGCATTGCCTCATACGTATACCTTGGCCGGTCTTTCTTTTCTTGCCACTGTCTCTTTTGTTTGGGCGTCCAAGTTTTCTTGCCATCATTTCTCGGAGTCCATCGTTGCCCTCCAGTTTTCTGACGCTCATTACTCCCTGCTCCGGGTTGGTCTTGATTTACAGCAGCAACTTGTTGCGAACTGTATCTATAATCCGGTCTATCATATCCTCTCTTACCCCGGTAATCATTTCTCCGAGATGATCCGGCTCCATCTCGCTGGTAGTACTCCTCACTTGACTCGTTTGACATAAGCCGGGGTTGAGTCGGATCACCCAAAGCATACGAATCAGCAATCCGGATCGTCTCCGCCAGTGTAGTTGGCATATCCCTTTGTAACCTTTGCCACAGCATGCTTGCATATCTGCATCCTTGTGCAAACCAAGCTATGGCCTGAGACTCAATCACACCTTCACACGAGTTTCTCACGGTGCACCAGCGGGTTAGGAACTCCCGGTCTGTTTCATTCGGTCTCTGCTTGCACATCGCTAGGGTCTATGGCCTATTCGGCCTCTGATACGTGCTCGAGAAGTTACTGACAAATATTTCCTCAAAATCAATCCAGTAGTTGATACTTCCGGGTGGTAAATTGTTTAACCATACCCTCGCTGGACCCTCCAGCATCTGAGGTACATATCTCACTGCCCATCTCAGATTGCCTGCGGAAATTTTCACTGGTGTTGCATAATTGATCAACCAATCCTCCGGCTTGGTGCTGCCATCATATGTTTTCGTGCCTCTGGGTAACTGGAAGTTAGGTACCGGGGGTTCTTTCATGATCCGGGGCCCAAAGCACGCTGTACCCGAAGGACCTTGACACTCAAATTGCTCTGACCTATAAAGCCGACCCAGCTTTAACCTGGCGTCATCCGGCATCAAGTTCCTGCTTCCCAACCTTGACCCTATCACATGATAATCTGGCCTAGGGCATCCTGCGTTCACCATTTCCGAATCATCGTCATTGTATCTGTCTTGCTCTTGTTGAGCGCAATTTTGCCGCATACCTTGGCTGGCATTTTGCTCTTGTCGAGGTACACTCCGCTGCTGCTGTTGTTGAGGTAAGTTTTGCCCTGCACCCGCAGAGTTACGCTGTGCGGCATTGCCGTTGACGATGTTTCTCTGACCGGCATTGCCTTGGTCGCGGTTACCTCGGCCAGCTTCACCTCGGCTGACACTTCGTCGATCCTCATTTCCCTGCACTGCTTTTCCTTTCCCTACCCTTGCCGGGTCATACGGGACTATCTGCTTGTTTCTCCTTGCCGAGGTTACCACCTCCTCTCTCCTAGGGCCATCATGAGGGGATGACGCAGCCCCAGCAGATTTTTCCGGGTTTCCCACTGCCGAATAAACAACCTTGGAAGCCCCAGCTCTCGCCAGGTTAGCCCTAAGCAACTCCTCATTCTGTCTGTTAGCGATCCGAACTAACTCGTTGACTCTCTCCTGCTGTCTCTGCCGGGCTTCACCCATCAAACCCTCCAACTCGGATGGAGCTGCATCTACTGCTCTGAGGTTCTTTGTCGGGGTGCTGTACTTCGGCAGCCCCATGGATAAAGGGTTCTCTGATTCCTCAACTCTAGTGTCACCCTTTTACTTTACAGCATCTACCTTATTTGCTCTTGCATACTCACGCAGCGTCATGTTCAACGACTGCTGAGCTGCGGCTATCTTTTTTTCACCCTCTAGGATTTTCTGCCTAGTTTCTTCTAACTCGGCCTGTGCCTGAACCGGATCTACTACAGGTACTATGGGGCTTGCCAAGCTATCTATTGCTTGCTGCAGCACATTTTCTGGCCTCTCTAGTGGAGGACCTCTACTTTTCCTTGGTGCCTTGGGTGTTACCTTCGGATTTGGTGCCGGATCCTTGCTCGCGCTAGCGCCAGGCGCCGTCATCATCACCTCGGCGCGGTCAGGGGAGCGAATGATATGTTCCCCGTAAGCCGCACTAAGGGGTGGCTCGCCTCCCTCGATGACGTGCCGCGGGTGAATGCACGACACATCGATGGCCACATAGATCTTGTGAGTGCCAAGCTTGACAAAGAGGCCATTGCACGGAAGAGGTCGCTTGCCGAAACAACCAGTATTGTCGCTGACGAAGTCCAGTGCTACGAAGCGCTGAACGAGCCCGAAGACGATGTGTTCGCCATTGCCGATGATGTTTCCCATCCGGATCTTCACTCCTGCTAGCGCCGCTAGCCCCATGGTGGGCGCCAACTGTCGTGGTGGTGTCACGACAGATGCCATGGATAGGCTAAAGGTGGAGCCAATATGCACTAGAGGAATCCAGGGAGGGATAGTGCGATGATTCCACACACACAGATGTTTTGTATTCTCCAAGCTTCCAAAGTTACAGATGCTCCTTGAGCTGTATTGGGGAGAGGAGGAAGAAGAAGCTCTCTTACTCTCACTACTACCTATCTCCAAAGAATCAACTACTCAAATGCCAACCAACCCCTTCCATCGACACCCTATCCCTTCTTTTATAGGGAAGGCTAGGGTTCCCATTAGGGCATACGTGGAAGCATATTCCTTCCTCCCAAAATAGCAAACCGACCGGGTCACCTTTTTCCATCGTAAGCCATGCAGAGGCTACGTAAGCCTCTATGGCGCCAGCGTCATACGACATAGGGCGCGTCACCCTTGTCGGCCACGCCTTGGTGGTTCTTCCCTCTGTCCGCTTCGCTCATGCTCCTGCGTACAGTGACCACCTTTTGACCAGCAAGATTCCTTCCTTCTCTTGCAAGCCTGATATAACCCGAATCATGCCCGTTTAATCCGGCCCCGCAGGTATCTGTATACAAGTTACAAAATGCCTGCCGGCATACGACATACGTCGGTCGGGACTCAGTTAGGTGGACATCCTCCGGTCCGGGTTACCCCGTAAGTTGGCCTGCCTTGAGGTGATTCGGCCAGCATTCGCTTTGACCTTGCCGTACCTCGGCTAACTCGGCCTCTATACCCCGGCGTGACCCTACCAGGGGGTATCCCCTTAACATAAAGCCATGAGTACTCTTTAAGTACACACAAACTATCACTAACAAGTAAGGTAGTTCTAGTAGGAATACTAAGCTCTAGGTTTATTTGCAAAAAGCCAGATTTATCTTAAGCTGAGTTCAGAAAAAGAAAACTAATTTAATGTTCTAAAATCGCTTAAGTGGGAAACTAGTTTTCATATCCACAACCATGTTGTGGTCAAGTCAAAGTCACAATTTATTTCACAAGTCATTTTGAAAACATCTGACGACGGAATAGTATGGCCACTCCAACTGTCCATGACCGTGGACGCGGCTATTCGAATAGTTTGACACTCTGCATAGGTGGTGCACTTTCACCACAAAATTCGATACATCCGTCAGGGATAACCCTGAATCATCATACTTAGTATGCGGATAATCAATCACAACCCTTCAATTATACACTCTAGTATAGGCACCTCCCCTATGAGCTTGGCCTCCCAGCCATGGCCATCTGCCATTCTGGACACTTCATAGGTGGACAACATCAAGAGGTAGCCTCAGCTCAAACCTCTCCCGCGAGGGAACCCATACTAAGGCATATAAACTTCTGGCTAAGCCCTACCCAATTCAGGTATTGTGGTTGTACGGTAAAATTTGAATGGTATAACATCCGAACCCAACCATCAGTTTTTATAAATGGGCTAAGGCTCATGCCTCAACATTTTCATCATCAAATCCTTGTGTTTCTCAACACATGTCAAAACATTTCAATAGAATGACTCATCATTCCAAGGTTTTCATAATCATTTTCACCAAGTATTCCCATCTAAAGTGATCAACTTTTATGCTTAGCACTAGCCACTAAGGTTAAGAGTGTTCACTAAGAAGGGGTGCTAATCTTGAATCTCATGCCATAGAATGACATCTAAGTGTAACTAGATAGGCCTAGTTTTATACTCTTTATGCTATCTATATTAAAAGTAAAGAACTTTGATAAAGTAAAAAAAATAAAGCTTGCAAGTAAAACTTGGGATTGGTATAATCAAAATGGTATAACCAAAGCATGCCTAGTGAATCTTGCTTAGGTTAATACTTTCAAGGGTTAACTTGCATAGGTATGATACTTGCAAGTGTTAGCTTGCCTTGGTCGGTGCAGTGATTGAAGTTGTCTTCGTCTTCTGCTTGGTAGTACTCCTCCTCCTCGTATCCTTGATCGGTACTATCGTCTATAAATGAATACGGAGTAGACAATCACCAAACAATACTTAACTAATGCTATTTAGCATACTAAGGCTCACACTTAATGATCTAGCATCATCACAATTATCACATGAAATAAAGACTTAGTCTTGCTTATTTTATTTTAGAAAAGTAATTTCTACTCATTGAAACTAACTAAGATTTAATATTCTCTAAATAGAATATGGGATCATGTGGACGCATGTCATCACCATATATTTTAATACATGAGAATGTGGTTTAAAGTGTTGGTCACATTTTATAACGTTTAAGATTATTATTTAATAGACTTAAAGTGACTAGAAATGCCCTATTAGCATTCTTTTGGTACTAGTCCAAAGTCACTACATGTAAACCTAAATATTTTTACATATTCCGTTATATATTGTCAAATGTGATTTTTGAGAGTTGGAATTAACTCAAAAGCTATTATGGTTGATTTTTGAAAAATGTTTAAAGTTACAAAAGTATCTGTCTTGTTATTTTTGCTATAGATTGTCTCTAACTCCAATTGACTTAAATCCAACGGGCTTTGATAGATATTTTAACTATCTTTCTAGCAAAATTTGAATCATGCAATTTGGTTCAGTGAAACTCTCTGAATTGATTTTTGAATCTGTGGACATAATAGGGTTTTAACTAAAATGGAAAAACAATTATTTGAATTTCCAGGCCAACGCAGGAAGTTAAACGGGCCGACCCAGCTGCACTGCACAGCGCAACGGGCTGCTGACAGATGGGGCCGACCATTCAGCGAGACTAACTAAGCGAAACAGTATCTACTGATCCGAGCCCTACGATCTAAATCTAATCCAACGGTCGTGGTTCATCATCGACGACAAACAGCTCCGGCGAGGAAAATGACCTAGTGTGGCGGTGGGGGTCTGGCGGGGCTCACTTGGGCTCCAGCTAGGGTTGGTGACGGGGGCGATCGATGTGGTAGACGAAGGCGAGGCGAGGCGCGGTCACGACAGTGCTTGGGGTGGTTAGAATCGACGACGCCCTTCTCCTCCAGTAGCGGCGGACTCCGGTGAAATTCCGGCACGGTGGTGCTTGCCTTGCTCCGGGAAGAGGTGGGGGAGTGGCTGTGAGGAGTGGGGAGTGGATTGGTGTGGAGAATGGAGGCGGGGGTGGCCTCCTTTTATAATGCGGCGAGGGGACCAAGCGGTGCGGCGCGAGCTCGACGGTGGCGTCGCTACAGGCAGCTATCGGCGTGGCTGAGGTAGGTGGAAGGTATGGTGCTCCCTGCCAGGTCTTACGGGCATAATGGAGAGGCGTGGGGCGGCGTGGTTCGGTGAGGAGCATGCTCCGCGCGGGCGCAGAGGTGTTTGCGGTGGCGTGTGATAGCTGCGGGTCGCGCGACAGCGCACGGGGGTTGTCTGCTGGGGTGCTATGATCATGGCAAGCATGCACATGTGCGGTGAGGGCAAGGCGCAGTCTGGGCGAGCTGGTCGGGCGCGGCGAGCTAGCGCGCTCTGGACATGGCATAGAGGTGCGGTGCGCGGTGTAGCTAGGGTGGTCTAGGGCTCGGCTGGCGTCGTGGCTTGGACAGAGGGTGGCGGTGGAGTGCGGCGTACTTCCTGGACATGATGGTGGGCTGCGGTGTTGTCTGCTATGAGCTGGCCATGGTCGGCCGGCGATGACCACAAACGGGCGACGCTCCACTATGCAAACGGCAAAGGGGGTGCTGGTATGGGGCTTGGTTAGATGCTAGGGAGAAAGGGGAGTAATGTGGAGACCAAATGGTCGAGGATTACTGTGCACAACAGTGAAGTTAGGCAGAGGGTTAATCTGTCTAGCTAAGGTGTTTGGTGATATGTCCGCAAGAGTTAAAGTTTGGAAATTTTGATTCAATTTTTTTGAGTGATCTTAAGTTAAGCTTAGTAGTCTCTGGTTGCTTGGGCTTGCCAGGGGGAATTGGTTTGATGGGTTTTTGAATAAGTGTGTCTTAACACATACACTTGATTCAATTTTCAAATGTCCTTTAAATTGATTTGAAAGATGTTTTTGTAAGTTTGTAAAGTGGGCCTTGATACACTTTTACTTGGTCTAGCAAGGGGTGATAAGAAGTAGAAATGTTTCTGTTAGAAATCTTCTTCTAGGAACACACTAAGTGGCCTAGTGGTTTATTTTTGTCAAAAAGACCATTTGGTTATTTAATTCATATTTGATTTCTTTTTCTTTTTCTTTTGTTTGTAATTGGTCTAGATGATGTAGTATTCATCTTTAAACCATTCCACATCATTTAGAACAATCAAGCATGGCATTTTCAAACAATCACACTTTAATGCAAAACTAACACGCATTCATATTTAGATTATTAACAAAAGTTTTTGTTAACCCTAACTTTGGGTGATTTGAACTTGATAATCTTGATTAGAAGTTTTGGGGTGTTACAAACCTTCCCTCCTTAAACAAAATCTCGTCTCGAGATTTAAAAAAATAGGAACTAAAGAGATCTGGAAACTCTGTCCTAATGTAATCTTCTCGCTCCTAGGTAGCTTCTTCTTCGGTGTGGTTGCTCCATTGGATCTTGAGAAACATGATACTCCAGGTCCTGGTGGTTCTGAAGGCTTCTTCCAAAATACGAATGGGCACTTCACGATACGTCAAATCCTTGTTGATATCTATGGTTCTGTGATTGATGTTCTTGAACACTTCAGTCTTCTCCGGAACTTCTAGGCATTTGCGAAGTAATGAGATATGGAACACATCATGGATGGCTGACATCTCCTCTAGCAGTTCCAGTTGATAAGATACCTCTCCTCGGTGATTCCAAAATCTTGAATGGTCCAATATATCTGGGGTCTAACTTTCCTTTCAGTTGAAAATGTTGCATTCCCTTCAAGGGTGACACTTTGAGATACACAAAATCTCCGACATTGAAGGTCAAGTCTCGACGTCTCTTATCAACATAACTCTTCTGTATGGATTGGGTGGTCTTGAGGTGCTCACGGACTTTGTGAACCTTCTCTTCGGCTTCTCGTAGGATGTCTGGTCCGAAAATCTGACTCTCTCCTACTTGCGACCAATTCAAGGGGTACGACACTTCCTTCCATACAGAAATTCAAATGGGGCCATTTGTAAACTAGCTTGATAATACTTGTTGTATGAGAATTCTGCGAACGACAGACAATCTTCCCATTTTGATCCATATTCCAGAACACAAGCTCTCAACATATCTTCTAAGATTTGGTTGAATCTTTCAGTTTGTCCATCGGTCTGCCGGTGATAAGCTGTGCTGAAATACAGCTTGGTTCTCAATCCTTCTTGGACTTTCTGCCAAAATCTTGAGGTAAATTAGGTTCCTCGATCCGACACTATTGTCTTAGGGGTTCCATGCAAACTGACGATTCTAGCAATGTACAGCTCTGCTAGCTTCGAACTCTGGTAGGTAGTCTTGACAGGTATAAAATGGGCTACCTTGGACAGTCTATCAACTATGACCCAAATAGAGTCATTTCCCCTACTAGAGGTAGGCAAACTGGTGATAAAGTCCATTCTGACAGAATCCCATTTCCATTCTGGAATCTCCAATGGTTGCAAAAGTCCTGCGGGTCTCTGATGTTCCGCTCTGAGTCCCTGACAGATATCACACTTGGCTGTGTAGCTTCCGATTTCCCTCTTCATCTTGTGCCACCAAAATTGATCCTTCAAATCCTGATACATCTTCGTTCCTCCGGGATGGATAGAATAAAGAGTATCATGAGCTTCCTGCATGATAACTTGTTTTAGCTCCGAATCTGCTGGCACACAGATATGTCCTTTGTACCACAAAACTCCTTCATCCTCGGTGAATCCAGGTACCTTTCCTGTATCGATACGACGCTTGATTCCATCGATACTTGCATTTCCTTTCTGCGTTTCCTTGATCTGACTGATCAACGTGGGTGAAGTTCAATGCTAGCTAAAAATCCTTTGCTAACTAGCTCTGTTCTAAACTGCTCCAACTCTTCATGCAAACATGGCTAAGTTTCTTTGATCATGGTGTTTAACCTACATGGAAATCTGCTAAGAGCATCCGCTACCACGTTGGCTTTGCCATGGTGATAGTGAATGTCAAGGTCATAATCCTTGATTGACTCTATCCATCTCCTTTGCCTCATATCCAGCTCCTTCTGGGTGAAGATATACTTCAGGCTCTTATGATCCGAGTAAATCTCACAGCGGTTACCCATAAGGTAATGAGGCCATGTCTTCAAAGCTAAAATGACGGCTGCTAGTTCAAGATCATGGGTAGGGTAGTTTTGCTCATGTTGCTTCAGTTGTCAGGACAAATATGCTATGACTTTGCCTTCTTGCATCAACACACATCCGAGACCAATCTTGGATGCATCACAATACACATCAAAAGGCTTCTTGATATCTGGCATAATCAAAATTGGGGCTGAAATCAATCTCTTCTTGAGCTCTTGAAAACTTGCTTCACATTTGTCTGTCCATTCGAACTTCTTATCTTTCTTCAACAGTTGGGTCATCGGTCTTGCGATGCTCGAAAATCCTTCAACAAACTTGCGGTAATATCCCGCTAATCCGAGAAATGCGCGGACTTGGGTTTGAGTGGTTGGGGCTTTCCATGTTTCAACATCTTTGATCTTGGCGGGATCGACAGCTACTCCTCCTGCTGACACAATATGTCTGAGGAATCCTACTTCCTTCAACCAGAATTCACATTTGCTAAACTTGGCATACAACTGATGTTCTCTAAGGGTTTCAAGGATGGTTCTTAGGTGTTGCTTATGGTCTTCTTCTGACTTTGAATAGATAAGAATGTCGTTGATAAACACAACGACATACTTATCCAGAAAGTTCATAAAAATCTTATTCATGGGATTCATGAAATAAGCGGGGGCATTGGTTAATCCAAAATACATGACCATATACTCATACAATCCATATCTGGTGGTAAAGGCGGTCTTTGGAATATCTGTTGCATGAATCTTGAGTTAATGATAACCAGTTCTAAGATCAATCTTAGAAAACACTCTGCACTAGTCAACTGATCAAACAGATCCTCAATCTTCGGCAGTGGGTACTTGTTCTTGATGGTGACGTCATTCAGCTTCCGGTAATCCTTGCACAATCGATTACCTCCATCTTTCTTATCCACAAACAAAACAGGCGATCTCCATGGCGATGCGCTTGGTTGAATCAAACCTTTCGCCAGCATAACATCAAGTTGTTTCTTCAGCTCCACTAATTCAGAGGGGTTCATACTATAAGGTCTGTGAGCTATGGGTCCGGTTCCAGGAATTAGTTCAATAATGAACTCGATATCCTGATCCGGGGGCATACCGGGTAATTCATTTGGGAATACGTCGGGGTATTCACAAACTACTCTGACTTGGTCTATGGTTGGTTGGGCTAAACTCTTGTTGCAGTTGAATTGACGGGGCAAGGTTTCAGATACATGCTCTACTAATACTCCAGAGTTATTGTTCATGGTTATGGCTTTCTTGGCACAGTCGATCAATCCTTTATGTTTCTACATCCAATCCATTCTGAGTACTACTTCCAAACCTTTGGTTCCAAGTACTATTAGAGTGGCATAAAAATCTATTCCATGGATTCTAATAGGTACAACCATGCAAATTTTTCTAGCTTTGGTGGTTGAACCAGGTATTTGAACTATCATAACATGCTTCAATTTTGTTGGTTGAATCTTACTAGCATGCAAATTCTTCTGTAACAAACGAGTGTGATGCTCCAGAATCAAACAACACTCTTGCTAATACTGAGTTAACAGAAAACATACCCAGCACGACATCTGGCGCTTCCTGGGATTCTTCAGCATTCATGTGGAACATACGACCGTTGCGGTTGAGCGAGTTCCTTGGGGAAAATCTCCTTCCAGGCTGAACACGGCGCTGCTACTGAGCGGGTGCATTCACATTGGTGGTGGCTGCAAGCTTCTTGGGACACTCATTGGAGTAGTGACCATTGACTCCACATTCAAAGCAAGTAATCTGTGACTTGTCTTTGGCGGCAACAGGCACAACATTGCTTCCAGTCCTTTGGGCAGTATTGTTGTTGTTGTTGGAATTGGGCGGTGCGCGGCTGAAGTTGTTGGAGTTGCCTGGGTTGTTGTTGTGGTTGTCTCCATACTTCAAGTTTCCTCCGCTACGATTGGGATAGCTAGGACAAGACATAGGAGGTCTATTGTTTCCTGGGGCATATCCTGCAGACGGGTTGGGGCGATACTTCTAGGTATGGTTGGATCCACTCTGGTGCATCATTCTGTGCTTGCGGTTGTCATTGGCTTGGTTGATCTTCCCTTCCATCTAGATGGCGGAATCCAGTAGCTCTTCTAGATCCTCAGAATGGATGTTGACTAGGACAGTCTGCATTTCATCATGCAATCCATTCAGGAACCTTTCCTTCTTCTTGACTTCAGTGTTGATCTCATCAGGGGCATATCTAGCTAAGGACATAAATTTGTCACGGTACTCAACTACCATCATCCTTCCTTGCTTCAGTTCTCTGAACTCATCTCTCATCCGGGTGACTAAACCTTGTGGCACATAGGTGCGGCTGAACTATATCTTGAATGCTTCCGACGTCATCACCTGACCGTTGTTCATGGTATGGGTGCTATTCCACCAGGCTCTTGCATATCCTGCCAGATAGTGGGTGGCAAACAGTACCTTCACATTGGCTTCAACTCCTGCTACTTCCAGGTTGTTCTCCATGGTTTGCAGCCAGTCATCAGCATCTAAAGGGTCCTTAGACTTACTAAAGATAGGGGGATTGGTATTCTGAAAGTTCTTAAGCTTGGATCCATGGTGATCTTGGGTTCCATGGCCTTGATTATTGTGGGCCATCTGAGCTATCTATTGCAGAGTGGCTAGGTTGGCTTGGCGTTCTGCTCTACTAGCTTCACGGTCAGAACCTAGCATCTGAAGAATCTGTAGCATCGGGTCCTGAGATGAGCTGCTTCCTCTAGGGTTTCCACGAGTCATCTGAAGATTGAGATAGATAACGAGATAAGAGGGAAATTTCTAAGGTTCATGGTTTTGTTTCAAAAGCTTTAAAATTTGAGTTTGACTCAGGTTTTGCAATCTAACACTTCTCCTCATTCATTCATTCAAGCACACAATACAAACACACACCACACACAAATGGAAATAGATGGTTTTAAGAACCATTATGTGAAACTAGGATACAGTGAGACCGGTACAACTCATTCGTACGGTAGTGATCAAGTGCATCTAATCATCATCAATCAAGTCGGAGTCCTCATCATCAGCGTGGAACTCCATGGCATCATCCTCCAAATAGTCGTTGTCATCATTGAGGTAAGAGTAAATGTCAACACCCGGATTTTTAATCCCAGATGCCTGTTATGCCATACCTCGCAATCCCAGGATTACCATTTTTGCGAGACATAACAGATTGGATATCACAGTACATCATCCATTACAAACCATAATAGGTTCTTACACAAAATAAAGGATCTCATGATCTAGTCTTAATACACACAAGCAGCGGAATAAATAATAAGCGTAGCGGTGGGCTCCATGTTTAGTGTCACAGGAAATGCTGACGATGGGAGATTCTCCTAGTTGTCGTAGCCGTCCTGCTGCCCTTCTTCCTGATAGTCCTCCTCATAGTCTGGCCACGGGAATAGCCAGGGACAAAGCCATGAGTACACTTTAAGTACTCGGAAACTATCACTAACAAGTAAGGTAGTTCTAGTAGGAATGCTAAGCTCTAAGTTTATTTTCAAAAGCTAGTTTGAAACCTAAGATGAGTTTAGAAACAAAGAAAGATAAAATAAAGTTCTAAAGCACTTAAGTGGGAACTTAGTTTTCATAGTCTCAACCCTGTTGTGGTCAAGGTTGTGGTTGGCATACTCTCGAGCGTTGTCCAATTCCTTCTGCCTATCATACAATAGGAAGTCAAGGTTCTCCACTTGGCATCTCATCTCTGGGTGACTTGGCATCTCCAATGGCATTCCCATTGAATCACGCCTCGCATAGTGAACAAAGCGAGTTCCCTGGATCAAGTTGATATTCTGTCCGTAAAGACGGGCTAGAGCTTCATGCATTGCCCTGGCTAATCCATCTAGCCAGTTGTTCTCTCTCACGGTGAATTGAATCTTCTCAGACAGGGGTGCTTCCATCTTGCCTCGGAGATCAGCAACTATCAGCCACTGTAAATCTCCTCCTGGGTGGTCATTGAGTTGAGCTCCAAAGAATTCTAGATGCGGGCGCTCCAGGTACTCAGACAGTGCATCAAGATCCCTCTCAAAGATCAGTTGGCCTCCGTTGCCCAACTGGTAGAACTTGCAGTACCGAACTTCCATCTATAAGAATTTAAGATGAGTAAGTTAGTGAAGTGATCAAGTGTGTCAAATTTTACGTAGTAATGTAAGAATTTTTGAGGACCATGAATCTTTTTGAAAGAATCTCAAGGATAAGAGTGGGAATAGGTTTTTATAAATACTCACTTCATTTGTCTTTGAAACTAACTTTTTGTTTGGACGTCCATTCTAACTAGGGTCTCCTATGGTCAGGATGGCTCTGATAGCAACTTGTCAACACCCGGATTTTTAATCCCAGATGCTTGTTATGCCATACCTCGTAATCCCAGGATTACCATTTTTGCGAGACATAACAGATTGGATATCACAGTACATCATCCATTACAAACCATAATAGGGTCTTACACGAAATAAAGGATCTCATGATCTAGTCTTAATACACACAAGCAGCGGAATAAATAATAAGTGTAGCGGTGGGCTCCATCTTCAGTGTCACACGCAATGCTGACGATGGGAGATGCTCCTAGTTGTCGTAGCCGTCCTGCTGTCCTTCTTCCTGATAGTCCTCCTCATAGTCTGACCATGGGAATAGTCAGGGATAAAGCCATGAGTACTCTTTAAGTACTCGCAAACTATCACTAACAAGTAAGGTAGTTCTAGTAGGAATGCTAAGCTCTAAGTTTATTTGCAAAAGCTAGTTTGAAACCTAAGCTGAGTTTAGAAACAAAGAAAGATAAAATAAAGTTCTAAAGCACTTAAGTGGGAACTTAGTTTTCATAGTCTCAACCCTGTTTTGGTCAAGTCAAAGTCACCATTCATTTCACAAGTCATTTTGGAAAACATCTGACGATGGAATAGTATGGCCACTCCAACTGTCCATGACCGCGGACACAGCTATTCAAATAGTTTGACACTCTGCAAAGGTGGTAAACTTTCACCACAAAATTCGATATATACGTCAGGGATAACCCTGAATCATCATACTTAGTATGCGGATAATCAATCATAACCTTTCAATTACACACCCTAGTACAAGCACCTCTCCTATGAGCTTAGCCTCCCAGCCATGGCCATCTGCCATCCTGGGCACTGCATAGGTGGACAACAGTGAGAGGTAGCCTCAGCTCAGACCTCTCCCGCGAGGGATACCCATACTAATGCATATAAACTCCCGGCTAAGCCTTACCCAATTCAGGTATTGTGGTTGTACAGTAAAATTGGAATGGTATCGCATCCGAACCCAACCATCAGTTTTTATAAAGGGATAAGGCTCATACCTCAACATTTTCATCATCATAAACCATTTGTGTTTCTCAACACATGTCAAAACATCTCAATAGAATGATTCATCATTCCAAGGTTTTCATAATCATTTTCACCAAGTATTCCCATCTAAATTGATCAAGTTTTATGCTTAACACTAGCAACTAAGGTTAAGAGTGTTCACTAATGAGGGATGCTAATATTAATCTCATGCCATAGAATGACATCTAAGTCTAACTAGTAAAGCAAAAGAGAGTAAAGCTTGCAAGTAAAACTTGGGATGGGTATAACTCAAAATGGTATAACCAAAGCATGCTTAAGGCATTTACTTAGGTTATCAAGCTTGCAAGTGTTAGCTTGCATTGCTAATGATGGCTTGCAAGTAATAGCTTGCAAGGGTTAACTTGTATAATGCTAGCTTGCCAATAATAGCTTGCCTTGGTTGGTGAAGTGGTTGAAATTCTCTTCGTCTTCTTCGGGGTAGAACTCCTCTTCATCGTAGACTTGGTCGGTACTATCGTCTATATATACATACAGGGTACACAATCACCAAACAATGCTTAACTAGTCTATTTAGCACACTAAGGCACAAACTTGATGATCTAGCATCATCACAAGATTTAATGAACTAGTTTCATTTATTTTATTTGAGAAAAGTAATTTCTACTCATTGAAATTAATTAAGATTTAATATTATCCAATTAAAATATGGGATCATGTGGACACATGTCACACCACAAATACATGGGAAATGTGATTTAAAGGGTTGGTCACATTTTATAAAGTTGAAGATTATTATTTAATCAATTTAAAGTGACTAGAAATGCCCTAATAGCATTCTTTTGGTACTAGTCCAAAGTCACTACATGCAAACCTAAATATTTTTACATATTCAGATAGGTATGGTCAAATGTGATTTTTGAGAGTTGGAATCAACTCAAAAGCTATTATAGTTGATTTTTGAAAAAAGTTTGAATGTAGAAAAGTCTCTGTCTTGTTATTTTTGCTATATGTGATCTATAACTCCAATTGATTTAAATCCAACGGGCTTGGATAGAGATTTTAATTATCTTTCTAGAAAAATTTGAATCATGCACTTTGGTTAAGTGGATCTCTCTGAAATTATTTTTAAACAAGTGGACAAAAACTAGTTTAAGTCTAAATAGAAAAACATCTATTTGAATTTGTGGGCTAGCGCGGGAAACTAAACGGGCTGGCCCAGTGGCGCTCCGCGGCGTAGCGGGCAACTAACAAGGGGGTCCCGCATGTTAGCGGTGCATCTAACGCGAAGCGGTACGAGGCAATATTGGCCGTGCGATTAGAACAGAGATCAACTGCGGTGGTTCACCGTCGATGATGAACAGGTCGCCAGCGAGGACAAACCCTAGCAGCTCGGTGGGGGTGCATTGGGGCTTACCAGGGCTCTACCTAGGCTCGGCGGTAGGGGCGATTGAACTGGTGGACGACGGCGGTGCTAGGCGTGGTCGCGGTGGCTCTTGGGGCAGTCGCAATCAACGACTCCCTTTCTCCTCTACTGCGGCGAGCTCCGGGAAAATTCCAGCGAACGGCTGCTCGCCTTGCTTCAGGACTAGGGTGGAAGGATCAGTGGAGAAAGGGGAGGTAAGTGGTGTGTAGAATGAGGCTTGGGGAGGCTTCCTTTTATAGGCTCGACGACGGGACAACGCGGCATGGTCCGGCGACGGTGGCGACATGGCTACGGGTTGCTATAGGCGTGGCTGCGAGTGGCGGTCGATGCGCGGTCTCCTGGTGATCCTCTACGGCGTAATGGCATGGCTAGGGGCGGTGCCATTTGGTCCGGCATGGCTCGTGCTCTGTGCGGCAGAGGCGGCGTTCAACGCGGCGTGTGGTGGCTGCGGGTCAAACGGTGGCGAATGGGGATGTCTGGGGGGCTGCTGGTGTTAAGGCAAGTTACACGTGCTAGTTGAGGGCAAGGCAGGGTCGGTGCGAAGCTGTCGCGGGTGGCACACTGGCGCGGTCTGTGCATGGCGTCGAAGCTTAGAGCGCTGCTTGGCACGGCTCGGGGAAGGGACAGTGGGCGGCGGTGTGATCACGCCTACCTCCTAGGCACGACGGAAGAGGGTGGGGTGGTCTCTTGCAACTTGGGCATGGTCGGCCGGTGACGACCATTTTTGGGCGGCGCGGTACGGGCGCTGCGGTGAAGGGGGTGTTGCCTAGGGCTGGGTTAGGGTAAGAGGGGACAAAGGAGAGATGAGAGGGTCAAATGGGGGACAAAGCTTTGATTAATCAACAGTATTAGTCAGGTAGTTTATTTGATGATCACCAGGTGTTCGACACAATGGCCGAAAGAAATTTGAATTTGAATTTTGAAAAGATTTTTGGTGTGTGACTTGATCTTATGCTTGGTAGTCTCTGGTTGCTGGGAAATGGCAAGGTGAAATCATTTGAGTGGTTTTTGAAAAAGGGGGATCTATGCATATGTAAAGGATTCATTTTTCAAATGTCATTTAAAATTAGTGGCTAAATGTTTTTGTAAGATTTCAAAGTGGGCCTTGGTAGATCTTTACTTGTACTAGCAAGGGGTGAAAAGAGTTGAGAATGTTTCTGTATGAAAATGACTTCTAGGAACACCTAAAGTGGTCTAGTGGGTTAAAATGGTCAAAATGACCATTTGGTCTTTTTATTCTTATTTGATTTCCTTTTCTTTGGATTTTGTTTTTAAATGGTCTATATGATTTTTCATTCACCCTTAAACAATTTCACAACCATTAGAACAATCAAACATGGCATTTTCAAACAATTCTATATTAATCCAAACACACATATGCATCCATAATTATTTTAATAATAAAAAGTTTTTGGTTAACCCTAAATTGGATGATTTGGATCTTGATCACCTTGATTAAAGTTTTGGGATGTTACAAACCTTCCCTTCTTACAAAAAATCTCATCCTGAGATTTAAGAGAGAAAACTTAGGAACTAAAGAGATCTAGAAACTCTGTCCTAATGTAATCTTCTCGCTCCTAGGTAGCTTCTTCTTCGGTATGGTTGCTCCATTAAATCTTGAGAAATTTGATACTCCGAGTCCTGGTGGTTCTGAAAGCTTCTTCCATGATACGGATGGGCACTTCACGATACGTCAGATCCTTGTTGATATTAATGGCTCAGTGATCGATGTTCTTGAACACTTCGGTCTTCTCCGGAACTTCCAAGCATTTGCGAAGTAACGAGATGTCGAACACATCATGGATGGCTGACATCTCCTCGGGCAGTTCCAATTGATACGATACTTCTCCTCAGCGATTCAGAATCTTGAAGGGTCCAATATATCTGGGGGCTAACTTTCCTTTCAGACTAAAACGTTGTGTTCCCTTCAATGGCGAAACCTTGAGATACACAAAATCTCCGATATTGAAGGCCAGGTCCCTACGTTTCTTGTCGGCATAACTCTTTTGTCTGGATTGGGCGGTCTTGAGGTGCTCACGGACTTTGTGAACCTTCTCTTCGGCTTCTCATAGGATGTCGGGTCCAAAAATCTGACTCTCTCCTACTCATGACCAATTCAAAGGGGTACGACACTTCCTTCCATTAAAAACTTAAATGGGTCCATTTGCAAACTGGCTTGATAACTGTTGTTGTATGAGAACTCTGCGAAAGGCAGACAATCTTCCCATTTTGATCCATACTAACACACAAGCTATCAACATATCTTCTAAGATTTGGTTGACTCTTTTAGTCTGTCCATCAGTCTGCGGGTGATAAGCTGTGCTGAAGTTTAACTTGGTTCCTAATCCTTCTTGGACTTTCTGCCAAAATCTCGAGGTAAATTGGGTTCCTCGATCTGACACTATGGTCTTGGGGGTTCCATGCAAACTAACAATTCTAGTAATGCACAATTCTGCTAGCTTCAAAATCAGGTAGGTAGTCTTGACAGGTATAAAATGAGCTACCTTGGACAATCTATCAACTATGACCCAGATAGAGTCATTTCCCCTACCAGAAGTAGGCAAACCGGTGATAAAGTCCATTCCGACGGAATCCCATTTCCATTTCGGAATCTGCAATGGTTGCAACAGTCCTACGGGTCTCTAATGTTCCGCCTTGACTCTCTAACAGATATCACACTTAGCAATGTAGCTTCCGATTTCTCTCTTCATCTTGTGCCACCAAAATTGCTCCTTCAAATCCTGATACATCTTCGTTCCTCCGGGGTGGATAGAATAAAGAGTATCATGAGCTTCCTGCATGATAACTTGCTTCAGCTCCGAATCTGATGGCACGCAGATACGTCCTTTGTAACACAAAACTCCTTCTTAGTCTTTGGTGAATCCAAGTACCTTTCTTGTACTAATACAACGTTTGATTCCGTCGATACTTGCATTTCCCTTCTGGGCTTCCTTGATCTGACTGATAAAAGTGGGTTGAAGTTCAAGGCTAGCAAAAAATCCTTTGCTAACTAGCTCAGTTCTAAACTGCTCCAACTCTTCATGGAAACTTGGCTGGGCTTCTTTGATCATGGTGTTTAATCTACACGACAATCTGCTATGAGCATCCGCTACAACATTGGCTTTGCTGGGGTGATAGTGAATGTCAAGGTCATAATCCTTGATTAACTATATCCATCTCCTTTGCCTCATATTCAGCTCCTTCTGAGTGAAAATATACTTCAGTCTCTTGTGCTCCGAATAAATCTCACAGCGGTTACCCATAAGGTAATGACGCCATGTCTTCAATGCTAGAACTACAGCTGCTAGTTCTAGATCATGGGTAGGGTAGTTTTGCTCATGTTGCTTCAGTTGTCTTGACAAATATGCTATGAATTTGCCTTCTTGCATCAACACACATCCGAGACCAATCTTGGATGCATCACAATACACATCAAAAGGCTTCTTGATATCTGGCATAATCAATATTGGGGCTGAAATCAATCTCTTCTTGAGTTCTTGGAAACTTGCTTCACATTTGTTGGTCCATTCAAACTTCTTGTCCTTCTTCAACAATTGGGTCATCGGTCTTGCGATGCTCGAAAATCCTTCAACAAACTTGCGGTAATATCCCGCTAATGCGAGAAATGCACGGACTTGGGTTTGAGTGGTTGGGGCTTTCCATGCTTCAACATCTTTGATATTGGCGAGATCAATAGCAACTCCTCCTGCTAACACAATATGTCCGAGGAATCCTACTTCCTTCAGCCAAAACTCACATTTGTTGAACTTGTCATACAACTGATGTTCTCTCAGGGTTTCAACTATGGTTCTCAGGTGTTGCTCATGGTCTTCTTCTGACTCGGAATAGATAAGAATATCATCGATAAAAACAACGACAAACTTATCCAGGAAGTTCATAAAGATCTTATTCATGAGATTCATGAAATAAGCGGGGACATTGGTTAATCCAAAAGAGATGACCGTATACTCATATAATCCATATCTGGTGGTAAAGGCGGATTTTGGAACATCCGTTACACGAACCTTGAGTTGATGATACCCAGTTCTAAGATCAATCTTAGAGAACACTCTGGCACCAGTCAACTGATCAAATAGATCCTCGATCTTGGGCAGTGGGTACTTGTTCTTGATGGTGACGTCATTTAGCTTCCGGTAATCTGTGCACAAACGGTTACCTCCATCCTTCTTGTCGACAAGCAAAACAGGCGATCTCCATGGCGATGCGCTTGGTTGAATCAAGCCCTTTGCCAACATGGCATCAAGTTGTTTCTTCAGCTCCACTAGTTCAGACGGGGTCATACTATAAGGTCTCTGAGCTATGGGTCCTGTTCCAGGAATCAGTTCGATGATGAACTCGATATCCCGATCCGGGGGCATACCAGGCAATTCATCTGGGAATACGTCGGGGTATTCACAGCCTACTCTGACTTGGTCTATGGTGGGTAGGGCTAGACTCTTGTTGCATTTGAATTGACGGGGCAATGTTTCAGATATATGCTCTACTGATACTCTAGAGCTACTGGTCATGGTGATGGCTTTCTTGGCACAGTCGATCAATCCTTTATGTTTTGACATCCAATCCATTCCTAGTATTACTTCCAAACCTTTGGTTCCAAGTACTATTAGATTGGCATAAAAATCTATCCCATGTATTCTGATAGGTACAACCTTGCAAATTTTTCTAGCTTTGGTGGTTGAATCGGGTATTTGAACTATCATAACATGCTTCAAGTTGGTTGGGTGAATCTTACTAGTGCATGCAAATTCTTCTGTAACAAACGAGTGCGATGCTCTAGAATCAAACAACACTCTTGCTAATACTGAGTTAACAGAAAACATACCCAGCACGGCATCCGACGCTTCTTGGGCTTCTTCAGCATTCATGTGGAACAGACGACCGTTGCGGTTGAGCGAATTCCCTGGGGCTGAGCTGGGGCATTCACATTTGTGGTGGCTGCAAGCTTCTTGGACACTCGTTGGAGTAGTGACCCTTCACTCCACACTCAAAACAAGTAATCTAAGACTTTTCTTGGGCGGCAATGGGCACATCATTGCTTCTAGTCCTTGGGGCAGTATTGTTGTTGTTGTTGTTGTTGGACTTGGGCGGTGCATGGTTGAAGTTGTTGGAGTTGCCAGGGGTTGTTGTTGTGATTCCCTCCGGACTTCACATTTCCTCCACTACGGTTGGGGTAGCTTGGACGAGACATTGGGGGTCTATTGTTTCTCGGCGCATATCCTACAGACGGGTTGGGGCGATACTTCGGGTGACTGTTGGATCCACTCTGGTGCATCATCCTGCGCTTGTGGTTGTCGTTGGCTTGGTTGATCTTTCCTTCCATCTGGAAGGCAGAGTTGACTAGCTCTTCGAGATCATCAAAACGGATCTTGATTAACACCGTTTGCATCTCATCATGCAATCCATTCAGGAATCTCTCCTTCTTCTTTGCTTCAGTATTGATCTCATCAGGTGCATACCTAGCGAGGGACACAAATCTATCACGGTACTCTACTACAGTCATCCTGCCCTGCTTCAGTTCTCTGAACTCATCTCTCATTCTAGTGACTAACCCTTGTGGCACATGGGTGCGGCTAAACTTGGTTTTGAAAGCTTCCCACGTCATCACTTGCCCGTGGTTCATAGTATGGGTGCTATTCCACCAGGATCTTGCATCTCCTGCCAAATAGTGGGTGGCAAACAGTACTTTCTCATTTGCGTCAACTCCTGCTACTTCTAGGTTGTTCTCCATGGTTTGTAACCAATCATCTACATCTAGTGGGTCTTCCGACTTGCTAAAGATAGGGGGATTGGTATTCTGAAAGTTCTTAACTTTGGATCCATGATGATCCTGATTTCCATGGCCTTGATTATTGTGGGCCATCTGAGCGATCTGTTGCAGGGTAGAGAGGTTGGCTTGGCGCTCTGCTCTACTAGCTTCACGGTCAGAAACTAGCATCTACAGAATCTGCAGCATCGGGTCCTGCGATGAGCTGCTTCCTCCAGGGTTTCCACGAGGCATCTGAAGATTGAGATAGATAAAGGGGTAAGAGGGAAAGTTCTAAGGTTCATGGTTTTGTTTTCAGAAGCTAAAACTTTGAGTTTGACTCAGGTTTGGCAAACTAACCACTTCTCATTCATTCATTCAAGCAAGGCACACGATACAAACACACACACACACACCACAACAAAAGGAAAACATATGGTTTTCAGAACCATTCTGTGAGCTAAGATACAATGGGACCGATACATCTCCTTCCTACAATAGTGATCTAGTGCCTCTACTCATCATCGATGAAGTCGGAGTCATCATCGTCGGTGTAGAAGTCCATGGCATCATCCTCCAGGTAGTCATCATCATTGCTGAGGTACGAGTGAAGATCACCCTGGATGTCTTCACCTTCCTCCTCTTCTTCTTTGGCTGCAAGCTGAGCTTCTTGATCCTTTATGGTCTTCTCGAGGTCGGCCACCTTCTTGCGAAGACGGGCGATGGTGCGATCCTTCTTAGCGCATTGCCGACGAAGTGATTGACGATCCTTGACGAGTAGGGCAAAAGTATGGGCCTTATGGGTGGCAATGGTAAGGTTGTTGTTGGCATACTCTCGAGCGTTGTCCAATTCCTTCTGCCTATCATACAATAGGAAGTCAAGGTTCTCCACTTGGCATCTCATCTCTGGGTGACTTGGCATCTCCAATGGCATTCCCATTGAATCACGCCTCGCATAGTGAACAAAGCGAGTTCCCTGGATCAAGTTGATATTCTGTCCGTAAAGACGGGCTAGAGCTTCATGCATTGCCCTGGCTAATCCATCTAGCCAGTTGTTCTCTCTCACGGTGAATTGAATCTTCTCAGACAGGGGTGCTTCCATCTTGCCTCGGAGATCAGCAACTATCAGCCACTGTAAATCTCCTCCTGGGTGGTCATTGAGTTGAGCTCCAAAGAATTCTAGATGCGGGCGCTCTAGGTACTCAGACAGTGCATCAAGATCCCTCTCAAAGATTAGTTGGCCTCCGTTGCCCAACTGGTAGAACTTGCAGTACCGAACTTCCATCTATAAGAATTTAAGATGAGTAAGTTAGTGAAGTGATCAAGTGTGTCAAATTTTATGTAGTAATGTAAGAATTTTTGAGGACCATGAATCTTTTTGAAAGAATCTCAAGGATAAGAGTGGGAATAGGTTTTTATAAATACTCACTTCATTTGTCTTTGAAACTAACTTTTTGTTTGGACGTCCATTCTAACTAGGGTCTCCTATGGTCAGGATGGCTCTGATAGCAACTTGTCAACACCCGGATTTTTAATCCCAGATGCTTGTTATGCCATACCTCGTAATCCCAGGATTACCATTTTTGCGAGACATAACAGATTGGATATCACAGTACATCATCCATTACAAACCATAATAGGGTCTTACACGAAATAAAGGATCTCATGATCTAGTCTTAATACACACAAGCAGCGGAATAAATAATAAGTGTAGCGGTGGGCTCCATCTTCAGTGTCACACGCAATGCTGATGATGGGAGATGCTCCTAGTTGTCGTAGCCGTCCTGCTGTCCTTCTTCCTGATAGTCCTCCTCATAGTCTGACCATGGGAATAGTCAGGGATAAAGCCATGAGTACTCTTTAAGTACTCGCAAACTATCACTAACAAGTAAGGTAGTTCTAGTAGGAATGCTAAGCTCTAAGTTTATTTGCAAAAGCTAGTTTGAAACCTAAGCTGAGTTTAGAAACAAAGAAAGATAAAATAAAGTTCTAAAGCACTTAAGTGGGAACTTAGTTTTCATAGTCTCAACCCTGTTTTGGTCAAGTCAAAGTCACCATTCATTTCACAAGTCATTTTGGAAAACATCTGACGATGGAATAGTATGGCCACTCCAACTGTCCATGACCGCGGACGCAGCTATTCAAATAGTTTGACACTCTGCAAAGGTGGTAAACTTTCACCACAAAATTCGATATATACGTCAGGGATAACCCTGAATCATCATACTTAGTATGCGGATAATCAATCATAACCTTTCAATTACACACCCTAGTACAAGCACCTCTCCTATGAGCTTAGCCTCCCAGCCATGGCCATCTGCCATCATGGGCACTGCATAGGTGGACAACTGCGAGAGGTAGCCTCAGCTCAGACCTCTCCTGCAAGGGAACCCATACTAATGCATATAAACTTCCGGCTAAGCCTTACCCAATTCAGGTATTGTGGTTGTACAGTAAAATTGGAATGGTATCGCATTCGAACCCAACCATCAGTTTTTATAAAGGGATAAGGCTCATACCTCAACATTTTCATCATCATAAACCATTTGTGTTTCTCAACACATGTCAAAACATCTCAATAGAATGACTCATCATTCCAAGGTTTTCATAATCATTTTCACCAAGTATTCCCATCTAAGGTGATCAAGGTTTATGCTTAACACTAGCAACTAAGGTTAAGAGTGTTCACTAATGAGGGATGCTAATATCAATCTCATGCCATACAATGACATCTATGTGTAACTAGATAGGCCAATTTTTATACTCTTTATGCTACTTATAAATAAAGTAAAGAACTTTTGTAAAGCAAAAGAGAGTAAAGCTTGCAAGTAAAACTTGGGATGGGTATAACTCAAAATGGTATAACCAAAGCATGCTTAAGGCATTTTCTTAGGTTATCAAGCTTGCAAGTGTTAGCTTGCATTGTTAATGATAGCTTGCAAGTAATAGCTTGCAAGGGTTAACTTGTATAATGATAGCTTGCTAATAATAGCTTGCCTTGGTTGGTGCAGTGGTTGAAATTCTCTTCGTCTTCTTCGGGGTAGAACTCCTCTTCCTCGTAGACTTGGTCAGTACTATCGTCTATAAATACATACGGGGTACACAATCACAAAACAATGCTTAACTAGTCTATTTAGCACACTAAGGTACAAACTTGATGATCTAGCATCATCACAACCATCACAAGATTTAATGAACTAATTTCATTTATTTTATTTGAGAAAAGTAATTTCTACTCATTGAAATTAATTAACATTTAATATTCTCCAATTAAAATATGGGATCATGTGGGCACATGTCATCACCACACGCTCTAATACATGGGAAATGTGATTTAAATGGTTGGTCACATTTTATAAAGTTGAAGATTATTATTTAATCAATTTAAAGTGACTAGAAATGCCCTAATAGCATTCTTTTGGTACTAGTCCAAAGTCACTGCATGCAAACCTAAATATTATTACATATTCAGATAGGTATGGTCAAATGTGATTTTTGAGAGTTGGAATCAACTCAAAAGCTATTATGGTTGGTTTTTGAAAAAAGTTTGAATTTAGAAAGGTCTTTGTCTTGTTATTTTTGCTATATGTGATCTATAACTCCAATTGATTTAAATCCAACGGGCTTGGATAGATATTTTAATTATCTTTCTAGCAAAATTTAAATCGTGCATTTTGGTTAAGTGGATCTCTCTGAAATGATTTTGAAACAAGTGGACAGAAACTAGTTTAAGTCTAAATAGAAAAACATCGATTTGAATTTGTGGGCTAGCGCAGGAAACTAAACGGGCCGGCCCAGTGGCGCTCCGTGGCGTAGAGGGCAACTGACAAGGGGGTCCCGCATGTCAGCGGCGCATCTATCGCGAAGCGGTACGGGGCAATATTGGCCGTGCGATTAGAACAGAGATCAACGGTGGTGGTTCATCGTCAACGACGAACAGGCCGCCGGCGAGGACGAACCCTAGCGGCTCGGTAGGGGTGCATTGGGGCTTACCAAGGCTCTATCTAAGCTCGGCGGTAGGGGCGATCGAACTGGTGGACGACGGTGGTGCTAGCCGTGGTCGTGGCGGCTCCTGGGGCAGTCGCAATCAACGGCTCCCTTTCTCCTCTGTTGCAGCAAGCTCTGGCAAAATTCTGGCGAAGGGCTGCTCGCCTTGCTCCGGGACTGGGGTGGAAGGATCAGTGGAGAGAGGGGGAGTGAGTGGTATGCAGAATGAGGCTGGGGGAGGCCTCCTTTTATAGGCTCGACGACGGGACAGCACGACATGGTTCGGCGATGGTGGCAACATGGCTACGGGTCGCTAAAGGTGTGGCTGCGAGTGGCGGTCGATGCGCGGTCTCCTGGCAATCCTCTATGGCGTAATGGCATGGTTAGGGGCGGTGGCATTTGGTCGGGCGTGGCTCGCACTCTGGGCGGCAGAGGCGGTGTTCGACATGGAGTGCGGTGGCTGCGGGTTAAACGGCGGGCAACATGGATGTCTGGGGGCCTGCTGGTGTTAAGGCGAGTGTGCGCGTGCGAGTTGAGGGCAAGGTGGGGTCTGTGCGAGGCTGTCGTGGGTGGCACACGGGCGCGGTCTGCGCATGGCGTCGAAGCTTATAGCGCTGCTTGGCACGGCTCGGGGAAGGGACAGTGGGCGGCGGTGTGATCACACCTACCTCCTAGGCACGGCGGAAGAGGGCAGGGTGGTCTCCTGCGACTTGGGCATTGTCAGCCGGTGACGTCCATTTTTGGGCGGCGCGGTACTGGCCTGTGGTGAAGGGTGGGTGTTGTCTGGGGCTGGGTTAGGGTAAGAGGGGACAGAGGAGAGATGAGAGGGTCAAATGGGGGACAAAGCTTTGATTAGTCAACAATATTAATTAGGTAGTTTATTTGATGATCACCAGGTGTTCGACACAATGGCCGCAAGAAATTCAAATTTTAAATTTGAAAAGATTTTTGGTGTGTGACTTGATCTTATGCTTGGTAGTCTCTGGTTGCTGGGAAATGGCAAGGTGAACTCATTTGAGTGGTTTCTGAAAAAGGGGGATCTATACATATGTAAAGGATTCAATTTTCAAATGTCATTTAAAATTGGTGGCTAAATGTTTTTGTAAGATTTTAAAGTGGGCCTTGGTAGATCTTTACTTGTACTAGCAAGGGGTGAAAAGAGTTGAGAATGTTTCTGTTTGAAAATGACTTCTAGGAACACCTAAAGTGGTCTAGTGGGTTAAAATGGTCAAAATGATCATTTGGTCTTTTTATTCTTTTTTGATTTCTTTTTTCTTTGGATTTTGTTTTTAAATGGTCTAGATGATGTGTCATTCACCCTTATACCATTTCACAACCATTAGAACAATCAAACATGGCATTTTCAAACAATTCTATATTAATGCAAACACACATATGCATCCATAAATATTTTAATAATAAAAAGTTTTTGGTTAACCCTAAATTGGATGATTTGGATCTTGATCACCTTGATTAATGTTTTGGGATGTTACAGTAAAGATCTCCCTAGATATGTTCACCTTCCTCCTCCTCCTTTGCTTCCAGCTAGATTTCCTGCTCATGGATGGTCTTCTCGAGGTCGGTCACTTTCGTGCCAAGACGAGCGATGGTGCGATCCTTCTTCTCGCGTTGACGACGAAGTGATTGGCGATCCTTGACGAGCATGGCGAGATTCTGGTCCTTCTTGGCGACAATGGCAATGTTATGGTTGGCGTAAGCTCGAGCATTATCCAATTCCTTCTGCCTATCATACAGTAGGAAGTCAAGGTTTTCCACCTAGCGCTTCAACTCTGGATGGCTTGGCATCTCCAATGGCATTCCCATAGAATCACGCCTTGCATAGTGAGCAAAGCGAGTTCCTTGGATCAAGTTGATGTTTTGCCCACATAGACGGGCAAGAGCTTCATGCATAGCCCTGGCTAATCCATCTAGCCAGTTATTCTCTCACACGGTGAATTGAATCTTCTCAGAAAGGGGTGCTTCCATCTTGCCTCTGAGATCAGCAACTATCAGCCATTGTAGAGCTCCTCCTGGGTGCTCCTTGAGTTGTGCACCGAAGAATTCCGGATGCGGGCGCTCAAGGTACTCTGACAGTGCATCGAGATCCCTCTCAAAGATCAGTTGGCCTCCGTTGCCCAATTGGTAGAACTTGCAATACTGAACTTCCATCTATAAGAATTTAGGATGAGTAAGTTAGTGAAGTGCTCAAGCGTGTCAAATTTTATGTAGAATGTAGGAAGTTTTGAGGAACATGAATTTTTTTGAAAGAATCACAAGGATAAGAGTGGGAATGGGTTTTCATAAATACTCACTTCTTTTATTTTGAAACTAAGTTTTTGTTCGGACGTCCATTCTAACTAGGATCTCCTATTGTTAGGATGGCTCTGATAGCAACTTGTCAACACCCAGATTTTTAATCCCAGATGCCTGTTATGCCATACCTTGCAATCCCAGGATTACTATTTTTGCGAGACATAACAGATTGTATATCACAGTACATCATCCATTACAAACCATAATAAGGTTTACACAAATAAAGGATCTCATGATCCAGTCTTAATACAATTAAGCAGCGGAATAATAAAACATAGTAGCGGGCTCCATCTTCAGTGTCATAGGCAATGCTGACGATGGGAGATGATCCTAGTTGTCGTAGACGTCCTGTTGTCCGTCATCCTGGTAGTGCTCCTCATAGTCTGGCCACAGGAATAGCCAGGGTCAAAGCCATGAGTACTCTTTAAGTACTCGCAAACTATCACTAACAAGTAAGGTAGTTCTAGTAGGAATACTAAGCTCTAGGTTTATTTGCAAAAAGGCAAATTTATCTTAAGCTGAGTTCAGAAGTAAATAAAACTAATTTAATGTTCTAAAATCGCTTAAGTGGGAAACTAGTTTTCATATCCATAACCATGTTGTGGTCAAGTCAAAGTCACAATTCATTTCTCAAGTCATTTTGAAAACATCTGACAACGGAACAGTATGGCCACTCCAACTGTCCATGACCACTGACGCAGCTATTCGAATAGTTTGACACTCTGCAGAGGTGGTACACTTTCACCACAAAATTTGATACATCCGTCAGAGATAACCCTGAATCATCATACTTAGTATGCGGATAATCAATCATAACCCTTCAATTACGCACTCTACTATAGGCACCTCCCCTTTGAGCTTGGCCTCCCAGCCATGGCCATCTGCCATCCTGGGCACTGCATAGGTGGACAACATCAAGAGGTAGCCTCAGCTCAAACCTCTCCCGCGAGGGAACCCATACTAAGCCATATAAACTTCCGGCTAAGCCCTACCCAATTCAGGTATTGTGGTTGTACGGTAAAATTTGAATGATATCACATCCGAACCCAACCATCAGCTTTTATAAATGGGCTAAGGCTCATGCCTCAACATTTTCATCATCAAATCCTTGTGTTTCTCAACACATATCAAAACATTTCAATAGAATGACTTATCATTCCAAGGTTTTCATAATCATTTTCACCAAGTATTCCCATCTAAAGTGATCAACTTTTATGCTTAGCACTAGCCACTAAGGTTAAGAGTGTTCACTAAGGAGGGGTTCTAATCTTGAATCTCATGCCATAGAATGACATCTAAGTGTAACTAGATAGGCCTAGTTTTATACTCTTTATGTTACCTATATTAAAAGTAAAGAACTTTGATCAAGTAAAAATAATAAAGCTTACAAGTAAAACTTGGGATTTGTATAATCAAAATGGTATAACCAAAGCATGCCTAGTGCATCGTGCTTAGGTTAATACTTTCAAGGGTTAACTTGCATAGGTATGAGACTTGCAAGTGTTAGCTTGCCTTGGTCAGTGAAGTGATTGAAGTTGTCTTCGTCTTCTGCTTGGTAGTACTCCTCCTCCTCATATCCTTGGTCGGTACTATCGTCTATAAATGAATACGGGGTACACAATCACCAAACTATGTTTAAATAATTCTATTTAGCACACTAAGGCTCACACTTGATGATCTAGCATCATCACAATCATCACATGAAATAAAGACTTAGTCTTGCTTATTTTATTTTAGAAAAGTAATTTTTACTCATTGAAACTAACTAAGATTTAATATTCTCCAAATAGAATATGGGATCATTTGGACACATGTCATCACCACATATGCTAATACATGGGAATGTGATTTAAAGTGTTGGTCACAATTTTTAAAGTTTAAGATTATTATTTAATAGATTTAAAGTGACTAGAAATGCCCTATTAGCATTTGTTTGGTACTAGTCCAAAGTCACTACATGTAAACCTAAATATTTTTACATATTCCGATAGATATTTTCAAATGTGATTTTTGAGAGTTGGAATCAACTCAAAAGCTATTATAGTTGATTTTTGAAAAATGTTTAAAGTTGCAAAAGTCTCTGTCTTGTTATTTTTGCTATAGATTGTCTCTAACTCCAATGGACTTACATCCAACGGGTTTTGATAGATATTTTAATTATCTTTGTAGCAAAATTTGAATCATGCAATTTGGTTTAGTGAAACTCTCTGAATTGATTTTTGAATCTGTGGACAGAATAGGGTTTTAACTAAAAAGGAAAAACAATTATTGAATTTCCAGGCCAGCGTGGGAAGTTAAACGGGCCGGCCCAGCTGCACTGAACAGCGCAGCGGGCTGCTGACAGATGGGGCCTACCAGTTAGTGATACTAACTAAGCGAAACAGTATCTACTGATCTGAGCCCTACGATCTAAATCTAATCCAACGACTGTGGTTCATCATCGACGACGAACAGCTCTAGCGAGGAAAATGACCTAGTGCAGCGGTGGAGGTCTAGCGGGGCTCACCTGGGCTCCAGATAGGGTCTGTGACGGGGAAGATCAACGTGGTATACGATGGTGAGGTGAGGCGCGGTCACGACAGGGCTTGGGGTGGTCGGAATCGACGGTGCCCTTCTCCTCCAGCAGCGGCGGACTCCGGTCAAATTCAGGCGCGGTGGTGCTCGCCTTGCTCCGGGAAGAGGTGGGGGACTAGCTGTGAGGAGTGGGGAGTGGATTTGTCTGGAGAATGGAGGCGGGGGTGGCCTCCTTTTATAGTGTGGCGAGGGGATCGAGCGGTACGGCGCGAGCTCGACGGTGGCATCGCTACAGGCGGCTATCAGCGTGGCTGAGGTAGGTGGATGGTGCAGTTCTCCCTGGCGGTTCTTACAGGCGTAATGGTGAGGCGTGGGGCGGTAGGGAGCGTGCGGTGCTCCGCGCAGGCGCAGAGGTGTTTGCGGCGGCGTGCGATGGCGTGCGGCAGCTGCGGGTCGCGTGGCGGCGAACGGGGGTTGTCTGCTGGGGTGTTCTGATCATGGCGAGCATGCACATGCGTGGTGAGGGAAAGGCGCGGTCTGGGTGAGCTGGTCAGGCGTGGCGAGCTGGCGCGCTCTGGACATGGCGCAGAGGTGCGGCGTGCGGCGTAGCTAGGGTGGTCCAGGGCTCGGTTGGCGTCGTGGCTTGGACAGGGGGTGGCAGTAGAGTGCGGCATGCTTCCTGGACATGATGGTGGGCTACGACGTTGTCTGCTATGAGCTAGGCATGGTCGGCCGGCGATGACCACAAGCGGGCGGTGCTCCACTGTGCAAACAACAAGGGGGTTGCTGGTCTGGGGCTTGGTTAGATGCTAGGGAGACATGGGAGTAATGTGGAGACCAAATGGTCGAGGATTACTATGCACAACAGTGAAGTTAGGTAGAGGGTTAATCTGTGTAGCTAAGGTGTTTGATGATATGGCCGCAAGAGTTAAAGTTTGGAAATTTTGATTCAATTTTTTGAGTGATCTTAAGTTAAGCTTAGTAGTCTCTGGTTGCATGGGTTTGCCAATGGGAATTGGTTTGATGGGTTTTTGAATAAGTGTGATCTTAACACATACACTTGATTCAATTTTTCAAATGTCCTTTAAATTGATTTGAAAGATGTTTTTGTAAGTTTGTAAAGTGGGCCTTGATACACTTTTACTTGGTCTAGCAAGGGGTGAAAAGAAGTAGAAATGTTTCTGTTAGAAATCTTCTTCTAGGAACACACTAAGTGGCCTAGTGGTTTATTTTTGTCGAAAGACCATTTGGTTATTTAATTCATATTTGATTTCTTTTTCTTTTGATTTTGTTTGTAATTGGTCTAGATGATGTATTATTCATCTTTAAACCATTCCACATCATTTAGAACAATCAAGCATGGCATTTTCAAACAATCACACATTAATGCAAAACTAACATGCATTCATATTTAGATTATTTACAAAAGTTTTTGTTAACCCTAACTTTTGGTGATTTGAACTTGATAATCTTGATTAAAAGTTTTGGGGTATTACATATGATGACCAATGCACGGTGCACATCTAAGTGCTAGGACTCCTCCCATTCAGGGTCGGTCCACAAATTTCGGGGACCCTAGGGCAACATGCCACCAAGAGATTTTAGAGACAAGGGGGCAATGGCCCTCCTGCTCTAAAAAATATCTTAAAGATATATATCTTTAATATTTATGTTAAATGTTTAAAGATTAATTAAAGTTTAAGCATGATTAACCTTCTTGGGCCTCTCAACAATTTCATTCAAACTACGTCACTTGTTAACACACGAGTCCCATTCATCCATATGGTGATGAAGCTTGTCCTATCGACGTCACTCCATCTACTTCGCCAAGTCCCCCAAGTGGACCAATGACACGTGCTCAAGCCAAGCTCCTACATGATAAGGTGGACTCGCTCCTCTCTTTGTGTGACTTTGATGCTACCTTGAATGGCCTGCTACTTCATGTCAATACCCTGTGTATCATCAGATACGAACCCAAAGAAGGAACGCCAAGAGAAGCAACCAAGTACATGGAAGAGGGAGAAACTGCCAAGTCAGCACTCGGTCTGGTGCCACCGAACCAGCCGCCAAACCGATCAACACAGGACCCGATGGACTCAGCTCAAGTCAGTGCCCTGCCGAACACCTGCACTGCATACCGGTTAGACATCCGTCAACCGAACCAGTGCCCCACCAAATAGACCGGCTCTAGTGCCAGCCCGCCGAACTAGCCACCAAAGCATCCGGTGCCCAGGATGGCGTCGTCAAATTGACCACCGGAATCCACCTATCTGTGCATAGAATCTAGGTTTGATACCCTGGAATATTCCCTTTACCTAGCCCTTCGCCCCAAGTACTATAAATATCCCCTATGGCTCTCCCCTATTCCCTTAGGCTTATATGATAGACTAGAAGACAACCCCCTTATGGAAATCTCTCTAGTTTGCCTCATCCCCTTACAAGGGGACCGACTATCATCACCAACCTCTATGGGTTGTGCCTTTGAGCATACTTATTAGTTGTACAAGGCCTACATCCTGCGTGGTGGTGAGTGTAGTTGTCAAGATCCTCCCCAAGGTGTTCTTCCCTCTCCGATTGGGATTGATGGGAGCACGTTGACCGATCTTTCCTTGCGAAGATTCTATCGGACCGATGGCTGCCGTTTGGGAGCAATAATCCTTGTATCGTATGTGTTTGCGTGTGTTCATCATGTTCGTCACAGGGTGTGTGTTCGCTTCCACTACCTTCTCCCTTTATCTCGATTTTCCCATCATTTTGACCACGAGATCCATGAAGATCAGGCCACCCTTGAGGTTAACCCCTATCTTATGGTTAACCGATCAACACCACACATGAATCCTACTGCCATCACCGTGCTTGTTGAACGATGGAGGCCGGAGAAGCACAGTTTTCACCTCCATACCAGTGAAATAGCCATGACTCTTCAGGACATACCGATGATCCTTGCACTCCCTATCGAGGAGGAGCCTATATATGTGTATTAACAAAACTTCTGAAACTCGAATGGCCAGATGTCTGACCTTACAGGTGGTAAGTGTCCTAGGGATACTGTAAACTCGAAGGGGAAAAAATTAAGGGTCACTGCCGGGGCTACTTTCACTTGGATAACATAGAACTTCAAGACCTGCCCTAAGCATGCCAGGAAGGACGAGATCCTAATTTACGCCTGTGTGTACTTGTGGTATGTTATCACCAAGACTATATTTGTTGATGATAAGGGCAACATTTATCACTGGCATTGGCTCAAGGCCTTAACCAAAATGGATGAAAAATATAGCTAGGGTTTGGCGACATTGGCCTTCTTATACCAGCAGGTAATGAACTGTTTATATTTTTCCCATCTTTACATGTGCTCTTCAAATTGCCCCATGACTGAACTTTGTTTGCTTTCGTGTGCAGCTGGATGAGGCTTGATACGTTGTAAACGTATCTATAATTTTTGATGTTTCATGCTTGTTTAGTATCTACTTCCTTATGTTTTGTCTACATTTTGAGATACTGTTATGCATTTTCTAGAATTAACCTATTAACAAGATGCCACCGTGCTAGTTGCCTATTTTCTGTTGTTTTTGGTTTCAGAAAAGCTAGAAAATAAATATTCTCGGAATTGGACTGGACAAAAGCAAAATTCAATATTTTACCAGAAGACTCACGGAGCCAGAAGACGAGACAGAGAGGGGGCACGAGGTGGCCACACCACCTGGTGGCGCAGGCCAGCCCAAGCCGCGCCAGGGGGTGGTGTGGGCCCCTCGGGCGCCCATCGACCTTGCCTCTTCGCCTATATATTCCCCACATGACAAAAACCCTAAAGACCAGATCAGAATTCCACAAAAAGTTCCGCAGCGCCGCCGCCACCGAAGAGGAGATTTGGGGGACATAATTCTCTTGTCGGCACCCTGTCGGGATGAGGAAGTGCCCCCGAAGCCAACTCCATCGACTCCACCACCATCTCCATCGCCGTTGCTAACTTCCATGATGAGGAGGGAGTAGTTCTCTCTCGAGGCTAAGGTCTCTACAACTAGCTATGTGTTCATCTCTCTTTATGCGTGATCTTATGAGATCATGAGCTTTGTAATGAATAGATCTATTTTGCTACTCAAGTGCTTTAATTAATCTCTACTTATCCCCACGTGTGTGAAGTTGACAGTGTGCACACCGTGTGACACTTTGGCTAAGGTTACATAAATACTTATCATGAGTATAATTTGAGTTGGATGTCTCTATGAGATTGTGGTGTTTGTTGGAACCATCTAGCGCTCAAGGTGACAGTGAGGGGTTATCTAAATGGGGAATGCAAACTTTAAGGTGTGTTGTTATAGCCCTACATCGTCCAATCGGAGAGTAGTTCAGGGTAGCATCATGAAGAGAAGATATTTATATGAGAGTGTCCACTAGTGAAAGTATGATCCCTAGGCCTTGTTTCTAAGCATTGAAACACCAAGGGATAACCCTGAATCATCATACTCTGCAGAGGTGGTACACTTTCATCGAATAGTTTGACACTCTACAGAGGTGGTACACTTTCACCACAAAATTCGATACATCCGTCAGGGATAACCCTGAATCATCATTCTTAGTATGCGGATAATCAATCATAACCTTTCAATTACACACTCCAGTATAGGCACCTCCCCTATGAGCTTGGCCTCCTAGCCATGGCCATCTGTCATCCTGGGATCTACATAGGTGGACATTCACATTCACGAGGTAGCCTCATCTCAACCTCTTTCCACAAGGGAACCCATACTAAGGCATATAAACTTCCAGTTAAGCCCTACCCAATTCGGGTATTGTGGTTGTACGGTAAAATTGGAATGGTATCGCATCCGAACCCAACCATCCGTTTTTTATAAAGGGCCAAGGCTCATGCCTCAAGATTTTCATCATCAAATCATTTCATTTTCATAACACATGTCAAAACATTTCAATAGAATGAATCATCATTCCAAGGTTTTCATAATCATTTTCTCCAAGTATTCCCATCTAAGTGATCAGTAGTAGTTTAGCACTAGCAACTAGTAATGAGGATGTCACTAATAAGGGGTGCTAATCAAGTGTAACTATCCAAATCTAGTTTTATGCTTTTATGGCATCCAAGTATAACTACTTAGGCCTAGTTTTATACTCTTTATGGTATATATCCTATGTTTCAATACTCACAAATCACTAACTAAAGGTAAAGAACTTTGGTAAAAGTAAAATAGTAAAGCTTGCAAGTAAAACTTGGGATTGGTATAATCAAGGTTGCATAACCAAACCATGCCTAATGCATCTTGCATAGGTTATCTTGCAACTATGGCTTGCATAATTATGAAGTTGGCATGTGTTAGCTTGCATAGTTCTAGCTTGCCTTGAGTAGTGCAGTGGTTGAAGTTCTCTTCTTCTTCGAAGTACTCCTCCTCGTATCCCGGGTCGGTACTATCGTCTATAAATGAATACGAGGTACACAATCATCAAACAATACTTAACTACTTCTATGTAGCACACAAAGGCTCACACTATATGATCTAGCATCATCACAATCATTACATGAATTAAAGACCTAGTCTTATTTTTCTTATTTTAGAAAAGTAATTTCTAATCATTGAAAAATACTTAAGATTTAATATTCCCCAGTTAAAATATGGGATCATGTTGACACATGTCATCACCACATATTCTGATACTTGGGAATGTGATTAAAAGTGTTGGTCATATTTTATAAAGTTTAAAATTACTATTTAATACAATTAAAGTGACTAGAAATGCCTATATAGCATTCTTTTGCTTCTAGTCCAATATCACTGCATGTAAACCTAAATATTATTATATATTTAGATAGATCTCGTTAAATGTGATTTTTAAGAGTTGGAATTAACTCAAAAGCATTTATGGTTGATTTTTGAAAAATGTTTGAAGTTGGAAAAGTCTCTGTCTTGTTATTTTTACTATAGGTGATCTATAATTTCAAATGGTTTGAATCCAACGGGCTTGGATAGATATTTTGAATACCTTTCTAAAAAAATTGGAATCATGCAATTTGGTTCAGTGAATCTCTTTGAATTGATTTTTGAATCTACTGATAGAATCTAGTTTTAATTAAAATGGGAAAAATCAATTTGAATCGACGAGCTCTATGCGGGAAACTAACTGGGCTGGCCCAGCTACACAGCGCGCGTGCAGCCGGTTGCTGACAGGCGGGTCCTACTGGTTCGTGGCTCATCTAAACCGAAATGGTAAGTTTCAATTTGGGTCGTGCGATTAGAGCGCGATCGACGACTGAGCATCGTCGTCTCCGTCACACGGCTCCGGCGAGTCTGAACCCTAATCACGATGGTGGGGGTACGTGGGGGCTCACCTGGGCTCCAGCTAGGATCGGCGATGGGGGAGAATGAGGTTGTCGTTGACGGTGGTTCGAATGGTGGCCGCGGCGACTCCTGGGGTGGTCGCAATCAACGGGCTCCTTCCTTCTCTACATCGGCGGGCTTCGGTGAAATTCCGGCAGGCTGGTGCTCGCCTTGCTCCAGGGAAGGGTGTGGGAGGTGTTTGAGAGAGAGGGGAGTGAGATGGTCTGGCGAATGAGGGCTGGGGTGGCCTCTGTTTATACACCGGCGAGAGGGATAGAGTGGCATGGCTCGGGCTGGTCGGCGATGTTATTACAGAGGGCTATCGGCATGGTAGAGGGTAGGGGTCGACGCGGAGCTTCAGGGCGGTCGTCATGCAAGTGATGGCGCAGAAAGGGGCGGTCAAGAATGGTCGGGAGCGGTCCGTGCTCTGTGCGGGAATGACGGTGTTCGAGACGGCGCATAGTGTCTACGATCCATGCGGCGGCAAACGAGCGTGTCTGGGGGGTAGCTGGGGTCACGGTGAGTGCAGGCATGCACAGAGAGGGCGAGGCGCGGCGTGTGTGCACGTGTCGGCTGCGGCGCTCTGGCGCGCTCTCGGCATGGCAGACAGAGAGGTGGGCGCGGCGATCACGACTGGTCCATGGCGTGTCTCTAGTCTAGGGGTCGACATAGGGTGGCGGTGGTGTGGTGCCTGTCTCTTGGACATCGTGGGAGAGGGCGGCGCTGGCTGTGGCGAGTGAGGCGTGGTCGACCAACACGGTGAGCTTGGGCGGCGCGACACTGGTGCAAACGGCAAAGGGGGAGTGTGTCCACTGCTCTGCTAGGCACTAAGGGAGACCAGGGGAGAGAAATAGGGCACTAGTGGCGATTGATCACTACTCAGAATAGTAGAAGTTAGGCAATGTTTATTTGTGTCTGCCAGGTGCTCGACCAAATGGCCGCATGAATTCAAGATTTGAATTTTTGGATGAATTTTGGTGAGTGTTCTGAGTGTTTGCTTGATAGTCTATGGTTGCTTAGAAAAGTCAAGGTGAATTGATTTGAGTGGTTTTTGAAAAGTGGTGATCTATGCATATGAACTTGATTCAATTTTGCAATGTCCTTTAAATAGATTTTGAATTTGTTTCTATTAGTTTGTAAAGTGGGCTGGAGTTCACTTTTACTTGGTCTAGCAAGGTGTGAAAAGAATTGGGAAAATTTCGGTTATAAATTCTTTACTAGGAACACTCAAAGTGGTCTAGTGGGTAATTTTGGTCAACATGACCATTTGATTATATGATTCATATTTGAATTTCTTTTCTTTTGATTTTGTTTGTAATTGGCCTAGATGATGTAGTATTCATCTTTTAAACCATTCCATATCATTTTTAGAAATCAAACATGTCAATTGCACTCGTTCATACACTAAGGCAATTCACACATACACTCATATTAAATTTAATAATAAAAGTTTTTGTTAACCCTAAACTTGGGTGATTAGAACTTGATAATCTTGATTAATATTTTTGGGGTGTTACACTTCTAGTACTGTTGCTGGTGTGTGAGTGCTCGAAGTTATTTACTTTAGATTCTGCAATTATATCTTTTTGTTTCTTTATTTTTATTTTCACTAGTTAGGCTTAATGGAAAACAACAACAAAAATAGAGAGCTTTATAGTATTTATCTTGAGTTAGGATATGAAGTGTTTGAAGAGAAAATTAAAAAACCTATGGAACTTTATTTGCATGCTAATAGCAATGTTATTAGTATGAATTCTTTGATCACCATTATTGCTAATGCTATGGAAAAGTTTAAGCTTGGGGAAGCTGGTTTTGATGAGCATGATATTTTTAGTCCCCCAAGCACGGAGGAGAAAATTTACTTTGATGATACTATACCTCCAATATATTATGATTACAATGATGAATATGATATTTTCATTCCACCTACTATTGAGGAGAAAATTGATTATGATTACAATATGCCTCCTATATTTGATGATTATGGTGATGACAACAATAATGATAGCTATTTTATTGAATTTTCTCCCACTACAATTAATAAGAATGACTATTTTTATGTGGGGAGTATTAATTCTTTTATGCATGTGGCTCATGATAAGAATGTTTTATGTGATATTTATATTGTTAATTTTATTCGTGATGCTACTGAAAGTTATTATGAGAGAGGGAAACATGGTTTTATGTATCTCAACAATATTAAGTTTTCCTTCTTTATGTTTAAAATTTTGAAGTTGTACTTGTTTTGCTTTCGTATGCTCGTTTATTTGTGCTTTCATGACTTGTTTCTTTACAAGATTATTTTTCACAGGAAATGGGTTAGACTTAAATTTGTTCCATATTTGCTTCTTGATGCTCTCTTTTACTTCAATTCATATTTCTTATGTGAGCATCATCGAAATTATCATGCCTAGTTCAAAGGCGTTAAAGAAAAGCACTTACTGGGAGATAACCCAAATTTTTAGTCAATAAATTTTTGTTTTGTTGAGTCTTGGAAGTTATTTCCTCTATAATAACCTCTCCTTATCCTTTCTGTTTGGTTTTTGTGCCAAGAATAACCTCTAATGAGAGAGAAATAAGACTTGGGAAAGCTGCTGTCCTAAAACAGATTTTTGTTCTTCACTGTAAAAATTCGTGAAAAATATCTGTACGTTGGATTGAGCTGTAAGTTTTTGTGCTTCTGCCCCAGGTTGTTATACAACTTTCTTTAGTTTAGCTATTTTTGATTTGAGCAACAGAAGGTTTTCGAAAAAATCGGTTTTTACCTACTAATCTGTTTTGACAGATTTCTGCCATTATTTGCATTTGCCTCTTACTCTCTTTCTCTTTGAGTCCTATTTGATCATTTGAGCTTTTAGAATGAATTGCTACAGTAGATTGTGTTTTAATGGCAGTTTTAATTGTGTTGAAACTAAACCCAAAGACTTATTATCTTGAATACACTAATGTTGCTAATGAAGATTGTGTGAAGTTTTGTATGAAGGAAATTTTCAAGTGTAGGGAAGAATAATGTGATGAGATGAAGTATGGAAAAAAGCTCAAGCTTGGGGATGCCACCTGTGTCACCCCAAGAAATATTCAAGAAGTACAAGCGTCAAAGCTTGGGGATTCCCAAGGCATCCCCTTCTTCATCAATAAAAATCTCAGGTTTTCTTCCAAATACTTCATTTTTATTGTTTCATGCACCAATTGTGTTGTTCTTGGAGCGTCTTTGTATTTATTTTTAGTTTTCTTTTGCTTTATTTGCGGCAATAAGTTGGTTGAATCCCAACCTACTTCTTTTAGAGAGAGACACACCCCGTTATTCATTGCCTAGAACACTGTAGTTTTCACTCTTATTGTTTTATGAGTGTTCTCCTTTACTAGCACTGTGTTTAGCTTTAGTTCTCGATTGGTGTTGGAAAAGAGTAGGAAGTTTCATGCCTATAAGTGGTACAAAAGGAAGCTTGTTTTTTACTATGATCTAGACTTTATCATGTCATATTTGATATTGCTTTGACTTTATGCTTAGTGATTATTGTTGTAGCATGACTTGTTACAAACAATTGAGATTGCTTAATGTGCCTTGAAAGAATCATGCTTTGTTTTAGCATATAAAAGCATAATATTGTGGTATTCTCCTTTGATGCTTTATTTGGGTTGACTTGGCGCATGCTCACACCATGTTAAGACTATACCAAGTCACCATAGCCTCTATGATCATTTAGTTTTCGACTTGTAATATCACTTTATGCTTTAATTAATAATGTTTTGTCACTTTGCATGATTATGGACATTATTGCTCTCTTAGTTGGTCGCTCCCAGTCTTTTGCTAGCCTCCACATGTACCAAGTATGAGTTCCACTCATGCATACAACTCCAAATAAAACCAAGTTATTCCAAATAGTCCACCATACCTACCTATTAGCATTATTACTATTCCAAGTATATTCATGTTTTTATCACCTTCCAAATTAAACTTGTTATGTGAAAATTAGTGATTAAAGCTCTCACGAACTTGATGGCACACTTTACTTTCTTGCACTTAATAAACTTGAACCATTGTGCTCATCTATGTTGCGTATATGCTTGCACTTTGTAAGTTGTGAATTAGCAGAACAATGTATCATGGGGAACACTTTCAACATTGCACTTTATTTAGTTGATATCATGTTCTTTTCTTATGGATCCCGACGGGTTGAAATGAAAGGGGAGCCTGTAAGGCTCATGGAGTTCGTATATGTGTTAGAGAAACGCCTGGGTGGCTGGTCTAATCGATGTCTAATCATGGTGGACACCTGCAGCGTAACCATAATGAGCAATCTATGAAGCATCCTTTATAAAAAAATCCTATGCAAATAGGAAAAAAAGAAAAAAAAAGCCTACGCAAATAGGAAATAGAAGGATGCTGAGATGTTCATTGTCTGCTTGCCTTGTCATTTTGATATGGGGATTCTTCCGTATCATCGGGCAAGGGGTACGCCGTTGACGGTTCTCTATGATACACATGTACTTAAAATGACAAGAACTTACTTGTGACTAAACTTGAGTAGCATGAGGAATGGTCTTCGTAAGTAAGGGGCATGAGATTTTAAGCTTATAACTTGTTAAGCATATCCTCATATTTGATCACTTTAACCTTAATCACCTAAAGATGCTTATGATAGGGGCAATGAGAGCTGAAAGCTAATAAGTACCATAATTTTTGGAAGCTCTTTATGAGACTTGAATCCCTGCTTCCTTCTATGAAGGGCCTTTCTTTTACTTTTATGTTGAGTCGCCATCTTCTATGTTTATGCACCTATTGAGAGAGCATAGTGGCCATCCTTAGTTTAATGTGCATTGTCCCAAAACTTGTTGATTGATTCATAACTTTGATATTGCTTGTTCTTAAACTATTTGTATCTAGTGACCCTTATGAACTTTGAAGGTGTCCTATGCATATATGTTTTGCTACACTATGAGGGACAAGTTGAATATCATTCTCATTATGTTTTCTATATGTGAAACAAACAAACGTCTTTCAAAGCATTATTATTCATGAATCTTTTGTTTGTACCTTTTCATGTTATAACATATTTGCTATGTCTTATTGTTAGAACTATATCTTTCATGTCTATGTCAAAGTACTATGATCCCAGTTATCAAAGTTTTACAAATACCTTGATCAAGATTGTGATGGTGCATGTCACCTCAAAAATTATTCTTTTTTATCACTTACCTACTCGAGGACGAGCAGGAGTTAAGCTTGGGGATGTTGATATGTTGTAAACGTATCTATAATTTTTGATGTTCCATGCTTGTTTAGTATCTACTTTCTTATGTTTTGTCTACATTTTGAGATACTTTTATGCATTTTCTGGAACGAACCTATTAACAAGATGCCACAGTGCCAGTTGCCTGTTTTCTGCTGCTTTTGGTTTCAGAAAAGCTGGAAAATAAATATTCTTGGAATTGGACCGGACAAAAGCAAAAGTCAATATTTTACCAGAAGACTCACGGAGCCAGAAGACAAGACGGAGAGGGGCCACGAGGTGGCCACACCACCCTAGAGACCAGATCAGAATTCCACAAAAAGTTCCGCAGCGCCACCGCCACCGAAGAGGAGATTCGGGGGACATAAGTCTCTTTTCGGCACCCTGCCGGGACGGGCAAGTTCCCCCGGAGCCATCTCCATCGACTCCACCGCCATCTCCATCGTTGTTGCTGACTCCCATGATGAGGAGGGAGTAGTTCTCTCTCGAGGCTAAGGGCTCTACAAGTAGCTATGTGTTCATCTCTCTCTCTCTATGCGTGATCTTATGAGATCATGAGCTTTGTAATCAATAGATCAATTTTGCTACTCAAGTGCTTTAATTAATCTCTGCTTATCCCCACGTGTGTGAAGTTGACAGTGTGCACACTGTGTGGCACTTTGGCTAAGGTTACATAAATACTTATCATGAGTATAATTTGAGTTGGATGTCTCTATGAGATTGTGGTGTTTGTTGGAACCATCTAGCGCTCAAGGTGACAGTGAGGGGTTTTCTAGATGGGGAATGCGAACTTTAAGGTGTGTTGTTATAGCCCTACATCGTCCAACCGGAGAGTAGTTCAGGGTAGCATCATGAAGAGAAGATATTTATATGAGAGTGTCCACTAGTGAAAGTATGATCCCTAGGCCTTGTTTCTAAGCATTGAAACATCGTTTACAATCAGTCCCGTGACATGTTTGCTTGTTGCCAGTATTATTTCAGATTGCAATCACCACTTATAATCATCCATATTACTTGTATTTCACTATCTCTTCGCCGAACTAGTGCACCTATACGCCTGACAAGTGTATTGGGTGTGTTGGGGACACAAGAGACTTCTTGTATCTTGATTGCAGGGTTGCTTGAGAGGGATACCTTTGACCACTTCCTCCTTGAGTTCAACAAACCTTGGGTGATCCACTTAAGGGAAACTTCCTGCTGTTCTAGAAACCTCTGCACTTGGAGGCCCAACACTCTCTACAATAATAGAAGCATGCGTAGACATCAAGGCTTATCGAAGGACTGGTAGTGAGGCTTATATTGGTGGTCTGTTGCTACTTCGCTTGTTCTAGATGTGGAAATGCTTTTCAGTTGGATGGACGAAATGTATGCCTCACTAGGCTTATAACGATGGCGGGAGCCGGTTGAGGTGGCCCACTTGAGCTTACAATTGGGACGTGGTCTCCAAGCCCCCAACCGACCAACAAGCGGCGTACCTGGGATATACCAATGAGTTTGATAACCTTCTCCCGGAGCAATTAGAATTTCCAACCCATCAATCATTGCATTCCCTTCATGTAATTTTCTCATCGACATATTTTGGGTATGATATAGGTTGAATGGGAGTCATATGGTCCTAGGGACAATTTTGGTAGAGACAAGTTTCATCTTAACCCGATGTGTGAGGTGGAAAGTAATCTTTGGTATATCTGTTGCCCGATGATATGCATGTGGGTTGTTGAGCATCATATGCTGCAGCGGGTTATGAGACAGTTTGGGCTATATCAGTCTACCCTACCAGAATGGCAGGACACCGACACTATTCTTCACCGGTAAAAATCGATTCTACTCATCTTTCCCAAGACGACGCATGATACTTGTGTACTAAAATTATACTTTGTTCATATATAGTTAGGACAAGCTCAACAGAAAGAAGACAGACTGTGAGAACATTCACAATAAGTACGTGCCCAAGTTTCTCATTGTCGTGAAAGAAGCTAAGAAATCAAAAAGAATGCCAGCAGAACCCCATTGTGAGGGAGCTTTCAATGAGTACCTCCGCCGGTTTCTAGACAGCATCGTGTGAAGCTTCTCCCGGATGCCTATACAACGGGCATTCTGGAAGAGCCATTGGTTTTCGATGAGCTTGGCACCCTTGCATACAACCATCTTGTTAGAGAAGGGCGCCAAACCTCTTTTTCTCCCGTGATCAACTTTGTGGTAAGTTAGGAAGTTTCTGTTCGCATTACTACCTCGACAAATGGTATAATATATTTGTTCATTTACTTTCTTGTTAGCGCACGGAGATCTAGAAGCGGTCGGATGAATTCAAGGGTGCTTTGGAGTTCCCAAGGGACAAGGAGGGTGATACTAAGTTTAGAGATTTCACTAAGGTACGTCTATACCACCACAGTATACTTGAACCTTCCGTGTTAACTTTCATATGTATTGAGGACTTGTTATTGTTACAGCGCCAGACCCCAAAGTTACGTCGGTTTACAAACTTTCTTGGTTGTCACCGGAGATTGTGACATCATCCAAGACACGGGCCAAGTCGACTTCAGAAGAGGACATTACCCTGATGACGAGGATTCTACTCCGGTATGACATAGCCTTTACCGATGGCATCCTCATATGAATTTCCATCGACCATTCCAATGATATCCATACATTTATTTTTATTCTAAAGGTACAAGATGAAGATGAGGAAGTGCATGACGACATGCAATTGCAGAAGTATCAAGTGAAAGTACGGTCCGCAATCAAGTTAAGGCCAAGGAAAAAAGTCGTTGTTGAGTCCGGTGACGATGATGATATGTAGCTGCGCCATAAGCCTCCTTCAAGGAGAGGAGGCAAGACGAAGCATGCAAGAAATTAGATGTGATTTTTTTCGTGCTACTTGTAATGAACTCTAGTAAACTTTTAGAATTTGTGATGTTGGACTATGGTGATTACTGTGTTCGTCTATGTTGGATTATGTTGGTCATTATTATGTTCATCTATTTGGTGTTTGTTTATTTATTATTATGTTGGTAATGCCCTATATTGTGCACATGTTAAAGTTTTAGAATTTTTAGCTACTATGCACTTATTAAAGTTTCTAGTTGCATGGCTGCCGCGCCAGACGCTGCCCCAGCTAGTGTCGTACCTATCCCTGCAGCACCCGTATCAGCTGGCGCTGCAGTCTGCTCCATCACCAGCCAAACCATATGGTTGCATGGCTACCGCATCGGGTGCCACACCTACATCGTCGCACATATCTCTGCAATGTTGGGAGCATCTAGAGCCACAACCCGCTCCATCGTCAGCCAAACCATCTAGCTGCATGGCTGCCACATCGGGTGTCGTACCTGCAGTGCCACATGTATCTCTGTAGCACCAGCTTACCTGTGATGGCAATAACTCCGTGTGTACCAACTCGCTGGGACTCCAAGTGCAGAGTGTTGTAGCAAGCGCGTCACTCCTACAGCACTGTCCCAGTTGGCGTTGCACGTATGTTTGTAGCGCCGGGATCAGCTGGCTCCACAGCCCGCTCCATTGCCATCCAAACCATCTAGTTGCACGGCTGCCGCATCGGGTGCCACACCTGCAGCATCGCACGTATCTTTGCAATGCTGGGAGCATCTAGAGCCACAGCCCGCTCCATCACCAGCCAAACCATCTGGTTGCATGGCTACCGCGTCGGATGTCGTACCTGTAGCGCCACATGTATCTCTACAACACTGGCTTACCTGTGACTGCAATAACTCCGTGTGTACCAACTCGTTGGGACTCCAAGTGTAGAGTGTTGTAGCAAGCGTCTTTTCCTCACAGGGGCGACTCGAGGGTTTATATCGAACTCTCGGGGAACTGGTTAATGAAGGGATGTTTTTATCCTCCACTTCAAGTAATCTACAAAGATTTTTTTTGCCTTGTGTACTCAACTCTACCATGTGGTTGTCATGCACAAGGTTTCGTATTAGTAATATGAAATAATAATAATAATAATAATAACAAGTAAATAAAACAGTAATAGAATATGCAAGTAAAATAAAGGCAATGTTATGATAGTTGTGAAAGGATATTGATTTCTCTAAGTGTTTTGGTGTTGATGAAAACTCCTCTTGTGGTTTAACTGTTTGCCTAAGTTGCAGGTTTTTACTTAGGAATGATTTGACATGTGGACTCGTCTCTTGAAGACTCATGTAGACGATACCTCTTATTTAGTATTTCTCTCCATTTTGTGTTTTAGGAGGCTATACTATCAAGAGTGGGTCCACCAAGGAAGGTTGTGGGAAATCACGTTTTCAAGCACAGACTATACCTGCACCCCCATAGCCATCCTATTGATCAGTGAGAGAGTGATCATGTGATGAGAATGAGCCTTTTCTGCCCTGACCAGAAGTACCGGCCAGCCGTTGGTAGTTCCGCTTGTAGTTTTCTGCGGGGCTAGCCTGGCGGTAGTTCTGGCTCAAGTTCCGGTTGAACTTCCGCTCACGTTTAGTATATCTCTATTTGATAGTGCTCTATTTGATAGAACTAACACCGGAAGTTGGTCCGGTAGTACCGGTCAGACGTTTCGGTCATCCCTGACTGGAACTTCCGATCAGCACTACCTGGCCACCTCCCTTGAGTTGTACTACCGTAGGCACCGATAGTTCTGGTCAGGACCTCGCGACCTAGTATTTCCGGTGCTAGTTCTGATCCAAGTTCCGTTGGTACTCGAATTCGATTCAGAACACTTCTGTTTTGAGGTGTCGTATTTTTGGAACTTGGGCCGGAACTTCTGCCGGTAGTACTGGTAAGGTAGTTCCACTAGACTCAGCCGAAACTTCTGGCCAGACCGGGAGCCGCTCCTATCTGCTTTTGAGCCGTTGGAGCATGCTCACAGAAGTACTGGGCTCCCAGTGGTTGTACCGGTGATGTCACGGGGGCAGTAACGGTTCAGTTTGAAGGGGGCCTATTTAAGGCATCCTTCTTCCTCCTCCCAACTTAAATCTTCAATATTCTCTCTCCTCCATTAATACAAGAGCTTCATCTTCCTAGATCTCTCTCCCTAGCCACTCAAACCTCTTGATCTTTTGAGGAGTGGGAGAGGTGACCTAGAGCAACACTTCCACCAAAGGAATCGTGATCTTCCCCACCCATACTTTGTGGATCTTGTTATATTGGGTTCTTGGAACCCTAGATGGTCCAGGGCATCATCAAAGCTAGGGCAATTATTTTGAAGCTTCGTGGTGTCATTGAGGGCCTCCAATTGAGTTGTGGAGCCTCCCCTCAACCTTGTTGTAAAGGTTTCAGTTGGCACCTTCAAGGTCATCCGTTAGAGGACTGTGAGGCCACCTTTGTGGTGGAGCTCACCAGACAAGAAGGTAAGGCCTTTGTGGCGCTCGGGTGACCTTGTGTGGCCCTGACACCTCTCCAATGTAGACGTAGCTTCCTTGGAAGTGAACTACGGGAATTACCTCTCCGTGTCCCCTTGCTGGTTTTCTCGTTCCTATTCTTTACTACTTGCTTTACCGCTTTGTTTACTTGTTGTATCGTTTGGCATATAGGTTGTTCATCTAGTTGCATCTCTAGATAACTTAATTTTGTGCAAAGCCAAAATTTGTAAGGAAAAAGATAAAAATGGTAGTCTCCTATTCACCACCCCTCTAGTCGACCAAAGTTGGACCTTTCAATTGGTATCAGAGCCAAGGCTCTTACTTCAGGCTTTACCACCTAAGAGACAATGGTCGACAATGAGGGCAGTGGGGTTAAAGCCACCAAGAGCTTGGCCTTCATGGATGACCTCAAGCAATTAGAGACATCCATGATGACTAAGTTTGATGAAATGATGAACCTTTTACAGTCCTTTAAGCCCAACCCCATGATTACCACTCCTCATGTTGCATCCCAAACCACCGAGCCTCCCGCCGAGACCGTTCACGTGGTTGCCCCCGGGGTGAACCCTGTCATGGGAATGACCACGCTAGTCGTTACCGGGGGTAGCGATTGATAGGATTGGGGGCAAGAGCGGGCAGCCATCTACGGAGCGAGATGAGGGCTGAGACACATGAGTTTACCCAGATTCGCCCCTCATAGGGTAAAGACCTACTCCTGCTAGATTGTATTATCAGCGAGTGAGTTATAGGGGTGGCGAGCTCGGCAGCTAGGCAGCGAGTCACTTGGATGGGGTGTATGACGGAACGTGAGTACAAATAGTACCCTAGGGAGGTTTATATAGAGGATACATTGCTAGGGTTTACAAATATACAACCGAATCAGTTAAGGACTCAGAGGATTTGACCTAATCCGACTAGGCTTCAGCTACGCTTCTGGGCCTCCAGCTTCTAGTCGCTAGGCTCCCTTTCAGTTGCATTCTAGTCGTTGTCCTGCAGGCCCACTCGCAAAGCCCTTGGTCCAGTCGAAACATCCTGCTGGGCATACCCCATTCGGCATATCCCCATCAGTAGTCCCTAAGGCCAATGTTGACTCGGCATAGGTGTTCATTTGGTAGTCGGAGTAGGCGATTCCAATTTGGGTGCCCAGTCAAATCGGCAATGGACTCCCTCAATGAAGGAAGAAGTCTCTCCAGCGTGTCTTCAGTCGCAACATCGGTGAGTGGAGTTATGCTCGAGTCGCTGCACCTGTTGAATGGACAAGGCGCACCAGTAGGCGAGTCGAGTGAAAGAAGTTGGACCGTCAGCTTGGTCAAACTAGCCTTTGGGTAAACCAATGGTAACTTCGGTGTAACTATCGTGGGGTAACCGATATCCCGAGATTGGCGGGTAGCGTCTTATTTATAAGGAGAATGGCAGAGGAAAATACGAATCTTTGCATTTATCCATCCCCACGCACTCCCAGTCTCCATATCCACTCTCGATATGAAATCTCTGGACAAGGCAACCTTCCTCTTCCCTCGATGGCACCTCCAAAGGATCTATGGGGAAGGTCGAAGTGCACCAATGCTGCCTTGAAATCCTTCGAGCATGCGGGCATCCTATGCAGGGGAAACTGGCGGATCCCCGCATCTAGCGAGACGGAACCTAGGCCTCGCCCTGGGGAATTCATCTACTTCCTGAGCCATCTGGAGAAAGGCTTGGGGTTCCCTACCTCCATCTTCTTCCAATGATTCGGTGCGTATTACGCGCTCAAACCATCGGACCTATGGTTGAACAGTGTGGAGCAGCTCGCGATCTTCATCGCCTTCTGCGAGAGCTATCTTGGATGTTGCCCATATTTTCCATTGTGGCTGGAGCTATTCCACGGCTGTGTCGGCCGCGAAGGAACTAGCGGTCCCATCCTGGCAGCGGGCAGTGTCATGTTTCAGCTAAAGCCCAAGGCGGCCTTTGTGAAGCTTCTGCTGCCAAAGAAGATGCCAGCGAGTGGAAGAAGAGCTAGTTTTATGTGAAGGAATCCACTCCTGATGGTGAGGTGGCCCTCCCGACGTACACCACTGAGAGGAGCGAGCCATGCCGGCTGTCTGCGACTCCACTTCCTGAAGATCAAAGGATGGTCGTCGACAAAATGCTGGCTCGGATCGTGGAATTGAAGAAGGAGGGTCTCGAGACCATTAATATGTATAATTTCTGGCTTATGTGGTGGATGGTCCCACTAGCCACCCGAGCCCACTGGATGTACCAATATACCGGCAAGGACGATGCCACAAAGGTGAGCAAGGAGGTCTAGGAGGCCGATGACTACGCCGCCACGTTGAAGAAAATAACGGAGGCGGAGTACATCGACCCGAAGGCTGGGCTTGCTCCATACACCTCCACTGGAAAGCGTCAAGCCCCCACGGTGAGTCTCCTTGCCTCGTAATCTAGCCTTCGTAGTCGCGCTTCTGTAGTCTCCCTTGTCAGCTGACCATTGTTCTTTCTGTATTCGTCGGTTGTTTCAGGTTCTCGAGAATTGGCTTCTCCACTCGATGAGGAGGTCCCCAAGGAGCTCGAAGAGGAGGAGAAGGAATCCACCAATAGTGAGGATGAAGTGGTGGAGGTTGTCGCGCCTATACCCGCGGCCCGGAAGACTCGCATGCAGAAGCAGCATGAGATCAAGGCGAGTCGCAGCCTTGAGGAGCACGACATCGACGATGAGAACATGCAGGAGCATAGCTTGCGGTGAGTGGCTACGCCAGCAAAGCCTGCACGGAAGTTGAAGTCGCCTACGAAGAAGCCGGCGCTGAAGCTGGCGTCGCCGCCTAGATCGGTGGTGGCCTTTGAGTCGGACGAGGAGTCCGACGATGAGGCGGCTGAAGTTTGAACCAAGATCCCGGAATACCCAACTCCGATGAGGAGATCGGAGACTGCGGCCGTGATGGTGGAATCAATAATTCCACTTGCCACGATTGCGCCGACGGTCTCGGCTGCCCTGGAGCCAGGGCCTGCTGAAATCACGGGGTCAAAGTCGCCGCCATCAGAGGAGGAGCCCGTGTCACCCGGGCCAGAGGTCCCCGCAACTGCGACCTCGACATCGAAGAAGCCCATGGTGTTGTGGGCCTCGAGTGTGTTCAAGAAGGGGCTCTCGTGCCGTTTGGGTCCGGAGCTGGAGAAGCCCACACATATCAACATTGATTTGTGCATTCTCCCTGTCACCAAGGGAGTTTGATTCTTTCTCACATTTCAATATTTCCTTGTATCATTAGCTTCCTGACCGTGGCAATTTTCACAGGTCTGGTGTCAAGAAGATTGGTCGCCATTCGGTCGCCAAGGTTCCACCAGTCGATGCCAAAGGGGAAATCGACCCCTCCAAGAAGGGGAAGATCATCACAGAGGATGTGTCAGGTGAAGGCACGAAGAAGACGAAGAAGAAGAAGGGGGACATCCCTGACGCCGTGGCAGAAGGGATTGTGGAGAAGGATGACTCCGCTACCCGCGCTAGAGAAGGGGCGGCCGCCCACTCAGAACCAATCAAGGAATTCTCGTCGGTGGAGCCACTAGCCTCGACGACCAGCGCCCGGTGAGAATGGTCGCGTTGTTTCCGCGCTTTATGGCGAAGGTGTTCTCGACGGCGGCCGAAACTCAGTCGTCGCTAGTTCTAGAGATCGTCGATGATGACATTAGGCAGTGGCGCGGACGCACATCTTTTGTGGTCCCTTCGGCGGACGCCTGTGAACTTCACAGCATGCTGGGTGCTGCTATCTAGGTATGTCCAGCCCCCGAGTGTCTAGTTGCTGAATTTCAGCGGCTAAGCACTTAGAACTTTAGTCGTCCAGTCCCCAAGGGCCTAATCGCTGAATTTCAGCGGCTAGACACTTAGAACTTTAGTCGTCCAGTCCCCGAGGGTCTAGTCGCGGAATTTCAGCGGCTAGACACTTAGAACTTTAGTCATTCAGTCTCTTATTGTTTTCTGTCTTTAGAGCCTGCAAAGGGAATCATCCGATCGACAAGCCATGAAGGAACGCCTGGAACATGTCCTGCGGACAGCGCAGGAGGCCAACCAACATCTCCAAGAATCTGCTGGTGAGTTGATGTTTTCTTCAACGAGTTCGAGATGTCGTTGTTGTGCAAAACTGAACTATGATGCTTTTGCCTTTTAGATGAACTCCCTACTATGATTGCCAAGACCCTTGAGGGGTATGTTCCGGTTGCCGAGCTGGACGTTGCGAAGGTGGCGTTGGCCACGACGGAGGAGCGAGTCAACTCGCTGGTGAAGGAGCTGGAAATGGCAAAAGCTGCGATGGTTTCTTCTGAGGAGAGGGCCAAGGCTGCGGTTGCCACAATAGAGGATGAACGGAAGGCCTCTAACTCGATCATCCTTGATTTGCAGGAGAAGCTAGTCACGCTTGAGAAGTTCGTGACCAAGAGCTGCCGCAAACTCCTTGGTAAGGATCGCTTTCATCTACTTCTTCTTTCTTATACTTGGCGAGTCCCTAGGTGGGCCAGTCCTCGAGCAGGTGAGTCCAATACTTTTCTTTCTTGTGATCTTGATCTTTTGACATTGTAGCCCTGATAGGTCAAAGTGACCCAGCGGTGCAAACCTTTGACGCCTCGCGGTGCATGACGGCGGTGGAGAACGCGGCCACCGCTTCGGCGCTATGTGTCCATGCTGTTCTTCAAGGGATGTCCCCCACTGAGCTTATTCTTGAGGGGTTTACTAAGGTTTGGCACTATCTTGAGGAGGCGCCTGCCATCATCGAGTGGATGGCGCGATCGGCCTTTAGACGCAGGGCCACCACAGCACTTAGTCTTGGGCTCGCTCACTTCCCCGACAACTTCGACCTTGACGATGTCACCAGCGGGTATCCCTTGTCGACTGGCTCGGTGGAGATCTCGGAGGTGCTCAGGTTGACCGCTAAGGCTGCTCCGTTCGCGGAGCGAGTATTGGCAATGGGGGATTTTTTGCCGTACCAGGAGATGGTGGTGGCGCCGGGTGACTCCGAACCGGAGCATCGTGACCTGAAGTCAGAGCAGCCCTTCTGATTGTCATTGGCGAAGCAGTTGACGATGTACCCGGTGAACCCTTGGGAGCCATACGTCCAGGTCAAGGGTGATGGCGGTGCCTCTTCGTTGGGGCCTGCAAAATGAGTGACTACCCTGAGGGGCTTTTGTAAGTTATGGCAACTGGTTGCTTTTGTAATGTAAACAATATATTTTGTTGCTGAAATGAAAGGGGTCAATCGACTCGCAATGCATGGTGATTTTTGTTTATGTTGAGTATTTGGTTGTGCGAGTCCCCGAGCGCGTCCACCCTTTATTGGGGTTTACCTCATATGTATGTAAGTTTGTTTGTATGAAGTTTTTAATTTGGCTAGAGTCGACTCATCGTGGCTCGTGGAGCCAGTTGCTTGGTGACCCCAAGGGAGCTCTGTACTTAGCTATTTTCTCGAATGCGGACATGGTCGGTTTAGGCGAGTCCCCGAGCGTGGTACTTAGCCGTTCTAGTCGCATGCCCAAGGTAGGTGAGGACCTGGTGCGTTGTTTGTAACGTGTCCCTCCTCCTGGCTCGGAAAGCCAGTCGCATGGCGAGTCCTAGGCAAGCTCTCTTACTTAGTGTGTTCTCGAGCCGCATGGGGTTCGTTTTGGACGAGTCCCCGTGTGTGGTACTTAACCGTTCGAGTCGCTTTGCATGAGGATGGGGGATGGTCGATGTGGGTAGTGTGATCGGTTGTCTTGGCCCGGCAGGCCAGTAGGGCAAGGCGACTCTGATGGTGGCTCCGGGTGGCATGTTCATGGATGACACAAGGCGCGAGTATCTTCGGTGCCCTTGGGCCACACTACTTAGCCGTGCCGGTCGCTCGACCAAAGGTTGACTTCCGTGGGTAGCATATTTCTAAGTGTATGAGTGCGATTGGCACAAGAAGATGGCAAGTAGACACAATTTGTGCGATCCGAATTGATTTCATTATATAGCAGCTAAGTACAAGTTTTAGTTCTATGTATAGAACTTTCGAAGGAGGTTTACATTCCATGGCCTCCCAACTTCGAGTTGGCCATTGCCTCTTACATCGATGAGGTAGTAGGCTTCATTGCCGAGGACTCGCCCTATGGCGAATGGCCCCTCCCACGGGGGAGAAAGCTTGTGCATGCCCTTCTTGTCCTAGATCAGTTGTAGGACCAGGTCGTCTTCCTGGAAGGTGTGAGTCCGGACTCGGTGGCTGTGGTAGCGGCAGAGTCCCTGCCGATAGATGGCCGTGCAAGAGCGAGCTAGGTCGCGTTCTTCGTCGAGCTGGTCAATCCCGTCTTGGTGGGCGATCTTGTTTTTTGCCTCCACATAGTTGACGACCCAAGGCGAGTCGTGTTCCAAGTCGGGTGGTATGACGACCTCAGCGCCATACACCATGAAGAAGGATGTGAACCCTGTAGAGCGGTTGACGGAGGTGCGAATTACCCATATCACGGAGGGGAGCTCTTCGACCCAGCATCCAGGGGTTCGCTCGAGGGGGACATGTAATCGTGGCTTGAGGCCATGGAGGAAACTTTGGTTGGCGTGCTCTGCTTGGCTGTTCGACTCCGGGTGGGCAACTAAGGTTAGGTCGAGCCGTATGTCGTGCTCTTCGCAGAAATCAGCCACGGCACCCTTGGCGAAGTTGGTGTCATTGTTTGTTATGATGATGTGCGGGTAGTCGTACCGGTAGATGAGCTCGCGGAGGAACTTGGTGGCGGTCTTGCCGTCGCACTTCTTGATTGGCTTGGCTTCTACCCACTTGGTGAACTTGTCGACTGCGACCAAGAGGTGGGTGAAGCCAGGTGGGCCTTCTTGAACGGGCCTACCATGTCGATGCCCCATACAGAGAATGGCCAGGTGATGGGGATGGTCTTGAGGGCCGAACCAGGGATGTACATCTGGTTGGCATACTTCTGGCACCCGACGCACCGTTGGACGATGTCGATGGTGTCGGCATGCGCGGTGAGCTGGTAGAAGCCGTGTCGCATTGCCTTGGCAACTAGCGACCTAGCGCCAGCGTGATGGCCACAGTCGCTGGTGTGGATGTCTTGGAGGATCTTATGTCCCTCCTCTGTTTGTATGTAGCGCTGGAACACGCCGGTCACACTGTGCTTGTAGTGCTCATCGTTGATGATGACGAAGGATTTGCAACATCGCACTATCATTCGCACCTCCATCTCATCCGAAGGTAGGATCTTGTGCTCGACGTAGGCAAGGTACAACATGGTCCAGTCGCTAGGCTCCGAAATCATGGCGAACAGGGTGGGCTCGGGTTGCAGTGGTATCTCGATGTTGATCTCCTTTGGCAGGGAGACCAAAGGCTTGTGGATGATGTCGAGGAAAACGCTCGTGGGTGGCGTTTAGCTGGTCGATCCGATGTGGGAGAGCGCATCGACCTCCTCGTTCTTGCGCCTGTCAATCCACCTGATGGAGTAGCCGGTGAAGTGGCCCCCCTAGTTGGTCCACCGCTTGGCAGTATGCTATCATGGTGGGGGAGACGGCGTCGCAGGTCCTCGCGACTTGTGCGGCGACTAGGTCAGAGTCACCATAGCACCATAGGCGATTGACGTTCATCTCTTTGGCGGCTCGCATGCCGTGGAGGAGGGCCTCATATTCATCCATATTGTTGGTGCAGGGTGTGAAGTCGAGGTGCAGCATGTTGCGGAGCTTGTCGCCTTTGGGGGAGGTGAGTACGATCCCATCCCTTGTACTGTCCGTGTTCTTGCACCCATCAAAGTGTAGCTACTAGTAGTGGAGGTAGGGGAGCTTCTCCGGCTGCTGGGCTTCTTTCCAGTCGGCAAGGAAATCGACCAAGGCTTGTGGCTTGATCGCTTTTGAAAGAACATTTCATGTTTTCCTATGTTTTGCATGTTAGATAACAATACTATGGAGACTTTTCATGTGCGCTAAGTGTGCAGGAAGTTTTGAGGGGGGCCAGATAATCCGCCCCACCAAGGGCCGGATAATCCGGCCTACCTCATCACTCAAAGGAAGCCAAGGCACGTCGCTCGGAACCCGGTCGGATTTTCTCCTGGAAAATCCGAACTGGGGCGGTTTTTCCTCCCCAGGCCGGATAATCCGGGTGTCGCACGGACCGAATAATCCGGCCCCCAGTTTTCGAGCAAAAGGAGCCAAGGCGCGTCGCTCGGTATCCGGTCGGATTTTCTCCTGGAAAATCCGAACTGGGGCGGTTTTTCTTCCCCAGGCCGGATAATCCGGCCCTCGCATAGGACCGGATAATCCGGCAACCAGAAGTTGATCAAGGGCAAGCTCGATGCGACGCTCTGAGAGGGGGCGGATTTTCTGCCGGATATTCCGAGTCTGGGGCGGTGTTTTCCCTAGACCGGATAATCCGGCCCTCACTTGGGCCGGATAATCCAGCCCCCAAAGGTTGCAACGGCTGGTTTCTGAAGGGGGTATAAATACCCCTTCTTCCCCAATGTTCAGAACTCTTGATTCATTCGAAATTGACCAGACATTGTGCAAGAGCTCTCATTCTCGATCTCCCACTTCAACCACCCGAAGGTCTTGATCTTTGGGGGAATTTAAGGAAGAGAAGTTCTTCATCATCATCAAGAATCAAGCGCTTCAACTCCTCTACATTCACTTGGAGAAATCCCTGATCTAGTATTCTTGTCAATACCTAGATCTTGTTTATTGTGTTTGATAACTTTGTTCTTGTGGCAGCTTGTTGTCATTCCGGGAGCCTCCAAGTTGTTGTGGATTTGTTGCCCCGCTAGTTGTGTAAAGGCGCCGGTGCCCGCCTTGAAGGGTACCTATAGTGGAAGGTGGATCAGGCCTTTTGTGGCGAGCTCTATCGGAGAACAGGGTGAGGCCTTTTGTGGCGTGATGGTCTTAGTACCGCCCACCCCTCCAACGCAGACGTACTTCCCTTAACAAGGAAGGAATTGCAGTCAAACAAATCCTGTGTCTCCGCGTGCTTCACTTCGGTTTACCCGTTCCTCTTCCACTCGCTCTTTACTCGCTAGTAGATAGGGTTGCATATAGGGAAATTCCACCTAATAGTTTATCTAGTGAATTTACCCTTTGTGCTAAGCCTAAAATTGAAAAAGAAATAAAAATTGGTATAGCACCTATTCACCCCCCCCTCTAGGTGCCCATACGATCTTCAATTGGTATCAGAGCCCCGGCTCTTAATTCGGGATTAACCGCCTAAGAGTAGTATGGGTACCAAGGATGATGGAAATGAGGCTATGGATAAGGTCATAATGGATGATCTCAAGTCGTTGGAAACAACCTTGTTGAAATCTTTGAGGCCAAGATGGAGGAGATGAATCAAATGATTGCTCGCCTTTCATCATCCATAGCCCCATCTCCATCCTCCTCTGAGGCTGCCACACCATCATCTAAGGAAAAGGGTAACACCGGATCCAAGGATGATGATGTGGAAGGTGAAAAACTTAATGGTTCCACCTCCAAGAAGGGAAGTGGTAAGGAGGAATATAATGAGGTTCGCCACGTATATTCCCCTGATCCACCTATCCCTCATCCTCATATAAACAATAGGGGTGATCACCCAAGCTCACTGCATCCTATTTTAATCAATGGCAATTCCTAATGAAATCTCATGTTTGCAGCTCCTCTATTGAATTGTGGAGGATTATTGAAGAGGGTCTTCATATTGGAGATCAAACCAATCTAACGAGAAGAGAAGTTGTGGATAGCCAATTGAATGCCACCGCACTCCACATGATACAGCTGGGTGTGGGTCCCAAGGACATGCCACACATTGAACATCTCAACACAGATAAAGAGGCTTGGGATGCTCTTACGGATCTCTTCGTTGGAAATGAAAGCATGAGAAGAAACAGGTATGATGCCCTTAGTAATGAAGCTGAGGGATTCTACATGTTGGATGGTGAAAACCATGAGGACATGTATAGAAGACTCAAGGGCATCGCAACAACATTTCGAAAGCATGGGGCCACTCACATTGATGATGCATGGATAAAAAGGAAGTATGTGAGTGCCTTAATGCCTTTCGAGCCAACGGACTTGAAGAGCCTACAAGGTAGACATAAATATCATCAAATGACATCCAACAAAGTCATAAAAGAAATGGCTTCATTCAAAGTGGCAGCAAAGAATGCTGAAGATGCCCGTGCACGGGCCATTGGAATGCAAAAGGGTGTCAATGTGGCTCTCAAAGCCAATGTTGTTGAACAAGAGGAAGACGAAGGAGCTTTTGAGGGGGTATCCATGGACTGCCCCGATGAAGTCAAACGTGCTCATGGTGAGTACATGGCATTTTATGCAAGGAACTTTTGGAAGGACCCTGCCAAAGCCAAGTCTGAACTTGAGCGCAAGAACGGGTCAAATGGAAGAAGAGAAAGTGGCCCAAGATTGAGAACTTGCTTCAACTGTGGAGATCGAATGCACTTTGTAGCTGAGTGCCCTTATCAAAATAGAGAAGACAATGGTGGCAGGCTCATTCTTAAAGAGAAATCCAAAGCACCTAAGAAGAAGCCATTTATTAAGAAGAATGGTCCTTTCAAGAAGCAACCCAAGATTTTCTTGGTAGCTCAAGAGGAATACTCCTCCGCAAGTGAAGATGAAGAGGATGATGATAGTTCCCGCGAGGTGGCTGCTATAGCCATCACATCGACTCCCTCATCTCTCTTCGACTCACCAAACGAGAACGCCATCAAGAACAACGCCACTTGCCTAATGGCAAGAGGGTCCGAGGTATCAACTTCTAGCTCTTCATTTCCTAAGACTAACATAATTTTGGATATGGATGATCATGACAGTCTTAAAATGAAAGAAGAAGATATTGCCTTGGATACTTTTTTCACTAACCTACAAGGTGAGCAAAAACTCCATTTTGATGCTCTTATGAGCCAACTTGCTCAAGCTGAAGATCTTCTTGAAGAAAAGGGCAGAATTGAAAGAGAAGATGCCTTGGAGATAGCTTCTTTGAAGAATGCCTTGGAAGAGGAAGAGGAAGCTCGAGTATCTTTGGAAGAAAGACTCGAATCCCTTGAGGAGTCACAAGAAGAAGCTGTAGCTCAGCTCATTAAAGAACGTGACCATGCTCTTGCCAAGGTAAAGAAACTAAAGAAAGAAAAGATTGACTTTGGGGCTGTTCAGGCTAGACTTTTGGAGAAGTTTGATAATCTTGAAAGTGCTCACAGGGCATTGAAGAGTGATCATTCTACTTTAAATGAGTCTCATGACCAGCTCCAAACTCAATTGAAATGGTATGATGTGCCAAGTACCTCCACTTCATCCTCTGGAAAAGAAGACCTTGCAAGAAGTTCTCAACACAAAGGTAAAGGGGTTATTGATGAGATACTGGGCAGGCAAAGGACAAACAATAGTAAAGAAGGTCTTGGTTACATACCCAAGACAAAGAGCAAGAAAAACAAGAAGAAGAAGAAGAAGAAGAAGAAGAAGAGCAATACTGCTCAACCAAAGACTAGCAACATTACCAATGACAAGACTAATTATGATGGTTTTGCAGGGATCAACAATCCTAACTTTGAACTATATTGTGATTATTATGGTGATGTTTATGCTAGTTATGTAGGCCCTTATGATTGTTTCATTCCTTGGTCTATTTGGGTTCCCAAGACCTACTAACATGAGAGGACCCATTGAAAAATGGGTACCTAAAACCAAGAAGTAATTTTCTTGCAGGGCTATGCTTCCGGTGGTTCTATGGGTACTCGATAGCGGGTGCACGAGTCATATGACCAGAAGCAAGGAGATCATCATGGATATGCGGCCAAACCTTGATCACATAACCGTCTCCTATGGTGACAAGTCAAAATCTGAGGTATTGGGTCTCGGCAAAGTTGTGGTGGCTCACGATATCTCTCTCGTGGACGTCATGCTTGTTGAGACCCTCGGGTACAACTTACTTTTCGTTCATGCCCTTGGTAAGATGGGCTTTGCAGTTTATATTGATGCTGATTTGGTGGTACTCTTGTGGAGCAAGTCTCTAAAAGTCGCTTTCGTGGGATATGTCGAAAACGACCTGTACGTGGTGGACTTTTCGGGGAAAACCACTACAGGCCCGATGTGTCTTTTCGGAAAGGCTGACGCGGGTTGGCCATGGCTTCGCCGACTAGCCCACATCAATATGAGAACTTTGCAAAGTCTCCACAAGGGTGTCCACATTCTTGGACTAAAATAAGATGTCTCTTTTGCCAAAGATCGTGTTTGCAGGGCGTGTGTTGAAGGGAAAATGCATGACTCACCTCATCGAAGGAAAACCATTATCTCTTCAAAAAGGATTTTGGAGCTCCTTCACGTGGATCTCTTCGGACCTCCATCTCATGCAAGCCTCAGTGGGAAGAAGTATTATCTAGTGATTATTGATGATTACTCAAGATACACTTGGGTTTATTTCTTCAAGCTGAAGAGTGAAACTCAAAAAACTATCATCGACTTCGCCAACGAGGTTCAACGTCAACACAACGTCCCCATTCTGGCTATAAGGAGTGATAACGGCTCTGAGTTCAAGAACTACACCTTAAATGAGTTCCTAAGTGAAGAGGGGATAAGACATCAATATTCCGCTGCGTACACCCCTCAACAAAATGGTGTAGCCGAGAGGAAGAATCGAACTCTAATGGATATGGCAAGATCAATGTTAGCCAAATTTAAATCTCCATATAACTTATGGGCTGAAGCGATCTCTACTGCTTGTCATTCATCCAACCGTTTATACCTTCGTAAGATCTTGGACAAGACTCGGTATGAATTACTTACCGGTAACAAGCCAAACATCTCATACTTTCGGGTATTTGGGTGTAAGTGTTTCTTTCTTATTAAAGGAGTTCGTTTATCTAAGTTTGAATCTAAGGCATTAGAAGGTATTTTTGTTGGTTATGGTGCCGAATCCCACACTTATAGAGTCTACAATAAGCTCTCTAGAACTGTTGTAGAATCTTGTAGTGTGGTGTTCGAGGAAAATGACGGTTCCCGTGCGGAGCAAGTTGGTGTTTGGGATGCAGATGTTGAAATACCCCAAGATGCCATAAGAAGAATGGGCGTGGGATTTTTCCGCCCCATTGAGGAACCCCTTGTGGCGGACCGGGAAGGACAATGCTCTACTCATATAGAGCCCTCATCTACACATACTCAACATGTTCCAACCACGGGGGCAACTTCTACACCATCTCCATCAACTGCTGAAGGTCAAGATGTTCCAGAAAGCTCCAGGCTGGATTTTCCGGTTGACATCGGATTATCCGGCCACCCCGCTCCAGCTAACCATGTTGCTCCTGGTGGTGAAGATTTCAACACAAGCTCCAGGCCGGATTTTCCGGCTAGCCCTGGATTATCCGGCCCCTCGCCAGTTCAAGCAAGTCCCAGGCTTCCTGATGAAGCTGCTGCAAGTTCTCCCAGGCCGTATTATCTGGCCTCTCCATTGGCCAGATTATCTGGCCCTGACTCTCCAGTTCTGCAGCCTCCTGTTACAGCTACGGACTCACCTCAAGGGCACGCGTCTCCACCACCTGCAACTGATGTGCCAGTTACTGACCAAGGTCGAGGAAATGCTTCCAATGAAGACTCAAGTGATGAATCTCCTCCTCCAAGAGACAACAAACTTATTGAACTTCGTCGCAAGGCTCGGGCTGATCGAAACCTTGAGTTGAGGGGTCACACTCTCGACAAGGTTGTTGGTGATCTTCGACGAAGGGTTTCTACAAGAAGAGAATTGGCCAGTTTTGGTGAGCATCAAGCTCATATGTCCATGGTGGAACCTAAGAAGGTCTTTGAAGCTCTTGAAGATCCAGACTGGGTTGTTGCTATGCATGAAGAATTGAATAATTTCGAGTGCAACAAAGTCTGGAAACTCGTGGAGAAACCCAAAGAGTGCCGCAATGTTATCGGCACCAAGTGGATTTTCAAGAACAAGCAAGATGAGAATGGCATTGTTGTGAGGAACAAGGCAAGACTTGTGGCACAAGGTTACTCCCAAGTTGAGGGCATCGACTTCGGAGAGACCTATGCTCCAGTGGCTCCCCTTGAGTCCATCTGTATCCTTCTTGCTTATGCTGCACATAACAATTTTAAGTTGCAGCAAATGGACGTCAAGAGTGCCTTCCTTAACGGTCCTCTACATGAGTTGGTATACGTAAAGCAACCCCCAGGGTTTGAGGATCCTAACATTTCGAACCATGTCTACAAACTCGATAAGGCACTCTATGGCCTTAAACAAGCCCCACGTGCATGGTATGAGCACCTTAAAGAGCTTTTGTTAGATCGTGGCTTCGAAGTTGGGCAAATCGATCCCACTCTTTTTACTAAGAAGGTTAAGGGGGAGCTCTTCGTATGCCAACTATATGTAGACGATATCATTTTTGGTTCTACTAATAAAGCTTTTAAAGATGAATTTTCAAAGCTTATGACTGACAGGTTTGAGATGTCTATGATGGGGGAATTACGGTTCTTTCTTGGATTCGAGATTAAGCAACTTAGAGAAGGAACCTTTATTAATCAAGCAAAGTACATCCAAGACATGCTCAAGAGATTCAAGATGACGGATCTTAATGGTGTCGCCACTCCGATGCAAACAAAATGTCATCTCGAACTTAACCCAAATGGTAAAGATGTGGACCAAAAGGTATACCGGTCCATGATCGGCTCTCTTCTTTACCTCTGTGCATCTAGACCCGATATTGTGTTGAGTGTGGGAGTGTGCGCAAGGTATCAAGCATCTCCTAAAGAAAGCCACTTAGTGGCGGTCAAGAGGATCTTTCGATATTTGGTTCATTCCCCTAACTTTGGTCTCTGGTATCCCAAGGGCTCCAATTTCTCTTTATGTGGCTATACTGACTCGGATTGGGCTGGTGATAAGGATGATCGGAAGTCCACTTCTGGAGCTTGTCAATTCTTGGGAAGATCTCTTGTATGTTGGTCCTCTAAAAAGCAGAATTGTATATCTCTCTCCACCGCCGAAGCTGAATATGTTGCTGCTGCCAGCGCTTGTACTCAATTATTGTGGATGAGGAAAACTTTAAAGGAATACGGTGTCAATTGTGACAAAGTGCCTCTTTTATGTGATAATGAAAGTGCAATCAAAATTGCGTACAATCCTGTTCAGCACACAAGGACGAAGCATATTGAGATTCGGAATCATTTTATTCGAGACCATGTTGCTCATGGCGATATTGATCTATCCTTTGTGAGCATGAAGAACCAACTTGCAGATATTTTTACCAAGCCACTTGATGAAGCAAGATTCTGCTACTTGAGGAATGAGCTAAATATCATTGATTCCAGGAGCTTGTCTTGATTACCCATTCACTCACTCGTACATCTCAATCCTTCTTTGGTCTAGGTATGGGCATGGATATAGGGGGAGTGTGGTCCTAACTCATTGGGCTAACCCTCCCCCCATAATGCCAAAAGCAAGATAAATCATTTCTCTTAATATCATTTTGTGATATGTGAGCTTATTGATGAGTATTGGTCGTGAACCCAAGATATATCTTCGCGGTGTCACACCATACACTCCAACAAGGTGGCTTCGGCCACCACCCTCTCCCTTGAGGAGAATTGGATCTTTTTGGATGTCATTTGCTCTCTCATGTTCTTATGGGAATCACACTCAATCTTGGCTTTTATTTGATTTGGATTTTGCAAGTTTGAGTGTCTAGTACCATCTCAGTTTGACTCTCTTAATCCTAAGCCTTTCCCTACCTCTAAGCCATCTATTCTAGCACGCAAGTCCCTTGTACACCTTGTGGGGGTGTTGTTTGGGGATGCGCGGGCCTGGTTCTGTGTATAACAGAAACCCAGATTTCAGGCCGGATAATCTGGCCCAAGTGTAGGCCGGATAATCCGGCCCTGGCGGATTTCATCTTAAAGGGCAAGGCTCGAGGGGAAGGGCTCATAACGAGCAGCACTTCTCCCCCAGCCCTCTCCTCCTCCCCAGCCGCCGCCTGCCGCCCCTCACCCTCCCTGGAGCCTCTCCGGCCACCGGATTTTCCGGGCCTCCCCGGATCTTCTTCTCCGCGCCTCCGGGTACCTTCTCCTTCGCGTTCTTCCTCCAATGAGTGAGGGTAACTCCCTCTCTCCCCATCTTTGGCTAGGTGTATAACTTGTTGGGTGGAACACTGTTTAGAAGGTTGATCACATAGAAATCGTAGTCTTATAGTTTCTAGGCCCGATCTACTTTTTTGCATTCAATCTAGGTGAAATCGAAAATTTCTGCTAGGGCCGGATTATCTGCCCCTGGCCAGGCCGGATAATCCAGCCTGACAGATTCGATTCTGGTTCAGTTTCACTATGGATTATGCATTGAGTAGTTTTGTCCTATGAACTTTTTGACTACTTTTTCCATGCTCTCTCCTGGACTTGTGTGTATGCTTATCCCCTTGCTATCGCCCTTATTCTCCTCACAGGTGGTTCCGGTGTTTCCAAGACCTACAAGCACCGTCCTCGCGCCAAATACTTTCGGGACGACGGATAGGGTAACTTAGTGGACGAAGTTGAATTGAGGAGAAGGAAGAACGAAGAGAAGTGCATGGCTGAACAAGTAAAGAGGACTAGGAAGGGGGTGTCCAAGAGGAAGGGCAAGGAGCCCAAGATCAACTACAGGACTTTGGATGCGGCCTCCTTTTCCGCCATCCGTCACCATGACTTGTTTGCTGAGTTGCCTCGTGATGATGAGCTGGGGGATCCTCGTTTTTGGTGTGCAGAACAGAAGGGGATCTATGAAGACATATATGCCAGGCTGAACATTAGGCCTATGCACCCACTGGTACTTGTTGATGCCTTGGAGAAGGCGCATCTTGTGGATGCGATGTATGTTGCTGAGAGGATGGGGCTGCACCATCTTATGTATCTCCAGTGCTCCTTTGACTCTGAGGTGGTGAAGTAGTTCTTCTCCACTTTGGTGATTTGTGGGGATGAGCGTCGCATTATGAAGTGGATGACTCATGACAGGCCGATGACTGTTGATTTTCACGTGTTTGCTGAGGTTCTGGGGTACTCCTTCCGCAACAGGGATAGAGCCAGTGGACACCGCATCATCACTCAGCTGAAGCCCAACAAGGATGCAGCTCTCTCCCCTTGCACTGTGGACAATGGCATTGTCGGTACTGTGGCTGGCCTTGCTCCCATCTATGTTGCTTTAGTGGGTCCCTTCCGTGACTCCATTACACCGAGTGGGGGCAACAATGACAGCATCCGTGGTCACCTTGTTCAGCTACTTCAATTTTCTCATGAGGTTGCCTCCTGCGAGGACGAGTCAGTGCAGTACAGGCTGGATGTCATGGACTTACATTAGTTGTGTGATGCTATGTTCAACCATCTGTCCATTCCATATGTGACCTACATTATGATGCTCATTCGTCACCTGCTCCCTACTGAGGAATTCCACATCGACTCGGTGCACAAGTCCAAGAAGATCTACACCAAGGTTCGAAAGACCTCTCACCCCTCCTCTGCGCAAGGGTCGGTACGAGGCATACAAGCAGCGCCATGAGTTGGCTCACTCCCAGCAGCTCATTCTCCACCATGTGTCCGGCTCTTCGGGTGCTCCTCCAGCTCCTACACCTCCCACTCCGTATGCTCGGTGGAACTCTTCCTCCGGGTTGAACTATGGTGAGCTGGAGCGTCACTTGTTCCCCTCTGCGCCTGCTGCTGATGCTGTTGATGAGGAAGGTGACACTGAGGAGCTTGAAGATGAGGATGAGGAAGAGAATGAAGAAGAGGACGAGGACGAGGACTACGAGTGATCCCATGGGGCGCTAGCATCGCTCTTCTCCCTTTTTTGGTGTCTCAATGCCAAAGGGGGAGAAGTAGTTCTATTAGGTTGTCTGTGGATTTGCATGGGTCAGGCATAAGCACTTGAACTTTTCTATTCGTTTTTTCTTGATTATGCCCATTTAGCGTTGAACTTTAAATTCGTGATTTGTGGTTGGTTGAAACTTTATGTGGTTGTCTGGATTATGCCTATGGATTTCATATCATGGATTATGCTTATGGATCTATCTATTCATATCCTATTGCTGGAGGCTTATCACGGAAGGCGCGCTCATAATGGTTATCCGGTATTAATTATGACTTATGTCAAGGATGCCTACTCTCTACTTCGGTGGTATGTGTTTTTGCTCATATGTCTATGGAATAGATTCACCTATTTGTGTGCATTTGTATTCCAATGCAAAACTCTATTATGCACACATTGAGGGGGAGTCCCTTTCATAGTTATCACTGTTTGTCTTGTGTCTTTCTCCTGCAAATCCTTGTATTGTCATCTAACACCAAAAAGGGGGAGATTGAAAGAACATTTCATGTTTTCCTATGTTTTGCGTGTTAGATAACAATACTATGGAGACTTTTCATGTGCGCTAAGTGTGCAGGAAGTTTTGAGGGGGGACGGATAATCCGCCCCACCAAGGGCTGGATAATCCGGCTTACCTCATCACTCAAAGGAAGCCAAGGCGCGTCGCTCGGTACCCCGGTCGGATTTTCTCCCGGAATCCGAACCGGGGCGGTTTTTCCTCCCCAGGCCGGATAATCCGGGTGTCGCACGAGCCGGATAATCCGGCCCCCAGTTTTAGAGCAAAAGGAGCCAAGGCGCGTCGCTCGGTATCCGGTCGGATTTTCTCCTGGAAAATCCAAACTGGGGCAGTTTTTCTTCCCTAGGACGGATAATCCGGCCCTCGCATAGGACTGGATAATCCGGCCCCACAAGTTGATCAAGGGCAAGCTCGGCGCGACGCTCTGAGAGGGGGCGGATTTTCTGCCGGATATTCTGAGTCTGGGGCGGTGTTTTCCCCAGACCGGATAATCTGGCCCTCACTTGGGCCGGATAATCCGGCCCCCAAAGGTTGCAACGGCTGGTTTCGAAAGGGGGTATAAATACCCCTTCTTCCCCAACGTTCAGAACTCTTGATTCATTCGAAATTGACCAGACATTGTGCAAGAACTCTCATTCTCGATCTCTCACTTCAACCACCCGAAGGTCTTGATCTTTGGGGGAATTGAAGGAGGAGAAGTTCTTCATCATCATCAAGAATCAAGCGCTTCAACTCCTCTCCATTCACTTGGAGAAATCCCTGATCTAGTATTCTTGTCAATACCTAGATCTTGTTTATTGTGTTTGATAACTTTGTTCTTGTGGCAGCTTGTTGTCATTCCGGGAGCCTCAAAGTTGTTGTGGAGTTGTTGCCCCACTAATTGTGTAAAGGCGTCGGTGCCCGCCTCGAAGGGTACCTATAGTGGAAGGTGGATTAGGCCTTTTGTGGCGAGATCCATCGGAGAACAGGGTGAGGCCTTTTGTGGTGTGGTGGTCTTAGTACCGCCCACACCTCCAACGCAGACGTACTTCCCTTAACAAGGAAGGAACTACGGTCAAACAAATCCTATGTCTCCGCGTGCTTCACTTTGGTTTACCCGTTCCTCTTCCACTCGCTCTTTACTCGCTAGTAGATAGGGTTACATATAGGGAAATTCCACCTAATAGTTTATCTAGTGAATTTACCCTTTGTGCTAAGCCTAAAATTGAAAAAGAATTAAAAATTGGTATAGCACCTATTCACCCCCCCCCTCTAGGTGCCCATATGATCCATTTCAGCTTTGCGTGGCTCGTACTTGATGTTGTCGATGCCGATTTCGACAGCCCACTTGGCGATTCGCCTAGTAGCCTCATGATTGTAGATGATGTCCTGCAGCGGTGCACATGAGACGACCGTGATTGGGTGCTCCTAGAAGTAGTGCGGGAGCCGTCGCTGGGCTCTGAAGACCGCGTATACCAGTGTATGGTACTGTGGGTAGCGCTGCCTTGAATCCGTTAGGACTTTGCTGATGTAGTAGACTGGGCGTTGCACTGGGAGCTCCTTGCTTTCCTCCGGTCGCTCGACGACCATCACGGCACTAACAACTCGCGTGGAGGCCACAACGTAGACGAGCATCGGTTCCTTGTTGACGGGTGCGGCGAGTAGCGGTGCTGTGAGTAGCACTTCTTTGAGCGCTTTGAGTGTGTTATCCGCTTCTTCGTTCCATTGGAACGTGGGGTTCCTATGCATCAGGCGGTAGAGAGGCATTGCCTTCTCACCGAGTTGGGGGATGAAGCGACTAAGGGTCGCGACTCGACCGGCCAATTTCTGGATGTTGTGGAGGCACTCGAGTTTCCCAAGTCGGGCGATGGTGTCGATCTTGGCGGGGTTCGCCTCGATGCCCCGCTTGGAGACCACGTACCCCAGGAGTTGTCCAGTGGGAACGCCGAAGGTGCATTTCCCTGGGTTGAGCTTGATCTTGTACCTCCGCAGATCCGTGAATCTTTCGGCCAGGTCGGCGAGCAAGTCGCTCTGGAAGGTGGATTTTACCACCACGTCGTCGATGTAGACGTGGATGTTGCGGCCAATTTGACTCACAAGGCACTCCTGCATGCACCCTTCATAGGTCGCACCGGTGTTCTTAAGGCCAAACTTCATGGCAGTGTAGCAGAAGGCACCGAATGGCGTGATGAACGCCTTCTTCTCCTCACCCTTGACCGCCATTTTGATCTGGTTGTAACCAGAGTATGCGTCGAGGAAGCACAGTGACTCTGATCCCGTGGTCGAATCGATGATCTGATCAATGCGCGGTAGGACGAACTCCTCCTTTGGGCAGGCACTGTTGAGGTTGGTGTAGTCGATGCACATTCTACAGGTGTTGTTCTTCTTCAGAACTAGGACTAGATTTGCCAGCCACTTGGAGTAATTGATTGGCCGAATGAAGCCTGTGGTGAGTAGATGCTGCACTTCTTCAGCGATTGCTCGGTGGCACTCTTCATTGAAGGGCAGCAACGACTGCTTTACTGGTCGCACTTTTGGATCAGCATTGAGTTTATGCTCAGCGAGTTCCCTCGGGACACCAAGCATGTCGGATGGCTTCCATTTAAAGATGTCGCGATTCTCACGTAGGAACCCGATGAGCGTGCTTTCCTATGCGGGGCTCATGTTTGTCCCGATGGTGACCGTCTGGCTGGAGTCGCCTAGAACGAGCTCAACGGTGCGGGTGTGTGTGTTGACCTTGAAGGCCGCTCCCCTGGAGTTTTCCGCGGTTGGCTTCTTCATGATCGTCGGGTCATCCTTATAAACATTGCTCACGTATTTGGCGAGCTCATCCGCGTGGTTGGTTTCCATGGTGATGATGGCATTGGAGAGCTCAGCGCCTTTGTCCTTGTAGTCTATGGCCATGTCGGGGTTGCCGTGGACGGTGATGATGCCGCGTGTCCCTGGGAGCTTCATCGTGTTGTACACGTAGTGCGGTGCCGCCATGAACTTGGCGAAGGCTTGTCTCCCCAGGACGCAATGGTAGGGGATGTATAAGTTTACTAGCTCAAAGACGATCCGCTCAGTGCGGAAGTTGGCTGGTGTGGACTAGCAGCATCACCTTGCCAATCGGGTACGCCTTCCGACCAGGGACAATGCCATGGAAGGTAGTGAGGGTCAATTCGACCATCGACTGCGGGATTTGCAGCCTCTTGAAGGTGTCCTTGTAGAGGATTTTGATGGAGCTGTCACCGTTCATCAATGTCTTGGGGAGACAGCAGTCAGCCACTTTGGGCTTAGCCACTTTGGGCTTAACCACTCGATCCATGACGCGTGGTCCTCGTGCCTCCAAGTGATTCTCTGCTTGGACCAGTTGAGGAAGAGAGGGATGTAGACTTGGGTCACCGCATTGATGGCGACTGCGCGGGCGAGTACCTTCTTCTCACGCTTGGTGCCAAGCCCGATGAACGTGTGTAGTGATCCAGCTGCATGGCCAAAGCCGTCGTTGTTGCCGTTGTCCTGAGGGGGGTTGTCATTGTTTCCCTCCCTTGGTCTTCTTGCCTTATCAATCTCCTTTAAGGAGTGGCAGTCGATGATGGTGTGGGTGGCAGGCTTCCCCTCCCTGCTGCGATAGACACATGGCGGTAGTTTCCTCGCGATAGTTTCCTCTGTCGCGTTAGTTTCCTCTATCACGGCGGAAGTTCTTCGGGTCGCGTTTCCCATAGCCGGCATTCGCGACAAAGTAGACTCGCCCATCACCATGACGTTTGCCAGTGAGACGAGTTTTGCTATAGCGCATCTCATGATGTTTCCCATTGTCGTTGCCGTTTGCACGACGTCTTCCCCCCGTTTCATCATCGGAGTCTTGGTTGGGGTCTTCCTTCGTGTAGCGCTTGGCGATCTTGAGGAGGTCCGGGATGTTGTCGAGCGTCCGGTAGACCCTATTGATCTTGGCGACTAGGGGTTCATACCGTCACGCATTCTTCAAGTAGTGGATTGCCGTGTCCGGGTGGATGCCGGAGGCGTTGATCCACAACTCCTGCCACCGCTGGATCCAGTGGAGGGTTGACTCGTGTTGTCCCTGGATGCAGCGCTCCAGGTCCTCGATGGTGGTGGCGCGAGTGTAGGAACCCTCGAAGTGCCTGACAAAGGTGTCGCGCATCTCCTCCCATGAGTCGATGCTATCTGCCGGGAGGGTATTGATCCATTGCCGGGTCGCTCCCTCCATCATCAGGGGGAGGTAGCAAGCAGCGAGAAGGTCGGTGTGGTCGGCGATTCCCATCACCATAAGGTATGTGTCTAGCCACACCGTTGGATCATACGTTGGATCGTACTTCTCAATCTCCTTGGGTGCCTTGAAGTTGGCGGGATACTTCTCGCCTCAGATCATTGGTCCGAAGCACTGAGGGCTGACTCGGCTGAGGGAGCCCCTTGGCTCGGGTCACCATGGTTGGTGAGGGTGTGCCTCAGATCATTGGGCTAGCGTGCCCGCCATACCTGATTGTTGACAATGTGCGTTCGTGCGTCAATCAGCTGGCCGTTAGCGGCGACCGTGTTGTTCGCCGGTTGTGGCTCATTTCTTGAGAGAGCGGGGTGTGCGTCCTGTGGTTGGAGCTACAGGGGCTCGGGCGGTGGGCAGTTGAGGGTGTTGGCGACCGCCGGGCGGCTGCTCAAGGCCGCCCTGCTTCCGGATGAGTGGGAGTACATATGTCCCTGCGGGCCGACTCCCACGGCTTGCTGCTCGACGGCCCTGGCGAGTAGGGGCTGGATGTACTTGACTTGCAGCGTGCCTTCCCCCGTGATGTTGAGGTTCGCGACTGCAGTTTGCCCCGTGATGACATTTTCCATCGGGGTAGAGTACAATGGTAGCCCATTGGCGTCACGGGCTTGCGGAGAGATGATGATCTGCGGCTGGTCGGGAGGAGGCGTGCGGCCGATGGGTGGTGGCGGAGCTCTAGTCACTGGTGCGCCAGGCGGTGGGCGATTTCTACCTTTATGTGACGCGTTCTCGCATATCTCGTGATCGGCCGCACGGGCGGGGTCGTTGTCGTCGTTGAAGTTCAGGGCGTGGCCCTGAACGTTGGAGTTCAGGCGGCTCCTGATGCGGCGCTGCTGGTAGAGCGACAACCCCTATGCCATTTCCCGCTCGTGGTGGAACTTCTCACGCTCGGCCTGCTCCTTGCCCGTTGCCTCCTCCAGTCGCAGGTGGGCTTCTTTGACCTCCATTGCCATCGCGGTCGGCGGGATCGGTGTGGAGAAAGGGTCTAGCGGGGCACTTGCGCTACCCGCCATGTAGATCGCGTTGAAGCGATTAGATCTGGCGCGGAAGTCGTAAGGGGACTCCGACCCGGAGTCGGAGTCGAAGATCCCGAGGATGGAGGAGTTCTCGAAGTCCTCGGCGTTGGAGACTCGCGTGATGGAGTCTTCACGAGATGCGGCGGTGATGGATCCCGGGACCGAGGCAGGGGTCGCTGAATCGATGTTGTCGTGGAGGGCCGCGTCGTCCGCGGCGGCATCGGTCCTGGCCATGTTGCTGGCGTCCGAGTCGTACTCGGAGGTGGCGTGGTTGGTGGAGCGGATCTGGCCTCCCGAGAACAGATCGTGGCGTGGTGGCGATCTACCGATGATTGCCGTCTCCGCCAGGTCGACGGCGTCAGTGAAGCCGACAAACAAACTGATGGTGGCGATTGGCATCACCACGCTATGTGTGATCGGGTGCGATGCCGAGATGTAGCTGCTGGCCAGGATCTAGAGGATCCGCTGCTAGGGACCATGCGACCGGTGGAGATCGACCGATCGATTGGCGAATAGGGTATCGCAGCACACCACTATCGTGGGAATGAGTACGCCAGTCTCTACCAGGGGTAGCAATTGATAGGATTGGGGGAAAGAGTGGGCAACCATCTGCGGAGCGAGATGAGGGCTGAGACACATGAGTTTACCTAGGTTCTCCCCCTCTAGTAGGGTAAAGACCTACTCCTGCTAGATTGTATTATCAGCGAGTGAGTTATAGGGGTGGTGAGCTCGGCGGCTAGGTAGAAAGTCGCTTGGATGGGGTGTATGATGGAACATGAGTACAAAGAGTACCCTAGGGAGGTTTATATAGGGGGTACCTCGATAGGGTTTACAGATATACAACCGAAATAGTTAAAGACTCGGAGGATTTGACCTAATCCGACTGGGCTTTAGCTACGCTTCTGGGCCTCCAGCTTCTAGTCACGAGGCTCCCTTTCAGTAGCATTTCAGTCGCCATCCTGTAGGCCCACTTGCAAAGCCCTTGGTCTAGTCGAAACGTCCTGCTGGGCATACCCCATTCGGCATATTCCCATCAAACCCCGTGGCTGCTTCTAACCACTTGGGCTTAGGCTTTGTTGCTCAAACCTCCAAGCACCCAAGCGAGAGCACTGAAGGGCTAGGTGACTCATCCTCCAAAGAGGGAGATGAGGGAAAGGATTAGTCGGCGGTGCCCCCACCTCCAAAGTACACTTCGGGCCCACCAATTCCCATGCCGCATATCATACCTCAAGGAGCACCTCCCATGTTAGATACATCAAATTTCACCAATTGGCAATATCTAATGCAATATCACATTTCCAGCTCTTCTATTGAATTGATGAGGAATGTGGAAGAAGGATTCTCGCCATATGATGCAAATTAGTTGACTCGAGCCGAGGTTGTGGACAAGTAGCTCAATGCCACCTCCTTGGGCATGAGTCAAAAGGCATTGACTCCCAAGGACTTTGGTCACATTCGCCAATTCTCCACCACCAAAGAAGCTTGGGATCATCTCACCAAGATGTTTGTGGGGAATGCTAGCATTCAAAGCTCCAAGTTTGATGAAGTCAACAATGAGTCTGATGGCTTTGCTATGCATGATGATGATACCCCAAAAGACATGTATCGCCATCTTAAGGTTCTTTGTTGCACAATGAGGGATCTTGGAGCTACCTATGTTGATGAGAAGTTCATGAAGAGGAAGTTTCTCCAAGCTTTCCTTAATTTGAGGAACAAAAGCTCAACTCAATCAAGGGAAGGAGCAACTATCACATCATGACATCACAAGAAGTCTTGAGTGAAGTGTTTGATGATAACCCCCAAGTGCAGGGGATCACTATAGTAAAAATCGGTAAGTATTTGAGTGTCGAACCCACGAGGAGTTAAAGGTAAACTATCTATTCTCTAAAGCCCTATAACCCACTTATATGGCCTTCTATGCAAACCTAGGATCTAGAGTGTGTATGTGTGGTTGTTTTTACTATTAAATAGAATGCGGTAAATTGTTGGAAGTAATTACTATGAATAATCTAGTGCAAGTAAAATAGATCTAGTGAAGTGGAGTGATGGAAAGTTTTCTCAAGGGAGTAAATGTTTAGGCAAATTGTTGTTTCATTCATTTGGTTGTCACAATTAGTGAAACACATATTATAGCTAGATGCATCAGTACTAAACACAATAAAGCATAAAGAACTCGATGATTAAAATACCAAGGCACTATAATCTAGAGCAACAATAGGATTAACTAAGAACATGTGTCTAGCAGGTGACACTCCTAACCATCACATCTAACTTATATGGATAAAGTCTACTGTTTCTTCTAGGTGGAGCCCTAAATCACGGAGTAGTCAAGTAAATGAACTACCACACACCCTAGTGATTGGGCCTAAGCTAAGTTAATGTGCTAACAAGGGATTCATTAAGACAAATATGTCCAACCACTACTTTAAGTTCTAAGATCCCCAATATATTCCCCGTTAATTAACCATGAATTAATATAGCATGCATATAAGACTTGGAACATGGTTTCAGTTCAACTTCCTCTGTTCCTCCTCCCAACAACATGTAACGGTGATAACCTTATGCATCCCCCAACATATGTGTGCACTCATATATATGTACATATTACCATCATAGAAGATAAAAAACTTATATGCAACCAAAACAAACTAGATCACAATTTCCATGAACAATCACTACTCAAACGTCAACATAGATATACAATAGATCATGGGAAAGTAAAATATTGCCTCATACATCATATTTTCCAAGAGATTACATTAGGTATATGGAGGGGATATCGCTGTAGATGGTGATGGAGATGTGCCTCTCCAAGGGGGAGAGTCGGCCACGTGAGGAGAGGAGGCGGCTCCGGCAGCAGGGAGGTGTCGACGCCCTCCTATGGCAGCGGATGCGCTTGGGGAACACCGCCCCTTTGCCTCCTTCTTCCTTGGAGATTCTTGGTGATGTAGATGAGCCCTCCCCTTGTAGATGGAGGCCAATGGGAGGCAAATTCATGGCTTGTGGTGGCTGTCACCAAAAATAGGGTTCCCCTCAATATATAGTGTTGAAGGCTTCACCGGGGCCATCGGATCAAAACCCTTGGACCCAAGGGCTCTTGGTAGCCTCTAGAACCTTCATGGTGACTCCTAGAAAGGCCCAAAAGTCTGCAAATTAGTGGCTTGGACGAATTGATCTCATATAGCAAATTTTTGAGTCAATCACGTCACCAACTTCGGAATCCCAAAACTGCTTCTGTACCCTTTAGTAATTAGGGATTTTCTAGAGCGCAAGAACTCCTTTTGGACGATTTTTTGACTCTAAATCGTAAGGCTGGAAATTCCTCACAACTTGCATGTTGATAACTTTTGCATTTGGCATCATATTCAAGCTCTTGCGAGTTCATATTTGAAAAAGTGTTCAGCAGGACAGATTTCAGGAAACTCCAAATACTGCCACATTGAGCGATTTTCTTCCATATTCATCTTTTTCCTACACAACAAAGTGTAAAGCAAGAAATTTTCCACGTTTGCAAATATTAGTAGGTTAGTCCCAATAAATATAATAAAGTTGCAAAATAATAAGCATTTTTGCATAATAAACTACAAAGTTCATGAATGCATTTACATGCATCAATTGCCATAAATATTGTCAAGAAGAATGCAGAATCTTCTCATGCTCGTGTCTATGGGTCTCAAAGGGTGAATCTTTCCTTGAAGGCGAAAGTGGTAGAAGTTGATGAAGAAGATGACACAAGTGAGTGATCTCAAGAGGACATCAAGTATGCCTTCAATGAGCACTTGGCCCTTGCATCAAGAGCCTTTTGGAACAAGCCGGGCATGAAGTCAAGGTCAAGGGACAACCCAAGATTCAACTCATCCATGAAGGCTCCTATGACAAGGTGTTGATACAATTGCAATGACAAGAGTCATTTCGTGGCTCAATGTCCCTTCGAGAATAGAGAGGACAATGGTGGTTGTCTCATCCGGAAGAGCAAACCATGACCTCCTCATCCAATGAACAAGAACTTCCTGAACAAGAACCTCACAAACAAGGAAAGGGAAATGGTGGTCCATGAAGAGTACTTCTCGGGGCGGATGATGATGATGATGGTGAAGGTCAAGGTGGAGAGATTGTGGGAGTCACCACTATTGCCACTTCTTCTACTCCACGAGTGTCCCTCTTCGACTCACCGAATGAGAACATCATCAACCCCAACAAAAAGTGTCTCATGGCCAAGGCCACCGAGGTAACACCCACTTCTAAGTCCCCTTCAAATGAACTTTCTTTGCATGATCTTGATGGTTTAGAGGTAAAGAAGGAGATGGTGAGCATGTGTGAATTCATTGAGAAACTAAATGATGACACCAAAACTTGCTTTGAAACTCCTGCAAACCAACTTGACTATGCTAGGGAAATGCTAGATGAAAAGGAAGAATTAATTAACATGCTAGGTAAAACTGAAAGAGAGGCCATCAATGAATTTGCCTCTCTCTCAATCCCTTGAGGATGAACAAAATCTGAGATTTACTCTTGAGGGGGGCTCAGTTGGTTTCATAGGGATTGTTGATATGCGTGCCTGATACATCTGACGGATTGGGATCAGTTAACTGCCTTAGGGCAAAACAACGCTATCTACTCAAATTCGAGTCCCAGGACTCAAATTCGGAACATTGTTGGCGTAATTTGACTCATGTCACGGAGGTCTTACAGAGTCGAATTCCAGTATTTTGGTGTGAACACTCGACGCGTCCATCAAGGCTTTTTCATCATGCCTATATGCACGGATTATTTCTGGTAGAGCGCATCAGGTGCGTTCCCAGGCCTTTCTCAGGTCTTACCTTCACGTTGTTAATGCGGCATCCGAAAGTTTATTCACCGCGGAGGTGATTTAGGTGACCCAGGAGATGTTATCTCTTTGTAGGGAATGTTCAACGACTGTGAAGTGGAATCGCTGAATGCTTCAAATACTCATGGTGTGGACGTGGTCAATGCTTTTTTGCCATGGATAACTATTTTTTCATAGGGTGCGCAACCAGCGCTCCCTATGGGAGTAGTCCCCGAGTGCCTATTCGAGTCGTAGACTCGAGTGGGGACTTTTGAACATTTGTTGACTGTTGTTGTTTGCATTTATCCTGTCGATTGTGCTTCCAGCGCTCCCTATGGGAGGAGCCCCCGAGTCTACAATCGAATCGTTGATTCGAAGGAGGGGGTCAAAATGTAAATGTCTTTCATTTTTAACCAAAGAGATTCCGTGCCCTTAAAATCTTCTGGTGTGTGGCCAGTGCTCCTATTAGGAGTAACCCCCGAGTGTTTGGTCAAGTTGTAGAGTCTACTAAAGACTGGATCAGTCGAAAGAAACTCCTGTTGGAGTACGTATCCAAATGATGTCAGTGCTCATGGTCCACTGAGATCAGTTGCCTGCATAAGCGGTGCTGATGGGACGTGACGGAGGTGGGCCCCAAAGTCTGACTGGGATTTGACCAGTCATGCGTAAATTACGGTTTTAACCATGCCTCCTTGATTTTCATGCAGCGTGGGGATCATGCAGTGATGGTTTAGTACACATGATGCCACGCGTGCTTGCCGATGTGCTCCACGCCTCCAGATGGAAGTTTATTCGACGCTGGATTGCAATCCTTGGTGCTTAAGTAGGGATCTAGTGCGGTAATTCCCACACCGTGCTTCTTCCCTCCTTTCGCACTGCTGCTATTGCCGTTCTTCCTCTGCCTCATCTCGCCTATCGTCCGTGCTGCACTGGACATTCTAAAGGCTTTTCCAAGCTCCTTCATTCGGTCACTTTGCTGCCGAAGGATGGGGAAGAAGAAGGGTGCCGCTGCTGTGGGATCTGCCGCCGCTACGTTGAAGAAGAAGGGAACCACCGTGGTTGCCAGGTCCGCCACTGCTACTCCGGCCATAAATAAGAAGGGCGCTGGTACTCGCATGACCAACAGGTCATGGCGGCGTACCACTCTAAAGGAGCACGAAATCCAGATGCATCGCTAGGATGGTCTGCTACCGACCAACGTGGCGGCTTGCAAAATCCCAGGACCTGAGGTAATACCTGACCCTCCTGTTGGATCTTGGGTGATGTTCTTGGCATTTATCCTCCAGGGTCACTCTCCCCTCCACAAGTTTGTGTGAGGGTTGCTTTGCTTTTTATGGGCTTCAACTTGATTAGCTGACCCCCAATTCCATCTTGCACATCGCGTGCTATATCACCCTCTACGAGTGCTGGCTCAGAATCGAGCCACACTTTGGTCTCTTCAAGAAGACCTTCAAGCTGAAGAGGCAGTCGGGGTTTGGCTCGGTGACGTACGATCTTGGCGGATGCGGGATATATGTGGACCCCAATGTCCAGTATTTCAGCCTTAATCTTGTCGAGTCCGTCCAAGGATGGAGGGACGAGTGGTTTTATATCCGGGACCAGAAGGTGGACAGAGAAAAAATTGGGCTTGATCCTTTTGACTCGAAGGCTGAGCTAAAGAGGAGGAGATCCTGGAAGAATGTGGTGATGCTGACAAATAAGAGGAAGTCGAGGTCTTGTACAAGCGTGTCTATGACCTTCAGCTTGTCCGAGGCAGAGAAGTTACCAGAGTGGATCTCATTCGCACATGGTTGTGGCATCGGGTATAGCCACTGCAGGCAAGGGCACACCCATTGTCGTGCTAGACCAGTGTGACTGACCCAACTCGCATTTCTTCTAAGGAACTGTCTTTGGGGGAGGTGGATAGAAAAGTCTGGGTGCTGACAAAAGTCATCGCCAAAGATGTTCTGCTCGAGCATTCACCCACTCTTCCATTCCGTGCAAGTAACTCCCCTCCTGAGGTAAATTTGCTATCGACTCTTCTTCTTCATTCTTGTCTGTAGGACTGTTTGTGATTGTAGTTTGATGATTTGTGCCAGGACTTGAAAGTAGTGAGTGTGTTGCCACCTCAGCAGGAGGGGATACTTTCGTCCGGAGACGAGGAGGAAGATGAATTGGGGTCGACTGTGCCTATCACGGAGGTTCAAGGAGCCCCCGAGTCTAGTGAAGATGACACCCGCAAGCGCTCCCGAAGTGATGATTCGGATGCGTCTACACCGGAGGCGCCGAAGCATCCTTTGCTTGATATGGGTACCGTGGATCCCATTCCAGCGGTACCTGTTCGCAGCATGGTGCCTCCTCCGTTGAAGAAGCCAAGGAAGCTGAAGGAGAAGGTGGACGAGGACTTAGACCTCACCAACTTTGATGGGTGAGTCTTCACTGCTCGATGTGTTTGAGTGTCGGTCTTGGCTGCATTGGCTCTATGCTGAAAGCCTTATTTTTCCCTTGTAAGCGTGATTGCATCGTCGTCATCCAACACTTGCCGCATCCTGGAGGAGATGGGAGTCGTAGACTCGAAGGGCCAGGATATCGAGGAATTCGAGCCCTCCCCAAAGACAGCGGCCACCTCTTGCACGAGTTCCTCGAGTTCTCCTAATTCAGGGAAGCACAGGGTTCTTGCCTGGACGTCTGCCTAGAAAGAACCTTCAGAGTCTTCGGGTGACCATGTAAGTGTATGTAGGTGCATTGCTCGAAAATTCCTTGGTGTCATCCTTGTCTGTGACATATTTTCTTATGCACCCTATCCTCCAAGACGCGGTTCGTCTTGGCGAACAAGTTGTGAACCTTGGGCATCAGCATGCTTGTCTGGATAATGAGCATCGCTAGTTGTAGAGTAAGTGTTTTATTCTTGCGTTGCTTTGCTGAGCATTTTTTCGATTGTGCTTGACATGCTTGCCTTCATTTTGCCAGATGAAACAATGACCTTCTTCATCGTCTAAGCTCCCTTGAAAAGGGTCACAACACGGCGAAGAAGAAGAAGGACGAGGCACTCGAAGCCCTCGAGCTCCTCAAGCAGGAGTCGAAGAAGCGCAAAGAAGACTTGTTGGCCGCTGTAGCCGATAGAGAGAAAAGGTTCGCAGAACAACTTCTCTCTATCGCCCAAGCACTTTCTGGTATGCTCTGTTGTAGTTTTGTTCAGTCTGAATCTTCTCCTTTGTTTTTCCTTGTTCCTTTGCTGATTTGTGTGAGTTAATTGTAGATGCCGCTAGAATGGACTTTGACCGCCAGGTGCTTGCCCGCGAGGATGTCCTGTCTGGTGCTGTTACGGCAATCGAAGATTGCAGCGTCTCTACTCAGGACTCACTCAAGAAGGCCAAGGCCGTGCTTGGATGCCTTCGAGAGGATATGCTCCCCAAGGCCAATCTTGTTGAAGATATTGATGGCCTGGTCTAGACCTTCGCCCGGGTCATCCATGCAGACTTCAAGAACACACAGAAGGGGGCCGGTGCTTCTTTAGGGCTAGCAATGGTGTAGGCCTGTGGTGTTGACTTGAACATCAACAAGATCATGTCGAGGATGCCGATGACCGTAGAGGGTGAAGAGGTAGCTTTTAGCTCATTTGTTGCACACTGCCATAAGTACGGGCCTCATCTGCTAGAGACGCTCGCGAAGTATTCCATGGAGCAAAGCGTCAGAGCGCAGCAAAATCCACAGCGTCTAGAGCTGCTGCTGCTAAGGTCGCGACATCAAATGCTGCCATGGAGTCAGCAAAGCCCCTGAGTGCCGGTGGATAATGTAGCTGCCTTTCATGTCTTGGTTTGTAGTGATGCTAGGACCCTAGGCTTTTCTTGAACTACTTTTGTGAGGGTGCCCCTGTTGAAACTTGTTGTTAATCTTGATGTATAAATCTTCTTCGTGCTTCTGTCACTCGAATTCCATGTTTAATGTCTCTTATCCATCGAATCTTTTGCTTTGGTTAGGGGTCTTCGAGTGGCGTGCAAGGTGTGCCATCTTCTGATATGCCTATGGCGTAGCCACGCTCGAAAGTGGAGGAGTTGTCGTTTTTATCTCGCCTGCGTGATCGCGTGAAGCACTTGGAGCGAGACGAGCTGATGATTCGTGGCAATGCCAATGTCTAGAAGTCAAAGGCGGGAAAAGCTGAAGAGCGAGAAGCCTATCTTCTTGGCAAAGTGGCTCAAATTAACGAGTAGCTGCAATGTGGGTGTTTTTCGACTCCCTTGTTCTTGTTCTTCTATTTTGTCACTGTGTTGACTGATATGTTTGCTGTTGCTATTTGTGCAGTTGTCAATCTCATTACGCAGGAAGAGAGGGATCAGATTAGCATCCGACTGAACTACTTGCCTCAGGAGCGGCTAGAAGCTGGTGGGTTCTTCTGGACCAACCGAAATCATGTAGTACTGCTTGCAATGTTGCAGGATCGCGTGTCGCAGGTGCTGCATGTATTGAAGAAATTGCAGTCTTGCTTGAGGCATATATTCGTGGCGATGTACCCGTTGGACGCTGTCCCGGCGAGCCTGTTGGCATTGCTTCAGAGGTTTCAGAATGCTGGTGTTGTACGCGAGTGCGTGCACCAGCAACTTGCCGCTAGTGCCAAGGCTGCATTGGCACTTGTGCGCATGCAGCATCCAGACGTTGATTGGAAGCAGTTGCAGAAGTGCCTCTAGCACCTCCAGAGGGGAGGGCATGGAATATGGTTCCACATTATCGAGCGGTTGCCGGTCCAGCGAAGAGGATTGTAAATTTGTTCGACGAACGCACCAATGTACTCCTTCAGTGTTAGTAGAATAGTTCTGTCCTGCATAGAATGTATATGTGTTGTAAAGCTTGTATAATCAACTGAGTGTTTTGATACCTGTGATGTATGTAAAGCTTGTTAGCCTATGTTTTTGCGAGTATGTGTTTTATGAAATGACTTTTCATTAGCTTGACGCCGTGGATTTCAGTGCCTTGCCAGCCTGTCAGTTGTGTTGCAACTAGGTTGGAGTTATCAAGGGTTCGATTGACAGTATGTTCAGCTACTCAGGTCATTGCGTTTGTGTAGTTAGATATGTGACGAGGTCGTCAAGGAGGCGCAACCCCCGAGTGCAAAAATAGTAATAAAAGCAAATGCAACAAGATACATGGTTGATGCACTTAGCTTTATTTATTCAAAGAATAGCAGGAGATACATTGTTCGGCTAAGTAGCATGGCTGAGTAGCCTTATTGTAAAGTAAATACATTTAGGGGTAGAAACGTCGCAGCTACGCAATGTTCCATGGGTTGGAGTATGTGACTCCACTTTCTACGTCCTTCCAACGATAGGTGCCATCTAGGATTACTTTAGTGATCACGTACGGTCCTTCCCGGGGGACTCGAACTTGAGGTGCCCTTTCTGCTTCATACGCAGGATGCGATCTCCCTCGATGAAGGACCTTGGGCGCAACCGTCAGCTATGGTAGTTGCGGAGACTCTGCTGGTAGATCATTGATCTTCTGCCGCGATTCCGCGTGGTTCGTCGAGGAGGTCGACGGAGTCCTCGAGTGCGGCCGTAGATTTGGCCTCACTATAGGCCACAACCCTGGGAGCTTTGTGGCGCACTTCTGCGGGTAGTACCGCCTCAGCTCCATGCACCATGAAGAACGACATGTAGCCCGTGACGTTGTTCGGCGTTGTGTGCAAGCTCCATAGTACGGAGGGCAGTTCCTGAGCCCATCAACCAGCTGCCCGTTCGAGTGGTCGAAGGAGTCTCTTCTTGATGCCATTGCAGACGAGGCCATTGGCCTTCTCGACTTGACCGTTGGTCTGGGGGTGTGCCACGGTGGCATATTTGATGTTGATTCCCAGGTTCTCGCAGAAATCCTAGAACTTGTTTGAGGTGAAGTTAGTCCCATTGTCGGTGATGATACCGTGTGGCACCCCAAACCTGAAGACGATGGACTTGAAGAACTTGATGGCAGTAGCGCCTGTATGGTTAGTCACCGGCATGGCCTCGATCCACTTGGTGAACTTGTCGACTGCGACGAGGAGGTAGACATATCCTCTGGGTGATGACTTATGCAACTTGCCAACCATGTCGAGTCCCCATTGTGCAAAGGGCCAGGCCACAGTTATTAGCCTGAGTTATGCGCCTGGTGCGTGCAGCTTATCCGTGAATATTTGGCAAGCATTGCACTTCTGGATGATGTCCTTGGCATCATGCATTACCGTTGGCCAGTAGAAGCTAGCTCATAGAGCTTTGGCGACGAGGGCATGACTGCTGGCATGATGACTGCAGGTGCCTTCGTGTATATCGAGGAGGATGGATCTCCCATCACTGTTGGTGACACATCGCTGAAGGACTCCCGTAGTGATGTGCTTGTGCAACTCGCCGTTGATGATGGTGAAGGCCTTGGAGTGTCGCGCTATGTGTCGCGCATCTTTTGGTCGTCCGGCAGCTTTTGGGTGAGCAGGTATGTGATGTACGACTGCGCCCATAATGGCTCAATGAGCATGACCTCCACAGGACCCTCGGGTGCGGACCCTTATTCTGCATCACTGGGTCCTTCGGCTTCTTTGGGTGGCGTAGCCCCTGAGTCCGTCACCATGCCAGATGGTCCTATTGGAGCCTTTGACTTGATGGAGCATTCATAGATCTGCTCGAGGAAAACGCTTGGTGGCACTAGGGCACATGTAGAGCCTATTTTGGCGAGCGTGTCAACCTCCTAATTGCTTTCACGGCCTACATGCCGCAGTTCGCAGCCGTCGAAGTCTCCTTCGAGTGCGTCGTCGAGATCGTATTATGCGATCATGTTGTCGCTCGAAGCATCGCATTCATTCATGGTTTGGTTCACCACGAGCTTGGAGTCACCGTAGATGACGAGTCTAGATATCCTATTAAGCTGCCAGGAGTGAGGACAAAGTACGCAAAAAAGACTAGTGTTGGTCTGTGGGGCCAGTCTAGATATCCTATTAAGCTTCCAGGAGTGACACCCCCGTGGCCCAGTGGACGGGGTGTTACACTACAGGATGCTTTAAGGTTTGTGCACATGCGGGCTAAAAGAGGATGCATGTAACCAATCAGGCCAATTTTGTCCCCCGCCAGCCTTGGTGGAGGAACTGCAGGCTACCAAATGCCTCCTTAACCTCCTCCATATGTTTGTTGTAGTTCCTTTGTCATTGCTTACCCCTTAACCATATCAAGCATATAGGATGGGTATCCCTCTAACTTCTAATATGTACCAGTTTCAACAAAGATAAATGTAATCAGTTAATGAGAAGAGAGGTAGCTCTCTAGCTACTAATGTACACACTTTTATCTCTTCTTACTTGTTGAAGACCTCATAATTGGTGTTCATTAGAACATCACATTTGGGTAGTTCACTCTGAAAATCCCTAACCCAAGGTTTTGGTTCCAACTCATCTAGCCAAGCATGAGCTTTTGGATGTAGAACTATCATACCTTCCATGCTTGCTTCAAACCTTGTGACTTCGGATGGTAACGGGTACCCATCACCCATGAACCTGCTGGGTACACGCATCAAATGGAGGAGGGTATGGCAGAAAATAATACTCATGAGTTTGTTAATGGTAAAATTTTAGACCCACCGGGTATGGCGGAGGCAGGTATGGAGGTATGAAACCCATACCCATGAACCCATAGATCCGGTTGTATTCACAGTTTGCAGAACTCCGGTAGTACTGGGAGGCGGTACCGGACGCTCCCGTGGAGGAGCCCCATCTCGCTGCTAGGTGACGTTGACACCGGTACCACATGCCGGTACTACTTCCTGGCACGAGTGGTACTACCAGACAAGGTCGATTCTGGCTGTTCTGGCAGCAGCAAACACAACAACTTGAGCATCCGAACTCCAAAAGGGATGAAACAAATATTGTTGGAAAGATATAAACGTGTAGAATCACCAAGAGAGAAAATTTACCAAGTATGAATATGTGAGATACCTCCCATGGTGTGGAGCCCTAAAACCTTCACGGTCTAAAACGCAATAAGATATACAAGGGAAATCTATTTTTGATGAACTAGAGCTTGTTATGAAGATTACCACAAGCTCTAGAACCTCACTTGGATAAGATCCAAATAACAACCAAGAAATATGATGGTGAGTATGCAAAGGTTTGAGATCTCTCCAAAAGATACGATCGAGTTATTCACTTGAGAGCCCCTCTTGATAGTACGACTATCTATCCTAAACCAGGTCTCCAAACAACATGAGACCGGCAAAAGGGAAAACCTATCAAGATCATGCCTTTACCTTGAGCATTCCACTTGAGCTTAATGTAGACGATCTTGTCCTCCTCAAGATGGAATACATTTCTTGATTGCTCTTGCTAGCGCTCGCTTGATGAAGACTTGCAAATTGCTCCCCCATACACCATGGAGAAACTCTTCTTTGAACTTGTCTTCATCGATCCATGATCACCTAAGATGGTAATCTTCAAGTATGTGAGCTTCTAGAGATGGTGCATCTTGAACTTGCACAACTTCATTTCTTCTAAGTGTTGATCCATTCTTCATCTTAATCAACCTTGAATCATATTCTTTCTTCAACATGATTCCAATAGGCCCAAAGCTCTTGGACATTGCTTATTGTTCTTGTTTTCTTCATCTTTCAACCTTAAAGCCAACACATGGTCCAAGCGGTGCCAATGGAAAAATCCTACAAGTGTAACTCAATGCAAACATTAGTCCATAGAGATTGTAATTAATTACCAAAACCACACACGGGGGCGCACATGCCCTTTCACCAGGTCTAATTTTCTATCTTCCACTTTAACTACAACAACTGCTAGTGGGGAATATAGTTGGTTGGATTCATATTATAAATTTTCAACACCTGTCCTTTGTATCTTATCTTGATATGGCAGCCATCAACATAGATAACTGGTCTGCTCCTTGAAGGATCCCCAGTTTGCAAGCTTGAAGGATCATGTAGCATTTGTTGAAACTAGACTACTCATCAAGTGAAAGGGAGAAAGTACTTCTTAGATTGCTTCTTCTTAATTCATTAGCATAGACCCAAAGTAGTTTGTATTGTGCTTCTTCAACACCGTAGATGAACTTCAAAGCCAACCTCCTATAGCCCTCTACAACTTTGATCTCTTTGGTGTCCCGTTTCCATTCTTTTTGCACAATAATTAAAAAGTTCTTCATATACATATATTGGTCTGTCCTAAGGCTCTCCACATACCGATCCACTAGGAAAGTTGTTGTGAAACCATGCACCTTAAATGTTTTACTGCAGTTGTGCACACCATTAAAGTTCTTGTTCCTGAACCTGAAGCACTTGATCCTACTATCATATGGGTCCCAAATATACCATTTGCAATCATCAACACATACAACTTTGACCCTCTCCTATAATTCACTAGCAGTTTGAGATCCTTCCATTTTATGTAATTGTATGCAGTGATTGTTCTCCTAGGCATCTCTACTGACTCAAATAACATCCTAACCTAAAAATTTGGATCCTTCAAATTAGTTTCACTGAAATTTTTGACCTTCATTAGCACATCATATTCATATGAATTTAGGGCCCACAAGTCCTCCTCCTAATCATACTCCTGCTTGTAAACCTTTTGTTTGCCTTTCTCCTTGGATTCATCATATGAATCTACATTATCTTCAAACAGGTCATCTTAAGCTTCACTGATGTCAAAATCAGAATTAAAAATTTCTTTTGGATCAAAGTATGAATATTTATCCTCACGAACACCTTCCTTATCTTCTTCATCTCCAAGTTCTCATTCATACACTTCAACAAATGTTGCTTTCCTCTTCCTCTGCCTTGTTCTTGCACCAATACAATCCTGATCAACCAATGAATTATATGGATATACAACATGTAATGGGACCCATGCTTCTTGTTCACAAGCATTCATAACTTGGGCTGCATGCTCCTCAATTTGACATCCTTTTGTTATTCTAGCAGGGCTAATAACTGTCAGCAAATCAACCACTCGAAAATCCACAACATCATCCCTGTTTCTTGCCCCCAAACTCTCATCATGATCCATATACAAAGGTATGAAAACTGCCCAATTGACACAAAGGTCAGCATTTTTTGAGTGTCTACTTCATCTATGATATCCTTAAGTACATTGGTACTAACTAACATCGCATACCCATCTCCTCAATTATGTTTTCCAACAACAGAGGTGACCATGTCACACTAGCTACATGATCATACCATATTATGCGACCATCAACATAACTCCTATTACTGGAACTTCCAAGAATGTAACCACCATGAATTGAGAAATAATTGGTACCTCGACTTGCAATAATTGCATACAACCATTATAATCCTCTCCTACAAAGGTTATATCTGTCGTGCAGTGTTCTATATGGAAAGGAGAGGGGTGGGGGAGTTGCAAGGTTCTATTGGAGCGGCCGATGCAAGACACACAAGGCCTAACAACTGGACCATGTGCGTGCCACATCACCAAGTACCGGTGGCTACCGGACATGGTTTCCATCTCTGTGCGCGCTCGTCGTCTTTGGTGACCGTAAACTCGTATCCTGAGCGTACAGTGACTGACCTAGTCCCCGCCGATAAGTATAAGTATGCGCCATATGAAGCTCAAAGGTCTAGCTTACAATTTCTGGCCAGAGGATTACTATCGGGTGATCTTCCTACTGGTTGGACTGCGCCACAAGAACTCTATTTCAGACAAGGTCACCCCAAGAATTTTGATGATTAACATGATAGTGCGTCGATTCAATGAGATCAGGTCAATCACGGTTTAGTTGCACATTCATCGTCGCTTGACTTCTGACTCTTGGCTAGGAGCTTAACCCTTCTTCAATTCAGTTCCTAGATCAGGCTTGTCTACCCCTAAACTGTTCCCGTCGTCGTGGAGAACGACCCTGTTTACAACCTCGTGATTTTGTAGAGAAGTATGCTTGCGTGTAATCATCCTCCCAACCCCAACTTTTAGGCCCTAGCGCCGCTCACGGTTGGGAAGAAACCTCTTTTGATCTTCTTCGCTTGAGCCTTGCTCAGAGCAGCTACTGCTCTGGGTAACTTTGCCTGCATAAAACACAAGGTATACGGCAATCATGAATGCTACGAGTTTTCACTTTGCTAACGGTTCCCCCATGATACAAATATACATAGAAAAACTAAGGACTCGTTTGGCTCCCATCATTTGTGGCTTATGGGGCTAAAAACGTAAAATTTATTTGACAATTCCATGGTATACTTGTTTGGTTGTCCCGGAATTGGATCCATTTGACAATTCCATGGTATCATTTCAATTGGAAATTCTAGGGAGTGGGCACTTGAAATTCAATCGAGATTCTATGCAAAACGTGTTTGGCTATCACGATTATTTCAATTGAAAAATCTAGCAAATGGGTATGATATGTTAAGTCAATTCTTGTTCCTAACCCAGTCATTTGTCTAGAAATCATTTCATTTCATAATTTTGTGCGGCAGCCAAACATGATTCTCATATTGGAATTTCAAATTAGGCAAATGAAACGATGACAACAATGTCATTTCATTTAGACAAATGAAATGAAATGATAGCTTCCAAATGAGCCCTAAAGGATTATTTTTAGTTCAAACCGCCGAACTGCACCAAATCATCTAGTAGAAACTGCGAACAATCGAAAGGGGATGATTATGATAATTTTCCTGGGAAGAAAGAAGGGTCGCATGATTATGAGTTTCTGAGAAGACCTCTGAACGTCATCCTCCTACAAGAAAGATAAACAAGAGGAAGCCCTCTTTCTGAAAAGATGGAACATGCATCTGCAAACCAAAAAGTGAACACTTACTGTGACTCCTCAAATGAAAGGAAGAAGAGCAAATGCTCCATTAGGAGAGTCTTATACCAGATACTGAATTCATGGTTCATCACATCAAAAGTGCATCGGCCATCAGGGCAATCAATTTTTTCTTTAATTAACTTCAACAGTAAAGAACAATGATAATACTGAGTGATCTTTCCAGTCTTCACCCCTTTGAAAGAAAGCAAGTTTCTCATGTTCTTACATTGTTAACTCTAAATCCATCAAACTGTTATAGTTCATAGAGGAACTTTCGGATTACATAGACAGTGTGTGATACCATATGAATATCTCAAACACTAGGACAGTACATCTGAATAACTTGTAGGGCACTTGCTTATCCAAGGAAGTTCATGATCACAAGGTGGAGGACAAGATTGCACAGGACAAAATCTGCAAAGGCCCTTTCTGGAGGAAGATCCTACAGATAATGTTTTGACAAACAATGTTATGCTGGAATCTGACAAATAATGTTATGCTGGTATCCGAAGAAGAGACGATTGCAGCAACACTAACAGTGAACGGAGAGTTACCTTAAATTCCTTGTTGTCCTTGTTGACTTGAATACGGAGGCAAACTGCAAAAAGGTAGACAGTTATATATAATGCAGCCAAGGACTCAAGGAAGAGTAACCAGGATTTGGAGGAGGTAAGAAATTCCTACCAGCAAGCACTGCAGTTCCTATGCACGACAGGACACCAGAGAGGAAAGAGTTGAAGGGAAATGACCCTACTATTCCCATGTAAACAACCTGTTTTGCCACAACAATAGGGGGCATTTCAATAGTTTGTAAATGGCTCGGCCTTTTGGTAACTGCGAACAGAAGACTTACGACTTGAGTAAGCTGAACACAAGGCTAATGCTTTGTCAGCAAGCACAAGTGCTTACAGGAAACTTGCACTGAATCTAAGAATCTAGAAAACCACGGCGAACACTTTTATCTGTCCGATCAAATTTTGAGGGGCATAAAGTTGCTTAGCAATCCATGGCATTTACACCTACATGAATTTGGTTGTCAGATGGCTTATGTAGTAGGTACATCAGATGGCTTATGTAGTAGGTACATCAGATGACAAATGTGACATAATAAGCAAACATTGTAGTATCACCCTTCCTAAATCTTCATGCAATACTAGAGCAAAGCATTTCACAATATCACAATCCACTTTGTATCATTGTTTTCTTGAATAATCAAGTTTTTCAAGTAAGATTTCAACTTCTTCATATCCTAAACCATATTATATCCTTGGCAATACCTAAAGCGACGAAAGTTACCTGAACAAGGGCAGTAGCCACAGCGAAAATCACATACAGGTCAATGATCTGCAGACATATGAGAATAGGATCAGCGATCGGCTAGTCGAGAGTGGCCACATGTGGTGATGACACACAAGAGAGAGAACGGTGAGTACCTTGAGATTTGTGGGCGTGGCGGCATAGGCCTTGTTTAGGGACTGGATCAGGAGCTTGGCATCCCCAGCGGCCTTCGGCATCGTCGCAAACCTTGCGCCCTCAGACCTCTTTGAGCCAACTAGTAAGGGAAAAAAAATCAAAACGTAGCAGCTGACATGATGCGTACATCTGAAATTGAAAGTGGACTGAGACAATAGAATAATTGTGTATGCTGAAACTGATCCGGGAGGAAGACGGTGGACGGCCAGGAGAGGAGGATAGCACCGACGAGCAGACGACGGCGAGGGGAACTGGAGAAGGAGCCGTACCTCAAGCAGGGAAGGTAGTCGAGAGGGGCAGGGTGGATTCGGGGCCTCCACCGCAACCAGCGCCGCCACTCAACTCGACGGAGGAAGGGATCGAGGGATCGCTCTTGCTCGAGCCGTCGCCGAGTAACGCGATCTGTTCACGGCCGGGGGTACTCGTTTGCGCGAATGGGCCGTGACTTGAGAGCTCATTTGTTTCGCAAATGTGAAATGCCCGAGGCGAAAAAAAAGAAGGTAAACAGTGTTCCATTGTTGCAACGGGTAAAAAAAAACTGGAAGTCACTGTTTGTTTCATGGTTGGACAACAAAAGAACACAGTCTCAGTTAGTTTCATTTTCTTTAAGCAAGTAAAAGCCAGTTGCTTAATAAATACAGTATGTTTCATGATCAACAAATCAGTCCAAGAAACTGCAATCCTACTGAACTGATACAACAGCATGAAGCCTACGGATTTTGAGGATAACTTTATACTAAGTACATCACTTTGACAAGACCACGCTATCACTGTTCAGTGACACATTCATCATCCCTGGACTTCTCTTCAGTCGTGCTGACCCCTTTCTTCAGTTCCTGGAGCAGGCTTGTCAACCACCAAACCATTCCCGTCTTCATGGCGAATGACCCCGTTTACGGCCTCGTGGCCTAGTAGAGAAGCATGCTTGCTTGTGATCGTCCTCCCACCCCTAATTTTCGGGCCCCAGTAACGCTCAGGATTGGGAAGAAACCGATTGATCTTCTTTGCTTGAGCATTGCTGACAGCAGCTACTGCTCTGGAGAAGTTTGCCTGCATAACCACAGGGTAGTACAACAACCATAAATGCCAACTTTTTTCAACCAGGCACAGAATGCATAATAGAAGCAAGAATATATGGACACGAAAAAGCCATACTTCCAGTTTAGGAGATTTTGAAAGGATCATTGTTCCAGCAGAGTCTCGTGGCTGTTCCTTGATAGGATGTATCCTCACCTGTGTAGAAGAAGTGCAGTATTAGATCGAAAGAAGACTATCCACTCCATCCAGGAAGACACCAAAAAGGAATCTAGACCTGCAGTCATCAGACTGCCATAAGGAAAAGAGTTTAACGAGATATACCCAGCAGCGTATGATGTCCCAGATAACATCCCAAGGGGCATCAGATTTTAGTCCTAGCGGGTTCACATGGGTACCAGAGATACGATATCCAGCATTGAGAACTGCAGAGCGGAAAACAGCTGCAGATAGGGGAGTGCACTTGACAGTTCCAGTAATGTTATGTTGACTGAAAAAAAGTTGTACATCGTGTAACTCCTGCATCACACGAATAACATAGATTGGAAGTATGTAAGGGTGGGAAGAAGCGCATAAGCATCTTCCATGGTATGTATTATGCAGAATCCCGACATTACATGAATGAATGGACCAGTGGAACAATCATGCTGGCAATGATGACTAAGGAAGATAATTTCAATTGATTAAGTCGATACTTCTAAAAGTGCATTCGTAATTTTGTTAACAAAGCATATGGTGGGGGAGCTTAAAAGAGCCACAGATGAATAATCAACATTTTTCATAGAATTCAAGATATAATTCATCTTAAAGAAAGTTAAAATAATAACCCATTTAGAATCTTAACAGACAATTTCTCCACATGCTCCAGATAACAGCTTCAGCAACAACAAGAAAGTAATAGCAATACCTCAGATACAGTAGTCAGAACTGAAGTTATCTTATTGTACGCAGGATACCTATCCTTCATTGCTTTGACATCTGCCAATGTAGAAAGAACCCAGTCTTGATCATGTATTGGAGCAGACCATATTGGGCCACCCACATTAAATTTCTTCCCACAATCGCTACACACTTGAGGAACAACAGGACCAATACCAGGTGCATACTTCACACTCTTACCCTTCACGCCCCCCAGAAAAGTGAAATAGAGAAAGGCTCTCAATCAATGGTCAACCTATCTATAGTTATCGAAAGGTAATTTTGAGATTATATAAATGGTACGCCAAAAGTGTACCTTGGTAACAGTTCTTCCAAGACATTGAAGATGGAAAGAATCACACCCGACACACTGATATACATAAGAAAGCTTAAGAGGAGCATTCTTTATTTCACTTGCCGAACTGCACACGAAGGTAGAAATTAGAGACACCACAAGTAGATCAATGCATGTAATCTTATTGAAAAGGAATGAGAATGACAGTATAGAAGAAGGAACTCACGTAAATACTCGAACGAAAACACGGACATAGAAATCCATAGACACGGAGAGAACTGGGACGATAAAACGCTTATACCTATTTGTATGGCTCTGTGTCAACAAGGGAATATAATAGGAGATAAGGTATCTGAAAACTCAGAAAACAACAGCCGCAAAGTTCCACATCATATGCTACAAACTAATGAGTGCTTTACTAGGATCTGTTAACATAATAGGTTATCACATTATATCCAATTAGCGTCGAAGTGAAGATATCATCTAAAAATAACATAATATTATTTTTTACTGAGTAATGAAACCATTAAATGAGCTCAACTTGGACAAATGCCATATCACAATAGTAACCAACTAACCGAAAACTGGCAGTGGCTCCCGAGCTCACTGCAGCTCATTTTTTCAAAAAAAGGGTATTTTTAGGACTCCAAAAAATATGAAAAAAATCACACACAAACATTTGTACATTCCGAAGGTACGCAAGAATTTTCAGACAAAAATACGTTTTATTTTGTGAAATACCAAAAAAACAAATCTTTGACAGAAATACGTGCTTTTTGTTATTCTTCGCCTTGTACCTCTTAGGAGGATTGTAAACTCGAACTCTGCCTTTGCAATGAAATGAAACGCGATAGTCTATTGCATTTTCTCGAAAAAAATATGTGTTTTTTATACTATATACAGCTGGGAATTTGTGTTTTTTTGTAGCCCAAAACAAAACGAGTTTTTTACCGAAACTTTCCTCGGTCATTCAGCCCGCAAATATGTATTCCTGAAATAAAATTTGGATCTTTTTGAAACAAAAAAGTACGAATTTCAATTTTTTCAAATACCGAGCTCACTGGAGCTCGGGAGCCACAAATCCTCCCTCCCAACCAACCATTGTTATATACCTCAATGCATGCAAGGAGGATTCTCAGAGCCATTTCATGGCAATACTTGCCTTTAACTGGGTAGGAACCATATCTGCAAGACATAACTGATGATCAGAAAATTGATAGTTGGCCCAAATTTCATCTTGGAACTAGTAACATGGTTCTTATTGTTATGATCGCTACATTATAGAGTAGACGAGACTAGGCTCTAGTGAGAAACTAAACTGTAAAAAGGATAAATTTCTTTGATTGACTGCTTAATCGTGGAGGGAGTGGCTCCTCTTCGCATATACAGATGAAATCAGCAATCATGTGCCAGAATCTTATTTTAATTTCTTGTACTTTGTTTACCCTTTTCTCCCTTCGCTTGTTGGTTGTTGCATTTCTTTGGGTTTCATCTAGCCTACCCCAACTTGCTTGTTGTTCTTATTAGATATTATTCTTAACTAATAAGAGTATTAATTAATTGGATATTATATACTTTGATAGACTGGGGCTGGCTGCCACTCATCCTAGCCCCTAACACCACTGACCCCTTTGGAAGCAACTCCAGGTTGACATGAAATCAGATTCCAGCCCAGTATCATACTGGAACTCAGACTTGTCACTTCTTGTGCTTGCACCTGAAGAAACGTTATGAAGCTGAAATGGTGGATTTATTTGCTCCATGTTAATGGTGCTGCACCACTTCTCTCCGTTTGGGTCAAACACCACCTATGCATAGCTCAGCCAGGAAAGTACTTGCAGCCCAACCCTGAGGGCTCTCACTTGAAGCCAACGTAATATCCTAACTTGGGCTCCTGTTCTGGGCTTGGTAACAGGTGCCCCCTGGCGGCAGATAATGGGCCAGGGTTTGTAGAGACAAGCCCCAGCATTGCCACCCCTGTTCCGAGTGCCGACGCTACAGCACGCAGCTACTGCACTGTAAGTTGCATCATCAATGTGTTAGTTAGCGCCACTGTTTCCTCTACAAGATGCATCATCGCTGTGGAGATGGTCTCTGCCACATCCCAAAGCATTGCTGCCTCCTTCGTGGAAGTCACACCTGCAACCACCAGTTGGAGAGCGGCCACTATCACCAAGCCCCTCCACCAGTGGGTCAAGTGCTGATGACAGAATCATTGTTGCCAGCTTGTGCACCGCATGTGCTACTATCTGTTGCAGCCCTGTCTTCTTCTCCTCTTCTGTCAGACTCTGGAGACCCCGTCGAAGGAAGCAGCAACGCTACCGTTTCTGAAGCCTTAGGTGCTACCGCAAGAGGGTTCCCTACCACCACCAAAGGTGCCTGCTGCACTACGGTGGGCAGTGCGTCAGCAACTCATTATCATTGACATCGTCAAAGTTGTCCACCTCGTAGGAAGAACAACCATGCACAGCGGTGGGCACACACATACTGCTCATCGCAGTTAGCACAAAGATCTTGTTTCCATCACTCAGACATGGTGTCGTTGCCTCTTTTTCCACAATGGCGGAAGTCATGGTGGCATGGGAACTTAAAAACTGCCACAGTGCCACTAGTCATTGAAGGCAGAACATCAGTTGGCTCGAACACCAGATCTTACGAACTTATGATCGCTAGATCATAAGAGTATACGAGACTAGGCTAGGGAGAAACTAAATTGTGAAAAGGATAAATATTTCTTCTATTGATTGTTTGACCAGAGAGTGACACTCCTCTCTTTATGTAGAGATGGTTAACCCCTAAACGATAGGATTTAATGTTAACTAACTGACACTTTCTTGACAGTATAAGATATTATTGTTAACTAATAAGATACTATTAATAAATGGGACATTATCTCTTATTTGATAGGATAGTGCTGGGTTGCCCTGTCATCGTAATACCTAACACTTACTTGGAGTAGCAAACTTCACCGTTGGCCCCACATAGGACAGCCATGTCTGTGGCTGTGCACATCAGCAGTCCTCCATCAGCAACAGCTTGTACAGCAGAGTCAAGAAATATTGCAGGTGACCCATAGGGGTCGAGATCTACCTAGAAAAAGTGCAGATGAAACATAAGCTAATGAGTATGTAACAAAACAAGAAAGCCACTAAGTCAGATAACTGTTAGCAAATGTGCTAGTGCCAAGCATGGACTGATGCAATTATCATAAGCTTACTAAGGAGAGGTCCAAAAGGTAGAATGCCAGATATACTCTATAATCTGAGGCATATAAATAACCTTCTCAACAAACACCCTGCTTTTCATCCATTGGAACCACCCAATATACAAAAAAAGGAGGGGAGGAGGATGACGTAATGCAGCCCAATTTTGCCATATGTTCTTCTGTAGTTTATTTCAATCATTCCAGTTTAGTGGGAATTAAACCAATGAAGCAGGAAAACCCCAAAGCTCACCCAAAATGCAAAGTGATTAAAGGTAATTGCTGACAAATGATTCTGAATATATCCTGAAGAAAATACCCATACAAGGAGGGACACTAATTACAAACAAGCATCAAATTCTCATGGGTAAGTTCTTGGATTACATCAGATAGTCTGATCTCAGGAGGTCCCAATGGTGATGAAGAGCCATATGTGACAAACAGAAATGAATTGTAAAAAGCATTACCACGTCAAACTCTTTTGGATGAGTAAGCATGTAAACTCGAGCATCAGCCAAGTGTGCTTCCACTTTATCAGAAGCTGCACTACCATTGAACTTAATGTTTCTCTTGCAAGCTTCAACAGAGGCTGAAAAAAGAAGAAAAAACATATAATGTAATGTCTCATAATCTAGATCTCAAGTAGAAATCTATAAAGCAACTTAACAAGCATGTCAGTGACCTTCATCATTGTCCAGTGCAATAACCTTTCCAAGTCCATCAATTTCACGAGCATAGCGCAGAGATCTTAAGCCAGAAGCAGCCAATGCCTGCAATTCTTATTCAATCGATTATACGTAATCAAATGTCACTCATATTATAATCCAGCAAATAAGATCTTTACATAGTACAGCCTCACCTCCAGAACAACTGGTGCGTTGAGTTCTCTTATTCTTTTCCAGGAAGGTGTATGTGTTGCTTCTGTTGACAACCCTTCTTCCTTGTCCACAGTCCGATGCAGCTCCTTCCCATGATCATCATTGATTTCACCATCTAGGATACTGGAAGCAGGTTGTTCACTTGAAGTGCCATCTCCATCTGATCTAGGCAGAATATCCTGACTCACATGTTGACGTGACTTGTTCCTTTTGTTGATCATCTCCTCATGCTCTTCCTTGCGCTTGGCTACAAATGTCCTTAGAACAGCAATGGACATGTCCCGATTATGGACCTAACAGGGACAGTAAACTTGATATTAAAAAAAGCCTCACGATGAATCAACACAGATTGGCCAGTTAATAATCACATGTGCAACTTCCTTGTTCAACAAAATCGATCATTACATGAACAAAACACCGGCCTCTAAAAACCACCTCTGACATAAATTGCAAGCACCAAACTAACTCACAGAGTTTATCAACTCAGCAAAACGCAAACTACGCACCATACACAGCTGAAAGATTCACACAACTATGTGTATACATCTCATCTCTGCTCAGACCGACAACCACGGAAAATACATACTTGTAGGAAATATTTATATGTGTGGCTTGCAACATTATAATTCGTACTACATTATTTGCTCCTGGAATTACTCAATATGGAAATTACCTTTGCATTGGATATTGCTTAACTCAAATGGAATTTATTTGAGGAAGCCGGTACGATATATACATGGAATTACAGTATTGTTTATATGCTGGAATTATGTGTCATACTTCTGTATGAATAGCCCGGGCACATATATATTGGAATAACCAAGTTGTTCATGGGTTGGCTCCATGGATTGATAAAGCTTGCGAATCTGATGTTTTTGTTCGGATTCAGCACACAACTCGCATGTGTGTGTTTTGGGACTTTGCAGATAAATTAGACCCCTTGTATGCTACTAATGATCGTGGTTGGTTTAGATAGCTAGAGTCTTGGTTTAAACAGTCCATCTGGAACTTATCTGCAGTTTTGACAGTTTGATTCAAACTGGAATTAGCACGGTATATATAGTCCCTAACCCTTGGCCTCAACGATAAATGCGAGCGGCACCACGGAAGAGGATCGAGGAACAAGGGTTAGACTAAATCCGTACTGGAAACTTACAATACTACCAGTTTGCAGTTCCTGCTAACCACGTCGTCAAGATCCTACCCATTGAAGCATATACATACCAAAATCGTTGCACGCTAATATATTGTTTCTAAACTTAATCCCAGTGTTCGATTTAGGTCACTGACCCATAACACATCTCTGCAATGGATTTGAAAACTGGGCTATCTGCAAGCCTCGCTGTTAGGTTCAATAGTAACATGACCCGTTTTCCTCCAAAACAAAAAAAATATCGAGGAAATGGGGGATGGAGAAAGCAGGGCATGCACCTGGACAGGGTTGAAGAAGACGGCGTTGGTCTTAAGCATGAGAATCTCGGCCTCTCCTTCCCTCTTCACCTCGTATGCCTCGAGCTTCTCCTCCACCTCCGGCATCTCGTCAATCCCAACAAGACCCCTACAAAATCCAATCCCCTACCACACAAGCGGCTGGCTCGATTGCGAAATGACGAATGAAATTGAATCGAAAGAAACTGAGCCTGAAAGAACAAGGAATCAAGGGCCTCGCGGTTGGAGCAGTCCCTCCGCGAACCGATTCGTCGTGCTCGCCGTCAACCCCTCCCGGCGGCGAAGAAGCTTAAACCCTAGCGCCTCCACGAACCACTCCTGCTTCGAGTTAGGTCTACCCATTCCGAGACGGACCAGCCGTCCGATGGGCACTGTATGGTTCAGATCCATTCCCAATACCTCAACTAATCCCTTTCGTAGTTGTCACGTCTACCACTGACGTGTGGGTCCGTCACCATTAACAGTTTGACCCCACATGTCATCTGTTCATGAAACTTTTTGCGAGAGAAATAATGTGAAGCAAAAAGCGTCCCTTCTCTGGCGCGAAATTTTTCATTTCCCCCAAAATCCCCCAAAAATCCCCAACCCTTCCGCCTCCTTCCCGAAGAAGCTTCGAGGTCGTACCAGCGATCGGCTATGGTGTTCCTGCAGCGCAGCAACCCCCGGAAGCGCCCGCCGCCGGCGCCCACACCACCCGATCCGCCGCCGTCAGCGTCCGCGCCCAACCCGACCGGCCTCTCCGCCGTCGACGCGGCAGCGGCGCTCCTCGCCGAGGCTGGCTGCACGCTCCTCGTCCCGCCGCACCTCCCCCCTTCCCTCCCGTCGCCTCCCGCCTTCGTGGCCCGCCTCACCCGCGCTCTCGCCGCGGGCCCCGCCGCCGCGCGCCTCCTCGCAGGGCTCGCCGCCTTCGCCGACTCCCCCACTCGGCTCCGCCAGCTACTCCTGCCCTCATCCCCGGGCTCGCAGAGCAGCCTCGCGCGGGCGCTCCTCTCTGTCCCCGCACTCCAGCCCGGCCTCATGGGGCTCCTCCTCGACAAGCTGCCCGAGCACTTTGATGACGACGCGCTCGATGGGGTGCCGCTGCAGGAAGACGTAGGGAGGCTTATCATCAAACAGTTCCGCTGGCTTGATCTCCTTGTCGATGCCGATACTTTCGTTACGAAGCTCGTGGATGTGCTCTCGGTAGCGCCTCCCCGGCTCAAGAAGGAGATCATCGGGTCGATCCCGGAGATTGTGGGCGACCAGAGCCATGCTGCTGTGGTCTCCGCGCTGGAGACGTTGCTGCAGGAGGACTCCCAGGTTGTGGTTGCTGTGCTCGACACTTTATCAGACCTTAACCTCAATACGCAGTTGCAGGAGCAGGTGATTGTCGCAACGATTTCCTTCAATCTTATTTTGTGTACGACGATGTGGATTGTTGGCTGACTTATTTTTCTTGTGCTGTGGGAATATTTGTAGGCGGTGACAGTTGCAATATCGTGCATCCGGACGATTCACGCGGACCAGATGCCACACTTGCTCAGGTTCTTGTTGCTGGCTGCCACACCAGTCAATGCTGGGAGGATTATATCGCAAATCCGCGAGCAACTGAAGTTTGTTGGTGTGGTGGATCCACGGGCTGCTCGGAGCAAGAAGCTGAAAGGGAAGGCATTGGCAACTAGCACTGATGGGGCAATCCTTCATGCCTTGAGATCGGGCCTCCGGTTTAAGAATGTAGGTTATGTTAATCTGCACTTTATTTTGAAATACAGCACTGCCCATTGGAGTTTCAACTGGGGCTTTGCTTTGTTATTGATGCAGATGCTTTGTGAGGCCTTCTTGAAGGAGTTGAAATCAGTTGACCACCCAAGGGATCACAAAGTGATTGATGTTTGGCTCATCATGCTCATCTATGCCAACGGTGGTGCTCTGCAGAAAAGTGCTGAAAAAATACTAAAGTCCAAGATCTTACAAGGATACATCCGAGAGACACTGTTTAACCAATGCATTCGTGGAAATACTGAATTAGTAAAGGTCAGTTCTTCAGTAGCCCTTAATGACCATAGAATGACCATTTATGGTTGACTCTCCGTGCTGACTGACATGATTAAACTTGAATTAGGACCATTTCATGTCATATCTCTCAGTGAGTGATTACCTGTTGGCTTGCAAGGAAGAGAAGGCTAGAGAATTTGCTACCTATCTATTCACAGCTTTGTTTGAAGAATTCAATGATACTTTTTCCAGGCAAGAGGTACCCTTTTGTTGCCAACACTATTTTTCTTTTATATAGGCAGAGTGAGTTGACAATGCGCTGTTGGTTTTGGAAATAGTTAGTTCGTTTTTCCCTATTATTCAGGGTTTCAGGCAGGTTGTTGGTCGGATATTGTTGTATATCACATATATATACAATTTGTTTGGTGAAATAACACTTGATCAACTGCTGTACTGAATGCCTATGAGGTTCATCATATGAAGATAAATCAATAGGCAGGATGTGAATCCTCTTGTAAAGTTAAAGTGTGGTCGCAAGATGGGCATAGGCACTGATCCTCACTCTAGCTTGCTCTGTGATTCGTGGTGTCTACTACTGGAGCCATGCATGTGCACTGGATAAATTCTAGTACTGAATAGTGATTGAAGAGGGTTAGATGCGAAGACAGAAGAGAACTGATAGTAATTGGGAACTTATTAGTCTCGTTTGAAGCTCTGGTCATGACTTGGTCTCTGTTGATAAGAGCATAACAGCACACAAGATAATTGTGTTATTGTTTTTGTCCAGCTAGCTTAATCATAATCCTAATTTTCTTTACTGTAACTACGGCGGGCCTAGCCAGCCTGAACTTTATAAGTCAAAGAGACTGAAGTACATAGTCGAATTACAAGAGAGAAAGAGAAAAAGAAATAGTACAAGCTGCACACCAACCTAAAACTAAGCACACAACAAAGGGAACAGAGCTAAAACTTAGCACACAACAAAGGGAACAGACCCAGAAGAGCAGGAAAGGTGTGTAGATGGATCAGTCGAAAGGATCCTGTAGTCGAGGTGATGAAGAGAAACGGAACCCGCTTGTCGAGTGATCACTCAACACATTGCAGAACTAGGAGAGTCACAGCCGCCGTCGAAGGGCATCCCTCTGCCGAGGTTACATCGCGACTCCGAAAGCCGCCGACACCAAAGGGCAGAGTTCCACCAAGTAGACTACCGCGACTTGCAGCCGCTCGAAGGGCAACCCACTGCCCAGGTCCCACCGCGACTCCGATAGCCGCCAAAGCCATCGAAGGGCAGAGTGTCACTGAGAAGACTACCGCTCCTCCTCTTGGCCTTGAACAAAAAAGCTAGGAGACTCACAGTCCTCGTCGAAGGGCATCCCACTGCCGAGGTCACATCACGACTCCGATAGCCGCCAACGCCACCGAAGGGCATAGTTCCGCCGAGAAGACCACTGTGCCTCCTCTTGGACTTGAAAATCATCACCAGCTGAGCAATCCTATGCACTGTGTGAGGCAACGAGAACTCCAAATGTCATCGAACAATGATCACCGAGACCTCACCGCTGGCACGAACAACCTACCGACCCATCTGGCTGAAGGCAACTCCTAAAGACGAGGCCCTCAAGAGGGGAGCTGTGCATCAGCACCACCGTCGTCTGATCACCGAGGATCTGGGGTTTCCCCTACCATGGACAGAGGAGGAAGAGCACCACCCCGCTGCCGCCTTCACAAAGGTAAACAACACCCACGGGTGTTGCCAGCAGCAGTTCTGGCCGTCGACCGGAAGAGGTTTTCACCTGGCTTGCATCACCTACCTCAAGCCCAAGCATGGCCAGACCACCACCATCCATCCCCGACAAGGCAGCCGGGAACCGCCGGACCTTGGCGCACCTGCCAAGTACAGGCTCCTTGCCACCACACAAGCGCCCCAGCCGCCCACCACACGGCCAGCTCCAACACGCCCACCTCACGGCAGGAGCATCAAGCGCGCAGAGGCCGCGGCCCTCGAGGCCCAGATTGGGCCCAGAGTAATCCTTAATTTTGGAAGAGTTAGTTAGAAAATCTGATTCTGATACTGCTCTGTTTTGTATCACTTTGGTTTTCTTCAACCAGCTGGCTCGCAATTGCGAACTAATCAAGTCAGAGGGAATATGTGCAATCACCGTGGACACCAAAATAGCACTGTTGTGCCAATCAAACATCCGGATGATGAGGTTATGTGTTGTCACTTGCCAGATTTGCTGCGGTAGTAGCATTTGAGGTGGTGGATGGGACAGCTATTAGTTTCTATCTGAACTTATCTACATTTGTGTACAAACTATAAAGCTTAGGCAGACTTTCGTCTGTCTGTTAGGAGATACATCCAGTTTCTTGGTGCATAGATCAGTTTTGCTTATGTTATCCAGTTTATGTCCTTTCTGTGTTTTGTCTGTTCTTCATTTGCTAATGTCATTACAATTTTGTGCAGCTTATAGGCTCATTGATAACTCATATAGGTTCTGGGGTCAGCTATGAAGTTTCTTCTGCTTTGGATATTATGATTTCTCTGACATCTAACCACTCTGAGGAACTGATCCCTATAGCTTCACATATAACTGGTACTCTTATTATTCACGTCTTATTTATTAGTGCTTGTCATTGCCGAATAATCTGAATTCATTGACTTCTACGACATAGGTATTTTGGATTACCTGGAGAGTTTTCATGAAGATAATCTTCGAAAGGTTTGTGAAGTATTGTTCATTTATTTCTCATAATTTTTCTGATCATAAACAGCAGTTCATGAAAAAAATAGGTTTATGAGATCTTCTGTCATTTGGCACTGGCTGCTGGCTTTAATACTGGTTCAGGTGGCTCTTCTGTTGCTAATGAACTTCTTATGGTAGTGAGAAAGCAGGTACAATCACATTCAGGATTAGTGTATCACTTCCTTTAATCTTCCGTCCAAGGCTGTTTACAGTTTAGGGGTTTTTCTTATTGTTTTCTGTCTGCTTGCACCTTGTAGGTTAGCAATCCAGATATGAAGTATAAGAGAATGGGAATAATTGGTGCTTTAAGGATAGTTTCAGCTATTGCAGATGCTAATCCTGCTGTGAACCGCTCGTCATCTGAGGTTTGTTTGAGCATGAAAAAATTCAGGATAAATGTACCTTTCGTGTTAAAACAATCATGACAAACGGATTCTATTGCTTTCTGACCTCATGGGCATATCAAATATACCTTTATATGTGAACGCTAGCATTTACAGGAGCATCAGCAAAAACATCAATTTATCATTAAAATTAGTCAAGTAGCCTTGTGTTGGTATATTTTAAAGTGATACACATGCATTATATATCATGAAACATTGTACTCCCTCCGTCTCGAAATAGATGTCGGAGATTTGTCTAGATTCGCATGTATCTAGACGTGTTTTAGTGTATAGGTACATGTGAATCTAAACAAATTTCTGACATCTATTTCGAGACGGTGGGAGTACCATACAATAACAATTTCATACTAATAATTAAGAAAACACTTTGTTAGCTGGATGTTAAAAATAACATGAACAATGTACAAAATGGTACTACCATATATTTTATATAGGTGAAGCAGGCATAAAAAATAAAGAACACCTGCCTGACTAAATTGTATTCCCAACCTGGTACAGTGTTCCTTTTATTTACTCAAACTGTGTCTTATATCTAAAATATTCTGGATCATGGCAGCTACCTTTTCTGCATTCATAAAATACTAGTGTTCCTTTGTTATTTGTAAAGTTATTTTGTTTGGCAGCAACCAAATTGTGAGGAGGCCCTGGGACTGCTAAAAATGGCTGTTAACTCCTGCAAATTTGTGACATTGTCCTTAGTTCTTCTCTATGATGAATTAGCTGCTTTATTTGAGAGCAGTGTTCTTCATTCTGCAATTACCGAGTGGTATGTATAAAATGGTTGCTGCATGTGAAAAGATGGATGGTCCATGTTTCTTCTTGCTCCTCTTTCCCTGATTTGATGTAAGATAGCTCATTTCGCTAACTGGTCTTTTCAGGGTTGGGGAACACGTTGCGGAATTTGACACCCTTTTTCTTGCTGATCTTGATGATGGCCAGTTGTCAGAAAAATATCTCTGTGGGAGCATTGAAGGTTAGCGAAATGCTTTGACAGTTATTACCATGCCATGGATTTGTACCTATCTATTTGACACAGGATGAAAGTGCAATTGTAATTGATATCACATTGGTTTCAGGGGAACTGTGGATGAATTTGGATGGGAATATCTCCCCAATATGTGTAAATATTTTGCCTCTAGTGTCGACCTCTCCCCAAAAGTACAATTCGAGCTCATTATTTGGTTTGTTAATAATTAGTCTGAATATGTCATTATAGCGGTCTACTTTACTACTGTTGTGCATGCTCATACCAGGTCCCAAGCCTGCTTGCAGATCCTTCCTTCTCAATTTTTACTTCTAACTACTGTAAGTGCTATAGCCTTGTATTTGAGCATGTCTTCTTAATGGTCAGACTAACTTCTTGTTTGTATCAAAGACTGAACGTAAAGGAAGTGAAGGCTCACTTGGTGGGATAAATGCACTCCTTGGCTGTCCTTTGCATCTTCCCTCTGCCAAGGTTATACAAACTGCTCTCTAGAAACTTGAAGCGACATCCCTACCTTGTTAATTATACAAGAACACAATGCCTTTTAAATATTAGTTTTGTTGCATTAGATGTCTTAAATACATTAGTGCCTCTGCCGCACCAAAACACACACAGCATGATGCCACAAAGAAGTTACAAGTTTCTCTAAAACTGACCTACATGTAATCAACAATACCACAATAGTTTCTCATAGTAAATCTTCTAGGTTTATATAATCAGTCTCTAGTCTCTGCCATTCACATTTAAAAGGGCTAACCTGCGGATGTTATGTGTTTAAAACCATTTTGAAGTTTTTGCCACTTACAAGTTACAAATATATTAGTGCAAATCTGCCACTACTTCTGTAATATGGAAAACTTGCAAATTTTTTATACTGTTAGAGAAGATGTGCTTGAGTCACTGAATAAAAGAATAAATCCTGGTTTGGACAACCAACAGATCCTGGATGAATCTAGATGGGGAAGCTTGTCAGCGCTGGAGAAAAAAACAGTGTGTCACTCACTGTACTTTGCAATCAACTGGATTAGGGAGTTGGTATGCTTTGAATTTTCTGATCTTATTGACTAAGTTTCAAATTATCCAATATCTATATCTAAAATTGGTAGCATGATTGGCAGCTTAACGCTTTCAGCACACAAGTTGCAGTCAGAATTGATAACGTGTCCCAAAGAGTAAAGGATGAGACAGCAGCTAAACTTCTGAAGCGTGTGAGAAACCTAATGTGAGTGTATTGCTTGAACATCGATGAGAGTACTGTATCAACACCTGGATAAATATTGCATGTTACTTGCACTGTGCCCATCTTCAAGGAACCACACCAAATAACTATTCATGGATGATTGGATAAGATTTTGTAGTGTTCCTTGTAAAGTTTCTGACTCAAGCATGTCAGGAGTGTTTTTTTCCTCTGTGTTACTCGGTCAATAATAAATATTGCTAAGTCTGAGAACTTACATTCTATTACAGTTTGCTGTTTCCGAATCCTGTCATTAGCTGTTTGTATTAGATGTTAGAGGGCTTAATAAAAAGGAGAAAGATGTATGGCTTAAGATATGAACTAGGATTTTCATGCCTAATGCACCCTTCAGAATATTATGACATAATTGCCAAATGTAGATGACATTTTTTGTAAAACGAATGCAGATTGCTTGAGAGCTTGTTAAACGCCATTCTTAAAATTTATCCTCTATCTCTACCTGAGCTGCGATATCTTGGGGATTATGCTGGGTCAACTAGCACCAGTAAGTTTAACCACGGGAATAAAATGGAGGAAGAAAGCATGGAGGGCCCATCTTCGAACAAAAGAAAAAAAGGCCGCAAGGACAAAACAGCTTCAGATAAATTGAATTCTGATGAGAAGCTCAAGCAAACTACGATACTGGATGCTTTCAAAAGAGCTGGCATAACGACCACTCAAGAAACAAACAAACCTTCTTCACAACCATTTCGAAGTGGAATGATGTCAAAAGATGTTGAAAATGAGGCTTATAATTCTGGTGAGCTTGGGCATGTAGATTTGATGGCAGCACCTGTTCACCTGGATATGCAAAGATTCAAATTCAGAACTCTCAGTGTAACTTGTTTATCCTTATTAAACTATTCAGAGGTATGTGTTTATTCAATTTGACTTAATTTTTTTCAAACATTTATTTTCAAAATCTCACCATTTATTAAACAGGCTCAAGATTCAACTTATTCATATCTTGAATCCGAGGTACTTGATTTCAACTACATATAGCTATTATAGTATGGTGTCATTATTGAGGTCTTGCTGTTTTTGTTATTCAGCTGCCATTATATCTCTATCTCCTCCGTGATCTTCACAACAAATTGGATCATCTAAATCTGGCAAGCAAGCCGTTCTTTAGTACTTCTCAAGCAAAATCAACTAGCGCTCATTGCCAAAAAAGCACAGGAGAACTTCTCAGCAAAATCCAGCCACTTTTCTCGAGTCTGAGGAAGCATCTAGATGGAGCAGTTTCAATGATTAAAGACAGTAAGCTTCAAGCACCCTCTTATGCTTGTAGTTCTATTTGTAGTAAATGGGATGAGATATATATTTATAATACCACATTGATGGTACCCCTCCTTTCCTTTGATTTGATCAATAACATAATGGGGCACTATTACTACTTTGTAGGATCAGATGGCTGCCCAGACAATTGGAGTTCATATTCGGATTCAGCAGGAAACCCACACATACCATATGTGATGGTCTCCAAGTCTTCAATAGCCACTTCAGTATTTAAGGAGGTTCTTGGCTGCTACAGGAAGGTTGTAACATGAATATTGTTTTCTTACTTCGGGTAGTAAAGAATCATATTGTAGCGTTAACATAACATGATACCTTTTGCAGCTACTTGGAATTTCAGATCTATTTAATCAAGAAAATATGCCAGTTCTGAAGGAGTTACTACAAACTTTCCAGCCAGCTGAAAATTTTGATGACGAACTTTCTGAGTTCCATCCACCTCTGGTCCCTAGTAATGTTGATTATATGTACTGTGGGGCATATAGAATGTTTGAGGCTATTATGGATCCAGGTACTCAACGTTTGCAACTGTGCCGAGACTGATAGATAATGTGACCTCTTGTCCTAATTCCAATACTGTGTCTTAATGCAGTGCGTTTGTTTTCACACATTCTGGCCTCTGACGTGCTAATTACCATGCAATCAATTCTCAGTTCCATTATCATGCTGTTGGAAAAATCTGTGGAATCAAATGGGAAGAATATGCACGTAGGATGTTCCAAAGAGATTGTTCCCTTTCTACAGAAGCATCTTGCGCTATCAGCTCATAAGCTGCTAACTTCTGATTTTCCTAGTGAAGATGCTGAAAATGGATGGCAGAGTAAAGTAAGCTATAATAACATTTTATGACATATGTGCTGGCGCCTATAAGCATACACTTGTTTACTAATTTCTAAGAGGCTAATATTCCCTATGTTTATTGTTTGTCAGGGTGACCTTATATCAAGGATATTACAAATATACCTTAGGAATAGTGAGTCAACTTCACTTCTGCTTCATGAGCTGGCTTTGTTGTTGCCTCAGGTGGTCGACTTCTTGGGTCATGCAATCAGAGTCCATATCAATTGAATTGTTGTTATTTTCACCTTAAAAAGCTCACTGTAAGCATTTTATTTCATAATTGAAGGTAACTTCTCTCAACACTAAAAGTACTACCCAAGAAATGTCGCACAGTTTTCCAACATTGTGTCCTTCAACTTTCCACTCATGGTACCGTGTGCTGGTAAGTATCTGGTACCCAGAGAATTTATGAACTACCAAATGCTTTCTTGTTTTCTCTTGTAATTTTTTATTTACTAGTGCAGCATGAGGAGAACATTGGAAATTTTAACAAGATGGTGAGTTGTTTAATTAAGCATGGTACACTTAGTTGCTACTACTGTCAAAACTCTGATAAATGTTCGTCTCTAGAATAGTATCCCTTGATTGCTGAGCAATTCCTCCCCTCTTCTCCAGATCAAGCAAGCCTTGAAGGCTAGATCACAATCAGGAGTACCTATGGAAAATGTTCTGGATGAAATTGTCAAATCAGTAAATGTGTTTGTTTGTCTAATACGTATGTGCAAGACTCGTGAAAAGGTATGGAAATGGTGTACTGTTGATGTATGAGACTGCTGGTTGAAAATGATGCATCTTACATTGAATCACGAAATATAGGTTGCAATGCATGCAATGGCAGTTAAATATGGGGGGCGATTCATGGATGCATTTCTTAAAGGTGAGGAGTTGTTCTTAGCTGTTCATGTATTTGCCAACATGTCAACACTAGTTGGTGTATTCTTGCTGCCTTTTATTGAAAACATGTTTAATTTAGTGTTCCTTTTTCTGTGTGCTGCAGCCTTCAACTTTCTAGAGACACAGTTTGGGCAACGTGGTGAAGATATAGTTGAAATGGTAAATAGCTGCCATTTTAATATTTACTTATTCTTGCACCACTTAATAGCTGCCTTCTGCCCTGCCGAATGACAGCGGCCGTTTACTGTTACTGATGACTTAAACTGATGCAGATTAAAGAACTTCAGAAAGCAACAAGAATAATCCAAACTATATGTGCAGAGGCAAAGGTACAATTAATAATCTCCTTTTATTGGGTACATTCTTGAATCTTTGTTTTTGACCGGGTACAATCAATAATCTCAGATCCATGATGTTCATAGCATACATTGTGTGCTCCATGCTTAGAACTGTAATTTGATCTCCTATAGGGCTACAAGCGAACAATGATCACGAGCAAGATACCTGCTGCAAAGAGATCCATGGAGCGGTTCGTGTTCCAAGTGAAGGCCCTCCTGCAGCACTGCTCTACTGAGGAGCGCTGCTGTATTGGTAAACTTCGCAATCTGATTTTCAATTTCTTCACAGGTGTTCTAGTTATACAGAGACTATGGTTAGCTAGCTACATATCGACTATATCTCGTTTTGGATCAATGATTTTCTATGCTACAGCAGTGCCAACTCTTTTTTCTACATTTTGTGACAGCTAATCTGAAGCACAAGGACTTGCATGGGCATGTGGTGAGTTCTCAGGTGTACGGCGACGTTGATGACAGCCCAAATGATGCAGAGCAAGAACAGATGGACACTGATCCTGAAACTCCAGCGGACGAAAATGATAACGCCATGGACGAAGATTTGGCTGAAGATGATGATGAGGCAACGCCATTGGAGGACTAACATCATACGGTACACAGACTGTAAATATCTCCAGTCTGCTGGCCCAAAAAAAATCTCTGGACATGTGTGTATATATAGATTACAGTGCCAATTCAGAAATGTAGATCGCAGTATGATGTGTTGCATAGAAATGTGAAGTCTCAATCATGATCATATATAGAGGGCAGCCTATATAGAAGACCATCACCACATATCATTTCTCAACATTGCATAACATAACATAGCAAGCGGTTCTTGTCACTCCATAACCAAAAACACAATAACAGAACACGCCGGGAAACAACATGGCTGGAGCAAGGAAAAACGTAAAGCCTAGCACTGTTGCAAACACATACACATCAGATGGCCTTGGCTGGCGTGGCTGCTGAGGCGGCGGAGAGATCGGCGAGGAGCGGCTCGTTGGCAGGCGGCACGGTGGAGTTGGCTGCTGTGGAGTCGTCGGGGTCGTAGTTGGGGTCGAGGGCGCGGTCCATGGCACGGCGGCCGGTCTCGAGGCAGGGCTTGCAGGCCATCTCGATGGTGATCCAGCCCAGCACCACTGCCGCGATTGCGATCACGGCCGTCACCACCGCTCCCATCGGATCAAAGCCCTGTCTACGCTCCTCTTCGATTCGCTCGTCAAGCGTGGATCTGGAGGTTGATGACGATTGACCAGCCAAGGAATGGTACGGTTACGGCAGTTATTGGTTGGTTAGCCAGCTGGAGCTTCGGGCCGGCATGGCAGTGAGCGACGGCAGTCGGACTGGACTCGAATCTACGTGCTTTGCAAGGTTTGCGAGTATGGGCTTTACCTTGTCTTGACCCGTATTTATATAGCCCACGTACATACATTGGAAGACAATCTAGATTTATTTGAATTTATGGTTTACAACTTTATTGGGCCGCTGACGGAAATCCCCATGATTTTTTTTTCGAACCCCTTGAATATTTCTTAACCTGAACATTTTTAAAAGAGTAAATTCCAGGTTTTACCCCTTATTTTGTCATTTATGACAATAATTACCCCATTTAAGAAAAAGTTTTCGAGATTATCCCATTTAGGAAAACTTGTCCCAGATTTTACCCCACTTAGATAATCTTGTTCCAGATTTTACCCCATTTAAATTCTAAAATCGTTCAATCAAGTACAACCCAGTCGTCGGTTCTATACTTCTATATATACTAGAAGGATTCATAAATTGGATGGCTAAAAATGGTATGATGCCGTGTTGTAAAAACAATTGATTATTCTGTTATGCAAAAGTATAATTTGAAAACTTACAATTGATTTTCAAAGGTGACTAATCCTATATGCTGGTAGGTAAATAAATATGTATATAAGGTTCTCGTCCCTATTTAAAATAAGTGTCGGAGATGTAGTATAAACTTTGTACTAAAATAATACTAAATCAATGACAATTATTATGGATCGGAGGGAGTAGTATAAATGTGATCGAGTATGCAAAGAACATTTACCTTCCCCCTTTTTGAGACACCTGCAACAATACATGAAAATAAACTGTAATATGCACTAACATCTCTTGCCTGCGTACCAACATTTGTCCAAGAACATACTCTTTAATGCACTAACATGTCGATAGTTTAACAATCCGGAAAAAAGATGATTCTATCAATTGGTATGGGTCCCTACAGAAAGATGCAACCATGAGCATATTTATCAGATCAGAAATAGACAATTGGTATGCGTACCTATAGTAAGAATGTGACCGTAAGCAAAGCAAAGGCAAGAAAAAAAATGGTAGAAGATGAATGGGATCGGATGGAACCTGCTCTATGTTTTGATCGTGTCCTTTATGAGAGAATACATTCGCCATTGACGCTTGAAGTGAAGGAAGAGAGGATCGTCCGTATTAGCCTTCTCCAGGATGTAGTCCTCCTTTACCTGTAAATACTAAAAGACACCTGTGCAAATCTAGTCAAGACGGGAGCAACTAACCTTGGGCGTACTCTTTCCGGCCTCATGCATCGGAGACGGCAAACGAAAAGATGGGGTGTGGGAAGAGAACGACGCTGCCTGGCGAGAATACGTGGTGGCTCTGGCTGGCTGCTCGCCTACCTTGCAGCTAATCGATTGATTTAGTGGCCAAAGAAAGAGGAAGAGGCAGAAGTGGCTAGGGAAAGAGCGGGGTGGTCGGTTCAGAGTGAGGCAGCGCATCTTTGTTTTTCTTATGGCAGGTGCATCTCACGTAGACCACACTTTGTACGGTTAGACAACACAAATGGATGCATGGATGAATAGAATCGGATGGCTGTAAATACATGTCGATGTAGATAGCCTGCATGTTAAGATAGACTATCATAAAGAACTCTTAGTGGGGGTCTACTTTATAAGAAGATATAGATAAGACGTATCAATCCGAGACTTATATTTTGTCCCATCGTCACTCGCTCAGTATGACTCTCAGTGCAATCGAATGTGGACATTAATTCGACGATGGTAGAAGATGTAGTGCACACGTTTGCATCGAGCTCCACAAAAAATTACCCGGTCGCCGTGTATGTGAGCTAGCTATATAAGCAGACCATACCATAAAAACGAAACAAAGTTGTTATACGTATCAAAACTTCGTTCCGCTGAATTTTCCCCTTGTGTTTGTGTTCCGTGGAGGTTTTCTGGTCGAGCGGGATATAGGCATACGACATGCTACAAACTGCTAATTCAAGATGAATCAAGCTGCTTCGGCCACCTATATACGCATGACAACTACTCCCAGCTAGCTACACATGCAACTGTACGTGCTTGACGAAGCAATCCAAATGCTAATTATGTATACGTGCGCCAAAGGGGACATGCTCCCAGTAGATCAGGTTTTGCTATCGCGGGTGGTGTCTTCCTCGGCAAGGAGAGACCATATTACCTATGACAATACAAATTAATGAACTCTAGAAGTTTATAGCCAGGTGAACGAAGGAAGAAACGGAAGAACAAAATACACCTCTGATTTGACACTCCACGTGGACTCCGGAAGACCGGATCCCGGCTGAAAAATATTTCCAAATCTTAGAAGGGGTAAAATATGGCAGAAGTATCACTAAATGGGGTCACTCGGAAGAATTTCTGTTAAATGGGGTAATTGTTCGCAAACCTACAACTATAGCTACAACTATAGGGTAAAAAATGGAATTTACTCTTTTTAAAAACCACGCACAACTTTTTAAAGATCCATGAACATTTTTCAAAATATGAAACATAGAAAAGAAGAAGAAAATAGAAAAGGAAAAGAAACAGAAAATAAAAAACAAGACTTACATAAAAACAAGAGATAAAAGAATAGAAAACATAAAGGAAAAAAGAATTAAAAAACTAAAATAACACTTGAATGAGTCATCCGATCGGATTTCCGCACGAATCGCTCCCGAGCACCCCCACTCGAGGAGACCGTTCTTTGGGGTTCATTCGCCCTTTTGTTCTTTATCTAGTATTTTCTTTTTTCTCTTGGGTTTTCTTGTTTTTTCTTTGCACATTGCTCGGTGTAATACATGTATATTATCCCCACATGGGTAGGGTCATAAGTGCTTACAATATTCGCGGAAAGTACACCACTACTACTGCACAGCTGATAGGTAAACACACACTAACACATAAAGTACACCTACACTAGTTTGGAAAGTGCACTTTATGTATATTTTTTTTCACAAAACCTATCAATATGAGATCTAGTGTCATATATTGACAGTTCTAAAAATACTTTGGTTTGAAATTTAAGTTCCATAAAAGAATATATGTACATCAACCAACCATCCTGGGGGAAAGGCTAACCAAAACTCCTACCTCCCTTGCGACTCATGAGTAGAGTATTCGATGCTCCATGTGTCACAAAGGAGAGGAATATGTCAAGCCGGGTAGGCTCATAAGGAGTGAACCGCCCAACAGGCCAGGAGGTCCCAAGTGACTAAATAATACCGTGGCCGACTGATGGCCACCCCCCGGTGGTCTTACACGAAGAACAAGGCATGGGCCGGCTATCTCAGGCACAATCGGTTCAGGGGGAGTCGTAGAGTGATCTGGCATGCAAGACTTGGCGTACAAGACAAGTAGATGTTAGTCGGTATCTGGTAGGACTCCTACTCCTGTATCGACACAGGAGACTTGTAAACCATACGCTGTTCATGTGTATAAGATCGATTAGGATCGTCCATAGAGAGACACTCAACACACACGAAACAATCACAAGCATAGCGATAGAACTCGGCGCCGCCTGAGCGTAGAGCCCCAGCTAACGAAACCTTGTAATCGACTTACAATCAAATATACAAAGCATGAGTGGGTCTTTAAGCCCAGGGAGAGGGGTTGAACTTGGGTAATTCGAGCGTACAAATCTTGTCCCCGATTCCTTCGATCTCTATGCTCTGCGGGAACCGTACCTCTCGCTAAGGTATCTGCCATGCTTTTCCCACGACATGAATGCCATTAACTTTTGGAAAGAGTAGTATTTTATTAAGAGTATCATGTTTTAGGATAATTGTTTTTATCTAGGAATAAGGAATATATGTAGTAGATAAGGGCATGTACAATGGTTGATAAGACAATCTTATCTTATACATGCCATATCATTTGATATGACAACAAAATACGACATACAATGGGTTTTTTAGTCTTATCTCTAGCACTAGATGCTCCTAAATATGTGGTGAGACATATTGTTGATAAGAGATGATCTCTTAGTCAATAGAAGACAGACGTTTTTTTTATTTCTCTCTCATCCAACGCAGCAATCATTTTATGTGGCATTGCTAAGATAAAACCACTGTGCGTCCTTAAGCATGCATGAACATCCATCCTATCCTGTACCATCTATCCATACATAACCGGCCGGGCCTCGAGATCAACTGATAAACTACACATGCACCAGTCAAACTCACGTCGTGCTTCTTAACTTTTCCCAAGACTTATATTGAGATGACTCATTGGAATTAATAAGGTTCCCAATATCTGTATTGACCACCCAAAGTCCACCGTCGGCATAAAGTGCACGCACACACATCTCGCATACAATACAACACAGATGACTCACTGGAAGCTAGGTGCGCACATATCACTCGATGGTCGATCAACTTTTCTTTACTTGTTTAGCCACCGATGAGTCAACTTTCAGTGGAATTTATCATGTGGTCTGTGTGACAAACAGAACTCCCATCACCCATGAAACTAATAATAACTCAAAAACTTTCTTAACCTCGCTCTGACTTGATTTGCCAATGCCAGATTGCCAGGGATATGTATACGTTATCCAGGGGATCAAAACTTTGAGTGGAATCGATCATGTGGTGTGTGGCAATCAGAACTCCTCGCCCAGGAGGCCAGGAACTAATATTTCGAGAAGTGCAAAAGGCCGGCTGTTTCGACAGGTTTGAGCGTATCGGTCTTTTCCCTCCGCTTGTGCGTGCGCTGTGCGGTGATGTCCGCAGTGACGTTTGTCTTGTCCGACATCTGACCTGGGACGAGCTAGCTATGGCCGGTCGACATCGTGCGCGATCGGCCGGCGTCAACGAGTCTATGACCATGCTACCTATACGCAAAAGAAGTTATAGTGCACTGTACGAGGTGCGTGTCGGCATGTTCTTTTTCTTTCTCAGTTGGTTGACGTACGTGCACATCGATTGATCAGTCGATCGATCGGCCTCTAGACTCTAGAGTCTGGAGTAATAACATAATGCCCATTTTTGACACCATATGATGAAGATCGTCGAATGTCGACGATCCCACAACAGCCACTCGTTTAATAATATAATACATGCACGGATGATCAGAACCTTGCGTTCTAGGGAAACCGTGGTTTGCGGACAGGCAGCACCTGGTTTTGCATGGGGCTCCAACGTAATTACGTAAGCGATGACAATTCATTCAGCCGCATTTTGCATGCAACCGGAGTTGCTGCTGCTCGAGTGTGTACACGTATGCATTACTACATGTAATGTTCACAAGGAAAAAAAAAAGTCAAACGCAAGGTTCTGATTTGATTACGTATATCTGACTCGAGTCCTCGATCCGGTCGTCTACATACTGATAGTAGACAACATGATCCTATTAGAGCAAATGCAATAGTGGGTTTATAACCCGCTTACGTGATGTTTTTTGTCTATGGAGGAGAGACGGTGACGGACCCATAGGGTACGCACGGTATGTCCGGACATCCCTGGAGGCCGGCCGGTCAAGCGTGTAATAGTAGGGAAAATCCATTTAGCTGACTCGATCATGCAAAACTGCTCAGCTTGAGCCGTGTGTGCTGCCTGGTAAAAAAAGGTGATCGATTGCAACTGATTGGCCTGTACGATCCGATCTTGCGCGACTACGCGTCTATGGCTAGCGGACGGAGCTTGCCTGCGCCGCGGCTCTGCACCCATCCTTGCGCCCATCATACGTGGCAAGCATCTGACGCATCCCACAATTTCACTGCTCCGAAAGGAAAATCCTAGATACGGGGGCATGCTCCGTAATACACGCAAACCATTAATAACCAAACAAAAAAGAGAGTAATTTTTTGATACATGCGCATGAACTAGCGATGCTGGTCATGCGTGGCATTTCCGGCGGAGGCGTAACAGGCCGATGGAAGCTAGACCGTGTGATGCATGGCCTTGTTCAAGCTGGATGTGGTGTGTTCCCTGCGGAGGCGAAGCTGGGCCAGGTGACGGCGGCCATGGGCGAGGGAGACGAGGTCGGTGACGAGGAGACCGGGCCTCGCCGGAGACGGGCGATCAGCCGATCACACGCGTGGATTACTAAATGGAATGGTGCGGGCGGCTACGGCACGAACAAAGGCGACTTGGACTTGCCGGCCGAGGCACCGTCGGCTTAGAGACTTGAACATGTCCGGCAAGCATGGCGGGTACCACACATCTCATCTGATCTTGACCATGACCTTGTCGGTCTCATCACAAATTAAATATATTGCTTATGAGGTGTAGACCGTAGTACATGCTGACGGGCGTCTCCATCATGTCCGGCTCCACCGCGCTGCTGATCGGTGCTCGTCGTGCTCTCCGTCGCTACTCGCCACCTTCCTCATCTCCAACCGGCGGCAAGGTGCGCGACAACACGGAGCTCGGGCGTGGCCAAGCGTGCACCGCGGGGATCGACGAGTCTGTCCTGGCCGCGTACCTGACGGCGGTGTACTCCTTAGAGGCACCGACAAGGAAGAGAAAACGCAGTGCGCGGTGTGCCTGGCGAATTACGCGGACGGCGACGAGCTCGTCCGGCTCCCGGGGTGCCGGCACGCGTTCTAGTCCGGCCGCCAACACCGAAGAGTCCCTTCTCGGTGGTGTGACGATGGCGCTGTCTGCTGCAATCCAAGGACCTTCGCCAATCTTGATCCTAGGCCTTGTCGCACAAGATGTCGCCGACAGTCATCATCACAGGGCTCATACGGACGGTTACGGTGAGGCATGCATTCCGATAGTATTTTTGATTTGTTTCTAACCGAAAAAGGGGTAAGTGGGGACGGAAAGAAACAAGACCACACGATGCTGAAGGAACAGCCGCGGCGCACGGATGGGCGCATAGCCGCGGCGCAGGCAAGCCCCATCCATGGCTAGCACGCCGCATTGCCGTCGCCACCGCCGCGTCTCACGCCTTGGTCGACGCCAAGCCAGGTCAGGTCGTCTAACAACCGTCTTCAGGAGGAGCTCCAAGCAGTCGAGCACTGATTCGAACGGTTATATCTGTGTAGATGCAGGCAGGCGCGCCCGCGAGGTCTCCCTGCGAAGGCCCGCATGACGCGAGGTTTCCTGGACGCCGGCAGGCCGGCCGGCAGGCCCATTGCCGACATCTTGAGATTAAGTAGTTAAATAAAAGTAAATTACGGACACATATTTAATTATGATTGTCTGCATTATTTATTTTTAGAAACAGATTAATGAACTATATATGATTTCACCACACATGAATATTGTTACACATGTATACATAGTGTCAATTGTCATACTTATATTAGTTTTTGTTTTAACTATTTAGTTATGAAAAAGAGAGGTTGAGACATTGCACCCCTTTTTCAGAAACATGCCACAAAGAAGGCCGTCGTTGCTTCAAATCTTTCTTCGGTTGAAGTTGTGACGGAAGACTAAAATTCTCCTCTTGTTGACCTCTTAGTTAAGCTTGTTGAAACAAAGAGACATAAAGTTATGATATTGTTTACTTGCTTCTCAAAATGGTATTGGTTCTACTAGTGGTGACGACAAGTGTTGAAAGTGTGTTTTCTGCAATGATTTTAGTAAAAACAAAGTTAAGAAATAAGATGGTTGATAATCTCTTTGGGGATTTCCCAATCACATACATTGAGCGGGATATTTTCTTCAAATTGAATGAAGATAATACAATCAAGACATGCATGTACTTAAGGAAACGTAGGACAGACAAGTCAAGCAAACAGTATTGTAAGTTTGTTTATGCATATTTCAGACTATTATTTATGTTTGAACTATTTGTATGGTAATTGTGCAACTTTTTAAGTTAATTTTTAGTTAGGTATTATTTATTGCTTCTATATCCGTTACAAAGAAAATTGTACATTTATTTATTTAATTAGTAAATAGTAAATATATCTTATCATATTGCCATCAATTTTTATGGGCATACCCAGCGGTAAAATCCTAGGTCCACCAGTTTGTAGAGAGACATAAAAAACTAGGAAAAGGGGGCTCTTATATAAGAGTCATGCTTCTAGTCACTTTGTGAGAATAGATGGTGGCATACTAATAAAGTAGTGCATATTTATATCTTGTTATTGTACATATTGATTAGAGGGACATAGCGATTTCTTATAACCAACTGTTGACTCTATTATCAAACTTGCTCCATAAAGTTTTTTCATTATACAATATCCTCGTGATCGAGCATCATCACACCAGGCGAGAAGCGTCAAATTCTGTCATGCGGCGCCGGCGGGACTGTAGTACAGGTACATGTATAGAATTAATATTGGATAGGCCACTCATTGCAGAATCCAACACTGGTCGATCGCTTTGACATTCCTGCTTAGTTTATTTTTCTTTTTGGTAGAAACGACATTCTTGTACATATATACATCAATCATTCAAGTGAACGATCGAGCCCCGAGAAACATAGAATAGAATAGTAAGCGTATAATCCTTAGATCGGTCAGAAAGAACCACTGGTTGGCACGTGGACATGGGCGTGTGCACGTGTTGGCACCAGGTTTATCATGCAAGCGAAGCTTAGCTACTCCGTATCCTATATGTGATCGATATTTCCTGGTTCATTAGTTTATGGTTCCATCACTTAAGTATGTGCGTCGATCCAAATGACAGGCTAAACCTCATGGCCAACAAGCCGGTATGGGCTAATTTCGTCAGAAACCGATGCACCCCCTCCTTCCCCAACAATCCCGGGGTGGCGACTCGCACTCGCCATCAGACCATACCCTGAGTGCAACACAAGAAAACTGTTTGACCCCGGTGAGCTGCATTAATTATGAAGGGGTGGGTTATAAATTACACAAAGGATCCTGAAAGATTAAGGCTAATATTCGGTCCTTGCAACTAACAAAAAAGACCCTGAAAGAAAAATTAGAAAAAGCAAACCAGTCCAGGTTCGTCTCCACCAATCGCGACACACCGAGGCCGGCCACCTGCGACCAGCTACCGGGGACAAACCACTTGGCAGCAGGGAGGTGTGAAGCGCTGATGTCTACGCACTTCTATTCTTGTAGACAGTTGTTGAACCTTCAAGTGCAGAGGTTTGTAGAACAGCAGCAAGTTTTTCTTAAGTGGATTAACCAAGGTTTATCGAACTCAGGGAGGAAGTGGTCAAAGCTATCCCTATCAAGCAACCCTGCAATCAAGATACAAGAAGTCTCTTGTGTCCTCAACACACCCAATACACTTATCAGGTGTATAGGTGCACTAGTTCGGCGAAGAGATAGTGAAATACAAGTGGTATGGATAATTATAAGTGGTAACGGTGCTAGAAAAGAGCTTGACGGGTAGGAAGAGACTAAAGGCAATCTGAAATAAAGATGGAAACAAGCAAACATGTAACATATCTAGTTGCAAACGGTGTTTCAATCCTTAGAAACAAGGCCTAGGGATACTTTCACTAGTGAACACTCTCATATAAATATCTTCTCTTTATGATACTACTCTAAACTACTCTCTGGTTGGATACTCTAATCCATGGTAGGGCTATAACAACACTCCTCAAAGTTTGCTTTCCCCATCTAGATAACCCCACACTGTCACCTTGAGCACTAGATGGTCCCAACAAACACCACATTTTTATAGAGACATCCAACTCCAAATATAACTCATAACAAGTATTTGTAATCTCTAGCCTAAGTGTCACCATGGTGTGCACGCTGTCACTTTCACACACATGGGGAGAGCCAGAGATCTATTAAAGCGCTTGAGTAGCAAGGTAGATCTACTTGATTACAAAGCTCATAATCACAATATGATCATGCATAGAGAGAGATGAACACATAACTACCGGCAGAACCCTTAGCCTCGAGGAAGAACTACTCCCTCATCATCATTGAAATCAGCAACGGTGATGGAGATGGTTGTGGAGATCGATGAAGATGGCTCCGAGGGCACTTTCCCATCCAGGCAGGATGCCAGAACATAGACTTTCTGTCCCCCGAATCTCCCCTTTGGTGGCGGCGGCACTGCGGAACTTTTCATGGCTAGAGGCTGGATTCTTTAGGGTTTCTACATCGGAGGCTTATTATAGGCGAAAGGGCGATGTTAGAGGGTGGACCAAGGGCCCACACCACCTGGTGGCGCGGCCAGGGGACCCGCACCACCACATGGTGTGGCCAGCCCCTGGCCCCTCTCCGTCTCGTCTTCTGGCTCCGTGAGTCTTCCGGTGAAATATCGACTTTGGCTTTTGTCTGGTCCAATTCCGAGAATATTCATTTTGTGGCTTTTCTGGAACCAAAAATAGAAGAAAACAGGCAACTGGCACTATATCATCTTGTTAATAGGTTATTTCCAGAAAATGTATAAGAATACTCCAAAGTGTGGACAAAACATAAGAAAGTAGATACAAAACAAGCATGGAACATCAAAAATTATAGATACGTTAGCAACGTATCAACATCCCCAAGCTTAACTCTTGCTCGTCCTCGAGTAGGTAAGTGTGAAAGAACATCTCATGTTTTCCTGTGTTTTGCGTGTTAGATAACAATACTGTTTTCATGTGCGCTAAGTGTGCAGAAAGTTTTGGGGGGACCGGATTATCCGCCCCTTCAAGGGCCGGATAATCCGGCCTACCTCATTGCTCAAAGGATGCCAAGGCGCGTCACTCAGAGTCTGGTCAGATTTTCTCTCGGAAAATCCGAACTGGGGTGGTTTTTCTTCCCCAGGCCGGATAATCCGGCTGTCGCATGGGCCGGATAATCCGGCTCCCAGATTTTGAGCAAAGCATGCCAAGGTGCGTCGCTCGGAGTCCGGTCGGATTTTCTCCTGGAAAATCCGAACTGGGGCGGTTTTTCCTCCCTAGGCCGGATAATCCGGCCTTCACATAGGACCGGATAATCCGGCCCCTAGAAGATGATCAAGGGCAAGCTCGGTGCGACGCTCTGATAGGGGGGCAGACTATCTGCCGGATATTCCGAGTCTGGGGCGGAGTTTCCCCAGGCCGGATAATCCGGCCCTCACTTGGGCCGGATAATCTGGCCCCCAAAGTCACCAACGGCTTGGTTTGGAAGGGGGTATAAATACCCCTTCTTCCCCAACGGTCAGAACTCTTGATTCACTCGAAATTGGTCAGACACTGTGCAAGAGCTCCCATTCTAGATCTCCCACTTTAACCACCCGAAGGCTTCGATCTTTGGGGGAATTGAAGGAGGAGAGAATCGTCATCATCATCATGAATCAAGCACATCAACTCCTCTCCATTCATTTGGAGAAATCCCTGATCTAGTATTCTTGTCAATGTCTAGATCTTGTTCTTTGTTATTGATAACTTGTTCTTGTGGCAGCTTGTTGTCATCATGGGAGCCTCCAAGTTGATTGTGGAGTTGTTCCCCGCTAGTTGTGTAAAGGCATCGATACCTGCCTCGAAGGGTCCCTATAGTGGAAAGGTGGATCAGGCCTTTGGTGGCGGGATCCATCGGAGAACGGGGTGAGGCCTATTGTGGCGTGGTGGTCTTAGTACCACCCACCCCTCAAACGCAGACGTACTTCCCTTAACAAGGAAGGAACTGCGGTGAAACAAATCCTGTGTCTCCGCGTGCTTCACTACGGTTAACCCGTTCCTCTTCCACTTGCTCTTTACTCGCTAGTAGATAGGTTTGCATATAGGGAAATTCCACCTAATAGTTTATCTAGAGAATTTACCCTTTGTGCTAAGCCTAAAATTGAAAAAGCATTAAAATTTGAAGTAGCACCTATTCACCCCCTCCAGGTGCCCATACGAATCATTTCAATTGGTACCAGAGCCCCTGCTCTATATTCGGGCTGAACCGCCTAAGAGTAGTATGGGTACCAAGGTAGATGGGAATGAGGCTGTGGATAAGGTCACAATGGATGACCTCAAGACGTTGGAAACAACCTTGTTGAAATCCTTTGAGGCCAAGATGGAGGAGATGAATCAAACGATTGCTCGTCTCACATCATCCATAGCCCCATCTCCATCCTCCTCTGAGGCAGCCACACCATCATCCAAGGAAAAGGCTAACACCAGATCCAAGGATGATGATGCGGAAGGTGAAAAACTTAATGGTTCCACCTCCAAGAAGGGAAGTGGTAAGGAGGAATATAGTGAGGTTCGTCACGTATATTCCCCCGACCCACCTATCCCTCATCCTCATATAAACAATAGGGGTGATCCACCCAAGCTCACTGCATCCTCTTTCAATCAATGACAATTCTTAATGAAGTCTCATGTTTGCAGCTCCTCTATTGAATTTTGGAGGATTATTGAAGAGGGTCTTCATATTGGAGATCAAACCAACCTAACAAGAAGAGAAGTCATGGACAGCCAATTGAATTCCACTGCTCTCCACATGATATAGCTCAGTGTGGGTCCCAAGGACATGCCCCACATTGAACATCTCAACACAGCTAAAGAAGCTTGGGATGCCCTCACTGATCTCTTTGTTGGGAATGAAAGCATGAGAAGGAATATGTATGATGCCCTTAGTAATGAAGCTGAGGGATTCTACATGTTGGATGGTGAAAACCATGAAGACATGTATAGAAGACTCAAGGGCATCGCAACAACATTTAGAAAGCATAGAGCCACTCACATTGATGATGCATGGATAAAAAGGAAATACATGAGTGCCTTAATGCCTTTCGAGCCAACAGACTTGAAGAGTCTGCAAGGTAGACATAACTACCATCAAATGACATCCAATGAGGTCATGCAAGAAATGGCGTCATTCAAAGTGGCGACAAAGAATGTTGAAGATGCCCGTGCTCGGGCCATTGGAATGCAAAAGGGTGTCAATGTTGCTCAAAAAGCTAATGTTGCTGAGCAAGAGGAGGATGAAAGAGCATTTGATGGGGCCTCCATAGACTGCCCTGATGAAGTCAAACGTGCTCATGGTGAGTACATGGCATTTTACGCAAGGAACTTTTGGAGGGACCCTGCCAAGGCCAAGTCAGAACTCGAGCGCAAAAATGGGTCAAGTGGAAGAAGAGAAAGCGGCCCAAAACTGAGAACGTGCTACAACTGTGGAGATAGGCTGCACTTTGTAGCCGAGTGTCCGTATCAAAATAGAGAAGACAATGGTGGCAGGCTCATTCTTAAAGAAAAATCCAAAGCGCCTAAGAAGAAGCCATTTATTAAGAAGAATGGCCCCTACAAGAAGCAACCCAAGATTGTCTTGGTGGCACAAGAAGAATACTCCTCTGCAAGTGAAGATGAAGAGGATGAAGATAGTTCTCGTGAGGTGGCTGTTATAGCCACCACATCGACTCCATCATATCTCTTCGACTCGCCAAACGAGAACATCATCAACAATAACGCCACTTGCCTATTGGCAAGAGGGTCCGAGGTATCAAGTTCTAGCTCTTCATGTTCTAAGACTAACATAATTTTGGATATGGATGATCATGACAGTCTTAAAATGAAAGAAGAAGTTATTGCTTTGGACACCTTTTTCACTAACCTGCAAGGTGAGCACAAACTCCATTTTGATGCTCTTATGAGTCAACTTTCTCAAGCCGAAGATCTTCTTGAAGAAAAGGGCAGAATCGAAAGAGAAGATGCCTTGGAGATAGCTTCTTTGAAGAATGCCTTGGAAGAAGAAGAGGAAGCTCGAGTATCTTTGGAAGCGAGACCCGAATCCATTGAGGAGTCACATGAAGAAGCTGTGGCTCAGCTCATCAAAGAACGTGACAATGCTCTTGCCAAGGTAAACAAACTAAATAAAGAAAAGATTGAATTTGGGGCTGTTCATGCTAGACTCGCGGAGAAGTTTGATAATCTTGAAAGTGCTCAAAAAGCATTGAAAAGTGATCATTCTACTTTAAATGAGTCTCATGACCAGATCCAAACTCAATTGAAGCTGTATGATGTGCCAAGTACCTCCACATCATCTTACGGAAAATAAGATCTTGGAAGAGGTTCTCAACACAAAGGTAAAGAGGCTCTTGATGAGATACTGAGCAAGCAAAGGACAAACAATAGAAAAGAAGGTCTTGGCTACATTCCCAAGACAAAGAGCAAAAAAACAACAACAGAAGAAGAGCAAGACTGCTCAACCAAAGACTAGCAACATTACCAATGATAAGTCTAATCATGATGGTTTTGCAGGGGCTAACAATCCTAACTTTGAATTATATTGCGATTATTATGGTGATGTTTATGCTAGTTATGTAGGCTCTTATGATTGTTACATTCCTTGGTCTATTTGGGTCCCCAAGACCCTTGTCACTAACATGAGAGGACCCATTGAAAAATGGGTACCTAAAACCAAGAAGTAACTTTCTTGCAGGGCTATGCTTCCGGTGGTTCTAAATGGGTATTCGATAGCGGTTGCACGAGCCATATGACCGGAAGCAAGGAGATCATCACGGAGATGTGGCCAAATCACGATCATATAACCGTCTCCTACGGTGACAAGCCAAAATCTGAGGTATTGGGTCTCGACAAAGTTGTGGTGGCTCAGGATATCTCTCTCGTGGACGTCATGCTTATGAGACCCTCGGGTACAACTTACTTTCAGTTCGCGCCCTTGGTAAGATGGGCTTTGCAGTCTATATTGATGCTAATTTGGTGGTACTCTTGTGGAGCAAGTCTCTAAAAGTCACTTTCGTGGGATATGTCAAAAATGACCTGTACGTGGTGGACTTTTCGGGGAAACCCACTACAGGCCCGATGTGTCTCTTCGGAAAGGCTGACGCGGGTTGGATATGGCATCGCCGACTAGCCCACGTCAATATGAGAACTTTGCAAAGTCTCCACAAGGGTGGCCACATCCTTGGACTAAAAGAAAATGTCTCCTTTGCCAAAGATCGTGTTGGCAGGGCGTGTGTTGAAGGGAAAATGCATGACTCTCCTCATCGAAGGAAGACTATTATCTCGTCAAAAAGGATCTTAGAGCTCCTTCATGTGGACCTCTTCGGACCTCCATCTCATGCAAGCCTCGGTGGGAAGAAGTATTGTCTAGTAATTGTTGATGATTACTCAAGATACACTTGGGTATATTTCTTCAAGTTGAAGAGTGAAACTCAACAAACGGTCATCGACTTTGCCAACGAGGTTCAACATCAACACAACGTCCCTATACTGGCTATAAGAAGTGATAACGGCTCTGAGTTCAAGAACTACACCTTAAATGAGTTCCTAAGTGAAGAGGGGATTAGACATCAATATTCCGCTGCGTACACTCCTCAACAAAATGGTGTAGCCGAGAGGAAGAATCGGACTTTAATGGACATGGCAAGGTCAATGCTAGCCGAATTCAAGTCTCCATATAACTTCTAGGCTGAAGCAATCTCTACCGCCTGTCATTCATCCAACCGGTTATACCTCCGCAAGATCTTGGACAAGACTCCGTATGAAATACTTACCGGTAACAAGCCTAACATCTCATACTTTCGGGTATTCGGGTGTAAGTGTTTCTTTCTCATCAAGGGAGTTCGTTTATCTAAGTTTGTGTTGGGAATATGCCCTAGAGGCAATCATGTATGATGATATTCCTGTGTATTCATAAGGTTATAGTCCATGTATGAACTACTGATATGTATCATCGAATATGTGATTTGATTGTGGAACTACATATTCATGTTGTTCATACTAATTGTCCTTGGTCATTGAGGTTGTGCCGGACACACAACTTAGACCAATGTGAAAGTCGGCAGATGACTAGGTTCCACTTGTCATGGGCATGGAGATGCTATTCCGACTTACACGGATTCAGCTAAAGAATTTAGCGAGTCGGATTGACCCATATTGAGATGCAACGAACAAGTCGTCATTTGCATGTCTCAATCAATGTAATCCTTAGACCTGAGGTTATTGCACAATCCGAGTTGAGGATCTCCGACTTAGGTTCTGTCAAACGTTGTTCCGTCATTGGGCAGTTATAAAGGCGGAGTTCGGGTCGACTGAGAATCAAGCTGCGTGATGTGAATAACCAAGACGGGATTTTGTCCCTCCACCCGGAGAGATATTCTCTAGGCCCTCTTGGAAGATATGATTCGGAAAGCATGGCCATGCGCGTCACGGTTAAGTTTTAACCAAGGCAGCCGACTAAGAGTTAGTCGGATGAATCACTTATCTCAGATCGAGAAAGAGAGTCAGACTATTTAAGGGATGACAATCATTCTCCTATAGTCCGACAAGGTATATCGTGAGGCAAAAGGGACTCAGACGAAAGTCGCATTGGAAGGCATGTCGTCATGACTTATTGGTACTTGGGAGTTGGCACGTTCTGCTAGGAGCCGCTACCAACTGATCGATCACGAGTGAGACTCGGAATCGTGTCTGGGTTACCATGAGCCTGTCGGGTCACACACTTAAGAGCGGGAGCAAGTTTGGGTTAGACCCAAACATGAAACCTATTTGGGTTGGACCCAAATAGAGACATGGACTTAGTCAGCAGGTGAGACTTGTAGTGGCTAATATAGGCCTTTTAGTGAATGGGCCACAAGTGAGTGGAGCCCACTTTCACTCCCTATATAAGCTGGGGCACAGGTGCTTAGAGCATAAGATTAGGTCACTCCATGTGTTGGAAACCCTAGCCCCAGTCCGTCCTGTCGCCGCCGTATCGGACCTAGCAGTCCATCGCCGGCGCTCCTCCTATTACGTGTGGATACCAGCGGAGGTGCTGTACGTTCAACACTTCGACGATCGTGAAGAAAGTACGGATCGTGGATCGTGGAACCGGAACGGATCGCGAGGACTGCACTGCATCAAGCGACGTGCTTCATCAATTCCGCAACTGCGCGTCTAGTGGTAATCCTCGTGACCTCCTACCTGAGCTGGATCTTGGGATCACCGCGTAGGTAAAAAGTTTCGTTTATCTCTACGTGGCCCTACAGTGGTATCAGAGCATTTGCTTCTAGTTTTAGGCTCGAGATCGTGCATATGTGATATGCGGTTGGCGTTAGATTGGATCTAATTGCAGTTTTGGTGGTCGATCTATGAGATAGATCGGTTTTGTACAAAGTTGATTGGATCAACTATACTCAGGGGAATGGAAGATGTGGTTTCCGTGATCTAACTGCTAAGGTCGTGGAACGACATACCCCTACCGGTCGGTTTCTGCCATCGGGGTAGACTGTGACACATAAACCCGGATGCGGTGATCGAAGATCAAAGGGTTTGATCGAATCGGAGTCCGGATCGGATTTGGGTAAAATTGTTTTATCCGATGATGAAATCCATGTGCAGACCGCCGGCTTTGCCCTGTCGTAGCGCCTTAGATATCGTTGCGAGTTTCACAACGCCGGTAGATATCGTATCTATGCATAACTTGTTTTTGCAGGATGATGTTGTGAATGGTATGGCTTATGTGCATGTGATGTGTGTAATCCATACGTGATCTGCGTATCACGGATTTTGTCAGCCGGCTGGAGCCTAGGTGCTGTCATGTTATTGTATAACGTCCTGCGTGTCGGATTCTCTGTGTAATTTGCATTACTAGCTAGTGTAGCTGTTTGGAGAATCCGGATGGCATGCAAGTCGGTGTTCAAGTCGGCTACATGGTGTAAGACGGCACGTGACAAGAGTTGACACGAGTCGGATTACAGGCTTTATGGAGATGGAGATCGCCATGAAGAGAGCCATACCATTTCACATTATAATTGCTTTATTTTGTGTTATTGTTATGTCTCTGTTTTACCTCTATTAGATAGTTGGTAGAATATAATCCCTCAAAGAAGGTCTAGTCGGTTTCCCCGCCAGTGCTGCACCATCACAAGTCAGACATTTTTGGTAGTGGGCTCATAAAATTGAGGTGCTATCAATTCTTTCCGACTAGGTGGGTTCGAGTCGGACTCTTACAGCGGAAGCACTTGGTAATCTAGACAGGTCTATCACAACGGTTGTGGGACTTGGGGAAAAGTCGGATGGGAGCCAGGGCATGTGATGCCACCCATCCAACAGGAGTCGTATGAGATACGATTGACAAGGAGTTGTCTACCTAGATCACTTGACGGCTAGCGGTGATGCTAAAGCTCACTAGTCGACTTGCTTATTTAGGGTCCTGAATCACTAAGTAACCATCGGAGGGATGTTGGTTCTAGTGGGAGCATAAATATTAAAGTGTTTAATATGCTTGCTCTTTTATGGATACATGTCTTAAGTGTTTTGCATATTTTCTGTTGTAGATCAATGGCACCTAGCAGTCTTCCTCAGATTTCCGGTTTTGCTTTGAGAACCATCTTAGAGAAAGATAAGCTGAATGGAACTAATTTCACCAACTGGTATCGTAATCTGAGAATTGTTCTCAAACAAGAAAAAAGGGATCGTGTCCTAGACAACCCACTTCCAGCTGAGCCGGATGAGAATGCGACTGTCGCAGCCACCAATGCCTACCGTCGGATTTGTGATGAATCCATGGAGATTAGCTGTCTTATGCTTGCTCACATGGAACCAGACTTGCAGCGGCAGTTCGAGAATGTTGAGGCCTACGATATGATCGAAAGCCTCAAAAGTATGTTCCAGGCTCAGGCAAAGACTGAGAGGTATCAAGTCTCTCAGGCTTTGTTGAGCTGCAAGCTTAAGGATGGCGATCCACTGAGTCCGCATGTGATCAAGATGGTTGGTTACGTGCAGTCTCTAGAAAGGCTTGGCTACCCCATTAGCGAAGAGTTTGCTACAGACATAATTCTGAACTCTCTTCCTAGTGCGTATGGCCAGTTCATATCGAACTACCATATGCATGGTATGGATAAGAAGCTCACTGAATTACATGGGATGCTCAAGCAGGTTGAGGCGGATCTCAAGAAAGGTGCCAGTCAAGTGTTGATGGTACAAAACAAGACTAAGTTCAAGAAGAGTTCTTGGACTAAGAAGAAGAAGGCAAAGTCAGGAGGTAAGGCGGAGGACCCAGTCCAAAGTGCTTCCTCAGGGACTAAGCCATCTCCTACAGCCGGATCCACTTGCTTCTACTGCAAGTCGGATGGCCACTGGAAGAGGAATTGCAGCAAGTATCTGGCTGATAAAGCCAAGAGCGGAGGTGTGACTTCCGGCTCAGGTACGCTTGTTTGCAATGTTATAGATATTTATCTTGCTGATGCACCTGGTAGTTCTTGGGTATATGATACCGGATCAGTCATTCACATCTGCAACTCGTTGTAGGGACTGGTAAGAACTAGGAGCGTTGCAAGAGGCAAGGTTGACATTAGAGTCGGAAACAAAGCGAGAGTCGCTGCGTTGGAAGTCGGCACAATGCAACTTCATTTACCTTCTGGATTCATAATGGAGCTAAATAATTATTATTATGTTCCAGTGCTTAGTCGAAACATCATTTCTGCCTCATGTTTGATGAGACAGGGCTATGAGTCGAATATTAAGAATAATGGTTGTTCTTTATATTTGAATGATATGTTTCATGGCTTTGCACCCGTCCGGGACGGGTTATTTATTTTGAATCTTGATAGTGAATCTGTCTATAACATAAATGTGAAAAGGTTAAAACCAAATGATCTGAATATGACTTACTTTTGGCATTGTCGGCTTGGTCATATAAGTTGGAAACGCATGAAGAAGCTCCATGATGATGGACTCCTAACTTCGTTCGACTTGGAGTCGCTCAAGACATGCGAATCCTGCCTTCTCGGCAAGATGACCAAAACACCTTTTGCAAAGAGTTGTGAAAGGGCATCCGACTTATTGGGACTGGTACATAGTGATGTATGTGGCCCAATGAGCACGACAGCCAGAGGTGGTTATGAGTACTTCATTACCTTCACTGATGATTTGAGTAGGTATGGATATATCTACTTAATGAAACATAAGTCGGAAGCCTTTGAAAAGTTCAAGGAATTCCAGAATGAGGTACAAAATCAACTTGGCAAGAAAATAAAGTTTCTTCGGTCGGACCGAGGAGGCGAGTACATGAGCCATGAGTTTGATGACCATCTAAAGAGTTGTGGAATAGTTCCCTAGCTCACTCCTCCAGGAACGCCGCAGAGAAACGGTGTGTCGGAAAGGAGGAATCGGGCCTTGTTGGACATGGTACGATCAATGATGAGTCGGACAGATCTGCCTTTATCATTTTGGGGTTATTGTCTAGAAACTGTAGCGTTCACACTAAACAGAGTACCATCAAAGTCGGTAGAGAAGACACCGCATGAGATGTGGACTGGCAAGAAGCCGAGTTTTTCTTTTCTTAAGATTTGGGGTTGTGAAGCTTTTGTCAAGCGACTTCAGTCAGACAAGCTTACAGCTAAGTCGGATAAGTGTATTTTCGTGGGATATCCGAGGGAAACCTTGGGTTACTACTTCTACAACCGAGAAGAGGGCAAAGTGTTTGTCGCTCGAAACGGTGTCTTCCTTGAGAAAGAGTTTCTCAGTCGGGGAGTCAGTGGGAGTACGGTGCATCTCGAAGAAATTCGAGAGATGCCGGCTAGCAGTGAGTCGGCAAATGCCTTAGAGGTTGAGCCGGACGTGGTACCTGAGCCAGAAAATGCACCGACACTGCGAAGATCGGCTAGATTGCAAAGTGTTCGTGATGTGATGCTGTTGGACAGTGATGAGCCGACAACTTATTAGGAAGCGATGGTGGGTTCTGATTCCGAGTCATGGCTTGGAGCCATGAGATCCGAGTTAAAGTCCATGGATGAAAATCAAGTTTGGAACTTGGTTGATTTGCCAGACGGTGCAAGACCCGTCGAGTGCAAATGGGTCTTTAAGAAGAAAACCGATATGGATGGAAATGTTTCTATCTATAAAGCACGGCTTGTCGCGAAGGGGTTCCGACAAGTTCAAGGAGTTGACTACGATGAGACTTTCTCTCCTGTAGCAATGCTTAAATCAGTTCGGATCATGTTAGCTATAACAACCTATTTCGACTATGAGATATGGCAGATGGATGTCAAGACGGCTTTCCTTAATGGAAATTTAACCGAGGACGTGTATATGATACAACCCGAGGGTTTTGTCGATCCGGCTAATGCTGACAAAGTATGCAAGCTTCGGAAATCCATTTATGGGTTGAAGCAAGCATCTCGGAGTTGGAACATTCGCTTTGATGAGGTAGTCAAATTGTTTGGCTTCATCAAGAGTGATCATGATTCTTGTTTATACAAGAAGTTTAGTGGGAGCAAAGTAAACTTTCTGATATTATATGTGGATGACATATTACTGATTGGAAATGATGTCCAGATGTTGCAAGAGACCAAGGAATCATTGGAAAGGAGTTTTTCGATGAAAGACTTGGCTGAGGCGACTTACATACTAGGAATCCGGATCTATAGAGATAGATCAAGGAGGCTCATTGGATTGAGTCAGAGTACATATTTGGACAAAGTGTTGAAGAAGTTCAACATGGAATCGTCTAAGAAGGGGTTCTTACCGATGTCCCATGGCGTAAAACTTAGCAAGACTCAGTGTCCTTCGACAACTGATGAGCAAAGTCGGATGAGTGCGATTCCGTATGCTTCTGCAATCGGATCCATCATGTACGCTATGATTTGTACTAGGCCGAATGTTTCCTATGCTCTAAGTGTTGTGAGCAGATACCAGGCTGACCCTGGAGAGATCCACTAGGCATCGGCTAAAAATATCCTAAAGTACTTGAGAAGGACTAAGGATATGTTCCTAGTTTATGGAGGTGAGGATGAACTCAGTGTAAGGGGTTACACAGATGGGAGTTATCTCACTGACTCGGATGATTCTCGTTCGCAATCCGGATATGTGTTTGTAATAAACGGAGGGGCTGTGAGCTGGAAGAGTTCCAAGCAAGAGACGGTGTCTGCGTCTACGCCAGAGGCTGAGTATATTGCTGCCTCGGAGGCGGCAAAAGAAGCTGTTTGGATGAGGAATTTCCTCATGGATCTTGGTGTGGTTCAGGGCTCGTCCAATCCGTTAGACGTGTATTGTGACAACAATGGTGCTATTGCACAAGCCAAGGAACCTAGACAACACTAGAAGAACAAACATATACTCATGCGGTACCACCTTATTCGCCAGTTCGTGGATCAAGGTGATATCAAGTTATGCAAGGTACACACGGATGCAAACATTGCGGATCCGTTGACAAAGCCACTTCCACAGCCGAAGCATGAGGCGCACCTGAGAGCAATGGGCATTAGATGCCTAGACATGTGATGTCGGAAGATTGACTCTAGTGCAAGTGGGAGACTGTTGGGAATATGCCCTAGAGGCAATCATGTATGATGATATTCCTGTGTATTCATAAGGTTATAGTCCATGTATGAACTACTGATATGTATCATCGAATATGTGATTTGATTGTGGAACTACATATTCATGTTGTTCATACTAATTGTCCTTGGTCATTGAGGTTGTGCCGGACACACAACTTAGACCAATGTGAAAGTCGGCAGATGACTAGGTTCCACTTGTCATGGGCATGGAGATGCTATTCCGACTTACACGGATTCGGCTAAAGAGTTTAGCGAGTCGGACTGACCCATATTGAGATGCAACGAACAAGTCGTCATTTGCATGTCTCAATCAATGTAATCCTTAGACCCGAGGTTATTGCACAATCCGAGTTGAGGATCTCTGACTTAGGTTCTGTCAAACGTTGTTCTGTCATTGGGCAGTTATAAAGGCGGAGTTTAGGTCGACTGAGAATCAAGCTGCGTGATGTGAATAACCAAGACGGGATTTTGTCCCTCCATTCGGAGAGATATTCTCTGGGCCCTCTCGGAAGATATGATTCGGAAACCATGGCCATGCGCGTCACGGTTAAGTGTTAACCGAGGCAGCCGACTAAGAGTTAGTCGGATGAATCACTTATCTCAGATTGAGAAAGAGAGTCGGACTATTTAAGGGATGACGATCATTCACCTATAGTCCGACAAGGTATATCGTGAGGCAAAAGGGACTCAGACGAAAGTCGCATTGGAAGGCATGTCGTCATGACTTATTGGTACTTGGGAGTTGGCACGTTCTGCTAGGAGCCACTACCAACTGATCGATCACGAGTGAGACTCGGAATCGTGTCCGGGTTACCATGAGCCTGTCGGATCACACACTTAAGAGCAGGAGCAAGTTTGGGTTAGACCTAAACAGGAAACCTATTTGGGTTGGACCCAAATAGAGACATGGACTTAGTCAGTAGGTGAGACTTGTAGTGGCTAATATAGGCCTTTTAGTGAATGGGCCACAAGTGAGTGGAGCCCACTTTCACTCCCTATATAAGCTGGGGCGCAGGTGCTTAGAGCATAAGATTAGGTCACTCCATGTGTTGGAAACCCTAGCCCCAGTCCATCCTGTCGCCGCCGTACCGGACCTAGCAGTCCATCGCCGGTGCTCCTCCTCTTACGTGTGGATACCGGCGGAGGTGCTGTACGTTCAGCACTTTGACAATCGTGAAGAAAGTACGGATCGTGGATCGTGGAACCGGAACGGATCATGAGGACTACACTGCATCAAGCGACGTGCTTCATCAATTCCGCAACTGCGCGTCTAGTGGTAATCCTTGTGGCCTCCTACCTGAGCTGGATCTTGGGATCACCGCATAGGGAAAAAGTTTCGTTTATCTCTACGTGGCCCTACAGTTTGAATCTAAGGCTCTAGAAGGTATTTTTGTTGGTTATGGTGCCGAGTCCCACACTTATAGAGTCTACAATAAGCTCTCCGGAACTGTTGTAGAATCTTGTAGTGTGGTGTTCGAAGAAAATGACAGTTCCCGTGCTGAGCAAGTTGGTGTTTGTGATGCAGATGTTGAAATACCCCAAGATGCCATAATAAGAATGGGCGTGGGATTTTTCCGCCCCATTGAGGAACCCCTTGTGGCGGATCGGGAAGGACAATGCTCTACTCATGTAGTGCCCTCATCTACACATACTCAACATGTTCCAACCACGGGAGCAACTTCTACACCATCTCCATCAACTGCTGAAGGTCAAGAAGTTCCAGAAAGCTCCAGGCCGGATTATCCGGTTGACACCGGATTATCCGGCCATCCCTCTCATGATGACCAAATTGTTCCTGGTGCTAAAGAAATCGCTGGAAGCTCCAGGCCGGATTTTCTGGGTGAACCCGGGTTATCCGGCCCCTCGCCAGTTCATGCAAGCCCTAGGTAGCCTGATGAAGCTGCTACGAGTTCTCCCAGGCCGGATTATCTGTCCTCTCCATTGGCCAGATTATCCGGCCCTGACTCACCTGCTGTTCAGCAGTCTCCTGTCATGGCCGCTGACTCATCTCAAGGGCACGCTTCATCACCGACTACTACTGTTATCCCAGATTCTAATCAAGGTCGAGCAAATGATTCCAATGAAGATTCAAGTGATGAAACTATTCCACCAAGAGACAACAAACTTATTGAACTTCGTCGCAAGGCTCGGGCTGATCGGAACCTCGAGTTAAGGGGTCACACCCTCGACAAGGTTGTTGGTGATCTTCGATGAAGGGTTTCTACAAGAAGAGAATTGGCCAGTTTTGGTGAGCATCAAGCTCACATCTCAATGGTGGAACCCAAGAAGGTATTTGAAGCTCTTGAAGATTCGGACTGGGTTGTTGCTATGCATGAAGAATTGAATAATTTCGAGCACAACAAGGTCTAGAAACTCGTGGAGAAACCCAAAGATTGCCACAATGTTATCGGCACCAAATGGATATTTAAAAACAAGAAAGATGAGAATGGCATTCTTGTGAGGAACAAGGCAAGACTTGTGGCACAAGGCTACTCTCAAGTTGAGGGCATTGACTTCGGCGATACCTATGCTCCAGTGGCTCGCCTTGAGTCTATCCGTATCCTCCTTGCTTATGCTGCCCATAACAATTTTAAATTGCAGCAAATGAACGTCAAGAGTGCTTTCCTTAATGGTCCTCTACATGAGTAGGTATATGTAAAGCAACCCTCGGGCTTTGAGGATCCTAACTTTCCGAACCATGTCTACCAACTGGATAAGGCACTCTATGACCTTAAACAAGCCCCACGTGCGTGGTATGAGCACCTTAAAGAGCTTTTGCTAGACCGTGGCTTCGAAGTTGGGAAAATCGATCCCACTCTTTTTACTAAGAAGGTTAAGGGGGAGCTCTTCGATATCATCTTTGGTTCTACTAATAAAGATTTTAATGATGAATTTTCAAAGCTTATGACTAACAGGTTTGAGATGTCTATGATGGGGGAATTACGGTTCTTTCTTGGATTCGAGATCAAGCAACTTAGAGAAGGAACCTTCATCAACCAAGCAAAGTACATCCAAGACATGCTCAAGAGATTCAAGATGACGGATCTTAATGGTGTCGCCACTCCGATGCAAACAAAATGTCATCTTGAACTTAACCCACATGGTAAAGATGTGGACCAGAAGGTATACTGGTCCATGATCGGCCCTCTTCTTTACCTCTATGCATCTAGACCTGATATTGTGTTGAGTGTGGGGGTGTGTGCAAGGTATCAAGCAGCTCCTAAAGAAAGCCACTTAGTGGCGGTCAAGAGGATCTTTCGATATTTGGTTCATTCCCCTAACTTTGGTCTATGGTATCCCAAGGGCTCTAATTTCTCTCTATGAGGTTATACTGATTCAGATTGGGATGGTGATAAGGATGATCGGAAATCCACTTCTGGGGCTTGTCAATTCTTGGGAAGATCTATAGTTTGTTGGTCATCTAAAAAGCAGAATTGTATATCTCTCTCCACCACCGAAGCTAAATATGTTGCTGCTGCTAGTGCTTGCACTCAGTTATTGTGGATGAGGCAAACTTTAAAGGAATACGGTGTCAATTGTGATAAAGTGCCTCTTTTATGTGATAATGAAAGTGCAATCAAAATTGCGTACAATCCGGTACATCACACAAGGACAAAGCATATTGAGATTCGGAATCATTTTATTCGAGACCATGTTGCTCGAGGCGATATTGATCTCTCTTTTGTGAGCACAAAGAACCAACTTGCTGATATTTTCACGAAGCCACTTGATGAAGCAAGATTCTGCTACTTGAGGAATGAGCTAAATATCATTGATTCCGGGAGTTTGTCTTCATTACCCATGCACTCACTCGTACATCTCAGTCTTACTTGGTCTAGATGTGGGCATGGATATAGGGGGAGTGTGGTCCTAATTCATTGGGCTAACCCTCCCTAATAATGCCAAAAGCAAGATAAATCATTTCTCTTAATATCATTTTGTGATATGTGAGCTTATTGATGAGTAGTGGTCGTGAAACCAAGATATATCTTCGCGGTGTCACACCATACACTCCAACAAGGTGGCTTCGGCCACCGCCCTCTCCCTTGTGGAGAATTGTATTTTTATGGATCTTTTTGGTTGTTTTTGCTCTCTCATGTTCTTATGGGAATCACACTCAATCTTGGCTCTTATTTGATTTGGATCTTGCAATTTTGAGTGTCTAGTACCATCTCAGTTTGGTTCTCTTAAGCCTAAGCCTTTCCCTACCCCTGAGCCATCTACTCTTGCACACAAGTCCCTTGTACACCTTGTGGGGGTGTTGTTTGGGGACACGCGGGCCTGAATCTGTGTACAACAGAATTTCAAATTTTAGGCCGGATAATCTGGCCCAAGTGTAGGCTGGATAATCCGGCCCTGGCGGATTTCGTCTTAAAGGGCAGGGATCGGGGGGAAGGGCTCATAACGAGCAGCACTTCTCCCCAACCCTCTCCTCCTCCTCAGCCGCCGCCTGCCGTCCCCCACCCTCCCCGGAGCCTCTCCGGCCACCGGATTTTCCGGGCCTCCTCGGATCTTCTTCTCCGCGCCTCCGGGTACCTTCTCCTCCGCGTTCTTCCTCCAATGAGTGAGGGTAACTCCCTCTCTCCCCATCTTTGGCTAGATGTGTTATTTGTTGGGTGGAACGTTGTCTAGAAGGATGTTGTTTCGCATAGAAATCGTATTCTTGCAGTTTTTAGGCCCGATCTACCTTTTTGCATTCAATCTAGGTGAAATCGAATTTTTTTGCCAGGGTCGGATTATCTGCCCCTGGCCAGGCCGGATAATCCGGCCTGACAGATTCAACTCTGGTTCAGTTTCACAATGGTGTGTGTATTGAGTAGATTTGCCTTATGAACTTTTTGACTACTTTTTCCATGCTCTCTCCTGGACTTGTGTGTATGCTTATCCCCATGCTATCACCCTTGTTCTCCTCACATGTGGTTCCAGTGTTCCCAAGACCTACAAGAGCCGCCCTCGCGGTAAATACTTTCGGGACAACGGACAGGGTAACTTAATGGATGAATTTTAGTTTAGGAGAAGAAAGAACGAAGAGAAGCGCATGGATGAACAAGCAAAGAGGACTAGAAAGGGGGTTGAACTATGGATATTTAGAGCGTCACTTGTTCCCTTCTACGGCCCTTGCTGATGATGAGGATGATGACATCGAGGAGCTTGAAGATGTGGACGAGGATGGAAACGAGGACGAGGACGAGGATGAGGACTGCGAGTGATCCCTTGGGGCGCTAGCATCGCTCTTCTTCCTTTTCGGCGTCTCGATGCCAAAGGGGGAGAAGTAGTTCTATTAGGATCATTCGAGGATTTGCATGGGTCAGGCATAAGCACTTGCATTTTTCTATTCATCATTTTCTCGCTTATGCCCATTTAGCGTTGAACTTTAAATTTGTGATTTGTGGTTTGTTTGAGACTCTATGTCAGTGGTTGTCTGGATTTATCTCATGGATTATGCTTATGGATTCATCTATTCATATCACAGTGATAATTGAGGCTATTTCAAGGATGCCTCCCTTCTACCTCGGCGGTATGATTATGTTGCTTATTTGTCTATGGAATAGATTCACCTATTTGTGTGCATTTGTATTCAAATGCAAAATTCTAAGATGCACACATTGAGGGGGAGTCTCTTCCATGTTTATTGCTGGTTGTCGTGTAATCCTTTCCTGCAAATCCTAGTATTGTCATCTAACACCAAAAAGGGGGAGATTGAAAGAACATCTCATGTTTTCCTGTGTTTTGCGTGTTAGATAACAATACTGTGGAGTTTTCTCATGTGCGCTAAGTATGCAGAAAGTTATGGGGGGCCGGATTATCCGCCCCTTCAAGGGCCGGATAATCCGGCCTAGCTCATTGCTCAAAGGATGCCAAGGTGCGTCGCTCGGAGCCTGGTCGGATTTTCTCCCGGAAAATCCGAACTGGGGCATTTTTTCTTCCCTGGGCCGGATAATCCGGCTGTCGCATGGGCCGGATAATCTGGCCCCCAGATTTTGAGCAAAGCATGCCAAGGAGCGTCGCTCGGAGTCCGGTCGGAGTTTCTCCCGAAAAATCCGAACTGGGGCGGTTTTTCCTCCCTAATCCGGCCTTCACATAGGACCGGATAATCCGCCCCCCAGAAGATGATCAAGGGCAAGCTCGGCGCGACACTCTGATAGGGGGCGGACTATCTGCCGGATATTCCGAGTCTGGGGTGGAGTTTCCCCAGGCTGGATAATCCGACCCTCACTTGGGCCAGATAATCCGCCCCCCAAAGTCACCAATGGCTTGGTTTTGGAAGGGGGTATAAATACCCCTTCTTCCCCAATGTTCAGAACTCTTGATTCACTCGAAATTGGTTAGACACTGTGCAAGAGCTCCCATTCTAGATCTCTCACTTCAACCACCCGAAGGCTTCGATCTTTGGGGGAATTGAAGGAGGAGAGAATCGTCATCGTCATCACGAATCAAGTGCATCAACTCCTATCCATTCATTTGGAGAAATCCCTGATTTAGTATTCTTGTCAATTCTAGATCTTGTTCTTTGTTATTGATAACTTGTCCTTGTGGCAGCTTGTTTTCATTACGGGAGCCTCCAAGTTGATTGTGGAGTTGTGCCCCGCTAGTTGTGTAAAGGCATTGGTACTCGCCTCGAAGGGTCCCTATAGTGGAAAGGTGGATTAGGCCTTTGGTGGCGGGATCCATCGGAGAACAGGGTGAGGCCTATTGTGGCGTGGTGGTCTTAGTACCACCCACCCCTCCAACGGAAACGTACTTCCCTTAACAAGGAAGGAACTGCGGTTAAACAAATCCTGTGTCTCCGCGTGCGTCACTATGCTTAACCCGTTCCTCTTCCACTTGCTCTTTACTCGCTAGTAGATAGGTTTGCATATAGGGAAATTCTACCTAATAGTTTATCTAGAGAATTTACCCTTTGTGCTAAGCCTAAAATTGAAAAGCATTAAATTTGAAGTAGCACCTACTCACCCCCTCTAGGTGCCCATACGATCCATTTCAAAGTGAAAAAAATAATAATTTTTGAGGTGACATGCACCATCACAATCTTGATCAAGGCATAAAACATTGATAGTTGGGATCATAGTACTTTAGCATAGACATGAAAGATATAGTTCTAACAATAAGACATAGCAACTATGTTGTAACATGCAAAGGTACAAACAAAAGATTCATGAATAATAATACTTTGAAAGACGTTTTTTTGTTTCACATATAGAAAACATAATGAGAATGGTATTCAGCTTGTCCCTCATAATGTAGGAAAACATAAATACATAGGACACTTTCAAAGTTCATAAGGCTGACTAGATACAAATAGTTTAAGAACAAGCAATATAAAAGTTATGCATCAATCAAAAAGTTTTGGGACAATGCACATTAAACTAAGAATGACCACTATGCTCTCTTAATAGGTGCATAAAGATAGAAGATGGGGACTCAACATAAAAGTAAAAGAAAGGCCTTCATAGAAGGAAGCAGGCAAGTCTCATAAAGAGCTTCCAAAAATTATGGTACTTATTAGCTTTCAGCTCTCATTGCCCTATCATAAGCATCTTAAAGTGATTAAGGTTAAAGTGAACAAACTATGGAGTATATGCTTGACAAAGTATAAGTTGGCAATCTCATGTCCCTTGAATACGGGGGTCACTCCTCATGCTACTCAAGTTTAGTTACCTGTAAGTTCTTGTCATAGTAAGTACATGTGTATCATAGAGAACCGCGAACGGGGTACCCCTTGCCCGATGATACAGAAGAATCCCCATATCAGAATGACAAGGCAAGCAGACAATAAGCATCTCAACATCTTCTTATTTACCATGGGAAAATGGTGCTTTTTTTCTCTCTTTCCTCTTTTCTCAGCTTTTTTTTCTTTTTTCTCAATCTCTATATCTTTTTTTATAAGAAGAATGCTTCATAGATTGATCATTATGGTTACCCTGCAGGTTTCCATCATGATTAGGCATGGATTAGACCAGTTGCCCATGCATTTCTCTAACACACATACATAACTCCATGGACTTACAAGCTCCCCTTTCATTTCACACCGACGACATCCATAGACAAAAGAGCATGATATCAACTAGGTACAATGTACAAGTGCAATGTTGAAAGTGTTCCCCATGATAGGATGGTTCTACTAATCCCCAACGTATAAGTGCAAGCATATAAAAATAGATGACACAATGGTTCAAGTTTATTAGGGGCAAGAAAAGTAAAGTGTGCCGTCAAGTTCGTGAGAGCTTTAATCACTAATTTTCATATAACAAGTTTAATTCAGAAGGTAGATAAAAACATGAATATACTTGGAATAGAAATTGCTAATAGGTAGGTATGGTGGACTCTTTGGAATAACTTGGTTTTATTTGGAGTTGGATGCATGAGTAGAACTCACACTTGGTTATGGAGGCTAGCAAATGACTGGGAGTGACCAACTAAGAGAGCAATAATGGCCATAATCATGCAAAGCAAGAAAACATCATTAATTAAACCATAAAGTGATATTACAAGTAGAAAACTAAATGATCATAGAGGCTATGGTGACTTGGTATAGTCTTAACATGGTTTGAGCATGCGCCAAGTCAACCCAAATAAAGCATCAAAGGATAATACCACAATACTATGCTTTAATATGCTAAAATTGTTTATAACAAGTCATGCTACAGAAATAATCACTAATCATAAAGCCAAAACAATATCAAGCATGACATGACAAAGCCTAAGCCATAGTCAAAAACAAGACTCCTTTTTACCACTTAAGCATGAACTTTCCTACTCTTTTCCAATCCAAACCAACTTTTTTGAAAACTAATGTATGAATGGGGGGGGGGGGGTCCAAACAATTTATTCAAGAAAACCAAGCAAACTAAGCAAATGAAAAACCAAAAGAAAAACAAAGACGCTCCAAGAACAACACAACTATGCATGAAACAATAAAAATGAAGTGTTTGGAAGAAACCTGAGATTTTTATTGATGAAGAAGGGAATGCCTTGGGCATCCCCAAGCTTTGACGCTTGTACTTCTTGGATATTTCTTGGGGTGACACGGGTGGCATACCCAAGAGTGAGATTTTGTCCATACTTCATCTTATCACATTACTCTTCCCTACACTCAAAAATTTCCTTCATACAAAACTTCACACAATCTTCATTAGCAACACTAGTGTACTGAAGATAATAAGTCTTTTGGTTTAGTTTTAACACAAGTAAAAATTCCATTAAAACACAAGCTACTCTAGCACTTCCTTTAAAAATTTCAAATGATCAAAGAGAACTCAAAGAGAAAGAGATTAAGAGGCAAATGCAAATGATGACAGAAATCTGTCAAAACAGACCAGCAGGTACAAACCAATTTTTTCGAACACCTTCTGTTGCTCAAATCGAAAAGTGTTAAACTAACGCAAGTTAGATAACAACCTGTGGGATTTATTCAGAAAATTACAGCTCAATCGGACATACAAAGATTTTTCACGAATTTTTATAGTGAAGCATAAAAATCTGTTTCGAGACAGCACTTCCCCAAATCTTACTTCCCTCTCGTTAGAGGTTATTCTTGGCACAAAAATCAAATAAGAAAAAAGATAATGAGAGGTTATTACAGAGGTAATAACTTCCAAGACTCAATGAAAGATTCCTAACAAAATTTGGGTTATCTCCCAATAAGTGCTTTTCTTTAATGCCTTTGAGCTAGGCATGATAATTTTGATGATGCTCACATAAGAAATATGAATTGAAGTAAAAGAGAGCATAAAGAAGCAAGTATGGAACAAATTTAAGTCTAACCCACTTTATATGAAAAATAATCTTTTAAAGAAACAAGCCATAAAAGCACAAAGCAACAAGCATAGGAAAGCAAAACAAGTGCAACTTCAAAATTTTCAACATAAAGAGGGAAAACTTAATATTGTTGAGATACATAAAACCATGTTTCCCTCTCTCATAATAACATTCAGTAGCATCATGAATAAAATTAACAATATAAATATCACATAAAGCACTCTTATCATGAGCCACATGCATAAAAGAATTAGTACTCCCCACATAAACATAGTCATTCTTATTAATAGTAGTGGGAACAAATTCAACAAAATAGCTATCATTATTATTCTCATCACCATAATCATCAAATATAGGAGGCACATTGTAGTCAAAATTAATTTCCTACTCAATAGTAGATGGACTTAAAATATCATACTCATCATTGTAATCATCATATATTGGAGGCATAGTATCATCAAAGTAAATTTTCTCCTCCATGCTTGGGGGACTAAAAATATCATCCTCATCAAAACCAGATTCTCCAAGCTTAGACTTTTCCATAGCATTAGCAATAATGGTGTTCAAAGAATTAATACTAATAACAATGCTATTAGCTTGCAAATAAAGTTCCATAGGTTTTTTAATTTTCTCTTCAAACACTTCATGTCCTAACTCAAGATAAATACTATAAAGCTCTCTAATTTTGTTGTTGTTTTCCATTAAGCCTAACTAGTGAAAATAAAAACAAGAAACAAAAAGATATAATTGCAGAATCTAAAGGAAATAACTTCGAGCACTCACACACTAGCAACCGCACTAGAAGATAGCTTAGTAGCCAGAGGATGTGAGTACCTTTTACCTTACCTCCCCGACAACGGTGCCAGAAAATATCTTTGATGGCGCGTTGTTTATGTGGGAGCTTCTTCTTCTTTAATCCCTGGCAACGGTGCCAGAAAATAGCTTGATGTCTACGCACTTCTATTCTTGTAGACAATTGTTGGGCCTCCAAGTGTAGAGGTTTGTAGAACAGCAGCAAGTTTCCCTTAAGTGGATTACCCAAGGTTTATCGAACTCAGGGAGGAAGTGGTCAAAGGTATCCCTCTCAAGCAACCCTTCAATTAAGATACAAGTAGTCTCTTGTGTGCCCAACACACCCAATACACTTGTCAGGTGTATAGGTGCACTAGTTCGGCAAAGAGATAGTGAAATACAAGTGGTATGGATAATTATAAGTGGTAACGGTGCCAGAAAAGAGCTTGACGGGTAGGAAGAGACTAAAGGCAATCTAACATAAAGATGGAAGCAAGCAAACATGTAACAGATCTAGTTGCAAACGGTGTTTCAATGCTTAGAAACAAGGCCTAGGGATCATACTTTCACTAGTGAACACTCTCATATAAATATCTTCTCTTTATGATACTACTCTGAACTACTCTCCAGTTGGACACTCTAATCCATGGTAGGGCTATAACAACACTCCTCAAAGTTCACTTTCCCCATCTAGATAACCCCACAGTGTCACCTTGAGCACTAGATGGTTCCAACAAACACCACAATTTTATAGAGACATCCAACTCCAAATATAACTAATAACAAGTATTTGTAATCTCTAGCCTAAGTGCCACCATGGTGTGCATGCTGTCACTTTCACACACATGGGGAGAGCCAAAGATCTATTAAAGCGCTTGAGTAGCAAGGTAGATATACTTGATTTCAAAGCTCATGATCACAATATGATCATGCATAGAGAGAGATGAACACATAGCTACCGATAGAACCCTTAGCCTCGAGGAAGAACTACTACCTCATCATCATGGGGATCAGCAATGGTGATGGAGATGGTGGTGGAGATCGATGGAGATGGCTCCGGGGGCACTTCCCCGTCCCGGCAGGGTGCCAGAACAGGGACTTTCTATCCCCCGAATCTCCCCTTCGGTGGCCGCGGCACTGCGGAACTTTTCATGGCTGGAGGCTGGATTCTTTAGGGTTTCTACATCGGAGGCTTCTTATAGGAGAAAGGGCGATGTTAGAGGGTGGACCAGGGGCCCACACCACCTGGTGGCGTGCCCAGGAGGGACCCGTGCCACCACATGGTGTGGCCAACCCCTGGCCCCTCTCCGTCTTGTCTTCTGGCTCCGTGAGTCTTCCGGTGAAATATCGACTTTGGCTTTTGTCCGATCCAATTCCGAGAATATTCATTTTCTAGCTTTTCTAGAACCAAAAACAGAAGAAAATAGGCAACTGTCACTGTGGCATCTTGTTAATAGGTTAGTTCCAAAAAATGTGTAAGAATACTCCAAAGTGTGGACAAAACATAAGAAAGTAGATATAAAACAAGCATGTAACATTAAAAATTATAGATACATTAGAAACGTATCAAGCGTCGGCATGGATCTCCAACAAGGCCTCCATCTTGGAGGTAGAGAGAGCGTTGTTGAAGCATTGACTGAAGCGGCTATCTCCTTGGCCGCGGATCATGACGACGATCTGGTCCACCATGTGATGAGCTCCAGATTATAGCAGGGGGTTGCCTCGGCCTCAACCCTAGCCTCCGATGACCCCCACGAACGCCCCAACCACAAACATCGGCAGCCCCACCGCCCTTCTCTCCCTTGCCACCGAGGCTGACCAAGAAGAAAGGAAGAGGAGCACAACTGCCGTGATGGGATCTTGGATAAGCCCACTAACGAGGGGTTAACTCGTCAATACCCATCGTTGATGGACTTAGGTTCAAGGGATTGGGAAGTGCTGGAGGCGTCGATCGGCTAGAAAACAAGCACATAGGGAGACACGTAGTTTACCTAGGTTCAGGCCTCGAAGAGGACCCTACTCCTTCTTGTCTGCTCTTTGATTATCGGTGATTTGAAAGTTACAGAGGGTGCACAGATGCAATCTGGAGAGGTGTATGCTAAGGTTGTGGATGTCCTCCTCGCTGGCCCCTCCTAGCCTTTATATAGGGAGGCTAGGTCTCGGGATAGCAGGTCAAGTCGATTATAGATTAGGGTTTTCCCTTTAAGTTTCTATTTATTCGTTGTCGTGTTCTTCAAGGAGTCGTGTTCTTCAAGGAGTCGTGTTCCTTTGGGCCACCTGAATTCTTATTGTGATTTGTTTGCACCGTGGAATCCTCTTGGGCTGAACCGTATATCCTTACCGCGAGTACCTGTAGTGTATTCCCATGTCAGTAGCCCCCGAGTATCCAGCCGAATCATAGACTCAAGTGGAGACTATAAAGTCTTCGAGTGCATGGAATGTAGGCCCATCTGAAAGTTCTTTCAGGTGCCTTAGTTTGTGTCATAGGGATTGTTGATATGCGTGCCTGATACATCCGAAGGATCGGGATCAGTTAACTGCCTTAGGGAAAAACAACGCTATCTACTCAAATTTGAGTCCCCGGACTCGAATTCGAAACATTGCTGTCGTAACTCGACTCATGCTGCGGAGGTCATATAGAGTCGAATTCTAGTGTTTTAATGTGAGCACTCGACGTGTTTGTCAAGGCTTTTTCATCGGCACATATTATTTCTGGTAGAATGCATCAGGTGCGTTGCCAAGCCTTTCGCATGTCTTATCTTCACGTTGTAAACGTGGCATCCGAAGTTTTATTCACCGCGGAGGTGATTGGGTGACCCAGGAGACACTACCTCTTTGTAGGGTATTTCTAGCGATTGTGAGGCAAAGTCGCCAAATGCTTCAAATGCTCACGGTGCGGACATGGTCAACGCTTTTTGCCATGCGCGAGTATTTTTTTTCATAGGGTGCGCGACCAGCGCTCCCTATGGGAGTAGCCCCCGAGTGCATATTCAAGTCGTAGACTCGAGTGGGGACTTTGAACGTTTGTTGACTGATGTCATTATGTTTAGCTTGTCGATTGTGCTACCAGCGCTCCCTATGGGAGTAGCCCCTGAGTCCACAGTCGAATCGTTGATTCGAAAGAGGGGGTTGAGATGTAAATGTCTTGTATTTTTACCAAAGGCAATTCTATATCCTTAAAATCTTCGGGTGCACAGCCAGCGCTCCTGTTAGTTGTAGCCCTTGAGTGTTTGGTTGAATTGTAGAGTCGATCAAAGACTAGATCAATCGAAGGGAACTCCTGCTAGAGTACATATCTAGATGTCGTCAGTGTTGACGATCCAATGAGATCAGTTGCCCGCATAATGGTGCTGATGGGACATGACAGAGGTGGGCCCCGAAGTCTGACTAGGATTTGACCAGTCACGCGTAAATTACAGTTTTAACTATGCCTCCTCGATTTTCGCGCAGTGTGGGGGTCGTGCAACGATGGTTCAGTGATTCAGTACGCACGTTGCCATGTGTTCCCTCTTGTCATGGTATTGGCACGGTAGATGCTACAGGAGATAGCTCACGTAGAGGAGGCAAGGCGGCGTAGGAGAATCCGGAAGCGAGATTGGCACACGATATACCCAGGTTCACGTCCCCTCGGTGGAGGATCACTATGTCCTGCTATCATTCCAGTATATGATCATAGATTGGTTACATGGGAGCCGCTGTAGGCGGGGGGGGGGGGGGGGAGACTAGATCTAATATTACGTGTGAGATCTTGCACCAAAGGGGTGCCCCTGGTGGCTTTATATATGCACCTAGTTAGGGTTTACACGTGTACTAATGGGCTTTGTATTGGAGTCACCATCTTGGGCCTTCAGTCGGTGAGTCATCTGGGTCCAATATGGGCCAGTCGCTGTACTTGGCGAGTGGATCCGCCATGGGAGACTCTGCTCCGTGGGTATACCCCGATTGGTATTCCCCCATCAGTAGTCCCCAAGCATGTTAGGGACTCAGCGATGACTTGAAGCCGCCGAATCAGCGCAGGTGGTTCCAGGGTGGAGTCAATGGCGAGTTGTTGGCGAGCTCCTGAAATAGAGAAATAGCTCATGAAGTAGTTCATTCGTCTGGGTAAGTTAACCCATTGGGCGAGTCCCCATTGGATGGAGTCTCCATTAGAGGCCACCAAGTCATTGATGATGAAATTTCTGAGTCCACGTAGGAGACTCCATAGTAAGTGAGCCCGTGACGAGCGAGTCCGCAAGGGAGAGTACGCGATGGCGAGTCCCCGAGCGTGGCGAGTCCGCAATATGCAAGGCGAGTCCCCTAGTGTGGAGAGTACCACCTGATTCACCAGTTTGTCAATCAAGGTGATATCAAGTTATGCAAGGTGCACATGGATGCAAACATTGCAGATCCATTGACAATGTCGCTACCACAACCTAAGCATGAGGTGCACATGAGAGCTATGGGCATTAGATTCCTAGACATGTGATATCGGGATGATTGACTCTAGTGCAAGTGGGAGACCATTGGGAATATGCCCTAGAGGCAGTCATGTATGATGTAATTTCCAATGTATTCATAAATTTATTAAGTTGTCCTAGCGTGAACAACTGATATGTATAATTGAATATGTGATTCAATTGTGGAACTATATATTCATGATGTTCATACTAGATGTACTTGGTCATTGAGGTTGTGCTAGACACACAACTTAGACTAATGTGAAAGTCAGTTGATGACTAGATTCCACTTATCATGGGCATGTGATGCTATTCCGACTTACATGGACTCGACTAAAGAGTTTAGCGAGTTGGTCTAACCCATAGTTGAGATGCAACGAGCATGTTGTCATTTGCAATCTCAAGAAATGGAATCCTTTGACCCGAGGTGGTCGCATGATCCAAGTTGTGGATCGCCATCTTAGGTTCTACCAAATGATGTTTTGTAAATGGGCAGTTATACAGGTAAAGTTTGGGCTGGTTGTGAATCAAGCTGCGTAACATGGATTAACAAGATGGTATTTGCCCCTCCTTAATAGAGAGATATTCTCTGGACCCTCTCATGTGATATGATTCGAAAGCATGTCCATGCGCAACTTGGTTAAGTGTTAACCAAGGAGTCGGACTAAGTGTAAGTTCAGTGAATCATATACACAGAACGAGAAGAGAGTTGAGCTATTGAAGGGATGACAACTACTCGCATATAGCTCAATAGGTATATCGTGCGGCAAAGGGACTTGGATGAAAGTCATATTGAGAAGGTTCGTCTTCTGACTTTATGACACTTGGGAGTTGCCATGTCTTGCTAGAGTCCGCTACCAACTATTGACTCGTAGTAGTGACTCATGTCGTGTCCAGGTGTACGTGAACCTACATTGTCACACACTTAAGGGAAAGGAGCCCATGTGGATTGGATCCATGTAGAAATTTGGGTACAACCTAGATGGGCCTCAAGCGTTGAGTCCAACTAGGAGTGTATATAAGTGGAGTGACAAGGAATAGTTTTATGACCTAGACATTGATGACCCACAAGTATAGGGGGTGTATCGCAGTATTTTCAAGGGAAGTGAAACCCAATTTATTGATTCGACACAAGGGGAGCCAAAGAATATTTATAATCCTTAACAACTGAGTTGTCAATTCAGCTGCACCTGGAAACAATCTTGCTCACAGCAGTTTATTAGTAGCAACAGTTTTGTAGTAGGAAGAGTAAAGTAACAGAAGTAGTAAACCAAAGATAGTAGTAACAAAAGCAGTAAACAGTGGGATTCGAGTGCGGTAGGCATAGGGATGGATGGACGGGCGTTGCATGGACAAGACAATTCACATAGCAATCAGAACATAGGGCAATTGCAGATAAATAAGATAAAGCATCCAAGTACTAGACAATCCTAGGCATGTGTTCCATATATAGTCATACATGCTCGCAATGAGAACTTGCACAACATCTTTTGTCCTGCCAGCCCGTTTGCAGCGGGGCCTCTAGGGAACTACTAGCAATTAAGGTGCCCCTTTTAATAGAGCACCGGAGAAAAGCATTAACACTCCATGAACACATGTGATCCTCACATCAAAGCCATTCCCTTCCGGTTATCCCGATTTCTGTCACTTCGGGGCCATAGGTTCCGGACAACAACGTGTGTATACAACTTGTAGATATGACCAGAAACAATACTATCATAATGAATCAATAATAAGTTCAGATCTGAAATCATGGCACTCGGGCCCTAGTGACAAGCATTAAGCAAAAAAAGTCGCAACAAAGTCATAAAGCACTATAAAAGATACTAGGCACCATGCCCTAACAATCTGATGCCATTACATGAACGATCTCATCCAATCCCTACCATCCCCATAGCCTATAGCGGGGGATTACTCACTCATAGATGGGGGAAACATGGATGGTCGATGGAGATGATGGTGGAGATCGATGGAGATGGCTCCGGGGGCACTTCCCCATCCCGGCAGAGTGCCGGAACAAAGACTTTCTGTCCCCCGAATCTCCCCGTCAGTGGCGGCGGCGTAGCAGAACTTTTCGTGGAAAAACGTCGAACCCCCCGAAGTTTTTAGGTCAGAAGGCTCCTTATAGGTGAAGAGGGAGGCCGAGGGGGTGCCTGGGGCCACCACACCATGCCCTGGCGCGGCCAGGCCCAACCCGCGGCTGGGGGGGGGGGGGGGGTGTGGCCAGCCCATGGCCCTCCTCCGTCTCGTATTCTCGCTCCGTGAGTCTTCTGGAAAAATAGGCACTTTGGCTTTTGTCCCGTCCAATTCCGAGAATATTCATTTTCTGACTTTCCTAGAACCAAAAACAGCAGAAAACAGGCAGCTGGCACTGTGGCTCTTGTTAATAGGTTAGTCCAACAAATCATATGAAAAGTACTCCAAAGTGTGGACAAAACACAAGAAAGTGGATAAAACCAAGCATGGAGCATCAAAAATTATAGATACATTTGCAATGTATCAACATCCCCAAGCTTAACTCCTGCTCGTCCTCGAGTAGGTAAGTGATAAAAAGAAAGAATAATTTTTGAGGTGACATGCACCATCAAAGACTTGATCAAAGTATTTGTAAAACATTCAAAGCTGGGATCATAGTGCTTCAATCATAACATGAAAGACAAAGTTCTAGCAATAAGACAAAGAAACTATGATGCAACATGAAAAGGCACAAACAAAAGATTCATGAATAACAATGCTTTGCAAGACGTTTGTTTGTTTCACATAAAGAAAACATAGCATAGTGGCATTCAGCTTGTCCCTCAAAGAGTAGCAAACATAAATGCATAGGACACCTTCAAAGTTCACAAGAGTGACTAGATACAAATAGTTTAAAACAAGAATATCAAGGTATGCATCAATCAACAAGTCTTGGGACAATGCACATAGAACTAAGAATGGCCACTATGCTCTCAAGAAAGTGCTTATAGAATGTGTGGAGACTCAACAAGGAAATGAAAAAGGTTTTGAAAAGTTTGAAAGGCTTCCAAATGCTGAAAGTATGGTACTCATTAGCTTTGAGCTCTCATTGCCCTATCATAAGCATCTTTAATGTGATTAAGGTTAAAGTGACACAACTAAGAGGATATGCTTGACAAGTTATAAATCAAAGTCTCATGCCCCTTACTTACGAAGATCGATCCTCATGCTACTCAATTTCAGTCACGAGTAAGCTCTTGTCATTGTAAGTATAAACGTATCATAGAGAACCGCCAATGGGGTACCCCTTGCACATGATACAGGAGCTATCCCATAATCAAAATGACAAGGCAAGCAGACAATGAGCATCTCAGCGATCTTTTTATTTACTATGTGCATAGATTTTTATTGAGGATGCTTCATAGAATGCTCATTATGGTTATGCTGCAAGTTTCCACCATGATTAGGCATGTCTTAGGCTAGCGGCCCAGGCGTTTCTCTAACATACATACAAACTCCATGATCTTACACGTTCCAGTTTTATTTCACACCGCCGGGATCCATAAGCAAAAGAACATGATATCAACGAGGTACTAAGTACCAATGCAATGTTAAAAGCGTTCCCCATGACACATGGTTCTGCTAACTTCAACTTATAAAGCGCAAGCGTATACGCAACAAAGAAGGACGCAATGGTTCAGGTTTATTAAGTGCAAGAAAGTAAAGTGTGCCATCAAGTTCGTGATAGCTTTACTAACTAACTTTCTCATAACAAGCAAACATTTTATTCGGAAGAAAACAAGGCATATTGAATATGCACGGAAGTAGAAAATGATGCTAATAGGTAGGTATGGTGGACACTTTGGCAATATTTGGTTTTAGGGAGTTGGAAACATGAGTAAAACATACTCAGTGAAAGTGAAGGCTAGCAATAGTAAGGGAGCGACAAACGAGAGAGCAATAATGGCCATAATCATGCAGAGCGACAAAACATCATTGATCAAAGCATAAAGTGATACTACAAGTTGAAAACTAAGGTATCATAAAGGCTTATGGTGACTTGGGATAGTCATAACATGGTGTGAGCATGTGCCAAGTCAACCCAAATAAAGCATCAAAGGAGAATACCACTATACTATGCTTTAATATGCTAAAACAACGCATGATTCATCCAAGGCACATCAAGCAATCTCAATTGTTTATAACAAGTCATGCTACAGCAAATAATACTAAGCATAAAGCCAAAACAATATCAAGCATGGCATGATAGAGCATAGGCCATAGTAAAAAACAAGCTCTCTTTACCACTTAAGCATGAGCTTTCCTACTCTTTTCCAAACCAAACCAAACCATTTGAACACCAATGTATGAAAGTGGAGGTCCAACCAATTTATTCAGAAAACTAAGAAAACCACGCAAACTAAAAACCAAAACGAAAATAAAAAATAAGACGCTCCAAGAACAACACAACTGTGCATGAAACAATAAAAATGAAGTGGTTGAAAGAAACCTGAGATTTTTATTGATGAAGAACGGGATGCCTTGGGGATCCCCAAGCTTTGACACTTGTACTTCTTGGATATTTCTTGGGGTGACACGCGTGGCATCCCCAAGCTTGAGCTTTAGTCCATCCTTCATCTCATTACTCAATCCTTCCATACACCTGAAATTTTCCTTCATACAAAACTTCACACAATCTTTATTAGCAACATTAGTGCACTCAAGATAAATAAGTATTAAGGTTCAGTTATAACACCAAATAAACTTCCATTAGAACACTAGCTACTGTATCACTTCCCTCAAAAATCTCAATTCCCCAAAAGAACTCAAGAAGGAACCCACAAGAAGCAAATGCAGAAAATGGCACAAATCTGTCAAAACAGACCAACAGGTAAAGACGATTTTTTTCGAAGACCTTATGTTGCTCAAATCAAAAAGTGTCGCACTAACGAAAGTTATATAACAACCTGGGGAAGAAGAAAAAAGAATTACAGCTCAATCCGACACACAGAGCTCTCTCATGAATTTTTACGGTGAAGCACATAAATCTGTTTCGGGACAGCAACTTTCCCAATCATTACTTCTCTCTCATTAGAGGTTACTCTTGGCACAAAAATCAAATAAAAAGGATAATGAGCGGTTATTACTGAGAGAATAACTTCCAAGACTCATCTAAAACTTTTGGGTTATCTCCCAATAAGTACTTTTCTTTAATGCCTTTAAGTTAGGCATAAGCAAAAACTAAAATGGATAGAATAGAAGTAAGCAGAGATAATCATGGTGAAAACATTGTTTTTGTTCAATAAAATCCTTTTGTTAACAAGGTTGATCAGGTCTTGTTACCAAAACAATTTCATATGAGACAAAACTTTGTATTACACTTTTGATTATGTTACCTCAACCTTGATAGCAATGGTCCCAATCATAATAGTTTCAAATTTTTCTCTTGGTATGGGACAATATATTTATCCAACTTGAATGCCCTCAACATGTTCAATTGAATTCAAACCATAAGTCCTTTCAATCTTCTTGAGGAAATAGACAATGTGTTCCTTGTCATTAACATTGAAGGTCACCTTCCCTTAATTATAATTAATAACAGCTCCTCTAGTATTTAAGAAAAGGTCTCGCAAGAATAATAGACATATTATCATCTTCAGGCATAAAAGTTTGAGAGGATGCTCTCATAAGAAATATGAGTTGAAGTAAAAGAGAGCATCAAGAAGCAAATTCGAAACACATTTAAGTCTAACCCACTTCCTAGGCATAGGAATCGTGTATGCAAATAAATTCACAAAGAATAAAGTGACAAGCATAGGAAGATAAAACAAGAGTAATTCCAAAACTTTCAGCACATAGAGAGGTGTTTCAATACCATGAAAACTTCCACAACCATATTTTCCTCTCTCATAATAATTTTCGGCAGCCTCATGAAGAAACTCAACAATATAACTATCACATATAGCATGCTCTTCATGATCTACAAGCACTAGAGCTTTATTATAAATAGTTTCAAGAGAAACCTCAGGAACATAACATTCATCCTTCTTTAGTAAGCATGCGGGAAAATCAAATAATGTAAGGGATAAAGAGTTACTCTCATTAGAAGGTAGGCATGGGTAGCTAATCCATTCTTCCTCCTTTTTTTCATCACTCTCCTCCTCTTTTTCATCTAATGAGATTTCAGGTTCATCAATTTCTTCTTCCATAGGATCCTGCAAGGCATTAGTCTCTTCCATTTGTGGAAAGCATCTATTAAAATATTCAAGAATATAGCCATTTTCATCCTTGTAATTATCAAAGCAAAATTTAAGTATACCATACACCTCATATTTGTAAGGTGAATCATCAATATTTTCAAGCAAACTAGCAAGTTCAAAAGCACCCTTCCAAGCAATAAATTCTTCAATTTGTTCCGCATCATAAAAGTCATAAATTCCTTTAGCATAGGAAGATATGGTATCATTATCACTATACTCACATTGAAAAGGGAAGTGTTTATACCTCTTTCTACAACAAGACTCATCACAGCAATAAGTAACATTATAAGTAGAGCACACGTTTCTAGCAATGGTATACAATCTATCAATTTGTTCCCATAAGTGTTTCCCTTTTTGTGACAAGTGGTGTTCCTTATAATAATCTTTTTGATCTTTCGTGAACCCACCTTGCCAATAAGATTCAGTTTCAAAGAAACCAACCATTGACATCAAGCATGATAAAGCAAGACAATAACATACCAACAAAAATAACAACTAGAGTAGGAAATAATTTTTTTGTATTTTTGATAAAGAAACAAGCAAACAAGGAGAAAGATAAACTTAGCTTGAATAATAGTGAATCCAGGTGAACTTGATAAAAAAAGCTATGCTCCCCGGCAACGGTGCCAGAAAATAGTCTTGATGACCCACAAGTATAGGGGGTGTATCGCAGTATTTTCGAAGGAAGTGAAACCCAATTTATTGATTCGACACAAGGGGAGCCAAATAATATTTATAAGCCTTAACAACTGAATTGTCAATTCAGCTGCACCTGGAAACAATCTTGCTCACAGCAGTTTATTAGTAGCAACAGTTTTGTAGTAGGAATAGTAAAGTAACAGCAGTAGTAAACCAAAGATAGTAGTACCAAAAGCAGTAAACAGTGGGATTCGAGTGCGGTAGGCATAGGGATGGATGGACGGGCGTTGCATGGACAAGAAAATTCACATAGCAATCAGAACATAGGGCAATTGCAGATAAATAAGATAAAGCATCCAAGTACTAGACAACCCTAGGCATGTGTTCCATATATAGTCATACATGCTCGCAATGAGAACTTGCACAACATCTTTTGTCCTGCCAGCCCGTTTGCAGCGGGGCCTCTAGGGAACTACTAGCAATTAAGGTGCTCCTTTTAATAGAGCACCAGAGCAAAGAATTAACACTCCGTGAACACATGTGATCCTCACATCAAAGCCATTCCCTTCCGGTTATCCCGATTTCTATCACTTCGGGGCCATAGGTTCCGGACAACAACGTGTGTATACAACTTGTAGATAAGACCAGAAACAATACTATCATAATGAATCAATAATAAGTTCAGTTCTGAAATCATGGCACTCGGGCCCTAGTGACAAGCATTAAGCACAACAAGTCGCAACAAAGTTATAAAGCACTATAAAAGATACTAGGCACCATGCCCTAACAATCTGATGCCATTAAATGAACGATCTCATCCAATCCCTACCATCCCCATAGCCTACAGCGGGGTATTACTCACTCATAGTGGGGGAAACATGGATGGTCGATGGAGATGATGGTGGAGATCAATGGAGATGGCTCCGGGGCACTTCCCCGTCCCGCCAGGGTGCCGGAACAGAGACTTTCTGTCCCCCGAATCTCCCCGTCGGTGGCGGTGGCACAGCGGAACTTTTCGTGGAAAAATGTCGAACCCCCCGAAGTTTTTAGGTAAGAAGGCTCCTTATAGGCGAAGAGGGAGGCCGAGGGGGGTGCCTAGGGCCACCACACCATGCCCTGGCGCGGCCAGGCCCAGCCCGCGCCTGGGGGGGTGTGGCCAGCCCCTGGCCCTCCTCCGTCTCATATTCTGGCTCCGTGAGTCTTTTGAAAAAATAGGCACTTTGGCTTTTGTCCCGTCCAATTCCGAGAATATTCATTTTTTGACTTACCTGGAACCAAAAACAGCAGAAAACAGGCAGCTGGCACTGTGGCTCTTGTTAATAGGTTAATCCAACAAATCATATGAAAAGTACTCCAAAGTGTGGACAAAACACAAGAAAGTGGATAAAACCAAGCATGGAGCATCAAAAATTATAGATACATTTGCAATGTATCAGCCATCACTTTCTCCACTCCCATTTCAGGCTAGACAAGATCTAGCAATCCTCTGTCCGGAGCTTCTCCTGGCATGTGTGGATACCGGTAGAGGAATTGCACGTGTGACACTGAAGACGAAGGAGTTCATGGTGGATCCGAAAGAGTCCATGGCGGATCCGAAGGTGCTGTTCGTGGGATCGTACTGTACTACATCAAATGACGCACTTCATCAATAATCCGCACATGCGTGTCTAGTGGTAAATCTTGTGGCCTTCTATCTCGGCTAGATCTTGGGAGTACCGTGTAGATAAAAGTTTTTGTTTATCTCTGCATGGCCCAACACAAAGTTTTTCCTAGGGAAGGATAAAGTGGTTCCTTCACTCCTAAGCTAGTTCTCTTTTTTTCCTCTGGCTTGCATTTTTCCCTTTCGACTGGCTCGGGCTTCCTCTTATAGTGGTGAGGGGTCTCGACAAGTGCCAACTCCATGTGGTTTGGTACTCCATGCATGACCACAATATTGACAAGATTCTCTACTATCTGGCATGCGGATAGTAGTGAACTAGCACACAACGCTACGAAGGGTCTTGTCCTATTATCCTAGTTCTCGTGCAAAAGAAGAGTGCCATCTATAGCCCTATTCCCCACAGAGCGTGTTGCCAGGTTCCCGGGGATATTCTCGAGTGCGGTCCCACCGAGGGAGTATGTTTCTTACCAGAGGGTCGTAGTCCACTTTGGTAGGATCCGGGGTACCCTAGAATCCATAGAGACTACAAGTGAACTCGATATTTTCCGTATACCACTCAACATTCACATTGGCTCAAGAAGCTATTCGATCAACTGAAAGACTCAAGAAGGTTTTTTAGTTTGTTTATTATAGACTATACTTCCCCCACTGCGACTAGGGTTCCTCCTAGCACCAACACCGTCGCCAAGCCCCTCCCATGCTACCGTTCGCCTCCCCATCCCCTCCCCAAGCACCAGAGGAGGCCAACATAGGAGCATCATGGCGCCGCTGCCACTGTCTAGGTCTGCAGTGATGGCATACCTCATTCCCTAAGGAGATTGGGGCCTCTGGCTACCTCTCGTGACGAAAGAACATGGATCCCGGGGTAGCGACCTAGGTCGGTGGCAGCCGGTGAAGCTCAGGCTTCCCTTAGTGTTGGGGATATACTTTCCGGGTATCCTCACAATTCCTCACTGACCAGGGTGGGCCACTTCGGGTTAGAGCTTTGCTTCACGGGCGGCCTAGTTAGGGAGAAAATACGGAGTCCAATCCAGCTACGGGAAGGCCCAGAAGACTTACCGACTTAGGCCCATAGTGTTACCTGTAGTTCAAGATGTACTCTGTAACTGACTCTTAGTCGTAGTCGGATATATCTCTCCTGTAAACCCTAGGCCGGATATCTATATAAGCCGTCCTAGGGAGAGACTTTAGGGCACCCTCAATAGTCTACAATCTCAACTCGCACAGGCGAACCCTTCTAACCCATATTCCGGCTCTGCCGTACTACTGGATTGCTAGCAGGAGTAGGATCCGTCCAAAGCCGGCGGATTTGAACCTGGGTAAACTTGTGTGCTCGCCATCCCGGAACACCGTACGTCTCACACCCCTCTCTTCCGCACGCCTCGAGGACCCCCTCATGGCATACTTGTCATCAATCCAACGACAGTTGGCACCCACCATGGGGCAAGTGAGCTTCGGATCTGCGATCCGAGCGGAATCTGCAAGAATCAGAATCGGCGAGACCATCGCCGTCGGTCGCATCCTCTACGCCAACGACGTCCCTCTCATCATTCTCGACGAGACCTAGATTCCGGCTAGGGAGGCTGTGACTGCCTACACCATCATGTCTTTTGGCGAGATCGATGTTTACATCGGTTTTGCTAAACCTGTCCCACCCACCCCAGCGGTGATGATAGAGGCAGAAGAATCTTCTGGGTCCCCTTTGTCCGCGGAGGCGGCAGAGTTTCACATCTCAGAAAACCCTAATCCTACCCAGCCCGCACCAATTGCGGAGATAGTGGAGAAATCCGAGCCTGAAGAAGACCTAGCGGCCCAAGTCAAATCTGGAGTGGATCTCCTTGGAGAGACCAAATCCCAGATCGACCCTCCCGCCGAAGTCGAAATCCAGGAGGAGCATAGCAACGACACTGATTCCGGCTCTGATGACGCTGGGACAGACAAGCCTTTCCTAAGGTACACGCTGCGACGTATGACAATGCAAAACTCAGGCGTAGACGCAATTCTCAAGACCATCAAAAGTTTCGACGAAGCTGATCGCGAGAGCCGCAGGTACCTCAGGAGGAACGCATCACACTTTGTCGGATACATGGGATCCGGATCTGGCTCTACCGATGCTGGAGACAACACCGACTCTATGCTGTAGGCAATTGGAACAAACGCCGACGTACCTGCATCCTCGGATGAATCGATGACGTCGGCAGATTTCCAAAAGTTCTTCGCGGAGTATGAAGAGGAGTACAACTCCAAAGCTGCAGAAGAAGGAGAAGCCATGGATGAAGGATCCGGGGAACACTCTCCCAAAACACAGAATGACATGGAAATCGGAGATAATCCCGAAATCCAGAGGTCTGAAAGTACCGATCAGAGATTGACTCCGGGAAACGGACCCAAAGCCGTCTTTGCTACTGGCGCTGCCAAGAAGGCAAAGAAGAAGAAGAAGAAGAACAAGACCTCGACAAAAGACCCTCTGACAGAGGAGGTGATTGCCAAGGAATACGAGGAAGACTCGGATGGAGCACTTATCCCAGAAGAGACGAAAAAGAAGAACCGGTGGATGGACACGTGATCACTGAAGGTGCGCGTAAGCTCATCGATGCTGCATTAACCACACCTATCCCTACAGCTGCAGAGCTTACTGCTGAAGAGCTAGACGAAAGGGCCCAAGCCCTAGAAGCGCGTCGTCAACAACTCCTGGATGAAGCCAAAAACATCGAGGAGGAGAAGAAACGCATGGCAACTAAGGATTACATCTCTCGGTTGCATCAGAAGACACGGAAACGTTACACACGTGACGGTCAATTTCCGGAAGTGAACAAGGTCCTCTTTGAAGGAGATCCAGGGATGCCTCGTCTCGACAGCAAAGGAGATCTGGTGTACCCAACACTGGTACAGAACACTGTCGCAGCTCGAGATATCCTGTCAAATAACCCAGGCCCAGAACAGGTTCGGTTGGGCATCAAGCTACTCACCAAGGGTCTGGAGCAACAGATGGCTGTGAAATCCGGAAGCGGAAAGCTGGTCTCCAAATCCGACCAATGTCACATGGACTCAGCCTGGAATGATATAAGGCCCCAGCGTGTTCCGGAATAGCATCACCATTCCGACCAACGGGAAGACAACCACTCTAGAACCGGATCATTAGGACAGCATCACAGATCTGCACGTGGCTGGCGCAACGTCACTCTAGCGGCCGAGCAAGAGGCCATCGCTGCACTGTATACGAGGAATCCTCCCCGGCGAGAGTCAAGCGATTGAAGGGGAGAAGATAAAGAGAAATGTCGAGAGGAGGATCGTCAAAAAATGCCACCTCCTAGACATGCAAGCCGTCCGGCTAAGCCTCACCGTAGTGCGAATGACGGACGAAGGAACGACGGAAACCATGCCGAGACAAGCCGGCAGGGGGTCGTCGTAGTGAAGACCCTCCCCGGAACCGGAATAATGACGCTCCGGACGGAGGCCGGCGAACAGCCGGAAACAATCCAGCTGTCCCACCCTCTCCACCAAGCAGTCATCACAACGCCTCTCAAGGGGGACAAGAAGGACGACGTGGCGGAGGAGGTGGTGGTAGAAGCCGGAGTCCGGCTCCAAGGCACCGCAGTCAAAGCCGTCACTTTGGAAGACGATCTTTGTCTCCAAGTGATGCGTGACATAGGATCAACTCCAAAATAGAGGCGTGGTGCTACGAAAACGATGATATCTACGTGGGCCTGAAGTGCATTGGACCACGCATCAGAGCTACAAGATTCCCGGAAGGATTTGCTATCTCAAGACATATCCAAGCCTACGACAACATTGCTCAGCCAGATACCTGGCTACAGGATTTCTTCCAAGCTTGTTGTATCGCCAAAGGCGGAAACAGCCTGGTCGCAACCCGATATCTCCCACTTATGTTGCGGAAGACGACACGATCATGGCTTAATGAACTTCCGGAGAACACCATCCACAACTGGTATGACATGCAACGTGCGTTCTTTCGGAATTTTGAAGGCACATACCAGAGGCCCTGTACGGTCGTAGACCTACAACGTTGCAACCAGAAGGCCAGAGAAACTTGCCGGGATTACCTCGGATGATGGATCAACACCAAGAACTCCTGTGAAGGAGTAAATGATCAAACTGCGATTGAAGCTTTCATTGTAGGTCTCCCAATTGGTCTACTGCGTCATCGCTTGAAGTGCGACAAGGTCACTGATTTGGGAGAGATGATAGAAACAGCGAGCAAGTATGCAGATGCTGACGACAACGCAGAGGGACTACTCAACGCCCTAGTTGTGCCACAGTCAGCAAAACAACCAAAGCAACTAGCTCAGAAGCGCAAAACCACCTCGGAAGAGAAACCCAACGCGGAAACGGCAGTTGTTACTGCTACTTTCAGGTCTGGAGGACGAGGAGGACGTGGCGGAGGCCGCATGCGTGGCCGTGGGACTTCGAGAGTCCAAGGTAGAGGAGACCAGCAACCGGGCAAAACCTACTCTTGGGCTGACATTGCCAATAACCCATGTGTGCATCACTTAGACACCAATGGGGGCTCGTCCCACACCAACGCCGAATGTCGTTTCAATGATGACATCAAAAGAGATGACACTGTGGGCTACAAAGCTAAGCGGAAGAAGGGAAAGAAGAATCCTGAAAAAGATAAGGAGACCAAGGAAGATTCTGACATGGAGGAAGCTGATGCTTCAAATCCCAAGCCGGAAGGGAAGAAAAATTTTCCGACCAAAAAAGACACTTACGTCACCTTCCTCAGATCTCAACCAGCAAAGGTCAAGAAAGCAGTTCTACATGAGCTGAATGCAATAGTTCCGGCTGTCCCCCAATACCTGGACTGGTCGGAAGTGGCAATCACATTTGACCGTTATGATCATCCGCCTAAGCTACACAGGCGAGGAAAATATGCCTTAATCGTCAATCCACTTATTGACGGTTATGGTTTCTCCAAGACCCTCATGGACGGTGGCAGCAGAATCAATATTCTCTATGTCAAAACGCTACGCCGGATGAAGATCTCGGAGACCCAGCTGAACCATAGCTCTGTGATCTTTCACGGAGTTGTCCTAGGAAGACAAGCTAATTCCCTGGGATAGATCACTTTGGATGTTAGCTTTGGAACCCCAAAGAATTATCGGACGGAGGCACTTTCCTTCGAAGTGGTTCCGTTCAAGAGCGCGTACCACGCTATATTCAGACGTCTGGCTTACTAGGCTTTTATGGCTCGTCCGTGTTACATTTACAATATGATGAAAATTTCAGGTCCCAATGGCATAATCACCATCAGGGAGACCCGAAGAAAGCGCGAGAGTGCGAGGATGGAAATGCCGCCTTTGCTAAAGCCATGTTGCACGCCCAGGAGTACCAGGAGATCAAGAAGAGCATAGATCCGTCCGAAATGCCCGCGACGAAGAAGGAGGTGACAAAGCCAAATCCGGAGTTCAAGGCATCAAAAGAGATGAAGAAGATGCCATTGAAGGATGATGACCCCTCCAAGGTGACCCAGATAGGTGTAGGACTAGATAGCGCATAGGAAAGCGTGCTCGTCAAGTTCCTCAAAGCAAATCAAGATATCTTCGCATGGCAGCCATCTGACATGACTGGAGTACCTAGGGAACTTGCCGAGCACTCTTTAAATGTAAACCCGAACGCTAAACCTATCAAAAAGTCCTTACGATGTTTCGGCGATGAAAAGCGTAAGGCAGTAGCTAAGGAACTAGCACGGCTCGAGTCAGCCGGATACATAGAAGAGGTCATCCACATTGAGTGGTCCGCCAATCCTGTAATGGTCCCTAAAAAGGACACCACTGATTTAAGGATGTGTGTTGATTATACTGCCTTGAACAAGGCTTGTCCAAAAGATCCGTTCACTCTGCCTAGGATTGATCAAGTTATCAATTCTACGGTAGGCTCGGAACTCCTCTGTTTTCTCGACGCATACTCTGGTTATAACCAAATCCGGATGAAGGAATCTGAGAAAGTCAAAACTTCATTCATAACCCCCTTCGGAACCTTCTATTTTGTTACGATGCCCTTTCGGCTGAAAAACGCAGGAGCTACCTACCAGCGCATGATGCAGCGTTGCCTCCATGACCAACTCAGACGCTGTAACACCCTCGAATCGGCCCTATGCAGATTTTAGCGATTCCCGCCAAACCCGCATAGAAACGATTCAAGGACGCCCACCAGACACTTGCGTGCGGGTGGAAAATGAAGTAATACCATTACACAATAGTCCATGATGGAACCCACAGAACAAATATATATACAACAACGACTCACTAAGTCAAGAATACAAATATACAATACAAATATCCAAATCACCTTGAAAACGATTCAACACCCGAGTACGGATAAGATGCAAATGGGGCTAAGAGCCCTGAAGAATAACCAATGGCATCCATAACCCTGCCCAGGCCAAGCCGGAAGGGTAACCTTGCTAACGACGTCGATCCCAAACCTGCTAAAACAAAAGGGGTGCCGACAAAGGGCAAAGGCAAAAAGAGGAGCGTCAGTACTGAGGCCAGTACACGGCGAGGCTAGAATTCGGCGGCGCTCGCCTACATAGGTATGGTGGGCTGGAGCGGCAGCGAAGCATGCACTAAACAACCTATAGAGACTCGACAAACTATCGGGTATTAGAGAGAGAGATAAGAAAGACCTATTCAGAACCAAACTTATACTAGCACCAATCATACCCATCCTGGTATTCCCCCTCGAGACCAAACGAGGAAGTCAAACCGAGGAACTCACACAGTTGGCAGTTTTATTCATTCCATTATAGTTGCAGCACTTACTAGTCAGATATAGATTGAATGAGTCATCATGATAGCATAAGTAGTGGGCAGTTTTAGTTAACCATTCAGTTGTAGTTGCAGTACTTACTAGTCAGATACAATTAGCATGTGACATCCCAAACCCAGCAGTTGTTAGCACTTTTATTTCATTCCATTGGAGTTGCGATACTTACTAGGAAGGTATAACATGACATGATACACCCTAGTTCCACCAGTTGTTGGCACTTTTATTATCCATTCCATTGTAGTGAAGCTGATTACTAGTCACATATTAAGTCAAATTTATAGCACTACTTTAGTTATGCTTGTCTATGATCGAGATACTGTGCTCCAAGTCGTCCATAACAGCTGACATGGCTTTCAGAAAGATTTACCCTGCAGGGGTGCACAAATAGCAACACACACATGATCAACCTCGGAAAAACCAACTCAAAACCCAACGAGGCTTTCTAGACAAAGCAATCACAGGATTCATAAAATATTTCAGGAGGCCACCCCACTAAGCTACCCGCAACGAAGTTGGCCGGCTCCGAGACGGACCAATGGTTTGTGTGGACGGCGGTAAACGACTGGGAACCCGAAAGTGTGACTGGGCTTGTCGATACAGCGAAAACGTGTCACGATCCAAAACAGTACATGTGCTCCACGCACAATCATAAATAAAGCAGTAAAGCATGGCATAGGTACAAGATAGTAACAAAGCCCCAATCTAGTTTGTGGCCCCAAGAAATAAGAAATGAATCAAGCTCTGGCTAAGGGGATTCATGGTCCCATATGTGGATAGTGCGATAGTCAAGGAACATGTATCAAGTACTCGGGGCTTACGGGACACTAGTGGGCATGAAAAACCAAATAACATATAATTGCCCACCGGTGCCACTTTCATTAGTTATCACAGCAATTTAATAGTTATAATTAAAGACATGATCAACTCCACCATAAACATCTGCCAGCATTCCAACAACTGTGGTACTTGACAACACCAGATCGCACCTGAGTAAGCAACTACGACTCGCAAGGCCAGCTATCTACCAAACACAGGTAATAGGAGGTGTCCAAGGCAATATAGAGGCTGCACGGGATATAACTGGTGTACGGAAACTAAAGCATCGTGACACGGATAGCAATAGATCAACAGGAGGAAATAAAGGCTATAAATGCAAAATATCTAGAAGGGGGAGAGATGCTCGCCTGAGAAGATCAACTGAAGGATCGTCGTATCTCGCTTCAACTCAACGGCCTATCCGGTGAAGAAGCGAAACACTAGAAAGAACAACCGATGCAATATTTAATGCTACGGTGAAGATATGGCATGTTTATGATATGATGCATGACATGGAAAATATGCGATGCAACTAGGCAATATTTAGCGGAACCGGGGTCCCGACAATTAATTATAAGGTTCATGTTATTTAGGTACCCCGCAATTTATAGGTTGTCTTAGCAAGGCAAACATGGCATGAGTTCTCTACACAAATTTAAATGGAGTCTAGAATAAGACAAATGTATCCCGCATAAACACTCCATATTTAATTATGAGGTGATTTGACAAGTACCCCCAAACAAATGAATATGTATGCAAGCATGAACCATTTGATATGCAACAAGTGATAATGTCATATTATAAAAATAGGGGTCTCAGAAAGGGGATCACATTAGGGTTCGGCGAACTTGGGCTCCAAGGGTCTAGGGGTCGACGAGATCAGCCTTCGCCTCCGGGAATGGGTCTTAGCGTCCGAGAAGGAGAGCATGAAGCCGATGCCGGGGTTTAGATCCGGGGTCTCGGGGTCTTTGGATCCGGGGTCTCGGGGTCTTCGGATCCGCATCCGTGAAGAAGACCTTGGCGTTCCGGATAGGTCTTCGGTTTCGTGTGGGAGATCTTGGCGTCCGAGATTCTTCGGGCCTCGGCCATCGAATCCATGAAGGAGATCGTAGCAATCCATGCCGAGGGTATTGGGAGTACGCATCACCGTGTTCGGGTTCCGTGTCGAGGGTCTTGGGGTTCGACGTCGGTGGCCTTCGGGTTCCATGACGGAGAGCTTGGGGTCTCCACTTCAAGTGTCGATGTCGGTCTCGAGTGGCTGATGACCCACAAGTATAGGGGGTGTATCGCAGTATTTTCAATAAGTAAGAGTGTCGAACCCAACGGGTTCATCCAGGTGGATGGGGATCTTGTGTGTCGATATGTTCTGAAGTTTTTGATGTGCGATGCGCAAACATCATGCCACCACCACATCAGAACATCATCTAGTAGATATCAGAAACAATTTATCACAAAAGATACAGATGCGACACTATTGGTTTTGACATTGAGTAGCAGCACTTCGGTATCACGCATCTGCAGGGAAACATAGACCACGTCCCGCGCGTAGTCGACGCAGGGGCGGGCACTGCTAGAGTAGGGGAAGGACCACTGCGGGGGCTCGCGCGCGCCTCCATGCGAGGCGGCCAGAGCACACATGGCCCAAAGCGGAGGGCATCATAGTCGACGTATGGTGGGCGGCGCCTGCTGACTAGCGCGGGGAGGCGGGCCTGTGTGGACTCTGCTCGAGGAAGAGAGGGGGCGGCCGGGGTGAGCTTGGGACGGCACAGCCGGTGTGGCTTGCAGAGGCGCTGGTGGCGACACTCGGCGCGGTAAAGCAGAGGAGGCGGTGGCCTGACCTTGGCGACCAGGAGACGTCGACGCGGCCGTGTGGGCAAAGGACGACGGCCGGAGGCGAGGAAGACGGTGCAGGGGCGACCGCGGCTGAGGCGAGGTTAGGCCGGCCGAGGAGGCGGAGCCGTAGTGGTTCTGCGCGAGGTAGGGAGGAGCAGCCAGGGATAGGGGTCGACGAGGCCAACGACGGCGCGGCTCGGCGGGGCCTCGCACGACGGTAGGTAGGTGGGGTCCGACGCTAGCGAGGAGGTCGAGGAGAGCCAGGCGGCGGCGTGACTGGCGACGGCGACCAGAGAGGAGGGGCAGCGACGCTCAGAGAGCGGCGGCGATGACTCGATCGGGGATGGGGCGGTCGGCTTGGGCTCGGGAACGAGGAGGAGAAGATCGGGGGTAGGTGGGGATTGACGCGAAGGAGGCGTGCGGTACGTGTGGGAGCAGGGTGGGATCAGGATGGTGGGGCCGGGTCAACAACGCGGGGTCATGGGGAGAAGGGGATCATGGGGTAGCGGGGTTGGGTGGTTGACCGCGAGGAGGGCCGTTCCCGTGCAGGCAACGTGAGGGCGCGCGAGGTGGGGCCAGCTAGCGGGCGGGGCTGTGCTGCTGCTGCCGCGCGTGCTATGCGGTGTGTGTAGGCGTTTGTGCGGCCAGGTAAGTGCAGCCGGGTGTGGTGTGGGTGGTTGGCGGTGGCAGGGTTGGGGTGGTCTTAGGCTAGGGTTTGGAAAGGGTAGGATTAGGGTTTGGAGGTGACCGGCTGGGCTTTTGGTCCTGGCTGGCTGCCTCCTAAAAATAATATAAGATTTAACTATTTATTTATAAGACTAGTGTAATTAGTTTCTAGACAAATAAAATATTCAGGTAGACCCGAAGTTTTGAATTTGAATAAAAGAGAGAGGATTATTTTAGAAAACAAACTAGGGCTTTTAGAAAATAGTTTTAGGCAAACAATATACATGCAATCATGAAGATGCTCAAATGCAATGTGGCATGATGACATGAGCATGCGGTCATGATGATGCACAAAACAAAAACACAGCGATTTTCTAGTAATGGTTTTACCGGGGTGCTACAATTTGACACCACTAATAATGGATCTCGCCCTCGAGATCCGCCTCATGGTCCGAGGAAGAAGGCTGATGACATGAATCTTCTTGCTTCGTGTAGATCCTCGCGACACCACTAACAAAGATCCTTGTCCATCTTGAAATTGGCGACACCACCAACAAGGGGTTGCTGCGCACGTTTGTTGAGGGAACACTCCGGAGAGACAAAGACGAAGGGAGATGTCTCAAAAGATAAGGCCACCTCCAACTTCTATGAAAGGAGAGAATAAGCGCAATCTAATCCACTTCAATGTACGAGAGCGAATAGAATGAGTAGTCGGCATGGGGGCCAATCCATCACGCACCCAAACTATTACTCCGCACATGCAGTAGAAAAGCATGACACCCATTCTCGGAATTCAGACTGAAGATCTCGACAAGCAAGGTTCAGAAACAAAGGAGTGATGCAAGCTCTTCATCGGATCTAATGTAGAAGATGTCTTCACGTTGGAAAACACCAGAGGATACAAAAGAAAGATTTTAGTCGATTTTGATCCACCGAATGGTACAACAGATGAAGGGTTACTCAGATAACACGAAGACCGGATGTGGAAACACCATTGCAAGAGGAAGGAACCTAAACCCTGAAGGTACGACGGAAACCCAACCACGAGAAATCCTGGACTTGAAGAAAGGTAAGAGAACAGATTCAAAACTCGCAAAGGTAATAGGAGAAGAACATAGGGGTAAGGAGTAAAAGCAGAGCTAATCAGATCTATCCAACCGACTTTGCGAAAATAGTTTTGGCACTCTACATCGGCCGTTAGCTAGGTTATCCTACAGGCTGGACCAGTGGGGTATTGCAACTGCTGAGCTTTGATACCACTCTGTAACACCCTCGAATCGGCCCTATGCAGATCTTAGCGATTCCCGCCAAACCCGCATAGAAACGATTCAAGGACGCCCACCAGGCACTTGCGTGCGGGTGGAAAACAAAGTAATACCATTACCCAATAGTCCACGATGGAACCCACAGAACAGATATATATATATACAGCAACGGCTCACTGAGTCAAGAAAACAAATATACAATACAAAGATCCAAATCACCTTGAAAACGATTCAACATCCGAGTACGAATAAGATGCAAATGGGGCTAAGAGCCCTGGAGAATAACCAATGGCGTCCATAACCCTGCCCAGGCCAAGCAGGAAGGGTAACCCTGCTAACGACATCGATCCCAAACCTGCTAAAACAAAAGGGGTACCAACAAAGGGCAAAGGAAAAAAGAGGAGCGTCAGTACTGAGGCCAGTACACGGCGAGGCTAGAATTCGGCGGCTCTCGCCTACATAGGTATGGTGGGCCGAAGCGGCAACGAAGCATGCACTAAACAACCTATAGAGACTCGACAAACTGTCGGCTATTAGAGAGATATAAGAAAGACCTATTCAGAACCAAACTTATACTAGCACCAATCATACCCATCCTGGTATTCCCCCTCGAGATCAAACGAGGAAGTCAAACCGAGGAACTCACATAGTTGGTAGTTTTATTCATTCCATTATAGTTGCAGCACTTACTAGTTAGATATAGATAGAATGAGTCATCATGATAGCATAAGTAGTAGGCAATTTTAGTTAACCATTCAGTTGTAGTTGCAGTACTTACTAGTCAGATACAATTAGCATGTGACATCCCAAACCCAGCAGTTGTTGGCACTTTTATTTCATTCCATTGGAGTTGCGATACTTACTAGGCAGGTATAACATGACACGATACACCCCAGTTCCACCAGTTGTTGGCACTTTTATTATCCATTCCATTGTAGTGAAGCTGATTACTATTCACATATTAAGTGAAATTTATAGCACTACTTTAGTTATGCTTGTCTATGATCGAGATACTGTGCCCCAAGTCGTCCATAACCGCGGACATGGCTTTCAGAAAGATTTACCCTGCAGGGGTGCACAAATAGCAACACACACACGATCAACCTCGGAAAAAAACAACTCAAAACCCAATGAGGCTTTCATGACAAAGCAATCACAGGATTCATAAAATATTTCAGGGGGCCACCCCATTAAGCTACCCGCAACGAAGTTGGCCGGCTCCGAGACGGACCTAGGGTTTGTGTGGACGGCGGTAAACGACTGGGAACCCAAAAGTGTGACTGGGCTTGTCGATACAGCGAAAGCGTGTCACGATCCAAAACAGTACAGGTGCTCCACGCACAATCATAACTAAAGCAGTAAAGCATGGCATAGGTACAGGATAGTAATAAAGCCCCAAACTAGTTTGTGGCCCCAAGAAATAAGAAATGAATCAAGCTCTGGCTAAGGGGATTCATGGTCCCATATGCGGATAGTGCGATAGTCAAGGAACATGTATCAAGTACTCGGGGCTTACGGGACACTAGTGGGCATGAAAAACCAAATAACATATAATTGCCCACCGGTGCCACTTTCATTAGTTATCACAGCAATTTAATAGTTATAATTAAAGACATGATCAACTCCACCATAAACATCTGCCAGCATTCCAACAACTGTGGTACTTGACAACACCAGATCGCACCTGAGTAAGCAACTACGACTCGCAAGGCCAGCTATCTACCAAACACAGGTAATAGGAGGTGTCCAAGGCAATATAGAGGCTGCACGGGATATAACTGGTGTACGGAAACTAAAGCATCGTGACACGGATAGCAATAGATCAACAGGAGGAAATAAAGGCTATAAATGCAAAATATCTAGAAGGGGGAGAGATGCTCGCCTGAGAAGATCAACTGAAGGATCATCGTATCTCGCTTCAACTCAACGGCCTATCCGGTGAAGAAGCGAAACACTAGAAAGAACAACCGATGCAATATTTAATGCTACGGTGAAGATATGGCATGTTTATGATATGATGCATGACATGGAAAATATGCGATGCAACTAGGCAATATTTAGCGGAACCGGGGTCCCGACAATTAATTATAAGGTTCATGTTATTTAGGTACCCCGCAATTTATAGGTTATCTTAGCAAGGCAAACATGGCATCAGTTCTCTATACAAATTTAAATGGAGTCCGGAATAAGACAAATGTATCCCGCATAAACACTCCATATTTAATTATGAGGTGATTCGACAAGTACCCCCAAAAGAATTAATATGTATGCGAGCATGAACCATTTGATATGCAACAAGTGATAATGTCATATTATAAAAATAGGGGTCTCGGAAAGGGGATCAAATTAGGGTTCGGCGAACTTGGGCTCCGAGGGTCTAGGGGTCGACGAGATCGGCCTTCGCCTCTGGGAACGGGTCTTGGTGTCCGAGAAGGAGAGCATGAAGCCGATGCCAGGGTTTGGATCCGGGGTCTCGGGGTCTTCGGATCCGCATCCGTGAAGAAGACCTTGGCGTTCCGGATAGGTCTTCGGTTTTGTGTGGGAGATCTTGGCGTCCGAGATTCTTCGGGCCTCGGCCATCGAATCCATGAAGGAGATCGTAGCAATCCATGCCGAGGGTATTGGGAGTACGCATCACCGTGTTCGGGTTCCGTGTCGAGGGTCTCGGGGTTCGACGTCGGTGGCCTTCGGGTTCCATGACTGAGAGCTTGGAGTCTCCACTTCAAGTGTCGATGTCGGTCTCGAGTGACTGATGACCCACAAGTATAGGGGGTGTATCGGACTTATTTTCCATAAGTAAGAGTGTCGAACCCAACGAGGAGCATAAGGTGCTGGCTAGTGGTATGGACTAGGAATTCTCTGCAAATACTTAGCAAACGGATTTTTAGGGGTTTTCAATAAAGCAAGTAAACAAAGTACGAGTAAATAAAAGACAGTAAGAATGAATGCAGCAAGTGGCCCAATCCTTTATGTAGCAAAGGACAAGCCGGTTGTATTTCTATAGATGACCAAACGTTCTCGAGGATACATGGGAAGACTGTCAAGTGCTTTCGCTTCATATAGTCGATTAATCTTCTCTAGCTTGCTAAGTGTTGTGTGGGTGAACCTGTGCTAATGTACCGCCCCATCCAATACTAAATACATACTTGTGATTATACCCCTTGCAAACATCCGTAAGTACAAGAAAGTAATTAAGGTAGAAACCTAACCATAGCTTTAAACTCTAAGACCCTTACGTCCCTTGTGCAATGGTTTCCTAACGGGGGTTCAGGTTTCTGTCACTCCGGCAACCCCTACGATTAGTAGCCAAATACACAATGCATTCCCCTAGGCCCATATAGGTGAAGTGTCATGTAGTCGACACTAGAAGAAGTACACCACAACTTAAATAACAATCTATTGAATCTTTCTCAACGCAATTCCACTACTAACAACAAGACTTCTCCCATGCCCTCAAGAACAAAACGAACTACGCACAAGACATCATATGGATCATGATTAGAGATGGAATAATGATGTATAACAATCTGAACATAAACAATAATTCAATGGTTCACTCAATAGCATCAACTACAAAGAGTAATCAACACCGGGAAAGTTTCCCCTATGAACTATAGCAAGATTCAACCAATTGTTACAGCAATATGGAGATGGTGATGAGGCTGCTGATGGTGATGATGATGATGATCCCGATGAAGTCCAGCTTGATGGTGGTGTTGATGGCGATGATCTCCCCTCTCCGGGAAGGAATTCCCCCGGCAGAAATCTGTCTGCCGGAGAGATCTTTCTCTCTCAGTGTTTTCCGCCCCGCAGAGGCGGCGGAATCTTTCTGTAGTCGCTCCCCGAGTCTTAGGGTTTCGTGGGGATGATATACGCCAGAGGAGAGAGGCTGGAGTGGGCAGGGCGGCCACACCACTCCCAGGCGCGGCCTAGGCCTGCCCGCGCCATGGGGTGGTGTGGGCCCCCTGTGGCCCACCTCCACTCCATCTTCTGGCATCCTGAGTCTTCTAGAAAAATAGAATTTTCCGTATATTTTCCCGGATTTTCTGATCTTCGTGAATTTTGCCTCCAAACAGCACCTTTTCCATCAGAATCCTGACTGCAGCGGTCCATGCTCCAAAAGTCATCAACCATGCAAAAATAGATGAAATAACATAAGTATCACCTCTCAATACGAAATATATCAATGAATAATAGTGAATTAAGACATAGAATACTGATGCAATATGGACGTATCAACTCCCCCTAGCTTAGACTTCGCTTGTCCCCAAGCGAAACTGAGCTCAATAAACATGACCTCAGGTTTATGGAGTGAAGAGTCGATAAAAGAATACGGACAAGAAGCATCACATTCATCAAATACATAGATCATAATAGAAGACAACTCACTATTATATAACTCAACTTGCCATGAGTAAAGGAAACACAATAAAGATACATAAAGTGAATCAGAATTGGTAATGGCAAACTTAGCTCTTGGTCGAAGAATAGTTTATAATTTGTTGGAGTTCACAAATAGCTGGTTTTTCATGAAAGCTTTCAAAGTAGTAAACATCAAGATAAGAGCAATGTGCAAAACAAGGAACAAAAGAAACATGAATGCATAAATCATCATATGAATGAATGAAACACATCAACTCAAAATACTTGCTGAGATAAAAGGGAATAGGTTTACTGACTCAAATACAAAGTAAAAAGAAGGGCCCTTCAAAGAGGGAAGCAGGGATTGCAAGTCTCATAAAGAGCTCCCTAAAATTATGATACTTACTAGCTTTCAGCTCTCATTTCCCCTATCATAGGCATCTTTAGGTGATTAAGGTGAAAGTGAGGTCCAATCTGAGTTATATGCTTGACAGACTATAAACTGAAAATCCCAAGTCCCTTGAGTACGAGGGCTGCTCCTCATGCTACTCAACTTTAGTTACCGGTAAGTTCTTGTCATCGTAAGTATGTGCGTATCATTGAGAACCGCCAACGGGGTACCCCTTGCCCGATGATACAGAAGAATCCCCATATCAAAATGACAAGGCAAGCAGACAATGAGTATCTCAGCAATCTTCTTATTTACCATGGGAAAATGGTGCTTTTTTTCTCTCTTTCCTCTTTTCATAGTATCTTTTTTTTTCTTTTTCTAAATAGCTATCTCTCTTTTTTTATAAGAAGAATGCTTCATAGATATCATTATGGTTACGCTGCAGGTTTCCAGCATGTCAGCATGGATTAGACCAACGGCCCAGGCGTTTCTCTAACACACATACATAACTCCATGGACTTACAAGCTCCCCTTTTATTTCACACCGACGACATCCGCAAACAAAAGAGCAAGGTATCAACTGGGTATATATTTACAAGTGTTGAAAGCGTTCCCCGTGATAGCACGGTTCTGGTAATCCCCAGCCTATAATTTGCAAGCATATAACTTTCATGGAGAGTTCACAATGGTTCAGGTTTATTAAGTGCAGAAAATAAAGTGTGCCATCAAGTTCGTGAGAGCTTTAATCACTAATTTTTCACATAAAAAGTTTAATTTGGGAGGTAGATAAAACAAGAATTTACTTGGAATAGCAATAATGCTACTAGGTAGGTATGGTGGACACAAATGGCAAATGTTTTGGTTTAAAGGAGTGGATGCACGAGAAGAATACCCTCTCAGTACAGGTTTTTGGCTAGCAAGGCTGGGTAGCAAGTACAAGAGTTGAAGGAAACAAACAAACATACAAGTGATAAAGACAAACATGCAATATTCCTTGGAAGCACAAAAGATCTTAACTAGAGAATACTAGACTTATGAGCAAATCAAGAAAGAAAGACGATGAAATTATTTTTCTCTTTAGAGTACTTCTATCTTTTATTTTCAACTCTCAAAAAGGTGTTGCTACTGACCAAGCCAGGTTTGCCAAAACCAACTAAATTAACTCAGTGATCCCAAAGTGCTACCAATACTAACAACAAGATCAATCATATAACCACGAATTGAAAACTAACATAAGCTATGCAAAAGAGTGAATGATAGAACCTCTCATTAATAGTCCATAACGGCAACTCACACCAAGGGATACAAATCTAACGAGAGAGGGGACACTTCCATAATGCAAACCATACTACAAAATAACTCCTTTATTCATGACATGACTCTACTAATAAGGTAAAAAGATAGAAGATAGTGATATGATACCGCGGCACTCCCCCAAGCTTGGAACAAACCAAGGGGATGCCAAACGTGATGACGAATTACTCCTTCAGTGGTGGTGGTATCTTCTCATCTTCGTCCGTCTTCCAGGGTAAAGGCTTCCCATCAACAAAGGACATCGTGGTTTCCAACATCCTGAAACTTGTAGCAGCACTTATGCGTTTACATCTAGCCTCATACTCACAGTTTTGATTTTGAACGTCATAGAACTGGGCTTGTAGTTCATTGGTTGTTTGGCGGAGTGAAAGGATTTCTCCTTGAGTTCAGCACTCTCCTTTTGGTGCTCGGCGATGAGTTCGGAACAAATCTTATGGATGATGTCCACTTCGCGTTCCGCCATCTTCCTATACCTAAAGACTTCTTGCTCCAGTGCTTCCATCCTATCCTCCAGACTTCCTTCACCTTTAGGGCCTTGAACCTCCTTAATCCGGACCTCCCCACCTTCGAGCAACAACTCCTTGGGATGAATCTTCAATTCTCTCATGTATGGGTTGATGATATCCTCAAAAGAATCTCCCTTGGATGATCCGGAGGAAGACATTGTGGCTTCAAATCTGGGATTCTACCTGGCAGAAACAGATCGAAACAAAAACACGACAAAAACATGATATACGAACCTCGGGGGGTCCGGGGGGATATATATTACAAAGTTTCATATCAAAAGGAAGGTACTGGGAGAAAACGGGTCGGAGGCGGAGTCCTGGGTGGCCTCACCACCTGGTGGCGCGGCCAGGGGTGGGCCCGCACCATGGGGTGGTGTGGGCCACCCTGGCTCCGTTTCCATCTCTTTTTCGCTTCGTAGCTTTCCTTATTGACTGAAAACTGCAAAAATATAGTTGCATTGTATTTTCGCGGAACTTTTCTTACCAGAACTGTTACCTAGTTGGAAACGGACTCTGCAGGTCTCTGAATTTGGTCCTCAATGAATTTCTCTGGAGTTATAACTTGAAAGGCATCAACATCTTCATTGTAAGAATCTCTAGCAATATAGTGTTTGAGTCGCTGTCCATTCACTACTTGTGTAGTATTATCTTTTAGAGAGGAAATTTTTATTGCTCCTGAGCGGTATACTTCTTCAATGATAAAAGGTCCTTTCCATTTTGATAGTAGCTTACCTGCAAAAAATCTGAGACGTGACCTATACAATAGAACTTTCTCACCAACATGAAACTCTCTCTTAAGTATTCGCTTGTCGTGCCATCTTTTAACTTTTTCCTTAAAGAGCCTAGCATTCTCATAGGCTTCACTCCTCCATTCATCTAAAGAACTTAAGTCAAATAATCTTTTCTCACCAGCGAGCTTACAATCTCTATTTAGTTCTTTCACTGCCCAGTAAGCTTTGTGTTCTAATTCTAAGGGTAGGTGGCAAGCTTTCCCATAAACCATTTTTATAAGGAGACATTCCCATAGGATTTTTGTAAGCCGTTCTGTAAGCCCATAAAGCATCATTCAACTTCTTAGCCAGTTTTTTCTAGACCTATTAACAGTCTTTTGGAAGATAGATTTAATTTCTCTATTTGATAACTCTACTTGTCCGCTTGTTTGGGGGTGATAAGCTGAAGAAATTCTATGATTAACATCATACTTAGCGAGGGTCTTTCTAAAACCGCCATGAATGAAATGAGAACCCCCATCAGTCATGAGATACCTAGGCACTCCAAACCTAGGAAGGATAACGTCCTTAAGCATTTTTAGAGAGGTTTCCCCGTCAGCACTCTTCATAGGAATGGCTTCTACCCACTTAGTAACATAATCTACGGCAACAAGAATATGAGTATAGCCTTTCGAAGGAGGGAAAGGACCCATAAAGTCAAATCCCCAACAATCAAAAGGTTCAATAACTAGAGAGTAGTTCATAGGCATTTCATTGCGTCTAGAAATATTACCAACACACTAACATTCATCACAAGACAAAACAAATTTTCTTGCATCTTTAAAAAGGGTAGGCCAGTATAAACCTGATTGTAGTGCCTTTGTGCAGTTCTATCTCCCGCATGATGTCCTCCATAGGCGCTTCCATGACATTTACGCAATATCTCTTTTTCTTCATATTCTGGAACACACCTTCGCATAATACCATCAACTCCTTTTTTGTATAAGTGTGGGTCATCCCAAAAATAATGCCTCAAATCATAAAAGAACTTTCTTCTTTGCTGAGCTGAAAAAGTTGGAGGCAAATACTTGGAAACAATAAAGTTAGCATAATCAGCATACCAAGCGCTTCCTCGCGAGCTCACCCCTACTGCGGCTAACTGTTCATTTGGGAAACTATCATTAACATGCATATGATCAAAAGAGATGTTTTCCAAACGAGATAAATTATCAGCTACAGGGTTTTCAGCACCCTTCCTGTTTACTATGTGTAGATCAAACTCTTGTAAGAGCAGTACCCATCTAATAAGTCTAGGCTTAGCGTCCTTCTTCGTCATAAGATATTTAATAGCAGCATGATCAGTATGAATGGTTACTTTTGAGTCCACAATATAAGGCCTAAACTTATCACAGGCAAAAAAAACAGCTAGGAATTCCTTTTCAGTAGTGGCATAATTCCTTTGAGCAGCATCTAGAGTCTTACTAGCATAATGAATAACGTTTAACTTTTTATCAATACGTTGCCCAAGGACAGCCCCTACAGCAAAATCACTAGCATCACAATCAGGTGGTTGAACAATAGGGGCCGTAGTTAAAGCCTTCTTAAGAGTTTCAAAAGCCTCCCTATAATCATCATCAAAAACAAAAGGTACATCTTTTTGAAGAAGATTAGTGAGAGGTTTTGATATCCTAGAGAAATCTTTAATAAACCTCCTATAGAAACCAGCATGACCAAGGATACTACAAATACCTTTGATGTCTCTCGGACATGGCATCTTCTCAATTGCTTCAACCTTAGCTCTATCAACTTCTATGCCTCTCTCAGAAACTTTATGCCCAAGAACAATCCCTTCATTGATCATGGAGTGACATTTCTCCCAATTAAGAACAAGATTAGTTTCTTCACATCTCTGCAAAACTTTATCAAGGTTGTGCAGACAATTATCAAAAGAAGTTCCATAGACAAAAAAAGTCATCCATGAACACTTCTACAATCTCCTCACAAAAACCATGAAAGATAGCAGACATGCACCTTTGAAAAGTAGCAGGAGCATTACATAGACCAAAAGGCATACGTCTATAAGCATAAGTTCCATAAGGGCAAGTAAAAGTAGTTTTTTCTTGATCTTGTTGTTTAACAGCATGTAGCATCCCATCTGTCTAACATCTGTAATGCTACATGGTCTAATAATAAAATGCTACTTCCTACATATAATTGTTGCATCATAATTATATCATGCTCATGTCATCATGCCACCTTGCATTTGAGCATCATATAAAACCCTTTTCATTTGGTTCTTATCTCATATGCATTTATCAATTGTATTTGGTTCTTAATAAATTGTATTTGGTTCTTGATAAATGCTTGGTGCCCAAGTTGAGTTGGGGGCATATCTTTTATTTAACTCCACCACCTTTTCTTGTCACCACCCCATATTTCCACCATCCAACTATATGTGAGCTTTGCATTTTATTTGGGTTTACCTCTAGCTCATGTGGGTTGGGATGGATCCACTTCTAATTCCACATGCTCCCATATATGCCTCATGTTGTTTTCACATTGTTGATATGTGGAGAGGCACATGGCCACCTTTGCATGCATGTGGTTATTTTCACTTGTTCTATCTTCCATATGGTTTGTTTTGGGAATAATTGAGCATTGTTTAAGTATAATTGTGGCCAAATGATCTTCTAGTGGGACATACACACTAGCATGGCCTATTATATTCAATGATGCTTAAATCTACCCTTACCATATTTTATCAAGCTTGTAGCTTATGATGTGGTCTTTAATCAAGTATGGATGGGCATGGGTGTAATAGGTGCCCATATGTATATGTAGTTGTTTTCACAACTAATGGATGTGGCAACTATTCTTCATGCATGGCCCATGCAAGGCCTCTCTCTTGTGCTTCTATTTTGGTTTCTTGGGGAATATTTGGGTGGAGTTTGTTTGAAACCAATTGAAACAAATAAACCAAAAAATGCTTTTTCTTTCTCTTGTCCTCCACCTTGCAACTCTTTGAGTGGTTTTCTCTTTGTCAAGCATACATGGGATGGATATTTTGTTTTCACAAAATAACATCATGTGCGTGCCACATGCAAGATCATCTTTTATTCCACCCTCTCTCCTTTGGTCCTTTTGTTTTCTCCCTTTGTATTAATTCAAACTCCTTTGGTGTTTTATATCCTCTTCAAACCCTAGCTCCTCCATCTATCCCTCCCACCTTGTCCACCATCTACCCATGCATGTGTGCATACATGTGCCATTTTTCACTTCCTCCCCTCTCTCTTTTCTAGCTAAACCGAGCTCTCTCTCTACACCTAGCAAAAACCCTAACCAGACTCACCTGCCATCTCACCTTTTTCCTCTCCCAAACCGATCCACACCTTGTGGTTTGGCTCGAACCAACCCCCCCAAAAAACCTAGCTACCCTGCTCAACACCACCCCAGCTACCCCTCATGCCGAGCCTCCCCTCTCCCTACCCTAGCTGAGCCACCCCTTCCCCTCTTCCCCTCTTTTTCCTCGCTGCCAAGGAGACCCCGGAGCCACTCTGTCCCGCTCCCCTCTGGCCCTAACTACAGCCCCTCCCTGGGCCTCCCGAGCCTCGTTGAACACGTGAGGAGGAGGAGAAAAGGTGGCTAGCACCACCTTTTACACCCGAGCCACCCCATGTGCCCTATCTCCTCCCTCGTTCTTATCTACCTCTCATACTTGGCGTCGTCCCCAGATCCCTAGGGCCCTGCCCATCCCCACCATGACCCCAACTAACCTGCTACCCCATCTCTCTTCCATCCCCACCTCACCGTCTGCTCCTTCTTCCCACTACCACCACAAGGCGGCGGGCGAGGCGTTTGGCGTTGAGGAAGACCGAGGAGACCCCCTGCACCACCCCTGTACACGGAGTCGAGGACGAGACGACCAGATCCGCTACACACCGACGTGACCGACAAGGAAACCCTAGCCTCAGGTCGTCAGCTCCGCCGCCGTTCCTCTGCGTTCTGGCACGATCCGACCCTGCCAACACACTCCCGGTGAGCAGCCACATCTCTTGGACACCCTCCCTCCGCGTGTAGCTTCTTGGACGCGCCGTTCTTTTTGTCGAACGCCCTCTGTGCACGGTGCTCGCGATTGCTTCTTCGCCGTCGCGCCACGATAGGGTCTTCTGGCCGCGCAGCCGTTACCTAGCATCAAACCAAGCCCACCCCAGCGGTAGCCACCACTGTGCGTGCACTCCAGATCGTGAGATCGAATCCCCGCTACACTCTGTCCGCGCCTCAGTTTCGTCAGACAAAAACGAGAAGAAAAATAGTAGCGCGGTCCTTTTTTCTGTTTACGCCCCTAGCTCTTTGTTTGCTCAACCCACGGTTCAGTCAGGCCCACCTGTCATCCGCCGGGGCATCTTTACAAAAAGGCACCACGCGTTTTATATACTCCACCCGCAGTCCCTGGCTGTGCCGCGTGGCGCCTGCCTTCTCACCCGCTGGCTTGTGGGTCCGCTCGAGCGCCTGGTCCACCAGTCAGCCTCTGTGGCTCAGTTCAGCCGCGGTGAGAAAACTCTATAGCGCCGTTTCGCCAGCTCAGCGTCGGGCCCGCATGGCAGTTGCTCAGGCTAGATCCAGCTGGGTGTAAAAAGTCTGTGTTCTTTTCCTGTTAATAAAAATCTTTTCTAGAAATTGTATAATGTTTTTAAATCCAGAAATTAATAACTTTTAATTAATAAATCCAATTAATACAAATGATATATGTTTTTGAATAAGAAAAATGTGAGGAGTTCACATCTGCCATCCAAAATAATGTTGGCTATTTTAAATTTTCGAAATTGTTTAATTGCAACAAAATGCCTTTTCTTAATTAATTAATAACTTTAATTCTATAACTCCAAATGTGACAAATAATATGTCTAAATCGATCAGCGCGACGAGCCCGTTCTGTTTATGCATTCCATGTTCTGAATTGCAGCATGCATCATATCAATATTAAAAATCAGAACTGTTTATGGCAATAAAACTTGACCAAATAATTAATAAAATGATTTATTCTTGTCCCCACACATCACCCTTGCCATGCTACATTATTGCCATGTAATTTGTGCATCATTCATCATGACATGCTTGTTTGCTTGTCGCATTTTATTTATATGCTTGTGCACTTTATTTATGTTGGCCCTTGTTTGTTTGGTTCTTCTTTCGAATAGACGCCGAGCAGGGGAAATATCAGGAATCCCAGGAGTACTACCCAGATCCATCTCTCGCTTCAACTGAGCTGCCAGGAAAGCACTACCACATGCTTGCATACATATAGTACCTATTGCTTCTATCTTATTCTTGCATCATTGAGTCGCGATTCCATTAAACTGAATCCCAAGTACTGCATAGCCTTTACTTTTAAACCCCACTGAAGCTTGTTTCTCCATCCTATGAGCCATTACTATAGGAGTTGTTTGAGCCATGCGAGTCGTAGAACAACATGGGTAGGGTATGTGAGTGTCGGATGGATAAGGAGGTACCTACACAACTTAACCTGAGTAGTAATGGGATAATTAATGAAAGATGCACCGGTGGGCAATATCTGTCATTTGGTTTTTATGTCCACTTGTGTCCCGTAGGACCCCGAGTACTTGATTCCTGTTCCTTGACTATTCGCACTATCCACATACGGGAGACTCTATGAATCCCCCTTTGCATGAGCTTGATTTGTACTTTATTTCTTGGGGCCACAAAGTATTTTGGGGCTTTATTACTATCCTGTACCTATGCCATGCTTTACTGCTTTATTTAAGATTGAGCGTGGAGCACCTGTACTGTTTTGGATCGTGGAATGTTTTCGCGGTATCGACAAGCCCAGTCACACTTTCGGGTTCCCAGTCGTTTACAACCATTGACACAAACCTTGGGTCCGTCTCGGAGCCAGCCAACTTCATTGTGGGTAGCTTAATGGGATGGCCCCTGAAATATTTTATGAATCCTGTAAATGCTTTATCGTGAAAGCCTCGTTGGGTTTTGATTTGGTTTTTCCGAGGTCGATCGTGTGTGTGTTGCTATTTGTGCACCCCTGCAGGGTAAATCTTTCTGAAAGCCGTGTCCGCAGTTATGGACGACTTGGAGCACAGTTTCTCGATCATAGACAAGTATAACTAAATTACCGACTTTAATTTGACTAAATATCTGACTAGTAAATAGTGCAATATTCATGGAATGAGTAATAAAACTGCCAACGGATGGGTTGTTCGTCCGATTTCTCATTGGTAAGCGAGAAGGAGGATGGATCTGTTACTTTATACTGTTATAACTGTTGTTCCTAATTAACGGACATCCGTCTATCATTGGTTAGGCAAATAGTTAGCGAGTATCTATAGACTTGTTAGTTATTATATTTTGCTGCAATTGCGTCACCCCAGGTATATGTCCCCTTTAGAGGCATAAAGACTTGCTGAGTACCCCTAGGGTCTCACACGATAAATTAATCCTAGGATGGCACCACCACGCCGCACTGAGAAGGACATACCACCTGAACTGGAGGCTGCGTTGGCAAGTATTTCTAATGCCTTGGGAACAATGCAACAGAACCAGCAACGCTTTAAAGAAAGTGTCACGAGGAATGAGTTTGTTCCGCTACCTCCACCTCCCAAGCGAGGAGACATCAAGGGCTTTCTGAAGTTTAACCCACGCCACTTTGAGGTGTCTGATCAGCCACTGGATGCTGATGATTGGCTTCATGAGATGTCAAGGTTGTTGATGACTGCTGATGTTCCTGAGCAAGAATGGGTAAAATGTGCCACTCACCTTCTGAAGGGAGACGCAACTTTGGGGTGGGAGAATTACCTGAAGGCAAACCACTCTGGTTTTCAGCCTACTTGGGAGCAGTTCACTGGGGCTTTCAAAGAGCAATACCTGTCAGAAATTTTCATGGAAAGGATGAAGCAAGTGTTTCTCAACCTCAAGCAGGGCAATGATAATGTCAACACCTATATCAGAAACTTCATGAATCTTTCTCGGTATGGTGGCGATGAGATCTCTGATGACAAGAAGAAGCAAAAGAGGTTCAGACAAGGGCTCAATGCATCTATCAAATATGCAATCACTCATGCAAGGCCGGGGTCTTTTCTAGAACTCCAACATACAGATCTACAGGAAGAAGCTAGTAGGCAAGTGTTCGAGGAGACGAAGAAACACAGTCGTGACGCAGCAAGCTCTTCAGCTATGACAACTCCGTCTAAGCGCCGCGTGTGGGTTCCTAATACCGCACAACCGCTCCCGGTTCCACCAAGACCTTCAAGCTACGCGGCAAGGCCACCAAACTCCTTCACCACTACTCCTAGGGGCTACAACCACAACTACCCTGGAGCGCCTGGCGGAGTCCCTGGCTACGCTGCTCCACGTCCACCTGGTGCTTGTTACACTTGTGGGAACACTGGGCATCAACACTAGAGTTGTCCCATGAACAACAAAGCTCTTCCACCACCACCTCCAAGACCTGCAGCAAGTTCTTCTATGGTTCGTGCACCTCCACCGCGGGCTCTCAACATCAACACCAAGCCTGGGTCCACTGTTGCTCGTGCTAACTGTGTCAACGTCGCTCAAGCTGAACATGCACCTGGAGTTGTGATGGGTACGCTTCCCGTTAACTCAGTCCCTGCACGAGTTTTGTTTGATTCTGGTGCATCGCATTCTTTTGTTTCTCACAAGTTTGCAAATGAGAATGAGCTAATTATAGACCAACTGGATAAAAAGTTAATGGTTCTTTCTCCCGGGGCAAGAATGCTATCTACCAAGATCAGTCATGGCAACCAAATTCTAATTGGTGGTTCTTCATTTCTAGCTTCCTTAATCATTCTCGGCAACTCTGACATTGATGTCATCTTGGGCATGGATTGGTTAACGGCAAATGCAGCTGTGATTGATTGTGCTGAATGCTCGGTTTCTCTAAAAATTCCTGAAGGCCATATAGTCTATTCTCCAAGTCTGACTCCTGCAATTCAGCTTTTCTCTTTGGCGGCTCTGAATGATGATTCAGAGTGTTCCGGTGGTACGTGAGTTTCCAGATGTTTTTCCTGAAGAGTTACCAAGTATGCCTCCTGACCGAGAGGTCGAGTTTGTGATTGAGCTTGAACCTGGAACCGCTCCTATCTCCAAGCGGCCTTATAAAATGGGTCCTGCTAAGTTGGCTGAACTCAAACGTCAGCTTGATGAACAAGAGAAGTTGGGTTTCATTCAGCACAGTACTTCTTCTTGGGGTAGCCCAACCATCTTTGTGAAGAAGCGAGACCGCACTGATAGACTTTGTGTTGACTATCGGGCTCTCAATGCTAAAACCATCAAGAATAAATATCCCCTTCCGCGGATTAATGATCTCTTCGATCAGCTAGCTGGAGCTGTGGTATTCTCTAAGCTTGACTTGAGAAGTGGTTATCATCAAATCAAGATTCGCAAGGAAGATGTTCCCAAAACAGCTTTCACCACCCGTTATGGCATGTACGAGTACACGGTCATGTCCTTCGGTCTCACCAACGCACCTGCTACCTTCTCGAGGCTTATGAACTCGGTTTTCATGGAGTATCTTGATAAGTTCGTCGTGGTCTATCTGGATGACATTCTAGTCTATTCTAAGTCAAAGGAAGAACATGAAGAACACCTTCGGTGTGTCCTAAACAAGCTTCATGAGAACCGCCTGTATGCAAAGTTCTCCAAGTGTGAATTTTGGCTTCCTGAAGTCACCTATCTTGGTCACGTCATCTCTGCTAAGGGCATTGCCATCAACCCAGAAACTGTTCGGACAATTGTTGAGTGGCTTCCACCCAAAAATGTCAAAGAAGTCCGGAGTTTCCTCGGTTTGGCTAGTTACTGCCGTCGCTTCGTTCAGAACTTCTCGAAGATTGCGAAGCCTCTTACCGATCTCCTCAAGAAAGGCAAGAAATACCTTTGGACTCCTGCATGTCAAGCAAGCTTTGAAACCCTCCAAGAGAAGCTCACTTCCACATCAGTCTTGATTCCTCTAGATACATCAAAGCCTTTCCAGATATTCTGTGACGCCTCCTTGCAAGGATTGGGTGCGGTCCTTATGCAAGAAAAGCAAGTTGTTGCGTATGCCTCTCGACAGTTGAAGACGCATGAGATCAACTATCCTACACATGACCTCGAACTCGTAGCAGTTGTCTTTGCTTTGAAAGTATGGAGGCACTACTTGCTTGGCAACCGTTGTGAGATCTTTTCTGATCACAAGAGTCTGAAGTATATCTTCACACAACCTGATCTCAACCTTCGTCAGAGGAGGTGGATTGAAGCAATTAATGATTTCGATCTGACCATCAACTACGCTCCTGGCAAAGCTAATGTCATGGCCGATGCTCTCAGCCAAAAAGCTTATGTCAACAACCTCATGGTGGAAGAACAACAGCCTCTCTTGTGCGAGGAATTCCGCCAGCTCAACCTTGAAATTGTGGATCAAGGGTATCTTCTGAATCTTCTGGCAACCCCTCTCTTGGAAGAAAAAGTTCGCTCCATTCAACTTGGTGATCCTTACACTAAAAACATCATCTCCAAGATTCAGCTTCCGAAGTATGAACCTTTCCACCTTGACGACCAAGGCACTCTATTCTTTAAGCACCGGATGTTCGTTCCGAAGTATCCGGGTTTGAGAGAGCAAGTTCTTAAAGAAGCTCATGATTCTGTTATTTCTATCCACCCGAGCAGCACTAAGATGTACATGGATCTGAAAACACAATATTGGTGGCCTGGATTGAAACGATATTGTGCCAAGTATGTCTCCGAGTGTGATGTCTGCCGCAGAGTTAAAGCTGTCCATCAGAAACCTTCCGGTCTTCTACAGCCATTGAAGCCTCCGGAATGGAAATGGGAGAAAGTAGAGATGGACTTCATAACTGGGTTTCCAAGGTCACAGAAGGGCAACAATGCAATATTTGTTGTCATCGACAGGCTTTCTAAAGTGGCTCACTTCTTTCCCGTCAAGGAAATAATTTCTGCAATTCAGTTGGCTGAGCTCTATATCAACAGAATTGTCTCTCTGTATGGGGTTCCTCTTGAGATCAGTTCAGACCGTGGAGGCATCTTCACTTCCAAGTTCTAGGAAGTTTCCAAAATGCTTTGGGAACAAAGTTGAACTTCAGCACAGCTTACCACCCTCAGTCGCAAGGACAAGTTGAAAGGATCAATCAGATTCTAGAAGATATGCTCCGTGCTTGCGTCATATCTTTCGGCATGAAGTGGGAAGAATGCCTTCCTTATGCTGAGTTCTCTTACAACAATAGCTTCCAGAAGAGTCTAGAGATGGCACCATTTGAGGTTCTCTATGTCTGCAAATGCAGAACTTCGATTGGTTGGTCGGGCGTAGGTGAAAGAACATTGTTTGGCCCCAAGATTGTAACTCAAGCGGAGGAGAAGGTTCACATCATTCTTGAAAACCTGAAGGTTGCTCAAAGTCGCCAGAAGAGCAACTATGATAGAAAGCACACGGACATGGAGTATGTCCCTGGTGATCTCGTTTACCTTCATGTCACTCCCATGAGAGGCACACACCGGTTTGGTATCAAAGGAAAGCTGGATCCTAGATACATCGGTCCTTTCAAAGTTCGTGGAAGAAGAGGAGAAATTGCTTATGCTCTTGAGCTCCCTGAAAAACTCAAGGTCCATGATGTTTTCCATATCTCTCAACTCAAGAAGTGCTTCAAGGATCCCGGCAGGACCGTGGACCACGAGCTCATCAATCTCCAAGAAGATCTGTCTTATCAAGAACACCCCACAAAAATCCTAGAAGTCGCAGAAAGAAAGACTCGCAACAAGTTTATCAAGTTCTGCAAGGTGCAGTGGTCGCACCATTCCGTTGATGAAGCCACTTGGGAACGCGAGGATGAGCTCTGTGCCAAGTATCCTACTCTCTTCGTGTCTTCTTCTTCTTCCTAGAATCTCGGGGCGAGATTCCTGTTTGGTGGGGGAGAGTTGTAGCATCCCATCTATCTAACATCTGTAATGCTACATGGTCTAATAATAAAATGCTACTTCCTACATATAATTGTTGCATCATAATTATATCATGCTCATGTCATCATGCCACCTTTCATTTGAGCATCATATAAAACCCTTTTCATTTGGTTCTTATCTCATATGCATTTATCAATTGTATTTGGTTCTTAATAAATTGTATTTGGTTCTTGGTAAATGCTTGGTGCCCAAGTTGAGTTGGGGGCATATATTTTATTTAACTCCACCACCTTTTCTTTTCACCACCCCATATTTCCACCATCCAACTATATGTGAGCTTTGCATTTTATTTGGGTTTACCTCTAGCTCATGTGGGTTGGGATGGATCCACTTCTAATTCCACATGCTCCCATATATGCCTCATGTTGTTTTCACATTGTTGATATGTGGAGAGGCACATGGACACCTTTGCATGCATGTGGTTATTTTCACTTGTTCTATCTTCCATATGGTTTGTTTTGGGAATAATTGAGCATTGTTTAAGTATAATTGTGACCAAATGATCTTCTAGTGGGACATACACACTAGCATGGGCTATTATATTCAATGATGCTTAAATCTACCCTTACCATACTTTATCAAGCTTGTAGCTTATGATGTGGTCTTTAATCAAGTATGGATGGGCATGGGTGTAATAGGTGCCCATATGTATATGTAGTTGTTTTCACAACTAATGGATGTGGCAACTATTCTTCATGCATGGCCCATGCAAGGCCTCTCTCTTGTGCTTCTATTTTGTTTTATTGGGGAATATTTGGGTGGAGTTTGTTTGAAACCAATTGAAACAAATAAACCAAAAAAATGCCTTTTATTTCTCTTATCCTCCACCTTGCAATTCTTTGAGTGGTTTCTCTTCGTCAAGCATACATGGGATGGATATTTTGTTTTCACAAAATAACATCATGTGCATGCCACATGCAAGATCATCTTTTCTTCCACCCTCTCTCCTTTGGTCCTTTTTTTCTCCCTTTGTATTAATTCAAACTTCTTTGGTGTTTTATATCCTCTTCAAACCCTAGCTCCTCCATCTATCCCTCCCACCTTGTCCACCATCTACCCATGCATGTGTGCATACATGTGCCATTTTTCACTTCCTCCCCTCTCACTTTTCTAGCTAAACCGAGCTCTCTCTCTCTCTACACCTAGCAAAAACCCTAACCACACTCACCTGCCATCTCACCTTTTTCCTCTCCCAAACCGATCCACACCTTGTGGTTTGGCTCGAACCAACCCCCCCCCCCCAAAAACCTAGCTACCCTGCTCAACACCACCCCAGCTACCCCTCATGCCGAGCCTCCCCTCTCCCTACCCTAGCCGAGCCACCCCTTCCCCTCTTCCCCTCTTTTTCCTCGCTGCCAAGGAGACCCCGGAGCCACTCTGTCCCGCTCCCCTCTGGCCCCAGCTGCAGCCCCTCCCTGGGCCTCCCGAGCCTCGCTGAACACGTGAGGAGGAGGAGGAGAAAAGGTGGCTACCACCACCTTTTACACCCGAGCCACCCCATGTGCCCTCTCTCCTCCCTCGTTCTTATCTACCTCCCGTACTTGGCGTCGTCCCCAGATCCCCAGGGCCCTGCCCATCCCCACCAAGACCCCAACTAACCTGCTACCCCATCTCTCTTCCATCCCCACCTCACCGTCTGCTCCTTCTTCCCACCACCACCACAAGGCGGCGGGCGAGGCGTTTGGCGTTGAGGAAGACCGAGGAGACCCCCTTGCACCACCCCTGTACATGGAGTCGAGGACGAGACGACAAGATCCGCTACACACCGACGTGTCCGACAAGGAAACCCTAGCCTCAAGTCGTCAGCTCCGCCGCCGTTCCTCTGCGTTCCGGCACGATCCGACCCTGCCAACACACTCCCGGTGAGCAGCCACATCTCTTGGACACCCTCCCTCCGCGTGTAGCTTCTTGGACGCGCCGTTCTTTTTGTCGAACGCCCTTTGTGCATGGTGCTCGCGATTGCTTCTTCGCCGTCGCGCCACGATAGGGTCTTCTGGCACGGTAGCCATTACCCAGCATCAAACCAAGCCCACCCCAACGGTAGCCACCACAGCGGGCGCTCTAGATCGCGAGATCGAATCCCCGCTGTGCTCTGTCCGCGCCTCAGTTTCGTCAGACAAAAATGAGAAGAAAAACAGTAGCGCGGTCCTTTTTCTGTTTACCCCCCTGGCTTTTTGTTTGCTCAACCCGTGGTCCAGTCAGGCCCACCTGTCATCCGCCGGGGCATCTTTACAAAAAGGCACCACGCGTTTTATATACTCAACCCGCATTCCCTGGCTGTGCCGTGTGGCGCCTGCCCTCTCACCAGCTGGCTTGTGGGTCCGCTGGAGCGCCTGGTCCAGCAGTCAGCCTTTGTGGCTCAGCTCAGCCGCGGTGAGAAAACTCTGCAGCACGCCGTTTCGCCAGATCAGCGTCGGGCCCGCATGGCAGTTGCTCAGGCTAGATCCAGCTGGGTGTAAAAAGTCTGTGTTCTTTTCCTGTTAATAAAAATCTTTTCTATAAATTGTATAAGTGTTTTTAAATCCAGAAATTAATAACTTTTAATTAATAAATCCAATTAATACAAATGATATATGTTTTTGAATTAGAAAAATGTGTGGAGTTCAAATCTGCCATCCAAAATAATGTTCGGCTATTTTAAATTTTCGAAATTGTTTAATTGTAACAAAATGCCTTTTCTTAATTAATTAATAACTTTAATTCTATAACTCCAAATGTGACAAATAATATGTCTAAATCGATCAGCGCGACGAGACCGTTCTATTTATGCATTCCATGTTCTGAATTGCAGCATGCATCATATCAATATTAAAAATTAGAACTGTTTATGGCAATAAAACTTGACCAAATAATTAATAAAATGATTTATTCTTGTCCCCACACCTCACCCTTGCCATGCTATATTATTGCCATGTAATTTGTGAATCATTCATCATGGCATGCTTGTTTGCTTGTCGCATTTTATTTATATGCTTGTGCACTTTATTTATGTTGGCCCTTGTTTGTTTGGTTCTTCTTTCGAATAGACGCCGAGCAGGGGAAATATCAGGAATCCCAGGAGTACTACCCAAATCCATCTCTCGCTTTAACTGAGCTGTCAGGCAAGCACTACCACATGCTTGCATACATATAGTACCTATTGCTTCTATCTTATTCTTGCATCATTGAGTCGCGATTGCATTAAACTGAATCCCAAGTACTGCATAGCCTTTACTTTTAAACCCCACCGAAGCTCGTTCCTCCATCCTATGAGCCATTACTACAGGAGTTGTTTGAGCCATACGAGTCGTAGAAGAGCATGTGTAGGGTATGTGAGTGTCGGATGGATAATGAGGTACCTACACAACTTAACCTGAGTAGTAATGGGTAACTAATGAAAGAGGCACCGGTGGGCAATATCTGTTATTTGGTTTTTATGTCCACTTGTGTCCCGTAGGACCCCGAGTACTTGATTCCTGTTCCTTGACTATTCGCACTATCCACATACGGGAGACTCTATGAATCCCCCTTTGCATGAGCTTGATTTGTACTTTATTTCTTGCGGCCACAAAGTAGTTTGGGGCTTTATTACTATCATGTACCTATGCCATGTTTTACTGCTTTATTTAAGATTGTGCGTGGAGCACCTGTACTGTTTTGGATCGTGGAATGTTTTCGCGGTATCGACAAGCCCAGTCACACTTTCGGGTTCCCAATCGTTTACAGCCATTGACACAAACCTTGGGTCCGTCTCGGAGCCGGCCAACTTCGTTGCGAGTAGCTTAATGGGGTGCCCCCCTGAAATATTTTATGAATCCTGTAAATGCTTTGTTGTGAAAGCCTCATTGGGATTTGATTTGGTTTTTCCGAGGTCGATCTTGTGTGTGTTGCTATTTGTGCACCCCTGCAGGGTAAATCTTTCTGAAAGCCGTGTCCGCGGTTATGGATGACTTGGAGCACAGTTTCTCGATCATAGACAAGTATAACTAAATTACTGACTTTAATTTGACTAAATATCTGACTAGTAAATAGTGCAATATTCATGGAATGAGTAATAAAACTGCCAACAGATGGGTTGTTCGTCCGATTTCTCATTGGTAAGCGAGAAGGAGGATGAATCTGTTACTTTATACTGTTATAACTGTTGTTCCTAATTAACAGACATCCGTCTATCATTGGTTAGGCGAATTGTTAGAGAGTATCTATAGACTTGTTAGTTATTATATTTTGCTGCAATTGCGTCACCCCAGGTATATGTCCCCTTTAGAGGCATAAAGACTTGCTGAGTACCCCTAGGGTCTCACACGATAAATTGTTTGATTCAGATGAACATGTGTATTCGGAAGATGGATACTGGGTGGAGGAGACAGATGATGTTGGCAACGATCACTTGGTGTAGAGATTCCGGGGATGGGGATCCGTGAGATCTGTGGGCGGGATGTGCTTATTTATGTGGCATCTTATGCCGATTTGTTTCTTGTCCGTACTCGGATCTTGTTTCCCGCTTCCGTTTGATACTCTGTTGAATGATGTATGAGGAGCTATCTTACACTATTATACCTATCTAGGATATTTGGATCTTGTCATATGGCGCTGCAATATTTCTATTTCTTTTAGATGGTATGGCTCTGAGAACTGTTGTAAGGTAGCTTGCATACATACTCACTTGTGTATGTATTTGATCTCTTCGCCTGTTGCCTACGCCGCTCGCTCTTGTCCCGATGTTCTTGGAAGTGGTTATGGCGGCCGACGGGCCTACACGTGGGTGGCCCTGGGCCCCCGATGTTTCCTCAAAACTTCCAATAACCTTTCTTCTTCCTTCCCTGAAAGTTTAGCGTTAACAATAACAGGATATATATTTTTATCATCAATATATGCATATTTAAGATCATCAGGGAGAGGTTTTAGATCGAAAACAGGATCCTTTTTAGGTGGCATCATGGTACCCAAGTCTTCTACAGGCAAGTCGTGCTTAAGCATCATAGGTTGATCACGGAGAATCCTGTCAATCTCATTTCTTTCTTCCATGAAGATTTCACTTTCATGATCTTCCATAAATTGCTGCAAGGCATTGTTAGGAGCAAGAGAAATAGAAGCAAGTTGTTCAACCCTAAAATCTTCACTATGGGTTTCCTTTTCGCAAGGTTCTTTAGCAAATTTCGAAAAATTAAACTCGTAAGATTCCCCATCAAACTTAGTCAAGATTTTCTCCCTCTTGCAATCAATAATAGCTCCACAAGTACTCAAGAAAGGTCTACCAAAAATGATAGGGTAGGTTTTACTAGCAGCTGAACCAAGTACTAGAAAATCAGCAGGGTACTTAATCTTACCACAAAGAACTTCCACATCTCGTAAAATACCAATTGGAGAGATGGTCTCTCTATTATTAAGGTGAATAACCACATCAATCTCTTCCAACTCGCAAGGACTGATTTCATGCATAATTTCTCTGTAAAGCTCATAAGAAATAGCACTAGAACTTGCACCAATATCACATAACCATAATAGCAATGATCACCAATTCTAACAGAAAGCATAGGAACACTAGCCTTTTTAGTTCTATTGGGATGTGAAACAATATTAGAAGCATCCTCACAAAAGACTATGTGCCCATCTTCTACGCTTTTAGTGACAAGGTCTTTCACAATTGCTACCACAGGTTCAATGTTTATTTGTTCGTCAGGTTTTACGGTTCTTTATTCACTTTTGGTGATTACATTAGTTATCATAGGATGGTCCTTTACCTTTTCAGGGAAGGGAATCTTCTCGATATAAGGTTCGGGTAAGATGGGATGAATAATGCAATAATCAACACTTCTAATAGGAGCATAGTCAACAATATCTTTGTAAAGTGCATGGTATTTGTTCCATCCCCTTTTTAGAATTTCGATATAGGAGGCAAAAGCTCTAAAGCAATCGTAATAACTTGCAAATCAAGACCATAAATATTACTAATATTTTGAAAGTCATCTGTTCCCATAAAAGATTCAATGCATTCATAATCATAATTTATACATGACTTTCTACCTTTGTCATTCTCCCAAGCTTCAGCATTGTCTTGAATACGGTCCAGAAGATTCCATTTAACTTCTTCCATACGAGTGAATGATCCAGCACAAGAAGCATCCAATAAATCTTTATCATGAAGAGAAAGCCTTGCATAAAAGTTATTGATAATAATATTGTTGGGGAGCTCATGAATGGGACATTTGAGCATTAGTAACTTCAATCTCCCCCAAGCTTGGGCTGTACTCTCTCCATCAAGAGGCCAAAAGTTGTATATTCGATTCCGATCTTTATGAATCTCACTAGGAGGATAAAACTTTGAATAAAAGAGAGGCACTATTTCCTCCCATTCCAGAGCTTGACCATTCTTCAGCAGCTTATACCATTCCCCGGCTCTTCCTTTCAGTGATAATGAGAATAACTTCTTAACTTGATCTGTAGTAATACCTGCACACTTGAACAACCCGCATAATTCGTGTATAAAGAGTGAATGATCACCGGGATGGACAGTCCCATCCCCAACATAGTAGTTATCCATAACACGATCAATAATTCTTGTAGGTATTTTGAAAACATTTTTCTCGGCAGGTGGTGGCTTATCTACTACCTTAGCAGTGGTAGTAGCATTACCAAATAAGAAACTCAGCGAATTATCCATAACAAAAATAAAGCAACTAGCAGAAGTAAACAATACTCACAGTAGAAGTTTCCTTTACCAGTTCCACTCCCCAATAGCGCTTCACTCCCCGGCAACGGCGCCAGAAAATAGTCTTGATGACCCACAAGTATAGGGGGTGTATCGCAGTATTTTCGATAAGTAAGAGTGTCGAACCCAACGAGGAGCAGAAGGTGCTGGCTAGTGGTATGGATTAGGAATTCTCTGCAAATACTTAGCAAACAGATTTTTAGGGGTTTTCAATAAATCAAGTAAACAAAGCACGAGTAAATAAAAGACAGTAAGAATGAATGCAGCTTGTGTCCCAATCCTTTATGTAGCAAAGGACAAGCCGGTTGTATTTCTATAGATAACCAAACGTTCTCGAGGACACATGGGAAGACTGTCAAGTGCTTTCGCTTAATATAGTCGATTAATCTTCTCTAGCTTGCTAAGTGTTGTGTGGGTGAACCTGTGCTAATGTACCGCCCCATCCAAGACTAAATACATACTTGTGATTATACCCCTTGCAAACATCCGTAAGTACAAGAAAGTAATTAAGGTAGAAATCTAACCATACCTTTAAACTCTAAGACCCTTACGTCCCTTGTGCAATGGTTTCCTAACGAGGGTTCAGGTTTCTGTCACTCCGGCAACCCCCACAATTAGTAGCCAAATACACAATGCATTCCCCTAGGCCCATATAGGTGAAGTGTCATGTAGTCGACATTCACATGACACCACTAGAAGAAGTACACCACAACTTAAATAACAATCTATTGAATCTTTCTCAACACAATTCCACTACTAACAACAAGACTTCTCCCATGTCCTCAAGAACAAAACGAACTACTCACAAGATATCATATGGATCATGATCAGAGATGGAATAATGATGGATAACAATCTGAACATAAACAATAATTCAGTGGTTCACTCAATAGCATCAACTACAAAGAGTAATCAACACCGGGAAAGTTTCTCCAATGAACTATAGCAAGATTCAACCAATTGTTACAGCAATATGGAGATGGTGATGAGGGTGCTGATGGTGATGATGATGATGATGGTCCTGATGAAGTCCAGCTTGATGGTGGTGTTGATGGCGATGATCTCCCGTCTCTGGGAAGGAATTCCCTCGGCAGAAATCTGTCTGCCAGAGAGATCTTTCTCTCTCGGTGTTTTCCACCCCGCAGAGGCGGCGGAATCTTTCTGTGGTCGCTCCCCGAGTCTTAGGGTTTCGTGGGGATGATATACGCTAGAGGAGAGAGGCTGGAGTGGGCCAGGGCAGCCACACCACTCCCAGGCGCAGCCTAGGCCTGCCCGCGCCATGGGATGGTGTGGGCCCCCTGTGGCCCACCTCCACTCCATCTTCTGGCATCCTGAGTCTTCTGGAAAAATAGAATTTTCCGTATATTTTCCCAGATTTTCTGATCTTCGCGAATTTTGCCTCCAAACGGCACCTTTTCCATCAGAATCCTGACCACAGCGGTCCATGCTCCAAAAGTCATCAACCATGCAAAAATAGATGAAATAACATAAGTATCACCTCTCAATACGAAATATATCAATGCATAATAGTGAATTAAGACATAGAATAGTGATGCAAAATGGACGTATCAGTGGCGCCGACAGTTCATCGGGTTCGTCCAGGTGGATGTGGATCTTGTGTGTCGATATGTTCTGAAGTTTTTGAGGTGCGATGCACAAACATCATGCCACCACCACATCAGAACATTATCTGGAAGATATCAGAAACAACTTATCACAAAAGATACAAATGCGACACTTTTTGTTTCGACATTGAGTAGCAGCACATTGGTAGCACGCATCTGCAGGGAAACATAGATGACGTCCCGCGCGTGCTCGACGCAGGGGCGGGCACCGCCAGAGCAGGGGAAGGACCACTACGGGGGCTTGCGCGCGCGTCCACGCGAGGTAGCTGGAGCACACATGGTCCAAAGCGGAGGGCGTCATAGCCGACGGATGGTGGACGGCGGCCTGCTGACTAGAACGGGGAGGCGGGCCTGCGTGGACTCTGCTCGAGGAAGAGAGGGGGTGGCCGGGGTGAGCTTGGGACGGCACAGCCGGTGCGACTTGTAGAGGCGCTGGTGGCGGCGCTCGGCGCGGTAAAGCAGAGGAGGCGGTGGCCTGAGCTTGGCGACCAGGAGACGTCGATGCGGCCGCGTGGGCAGAGGACGACGGCCAGAGGCGAGGAAGACGGTGCAGGAGCGACCGTGGCTGAGGAGAGGTTAGGCCCGCCGAGGAGACGGGGCCGCGGTGGTTCTGCGCGAGGTGGGGAGGAGTAGCCAGGGACAGGGGTCGACGAGGCCGACGACGGCGCGGCTCGGCGGGGCCTCACACAGCGGTAGGTAGGTGGGGTCCGACACTAGCGAGAAGGTCGAGGAGAGCGAGGCGGCGGTGTGACTAGCGATGGCGACCAGAGAGGAGGGGCGGCGACGCTCAGAGAGCGGCGTCAGTGACTCGATCGGGGATGGTGCGCTCGGCTTGGGCTCGGGAACAAGGAGGAGAAGATCGGGGGTAGGTGGGGATTGACGCGAAGGAGGCGTGCAGTATGTGTGGGAGCAGGGTGGGATCGGGATGGTGGGGCTGGGTCAACAACGCGGGGTCATGGGGAGAAAGGGATCACGGGGTAGCGGGGTTGGGTGGTTGACCGCGAGGAGGGCCGTTCCCATGTAGGCAACGTGAGGGCGCGCGAGGTGGGGCCAGCTAGCGGGCGGGGCTGTGCTGCTGCTGCCGTGCGTGCTGTGCGGTGTGTGTAGGCGTTTGTGCGGCCAGGTGAGTGCAGCCAGGTGTGGTGTGGGTGGTTGACGGCGGCAGGGTGGGGGTGGTGTTAGGCTAGGGTTTGGAAGGGTAGGATTAGGGTTTGGAGGTGACCGACTAGGCTTTTGTGCCTGGCTGGCTGCCTCCTAAAAATAATAAAGATTTAATTATTTATTTATAAGACTAGTGTAATTAGTTTCTAGACAAATAAAATATTCAGGTAGACCCGAAGTTTTGAATTTGAATAAAAGAGAGAGGATTATTTTAGAAAACAAACTAGGGCTTTTAGAAAATAGTTTTAGGCAAACAATATATATGCAATCATGAAGATGCTCAAATGCAATGTGGCATGATGACATGAGCATGCGGTCATGATGATGCACGTTTCCTAAAACTTACTAGTTAGGATAACCGTACGATCAAGTCCTTTATTTCAGGAAAACGCTTCTAATCACCCGGGGCTGCGAACCTTCGGGTCCGTCGCTGGCTCACCTATACGGAAGGGAGGCAGTGGGGGCTTGGGGCCACCCACGTGCGAACACATTATCCTCTCCCTGAGCCTTTGTTCCTTGCTTTTTTTTTATACAGAAAACGACGCTTTATTGATTAAACATCACCGATACACATAGTTTCTCGGATACAATCCAGAACAGAATAGAAAACACAGCTAGAGTTTGCATCCTCACTAGACTTAGCTAAGATATGCGCTGCCTCATTAAGAGAACGGTTTACATGACGGAAAGAAGCTGAAACGAAGCCCTTGCTAAAAATTTGATACGAGCGACCACACCTCCCACTGATGATCTGTCCACAAGCGTGGAGTTAAGCCGTTGTACCAGTGATAAGCAGTCCGATTCGAAGATTACCTTCGCCATCCCCTCATCTCGAGCGAGCTCCACTGCGCGTCGTAAGGCCAAGGCCTCAGCATGTTCAGGCGGCAGAAAACCCTCCAAATGTTTCCGGCAAGCAACCAGACATTGCCATGGTGGTTGCGAATAGTCGCACCTGCCCCCATGCATCTCGAAGCTTCAAAGATCGCCGCATCGGAATTGACGAGAACTGTGTCCGGCGGCGGAGGTGTCCACGAGGTTGCTGTTGTAGAGGACACACACCTTTGCACGACACAGGGTTTGAAGAGATGTTCTTTGATCATATTGACATAAGCCAATATCTTTGCCACAGTACGCCCATGGTTGGGTTTGATGTCCGAATTACGAGCCTCATTGCGCGCATCCCAGATATGCCAGAAACTCACCGCCAGGGTCGTAACCTGTAGCACGGATGAACGGGCCAACAAGGAGAATAGCACTATAGAAGGATAAAGAGGGAGAGAGATTGGCGGAATATGATGGATATCTTATTGAGCCTCATGGGCGAGTATATATAGGCGTACAGGGATCAACTTAGATTACAAGACGAGATAGGCTAGAATCTTAACTATCCTAAACTACTACAATAACCGTGTACGTATCATACTCTAACATCCTCCCGCAGTCGTAGCGGTAGCATCGTGAATAACTGGAACGTCGCGGACGGCCAGACTAGATATAAACCGAAGTAGCATCCAGTAGGCTGACATCCCCCCGCAGTCGTAGCGAAAACGTCTTGGACGGTGTCACGTCGCGGTAGCTTGAACTATAGAGGAAGCTGGTGATGCTCAAGCGAGGTGGTAGCCCTTGTGCCGATGTCGAGGGATCCAAGAGCGTGAGGCGGTGCCATGGTCGAGGTAGCCGTGCGAGGGGTCATCGTGGTCAATGTCGTGGTCGGGAATGCCGGTGTCGAGGTAGCCGCACATGAAGCCACATGCGCATAGTGCGCGAGGAGGATGATGAAGACGCGTCGAGGCAGTTGTCGAGGGTGTCGATGCCGAAGTCGATGCAGTCCGAGCCATCGAGGACAAGGTGTGGCCATAGTTTTGCTAGAACTAGGCACACGTCAGGGACGAACGCACACTCCGGTTTTGCTAGAACCGAGTATGTAGAGAAGAACTCGTCGGTGACGCGGTCGAGGCAGTCGTAGAGGGGTCGATGCCAAAGAAGACGTTGTCGAAGCCGATAAAGACGAGACACTAATCCGAGCTTGCTAGACTCGGGAACGCGTCAGGGACGAAGGCATTCCCGGTATTGCCAGTACCAGGCGTGCGGGGGCAGGGTTCATCATGAACTTGTCGCCATGTCAGAAAGACTAGCAGAGGAAGCCTCCAGAGCGGTTGCGACGCGCAGAGCGGCAAAGGGAGAGATGCCGGCGCTGTCCACGGTAGTTGGAGTAGAGTAGCAGGTGGTGTAGTCGGGGATGAGGTGATGACGCTGGCGGCGAAGTTGTAGTGGACGAAGACGTAGAAGGCGGCAAAAACAGTAGCGACCTGGGGTAGTCATGCTGGATGCCTGGAGTGGCGATGGGGTAGTCGGCGGGACCTGCGACGGCGAGAGGGCACCCTGCAGGTTACCTTGTGAAGCGCGGCAGCGGCGCTCGAGGTAGGCGAGGAAGACCCGACGACGTGACAAAGACCATTTGCAGACAGCGCGATACGCGCCATAGGAGATGGCGTGGTGCAAGCCGAGGTCGTCGATGCACGAGGACAACGAAGTAGACTGCGTGCAGCCACGCTACGACCCGAGGGGGCAGCATAGCTGCAGGGCGCAAGTCGGTGCAGCAGCTGGGAGACCACCAGCGACATACACGCCAAGAAAGATGCGTTGGAAGCCGGTAGCGTGGACCAAAGGCCGCGGCGCTGCAGCCTGACGGGGCGACACATCGGCAGCCTGTAGCTCGATCGGTGGTAGGCGCGTGCTCGGGGACGTGCTTGGCATAGACAGACATTGTTGGTGAAGTCCCGGATGATGACGACGAAGAGGATCCGAGGTGGGGCAGCCGCCGTAGCCTTCTGAGGAAGGCGTAGCAGCCGTCTGCGGTGTGTGGCAGCCTGCCGTGAGGCCGCGACAGCCTGCCAAGGCAGGCGCAACAGCGGAGGAGGTAGGCGCACGGGCGTGGTGTAGATCCTCGATGACGATGGTCGGAGTGGAGGCGCGGTGACGGCGATAGCGATGGGCAACTCAATCCGATCTAAGATCGGTAAACAAAAAAAAACCGATCAAGAGATCGGATAAAAAGACTTACATGGCAGCCGATCATGGATCGGTGGATGAACCCTGCGTACGGGTTGGACGACCCCCGGAGGAGATCATGTAGATTGACCTCCCCAGGGGCGGCGCGGCACGGAAGCATGTGCGGCGGCTAGGTCAAGGATCTTGCCGCTCTGATACCATGTAGAAGGATAGAGAGGGAGAGATATTGGTGGAATATGATGGATATCTTATTGAGTCTCATGGGTGACTATATATAGGCGTACATGGATCAACTTGGAGTACAAGACGAGTTATGCTAGAATACTAACTATCCTAAACTACCACAATAACCGTGTACGTATCATACTCTAACAAGCACAAACTGCCGTATTCACCCCCGCACTGGCGCCAGCTACAAGACGCGAGGTGCTGCGAATCTGTAGACGCATCTCCACTGGGACCCTAAGGCTCCTTAAATGGCTATCGGAAGTATCGGCGATCGAATTCAAACCCAGCCCACGTCCAAATTTTATTTGGTGCTGGCGTGGCCCATTTTGTTATCCGACGCTCCCAGGCTGAACCCAACACACAGGGGTTAGCGGTGGCGCCGGATGCCGCGTTTCTGGCAGGAAGGAGCGGAGAAGATGGCACGCGAAATGGCTGGTCATCGCGGGCCACTCCTGTCAGTGTCAGCGGCCGACGCGTTCGGATGCGCTTGGTCCTTCTTCCTCCTTGCCTGCCGCACTCCAGTAATGACGTTGCTGCCCGCCGATCAGCCTTTTACAGGCGAGCAGCCGATGTGTCCCATCCGCCATGCGTCCCTCCTCGCCAGCCACGCCACCTGGCCGTCTTCCTCGCCTGGGCATTAAAAACCCTTCTTTCCCGCTCCATCGACGCATTCCATCCTCATAGCCTCCTCTCCTGTCTTTCCCAACCACCCACCCGCTGGCCATGGAGAGGTTTCCCGGAGATGGCGTCGCCGTGAACGGTTTCGGGGGTGCTCAATTCGCGTCCATGAGGCATGGGCACTGTGGGAGGAGAGCTACCCAGTGATGCCAGACATGCGGTGCCCTTACAACTAGGTCCTTAGCACTAGTGGCCTACTAGTCTCGCCGGTCCCCCATGGCCAAATGCGCCATGCGGAGACCTACCGATAGTACTGGGACATCCTATCGTCGGAGGAGCGAAACAATCCCGCCTAGGATCCCGACAAAGTGGCGGCGTGGGACACGTTCTTCGAGGGCTAGTGCCAGGACCGCTCGAAGCCTACGACGACAATGACCGCCCACCGAAGGAAAACAACCTCGAAGGGCGGATCCGGTGGTGGAGCGTCCCAGGAAGGACGCTCGCCTGGGTCCTCTCCTACATCACCATTGTCAACAACCCGCTGCTGACGATGCCTCCGCGGAAGAGGCCGCACTACCCGGACCAGCGGTGGGCGCCAGGCCACACTGCCCGCTCTTCCTCGGCATCTTCCTCGTCCAGGTCATTGTCGCCTTCAGCCCGTTACTCCCCATACTCCATGCTGTCGCCATGCTTCTCCACTCTCCTCTCCCAATGAAGGACGAGTACGTGGAGACCCCACCGTCGTAGAAGTTGCGCAGGAGCTCTAACAGCGTCGCAATTAGAGGTCGATGTGTGCCATCCCCTCCTCACGGCCGCCAGCTCCAGGTGAAGAAGGAGTGGAAACCACCGCTAGAGTACAAGGTGACCGCCCTCCAACTCAAGATCGAGGAGGACCCAAAGGAGTTTCCGAGCAAGTGCGTCGCCTAGCGTGCCTCTTTTCAAGCCGTGCCACCAGCGACGAATGCATTCACCGAGGCTTGTCCATGACGGAGTACCAATGTGGGTAGGCCGAGTGAGTGTGCCTCCTTGTCTTGTTCATCAACCTAGAAGGCGGCAACGATGAGGCCGACTGGAGCGGTGGTGGTGGCGATCTGGGCCAGGGCTGCAGCACCATGCCGTCGCCGAAGTAGAAGCCCAGGGACAATGATGCCTACGTGGCGGCGATGTACCGTCGCCGTGAACTAGGCGGGGGTGGCCGGGGCCGCTACTAGATTTTAGGGTTTTTTTCCAAGTTTTGTAGAAACATGTTTGAACGGCTATAAAATCGAGAGTATTTTCATATTTACTCTAATTTTAAATTGTTTGCATTTTTTGTATGGGGGCACGACTAGGAGCCAGCGCTCCCCTAAATCGTGAACCAATCGGGTGCCCCCCTATGGCCCAAAATCAGGCCGTGGCAGATGCCCTATGGGGTGGACGAGTGGAGATTCTCTAAGGCCAAGCCACCCGGGCTGCTATGAGGGTGGAGCTACAAGTGTTACCTTTAATGCTACAAGCGGCCGACCCATGTGCTACAAGCGCCTAGACGCATTTTCTACCGCAAGCGGAGAACACACGTGCTATGAACGGCCAATGCATCTGCTACCGGCGGTGGACACTATTACTACGAGCGGCTAATGCATCTGATAGCGGCGGAGCGGCAGACATTGTTGCTACCAACGACAAACATTGTTGCTACGAGCGGTGAATGTTGTTGCTATGATCGATCTGCTACCGGCGACGGGCACTGTTTGCTACGGGTGGAGAACCCATGTGCTACGAGCATCCAACACGTTTTCTACCAAAGGCAAACGTTGTTGCTACGAGAGGTTCTGCGACATGCTTTCTATGGGAGAGTTAGAGGTGCTGCCTGCAGCCATGTGAGGTGCTTCTAGGAAGGGCAAAGGTGTTGCCTATGGTCAGGGGGTGCTCCATAAGGATGATGGTGGTTCTACGAGGTGCTTCCAAGGAATCCTCAGAGAGTTTGGCCAGAGAGTGGATGATAGCAGCATGATCTCCCGCCTGCAGCAGCGCTATAGAGGAGTGAGGTGAGGCAGCAATAGGGAGGAGGGCGACAAAGGCCATTGCCCATCGGATCGGGCTGGTGTGCGCTTCTCGCGGAGGGGGACGAGGAAGAACAAGAGCCATGGAAACTGATAAAAAGATAAGAGGAAGAAGAAGTGGTGGGGGCATACATGATCGCCTTATTTTTTGCCCACAGAGGACACATGGCAAGTGCAGGATGCGGAGGATCTAGGGGTACCGATCCTCCGGAGGACGCTTAGCACTTTCCTTTATTTAAGTGTGGCTATACCTTGTGTTTAATGATAAGAGCATCCTCAGCCGAGAGTCATTAAGAGTTGGGGATATACTTTCCGGGTATCCTCACAGTTTCTTACTAACCAGGGTGGCCCACTTCGGGTTAGAGCTTTGATTCACGGGCGGCCCAGTCAGGGAGAGAAGACGGAGTCCAATCCGGCTACGTTAAGGCCCAGAGGACTTACCGACTTAGGCCCATAATGTTACTTGTAGTTCAAGATGTACTCTGTAACCAACTCTTTATCGTAGCCGGATTGATCTCTCCTGTAAACCCTAGGCCGGATATCTATATAAGCCGGCCTAGGGAGAGCCTTTAGGGCAACACAATAGTCTACAATCTCAACTCGCACAGGCGAAACCCTTATAACCCATATTCCGGCTCTGCCGTATTACTGGATTGCTAGCAGGAGTAGGATCCGTCCAAAGCCGGCGGATTCGAACCTGGGTAAACTTGTGTGCTCACCGTCCCGGAATACCGTACGTCTCACACCCCTCTCTTCCGCACGCCTCGAGGACCCCCTCATGGCGTACTTGTCCTCAATCCGACGATAGTTGGCGCCCACCGTGGGGCAAGTGAGCTTCGGATCTGCGTTCCGAGCGGAATCTGCAAGAATCGGAATCGGCGAGACCATCACCGTTGGTCGCATCCTCTACGCCAGCGACATCCCTCTCATTATTCTCGACGAGACTTGGATTCTGGCTAGGGAGGCCGTGACTGTCTATACAATCATGTCTTTTGGCGAGATCGATGTTTACATCGCTTTCGCTGAACCTGCCCAACCCACCCCAGCGGTGATGATAGAGGCAGAAGAATCTTCTGGGTCCCCTTTGCCCGTGGAGGCGGCAGAGTTCCGGATCTCAAAAAACCCTAATCCCACCCAGCCCGCACCAGTCACGGAGATAGTGGAGAAATCTGAGCCTAAAGAAGACCTCACGGTCCAAGTCGAATCTGGAGTGGATCTCCCTAGAGGAGCCAGATCCCAGATCGACCCACCCGTGGAGGTCGAAATCCAGTAGGAGTATATCAACGACACCGATTCCGGCTCTGACGATGCCGGGACAGACATGCCTTTCCTCAGGTACACACTAAGATGTATGATACTGCAAGGCGCAAGCGCAGATGCAATCCTCAAAACCATTAAAAGTTTCGACATGGCTGATCGCGAAAGCCGCAGGTACCTCAGGAAACACGCATCGCACTTCGTCGGATATGTTGGATCCGGATCCGGCTCTGCCGATGCTGGAGAAAACACCGATTCAGTGCTGGAGGCAATTGGAACAAACGCCGATGTTCCGGCATCCTCGGATGAATCTATGACATCGGCAGATTTCCGAAAGTTCTCCTTGGAATATGAAGAGGAGTACAACTCCAAAGCTGCAGAAGAAGGAGAAGCCATGGATGAAGGGTCCGGGGAACACTCTCCCAAAGCGCAGGATGACATGGACGTCGGAGATAATCCCAAAGTCCAGATATCCGAAAGTACCGATCAGAGCTTGACTCCGGGAAACGGACCCAAAGCCGTCTTTGCTACCGGCGCTGCCAAGAAGGGAAAGACGAAGAACAAGAAGAACAAGACCCCGGCAAAAGACCCTTTGACAGAGGAGGTGATTGTCGAGGAATACGAGGAAGACTCGGATGGAGCACTTATCCCAGACGAGCCAAAAAAAGAAGCATCGGTGGATGGACACGTGATCACAGAAGGTGCGCGTAAACTCATCGATGCCGCATTAACCACACCTATCCCTACAGCTGCAGAACTTATTGCAGATGAGCTGGACGAAAGGGCCCAAGCCCTAGAAGCGCGTCGTCAACAACTCCTCGATGAAACCAAAAACATCAAGGTGGAGAAGAAACGCATGTCAACCAAGGAATACATGTCTCGGTTGCATCAAAAGACATGGAAGCGTCACACCAATGATGACCAATTCCCACGTGTCCGTGCCGTCCTTTTTGGGGACGAGATGGGGAAGCCACAGAAAGACAACAACAGAGATTTGGGTATACCCAACCCCAGTACAGAATACCGTGGTAGCCCGAGAAATTCTATCGACCAAGGAACGACGCAAACCATGCTGGAACAAGCCGGCAGGGGGCTCGTCTTAGTCAAGAACCTCCCCGGAACCGGAATAATGACGCTCCGGACGGAGATCGGCGATCAGCCGGAAACAATTCAGCTGCCCCACCCCCTCCACCAGGCAGTTATCACAACGGCCCCCAAGGAGGGCAAGGAGGACGACATGGCGGGGGAGGTGGTGGCAGAAGCCGAAGTCTGGCTCCAAGGCACCGCAGCCACATCCGACATTTGGGACGATCCTATCCCCGAACGACGCAAGGCACGTGATCAACTCCAACATAGAGGCTCGGCGCTATGAAAACGATGACGTGTACGTGGGCCCAAAGTGCTTTGGACCACGCATTAGAGCTACAAAATTCCCGGAAGGATTTGCTATCTCAAGACATATCCAAGCCTACGACGACATTGCTCGGCCAGACACCTGGTTACAGGACTTCTTCCAAGCTTGCTGCATCGCTAACGGTGGAAACAGCCTAGTCGCAACCTGATATCTCCCACTTATGCTGCGGAAGACGGCACGATCATGGCTCAATGAACTTCCGGCAAACACCATCCATAATTGGTATGACTTGCAAAGTGCATTCTTTCGGAATTTCGAAGGCACATATCGGAGGCCCTGTTCGGTCGGAGACCTACAGCGTTGCACCCAGAAAGCCGGAGAAACTTGCCGAGATTACCTCGGACGATGGATCGACACCAAGAACTCCTGTGAGGGAGTAAAATATCAAACTGTGATTGAAGCTTTCATCGCAGGACTCCCAATTCGTGTACTGCGTCACCGCTTGAAGTGTGACAAGTTCACTGGTTTGGGAGAGATGATAGAAACAGCGAGCAAGTATGCAGATGCTGACGACGACGCAGAAGGATTACTCAACGTCCTGGCTGTACCTCAGTCAGCAAAGAAAAAGCAACAAGCTCAGAAGCGCAAAAATACCTTGGAAGAAAAACCCAACACGGAGACAGCGGTGGTCACTACTGTTACTGGGTCTGGAGGACGAGGAGGATGTGGCGGAGGCCGCGGGCGTGGCCTTGGGACATCAAGGGTCCAAGGTACAGGAGAGCAACAACCGGGCAAAACCTACACTTAGGCCGACATTGCCAATAACCCATGTGTGCATCACTTGGATGCCAATGGGGCTCGTCCCACACCAACGCTGAATGTCGTTTTAATGACGACATCAAGAGAGACGATACCGCGGGCTACAAAGCTAAGCGGAAGAAGGGAAAGAAAAATCCCGACAAAGACAAAGAGACCAAGGAAGATTCCAACATGGAGGAAGTTGATGCTTTGAATCCCAAGTCGGAAGGGAAGAAGACTTTTCCCACCAAGAAGGACACTTACGTCACCTTTCCTCGGATCTCAACCAGCAAAAGTCAAGAAAGTAGTTCTCCACGAGCTCAATGCAACAATTCCGGCTGTCCCTTAATATCTGGACTGGTTGGAGGTGGCAATCACATATGACCGCGCTGATCATCCACCTAAGCTACACATGCGAGGAAAATACGCGTTCATCGTCAATCCACTTATTGACGGTTATGGTTTCTCCAAGACCCTCATGGACGGTGGTAGCAGCATCAATATTCTCTATGTCAAAACGCTACGCCAGATGAAGATCTCGGAAACACAGCTGAACCATAGCTTTGTGATCTTTCACGGAGTTGTCCCGAGAAGACAAGCTAATTCCCTAGGAGAGATTACTTTGGATGTTACCTTTGGAACTCCAAAGAATTATCAGACAGAGGCACTTTCCTTCGAAGTGGTCCCGTTCAAGAGCGCATACCACGCTATATTCAGACGTCTGGCTTACTGGGATTTTATGGCTCGTCCGTGTTACATTTACAATATGATGAAAATTCCAGGTCCCAACGGTGTGATCAGCATTAGGGGAGACCTGAAGAAAGCGCGAGAGTGTGAGGATGGAAATGCCGCCTTTGCAGAAGCCGTGCTGCATGCCCAGGAGTACCAGGAGATCAAGAAGAGCATAGATCCGTCCGAGATGCCCGCAACAAAGAAGGAGGTGACAAAGCCAAATCCGTAGTTCAAGGCATCAGAAGAGACGAAGGCAACGCTGTCGAAGGATGATGACCCCTCCAAGGTGACCCAGATAGGTGTAGGCCTAAGTAGCGCATAGGAAAGCGTGCTCGTCAAGTTCCTCCAAGCAAATCAAGATATCTTCGCATGGCAGCCATCTGACATGACCGGAGTACCTAGGGAACTTGCCGAGCACTCTCTAAATGTAAACCCGAATGCTAAACCCGTCAAACAGTCCTTACGACGGTTTGGAGATGAAAAGCGTAAGGCAATAGCTAAGGAACTAGCACGGCTCGAGTTAGCCGGATTCATAGAAGAGGTCATCCACACTGAGTGGTCGGCCAATCCTGTAATGGTCCCTAAAAAGGACACCACTGATTTAAGGACGTGTGTTGATTATACTGCCTTGAACAAGGCTTGTCCAAAAGATCCGTTCGCTCTGCCTAGAATTGATCAAGTCATCGATTCTACGGCAGGCTCGGAACTCCTCTGTTTTCTCGACGCATATTCCGGTTATCACCAAATCTGGATGAAGGAATCTGACAAAGTCAAAACTTCATTCATAACCCCCTTCGGAACCTTCTGTTTTGTTACGATGCCTTTTGGGCTGAAGAACGCATGAGCTACGTACCAGCGCACGATGCAGCGTTGCCTCCATGACCAACTCGGACGCAATGTACATGCATACGTGGATGATATCGCGGTCATGTCCAAAAAGAAGGAAACGTTGATTTCCGACTTGGAGGAGACGTTCACCAATCTATGAAAATACAACATCATGCTTAACCCAAAGAAATGCTTCTTTGGAATACCAGCCGGAAAATTGTTAGGTTTCATCGTGTCTCAAAGAGGCATAGAGGTGAACCGGGACAAAATTAAGGCTATACTCAAAATTTCAGGCCAACTCGCCTGAAGGATGTACAAAGACTAACTGGTTGCATTGCTGCGGTCAGTCGATTTGTAAGCCGGCTTGGTGAAAGAGCCGCACCATTGTATAAACTCATGAAAAAGACATAAGATTTTGTCTGGACTAATGAAGCCAAAGCTGCACTACAAAATCTGAAAAGAGTACTCTCATCTGCTCCTATCCTTGCAGCACCAGAACCTCAGGAACCGATGTTGCTTTACATTGCTTCGACTAATAAGGTTGTCAGTATCGTCATGGTGGTGGAGAGACCAGAGGAAAATCAGGAACACCTGGTGCAGCGTCCGACGTACTTTGTCGGCGAGGTCTTGACAGAATCAAAAAACCGGTATCCGCACTATCAAAATTTGTCTTACGGTGTTTTTCAGGCATCTCGTAAGTTACGACACTATTTTCAGGAGCATCCAATTACCGTGGTGAGGAAAGCTCCCATGAGAGATATAATCAACAATAGTGATGCCATAGGACGCGTCGCCAAATGGGGAATAGGGCTCTCAGCTTTCGACATTGAGTATAAACCTCGAACAGCAATCAAATCCCAGATCCTTGCTGACTTTGTCGCTGATTGGACAGAGACGAAGGAGAACATGATCCTCCCTGAGTCGGAGTATTGCACCCTCTTTTTCGATGGGTCTAAGGCTCGGGGGGCTCGGGGGCTGGCGTGGTACTCAAATCACCCCAAGGAGATAAAATTTTATACGTGTTGCAGATCCACTTCACAGTGACAAACAACATTGCCGAGTATGAAGCACTGCTGCATGGAATCCGGATTACTAAGGATATTGGCATCCGACGTTTGATGTGTTACGGAGATTCGGATCTTGTTGCTCAGCAAGTCTCGGATATTTGTAATGCAAATAAACACATGGCAGAATATAAAGCAGTCGTGGATGATCTATCTAAATCGTTCGAAGGGTTTGAAGTACAACACATCCCTCGAGCAGAAAATGAGGAAGCAGACGCACTATCTCGCATAGGCTCTGCGCGGAAAGAGGTCCCGGATGGCGCTTTTTTAGAGCACCTCAAAGTCCCCTCGATAAAGGGAGTAGATGAGGAATATCCGACCAAATCCGACTCACCTTTGATAGCAGTTCTGGCTGTAATTCCCAGCTGGACTCAACCCTACCTCGATTATTTGGTAGATGGCAAATTACCCGAAGACAAGGTGCTGAGCCGGCAGATCATCCGACGAGCAAAAGCCTATACTATTGTTAAAGGTGAGCTCCATAAACGGAGTGTTTCTGAGGTCTTTCAGCGCTGTGTATATCCGGATGAAGGAGTGGAAATTTTAAGGGAAATCCACAAAGGCGAGTGTGGTCACCACGCTGCAGCCAATCTTTAGTGGCAAAAGCTTTTAGACACGGATTTTTCTGGCTTACAGCTCAGGCAGATGCCGAACGATTAGTCAAGACGTGCAAAGGCTGCCAAAAGTACGCCAAGCAAGCTCATGTTCCGGCTGATCAGCTGCGAACAATACCTATAACATGGCCCTTTGCGGTCTAGGGGCTTGATATGGTAGGACCATTTAAACGAGCTCCAAGTGGATTTACTCACCTCTTAGTGATGGTGGATAAATTCACCAAATGGATTGAGGCTAAACCTGTCACTAGTTGTGATGGAGCAACAGGCAAAAGATTTGTCGAGGATGTTATAATCCGGTATGGTTATCCGCATAGCATTATCACGGACAACGGGAGTAACTTCTCTATGGGAGAATTGGCTGAATTCTGCGACGAGAAAAATATCCGGATTGGCATTGCGTTAGTCGCACATCCACAGGCTAACGGACAAGTCGAAAGAGCTAATGGTTTAATCTTACAAGGCTTGAAACCGAGACTCGAAGCACCACTACGACGTGCTGCGGGGGCTTGAGCAGAGGAATTACCCTCTGTAATTTGGAGTTTACGAACAACTCCGAACAGGTCAACAGGATACACACCTTTCTTCTTGGTCTATGGCGCAGAAGCAGTTCTTCCTAGTGATTTAATTCATACTTCTCCTAGAGTGGTCGCGTATATCGAAGAGGATGCCGAGATTTGTCAACAAAATGATCTCGACTTAGTCGAAGAAGTTCGCGTCTTTGCTGAAATGAGATCTACAGCCTATCAGCAGAAGTTACGCAAGTATCATAGCCAGAGAGTCCGAAATAGATCTTTCAATAAAGGTGATTTGGTTCTCCGGCTTGTGCAACAAAGAAAGCACAAACTTTCCCAGTATGGGAAGGGACCTTTTTAGTTAGTCGAGTATTGCACAATGGATCGTACTACTTAACTGACATAAGGCCAGTCAAAGAAAGGCCTGCTACTAAGAAGAGAAAGAGAGCCTACAAGTTCAGAGGACCTACACACAAAACAAGTCAATAAAAATCTGACATTGATAAAATTCGAAGAAAAGATAAGTCAGACAGATGGAACGTACCGAGAATGACGTCGTCAATCTTGGTCTTCTCCTCCCGGAGACTCTGGAGTTCAGCCCAGAGCGCCTGGGAGATGTCCTTCTCTCTGCCAAGCTCACTTTTGAGGTCCGAGATTATTTTATCTTTAGCGGCAATCTTGCAATCGCGCTCTTCAGTGGCCATGGAGGAGGATTCCAGGACTTGAGCTATGCTCCTTTCATGATCCGCCTTGAGCTTATCCAGCTCTTGGCGAAGTCCCTTGTTCTCCACCACCAGGGTCTTGAGGTTCTCGGCCTCTTCAATCATAGCAATGGATTGTTTCACCAGCGCTGTAAGTCAAAAAGGAATAATAGTTTAGAAAAAATTCGACATTGAAAAAAGCAAAATACAAGGTTTGAATCTCGGAATGTTTACCTTCGGCTTCATCCTTGGCTACCTTAAGTTCGGCATTTTTTAGCTGGAGAGCCTTGATCTCTCTCCGCTTATTCCAGACATTGGTCAATAATTCCTGGTTATAGGAACATACTTTCGGTAAGTCAGAATACCCAAAGTCAGAAAGCTACTTAAGACTCGGGCTAATATTTTTTGCTAAATATCAGCACGAGCCTTGGGGGCTACAGTAGTTCGTTCTTTGGCATCCTAATGAAAGCATAAACCCGGATTCTATATCCTACTTCATGCTTGGGCCTAGAGGATATGATATAACATAATGTAAAAACAAGAGTTGGAATTCTGACTTACATATTGCTCGCGGGTGAGTTTATCTAAACCCGCGTTCACTTCAACTGCCACCTTCTAGGAAAGAGTAAGAGGGATCACTGGGGATGTTGGAAGCTCGCCAGCCCTAATCCTCTCATCGCGAAGGTGGACTTGAGCGAGAAGGTCAGAGAACTTGACGTCCTCTGCTTCTTGCATTTCCTCTTCGGGGGATAAATGGATTTTGTCCAGGACTTGCCTGGCCAGCCGCTGGATTTCCTCTGCAGATTTCTGGGACAGGCCAAACTTGGCAAGTCCCGGATTGCTGGTGAGGTTGTCGGCGAAGACTTCAGCCGAGGGATCATTACCCGAAGAGGGTTCACCCTTATATTGACCTGACGCACCCACGGTGACGTCAGTTTGCGACCCAAGGATCGCATGCTCTGTTGGAGGAGCCGGATCTTCTGCAACCACCGGAAGGAATGATCGCTGGAGTTGTAGAAGGTTGAGGGGCAGGAGTCGGAGGAGCCACGGCAGGGGAAGCTATGGTGAGCTTCGTCTGTCGCAGGGGCTTCGAAGGAATCCCTTTCCCCTTACCCTTGATGAGAGGCTTTGCTCTGAGAATGTAGTAAATTCGGAAACATTACATCTCAGAAAGAAATTCGAGAAAGGTACAAAGGCAGAAATTGTGAATGAAAGTTACCTCTTCACAACAGGCACCTCCTTTGTGCCAACAACCACTGTCGGAGCTTTGCGCTTCTTGAGCGCAAGGTCCGGCAATGGGACCACTTCTGTCTCCTGAGAAAACTCAGGAGGATATCCTTCGAGCGGAGCAAGCTCTGACTCAGGGAGGTTAGCAAGCTGAAAACAAGAAAGCATATCAGCATTGCAGTATAACTTGAAGATTGAAACACATAAAAGGTGTATTGATGGAAGCTTACCAGCACCACGGGGTTTTCCACCGTGTACATATCTAGAGAAATCTCCGGAATTCTCCTCTCGATCCGCTCCTTGATCAGCCACTTGATCTGGCTAATGTAGCCTTGAGTGGTGTAGGATTTGGGGCTGATGCGGAGGGAGTCTTTTTTGGAAGACGTGATGGAGTGCATCCGTCTATCCCCGTGGTACTGAAGTGTCTGGATCCGACGTGAGACCCAGCACTGGACTAAGTCGGATCCCTTCAGACCCTTGTGCTTGATCAAATATTCAATCTGCCTCTTAGCGAGGATCAGATCGTCGGTGAGAGCCGGAGCGGCCTCGTCCCAGGAAGGCTGGGCCATGGCGGCTCCGTCGACAAAAGCCGGCAAAGCAGTAGCTTTGCCGTGAGCCGGAATATCCCTATTGTAGAAAAAGGTGGCTGGCCATTGTTTGACCGAGTCACTGGCAGAGATTTTGGGATATGCCCGGTCACGTCTAAGCGAAAAGCTAATAGTGCCGGTGATGTAAGGAACACCGGCACTGATGGAATTTCTCCGGACATGAAAGTAATACCGGAAGAGAAGCAAACTCGGCCTAATGCCGAGAAAGCCCTCGCGGAGCGATGCATACGCACTCATCTCTAAGAGAGAGTTGGGAGGAAGATTGTGGAGTTGAACTCCGTAATGATCTATCACCTCGGAGAAGAACTCCGAGGGAGGAAAAGACAGAGCTCGGTCGAGATGGGTGGCGAAGTGGACCCGCTCGCCGTCGTGCGGGTTGGGGACGGTTTCGCCGGAGCCGCTCCACCAGTCGCCGGCGGCGAGAAGCCCCTCTTTCTCCACGTTCTTGAGGCCGTCCTCGTCAAGGGCGCAGGGGATCCAGATTCCCCGGAAGCTTTCTTTCTCCGCTGCTGCTTCTGCCGTTGCCGCCGCCGCTGCTGCCGCCAAGCCGGAGGAAGAAGATGATGAAGCCATTTCTCCGGTGAGAAGATGACCTGAAAGTGGCAGCACTGGGAGTTCTGTGGGGAACGGACGAGGGAGCTCTGTGCGCACAGGAGGGTTGGGAGGAAAGGAAACGGCGAATGACTGGTGGAAAGGAGAAGGAGAAATCCAAACCCCTTATATCCACCTAACTGTGCCAAGATTCGTGCAAATGCTACAATGTAACCGCCACGCGTCGTGGAAAGAGCTGGGAAGGACCCACGCGATGATTGCGTCTCCTCGATCTCCACGCACGCATTGAAACGGCGTGTCGGTTCTGCGAACCGCGGACCCACCAATGGTCGTGCTGATTGCACACCTGTCAGATGATGTGACTTGACCATGCTTGTTTCAGGTGGCGTAGAAACCAAGTTCCGGCTTAGTTTAAAATCGAGCTGGAAAATCCGAGTAACTAGTTGATAGGTCTGACTTATTTTTAAAGACCCGGATCGTATTTTTTGTTTTGAAGTTTCAGGAACCCTTCAAGATTCTGCAAGCCGAAGATCAAGCTAGATGATGATAAAATCCGACTTTGGATCTTGGAGGCCTCCGGGGGCTGCTGTTGGGGATATACTTTCCGGGTATCCTCACAGTTCCTCACTGACCAGGGTGGCCCACTTTGGGTTAGAGCTTTGCTTCACGGGCGGCCCAGTCAGGGAGAGAATACGGAGTCCAATCCGGCTATGTGAAGGCCCAGAGGACTTACCGACTTAGGCCCATAATGTTACTTGTAGTTCAAGATGTACTCTGTAACCAACTCTTAGTCGTAGCCGGATTGATCTCTCCTGTAAACCCTAGGCCGGATATCTATATAAGCCAGCCTAGGGAGAGCCTTTAGGGCAACACAATAGTCTACAATCTCAACTCGCACAGGCAAAACCCTTGTAACCCATATTCCGGCTCTGAAGTATTACTAGATTGCTAGCAGGAGTAGGATCCGTCCAAAGCCGGCGGATTCGAACCTAGGTAAACTTGTGTGCTCACCGGCCCGGAATACCATACGTCTCACACCCCTCTCTTCCGCACGCCTCGAGGACCCCCTCATGGCGTACTTGTCCTCAATCCAAGGACATTAAGGGCTCTCTAAGCGGATATGGGGCGCCCCAGACAAAAAATCTCGTCCAAACACGTTCCCCAAGTGTTCTATCCAGCGCGGATCAATAACATGTCCAACATGTTCAACTATTCCCTATGCCATAGGGAGCTTTATGGCATGCTAGACACAAGGCGAGCAATTTGTGGACCACCCCTAGCCGCAACACATCATAGTCATTGTGAGTCTATTTTACTTTTTCTCTTTCCAATTCATTTGTCCTCTGCCCCGCCACTCTAGTTTCCTGTCCCTCTTCCATAGCGCTGTCGGCACGGCCACACCGTCACTGTCATGCCACCGAATGTGCGGAAGGTGAAAGGTCTCAACACGGGGCCCGATGGTACTTTCATGATTTCTTGCAAGAAGACGACATCGAAGATCAAGAAGGTTGGGACGCTAGAGATGGAGTGGAACATTCTCTGCGTGCGGAAGTTTGCCACTGACAAACACAACGCGCGACACCTTAAGTAGACGAAGAAGGAAACCGACTAAGTGGTGAACCTTGTGATAAGCCAAGGCTACATGGGGAGCGGCAGTTAGGGGACCACTACGATGACCCAACACACCACAACTTGTTGTAGTGCACACTTGGTTGATATAATACTCATGAAATATCATTTCATAAATATTACATTCCTGAGAGTGGTACAACAGAAATACTGCGTGTCCACAACTTAACGTATTCATAATATCATTCAAAAGAATACAAAGGAGTTGATATGCTCTTTGATCTAGATATAATTCAATTTGGAATTTGAAATACAAACTAGCTACTTTTCTAGCAATATCACTATTATATTTAGTACAACTAGAGTTCAACAATTGATTTATGTAAATCTATGCTGCTCGGCTCATTTATGCTATCCTATAAACTAAGCTTATGTTCGAGGTCTTCATACCCCGCTCCAGATTCTATACCATAATTTGTTCCTTCAATGCCTCCCGAAAAATCTGGTTCTTCGTAATAGATCCTTCAAACCCAAGGTTTCGCCCTCAATCTATAACCGATTCAGATGCTTCCTTAGACGTGGCCTCCCCATATAAAATCCAGGAGGGAACGGCGAGAAGGGTAATCAACACTCTCGCATACACACCTCTAGATCTCATCTGCGTACCATTGCCATCTAGGCGCTCCTGTAACCTTCGGTTCATTCATTAATCAAGAGAAGACAAGCAGGAGTAGGGTTTTCTTTCTGGGGGCCTGAACCTGGATAAACCTTGTGTCCCCGTGTGATTGTATGTTAGCCGACAAAGTCTCCAGTGCGCTGCTCTTCCCTTAAACCCAAGTCCATCAAATATGGGAATTTTGATGTGGTCACCACACATCAACGAGCGTACTCAACAAGTTCTATAATTGATGTGTGTGGTGTAACCATTATCTAGGTTTCTTGGGTTTTTAGAAACGTTTTTAGAAAATATAAGTTTTGATTTAGAAAAACTATGCTCGTCAGTCTTCACAGGTAGTTAGAACTTTATTAAGTTCCTTTCCATGCTGCGTTCACAATCCATTTCCTAGATAGGGAGTAACATGTCATATTTAATGCACTATCAAGAGGTGCGCTACTTTTCCCACAAACTTCCTTAGACTTATTGCACTCATCACACTTCCTTAGGTGTGAGACCGGTTACTAAGTTTCTTCAAGTCATGTAGAGATCTACCGAATTCAGTAACCTTCCCATTGTATTAAACCTAGTCAATGACAGTGTTTGAAATGGTGTGTGGCTAAGATACTAGAGTTATCATCTTGTAGCATGAGATGAGAATGTTACGAGTTTCCACCCACTACCATTCCTCTCTGGGAGTACAACGCGACCTAGTCATCTGAATGTATATAGAAGTAAGAAGAAACTTCTAACTCGCTCGTCCCATTTCAAGATCTATGGTCAGCACGGTTTATACGGCGCCTTGGAATGACTAACTACAGTTGTTATTTATATCCTAAGTTATTTCCCCAGTATAATTTCCCATCATGTATCCTCGGTTTATACGATGCCTTGGAAAACTTACCCACATGATTTCCCATCATGCGTTCCACCATGATTTCATTTTCTAGCAGTTTATAATTCAATAAATCAATATTTTGTTTTGTCCTTTGTTTGTGAAGCTTTTGAAAAGCATTTTTAATATACATGGTTTCCAATATTTTGACTTGCAATTATCATGCGATAGGTCGACTTCACATTTTGATATACAAGGATTGAACTTGCATGGTGATTGTTATGTAATGCAGTTCGAAGGTTCTACTTGATCCTTCACCTCATGTTCTGGAAATAAAAATCATTGTCTCATAAGGACAACGCTTCGGTAAACACCAAGTAATGCTCTAATGCAACTAGATGAATGCTATTTATTCAATTATTTTGATTTAATTTCTTTTGATTTGGATAGCTTTGTCGAAGAATAGAGATGTCGCCTAGACAGGGTGAATAGGAAATTTAAAAACTGAATGCGGAATTAAATTAATATTTATTTTACAGGTACAAAATCTAAATAGAGGCTCAACTAAGTTTACCAACAATAAGTTAAGAAAAGAAATATAGCCCAAGATATATATATCACAAGTGATAAGAAAGATATAAGTACTTCATGCTTGATGACTATCACACAAAAAGTAAGATCGGTTATAGATATAACCGGGGCACGCAGAGACGAAGATGTATTCCCGTGTTCCCTTGCAAGTAAGGTTCATCATATTTGAGAGGTGTGAAATTCCACGAAGGATTTTACAATACTACGAAGGCTCGTCTTCTTCTATGAGTCTACCCCACGAAGGAATATGCCCTTTTCTTATGACTAGATGTTTCTCCACTCCAGAGATGGCAAGCTCCATAACCACTTCACAAGCTCCATGAAGGAGAGGCACGAGTTTCTTCAGAATCTTCCACGAAGAGGACTCCATGGCACCAACCGCCAAGCCAACTAGGAGGTCACCCTCCAATAATAACAAGCTCACGGTCTCTCACTCAAACCAATCGAAATGGAGAGCTCAAATCCATGAGTAACACTTACGAAAAAAATGCAAAGCAAGAACACTAAGGGTGCTCAAATCCTTTACCCTAAAATCTCGCCAAAGAAACAAGTGTTAGGGAGGAATTAGAGAGGAAGAACAATGGTGAAAATCAACAAAAGACCCCATGATCTAGATCTGATGGGTTCCCCTTACTTAGAGGAGGAATTGATTGGTGAGGACTGTAGATCTAGATCTACTCTTCCAAAGCCCTAAAAAGATGCAAAACTCATAGGAGGGAAGGAAGAGGAAGCAATCTTAAAGGGATCAACAATGGTGGTAAATTTCGTGCTAACAAACCCTTGAAAACCTTGGGGAAGAAGCCCCTTTTATAGGAGAAAACAAATCTGCCCATGGGGCTAAAAATGTGTAGTCTAGACAAAACCAGTGGTATGTCTGGCGGTGCAGGAATGCATGTTAGATGGATTAACGCCAGGTCTAGCAGATCGGATCCCAGACCAGACGAACCGGCGACCGCTGGAATAATCAACGTCCTACCGGACCACTATACTGATCAAATTTCTAGCCCTAGTTCAGGAGGGGCCTAAACTCCTGCTGGAACCAAAATAGTGCACGCGGAAATGACAATAAATTTTGCGTACGTACATGGATTGTAGAAAACTTGGGTTTTTTTGAAAAGCTAAGAACAAGATCTATCTAGTAGAGGCTGTAAAACCCAAGAAAAGGAAATAGGTAAAATACCAAAAGAGGAGAGGTATGAAACCTCCATAAATAAGAACCGGTAAAACCTCCAAACTCAAAAACCCAATACAAGATGTATACGAATTAAATTTTTGATGAACTTGGGATTTTTGAAGAGCTAGAAACATGATCAAGAATCTCACACAGAGAAATACCAAGAATCAACAAAATATGGAGATGCAAAGTATGCAAATGATTGAGCTCCCTAAGACGATGTACTCAAGTTACCCAACCAAAAGCCCCTCTTGATAGTGTGGCTATCTATCCTATAACTCGGTCCCCCACACAACCACCATGGGAACAGTAAATGGAAAACCTAGCAAGTACATACCATTGCCTTATGCATCCCACTTGATCTTGATGACAAAGCTCCAAGCTCCATCCAAGCTGAAATGCTTCACTTGATCAAAGTTTCTTCATGAAGACTCATAATTTTCTCCCCCATACACCACTATGGTATGGATTCACTAAGGCACATATTCACATGTAAATTATAAACAATATAGACAACAAACTTCAACCATATGATCTTCTTGAGATGCTTATATTGAACTTGCACTTCTCAACCTTGCTGATGATCACCACTTGATGTCATCCTCTCATGGGCTATATGAAATCTTCACTTTTGATGCATGCCCATGGAAAGATACCTAGATCATATAGAAAATGGAAAGGCACATATATAATGGGTTAGTTCATGAAGCATAATTGACAACACTTACCATACCACAAGATCTATGTGGTACATTCTTTATGCTTCATCTGTTCACCAACTTGAATTCACTCTTCACTATTTGTATTGGTCAACCATGTATCTTCTCATGCTCTATATCAATATCTTAAGGTACATAAATAATTCTTTGTTTGATTGCATGCTCTAAATCTTAGTCAACATAGCTCAACTAATGAGGCTATCATGACACCAACTTAGAGCCATATCTTGAATTCTTCTATTGAGATCAAACACTCAAGATCTTGATCATACTTTGCTTATCCCATAAGCTATATGAAGGATAAATTGAGTTCCACACAAGAATCCTATCTTCATTTCTTATTCTTGAACATATCATAATCTTATCTTCAAATCGATGATCTTGATGCCAATAATCGAGGCATATCTTTATCTTTATGGCATCCATACTTGAATCCAACACATGGACTATAAGCATTATCTATGGAATATTCATTCAAATAGAACTCAATGAAAACATTAGTCCGTAGGGATTAGCATTACTTACCAAAAACACACATAGGAAAAAAATACCCTTACAATCTCCCCTATTTTGGTAATTGATGACAATCTCAATAAGAGGGTTGATGACTACAAGTGCACAGATCGATTGTAGCAAGTTTCGAAATAAGATTATTGAACCCATAGAGATCTACTTGGTTAATGTCTTTATGTCCCTCGTTACTGTCTACCAAAGGATACTTGTAAGCTGCCTTTGATTTCAAGTAAAGGCTATTTGAAAGGTTTTTGGTTGAATGCGGAAAAGTAAATTAAACAAGTAAAATAAAACAAGTAACAAAAGCGTTTAGGATGGTGGTTGAACTCAATAAGGCTAAAGCATTCTTGGGGATGTAGGATATACCACTAGCATGCTTAATTAATCATAATTAGGATAACCTATTTCTTATGTCATGACATGTGTGGAGAGAGCTCCGTAATAAGATGTTCACCGCAAGGCTCATAGGAAGTCACTTTGTTGAGCCAAGGCATAAGGTCATCTCTAAATAACCACCATAATGTCTGAGAGCAGTCACCCATACAGACCACCACAATTAAGGGTCTCCCTATGGATATCGTAATTAGCTTAGTGAATCTGTTGGGTTCGTAGCAAAGAAAACAAAATTTTCCTACAATGGGAACTATTATACGCTAAGATCTATCTATTAGATACAAGCAATGGGTGGATATACATCCATAGAAACCATACCCTCGAAGACAACATAGCTTTGTTAACGAGATGGAACTCGTGGATGATGTAGTCGTACACTCGCCAATCTCAAGATCGTGATGAAGTCCAGCAGGTCCAGTAGGTCCGCTCCAGCACGTCCATCAAATCTAGCTCCAGCAAGTCCAACACCACCAAGTCCAACACCGCAAAGCAACGGTGCATCCGTGATCGCACACAGGTCCGGTACCCCTACAACCTCCGTCCCTTGCTCCAGCAAAGCAGCAGAAGAAGCAACTCTGTTCCAGATAAAGCCACCGGGAACATGTATCTTGCTAATCCAAGACCATGGGGGAAAAATACTAGAGGGGGAGAGAGATCCTTCAGGAGGAGGTGTTAGGAAGAAGGGGTGTGAGGGGGGCCTTTTATAGGAGGAGGAGGGTGCCCCTCCCCATGGCCGGTACCTCAAGGGGTGACCGTTCACCTCCTCATTCATGTGGTGATAACTCCCTCCACATAAATTTGCCCCTTCACATTCCCATTTAAAGTCTCCACTTTAAATGCATTAAATTTCTCCAAATTTAATGCTCTCTCATTTAATAAAACTCTTTTATTAATTTTATTCAGAATTTTGTTAATTACTTTAATTAACAAACATTCACATAAAACCCCCTGCAACATTTCAATATTACATGTAGACCAAATTTCAGCAATTTCACCCGAAACAGTTTTGGTGTCTATTGAAATAATTCCAGCGCTTTCTTAAATCTTTATATGAAACATATTTGCTCCAAATTGTGTCGGTATCCCTTAACTGTGTCACCCTACGGTTTGCGAATAATGCAGACAAGATCGAGACCCCTCTCAGATCAATAATCAGAAGCGGGACCTGGAGATCCATACTGACTCCTACACATTCAACGATGACTTCTGTGATTGTGAGAACCTTTAACGCTAGTAACTAAATCCCTTTGTCTCGTGATATATTACATGTATGAGATTCAATAATTGGTATCTCCATACCTAGTTTGATCTCGTTGCCGACATGCACTCTTTTCTTGTTCCCGTGATATAACATTCTAGTGATCTCATCACTTGTTTGCAAGCTAACCAATGTGATATCACCGAGAGGGCCCAGAGTATATCTATCTGTCATCGGGTTGGACAAATCCCACTCTTGATCCATGAGCCTGTACATAACACTTTCGTAGCACTGAACCCACCTTTATAATCACCCTTTCACGGTGTGACGTTTGATGTTATCAAGATACTCTTCCAGTGTTAGTGATTGACATGATCTCATGTTCTAAGGACTAGGATTACTTTGTATGATGTTATAGAAATATAAACACAACGACTTTTATCGTAATGCTATACTTCGGATGAATGTTCATCACATCATTCCACTAATGTTGTGACCTTGTTATTAACAACATCCAATGTCCATGATTAGGAAACCTTGATCATCTTGTTAATCATCGAGCTAGTTTATAAGAGAGGCATAACTAGGAACTTTCCTTTTGTTTATTAAACACACATGTATTAACGTTTCAAAATTAATATAATTATAGCATGCAAAATAAAAATTTATCATAAACAAGGAATAAGATAATAACCACTTTATTATTGCCTCTCGGGCATATTCCCTTTAGAATCTCTCTTTATTCCTCCTTTGACCGTGTAGGTTATAAGCCAGTGCTTCTAGTCACAAATAGCTCTTGGCATACTTCCAAACACGTCCAAAGGATTTCACCCTTTTCCTTAGACCCGAAGGAAAATGATATGTGGCTGACTTCACATACCATCTAAAGAGAGAGATCAAACACACATCATCGATCAATAGATCATGGACACAAGTAATATATCATCTTTATTTCATTTCATAATAATACTAGCATTTCTTCATCTCCCGAAGAACAAAGGAAACTACTCACACATGGAAGCAATCAACAACATCATTATAATCAAATGGATGGATAAAAGTATGGGGATAAATCTAGTGCAAACCACTGTTGAATCTGGAATTACAACAAGATCTAATGGATGAAACATGGGAGTAGTAATGGTGATGGAGATGCAGAGGTTGATGGTGAAGGGGATGATGTGATGTCCTCCAATGATCCACGAAGCAGCAAAAAAATTCCCTTCTCCAAGTTCTTCCTTCGGATCCCTTTTTGGTGTGATTTTTGTGACTGGAAGTTTCTATGAATGTCGGATCTCAGATCCGTTATTGGGAGGTGAAAGTATTTGACAAATCGGACGCTCTGCCGTGTGGTATGGGTGGATGGTACGGGCGGCTCCACACATACAAGTGGTTGTTAAAGCCTCTGTATCCTCCTCCGCATATGCAAATCTCCTAGGTGCAAGGAAAAATCAATTAAATGACTTTTATCACTTAAAAATATCATATTACAACATAATATGATAGTCCCAATTTATATGTTCATAAGAGACTTAGTAATTCGGGATCCTGTTGAAACAAGGTCAAAAGGTGCATGCAAACGCAGTAAAATACCAAAAACCCTACTCTACTTATGCAAAAACAAGAGGTAAATATGCTCCAATTTTCAACTCATCAACTCCCCCAACCTAGACTCTTGCTCGTCCCAGCAAACATGGTGGCTTATGGACAAGATCATCATGTTCATGAGGCATGAGTCATTACAATAAATGAGGTAAAAATCGAAACAAGAATACAATATCAGATGTAGAGTTACATTGTGAGTTTTATCACACCTTTACACATCACATGACTTAGAGGCTTCCACACATTTTTGTATCAATAATGTTATAAGAAGTTTTTTAGAGGTTAACATATTATATTATCATAAGGTTAAATTGGTTGAGCACTTGATTCGAGTAATCAAAGATTCAAGATCACCTCTTTTTTTTCAAGCTTGTACTTTTCTTTTGCCTTGAAATTCTCTTGATAGCTGGATTTTTTATCTCTCTCATTTTATTTTAAGGCAGAGCTACCTGATCATGCTTGCTACTTTTTATGGCTCTTGTAGACCTAAACCTGTGACTATAACATGCTACAAATATTTTTCTCATAATTAATCAATACTTTTATTGGTGTGGAAGACCATAAAATCATAACAGTTGTACAAGTATCATAACACTCATCCTAATTCATTCATCTAATATAATAATCATGAATCAAAAGATTACTTCAAATACCATAAAGTCTCAAAACTCAATGGATATAATTATTTCCTTGAACAAAAGGGAGTTTGAAGATGATGCAGCTAATGAAAATTCTTGAAATAAAACCTAACATGCCTACGGTAAAATAAACATGCTAAAACTAGAAGACAAATTACAAGGTCTTCACAGATTCCCCCTAGCTTGGAATCAAGGCGGGGAGGATCCCAACAATCCTTGCGAGTACCTACTCCTTCTTGGGAGTGAAGAAATCATCATCATCTTATTCTTATTATGCTTTGAGGATGCAAGCATGAGCAATACACACAAATCGAGTGGACAATTCTGTGATGCTAGCATGCCGCTCTTTAATTATCTTGCAGAGTGTTTTCCTGTCATCGGCCATCTCAACAATAATCTTAGTCAGGAATTGAACTCTACCATCGATGTCATCGGCCCTCTTTTCAAGGTCCTTGCCCATCATCCACTAGGAGTCAACTCCTTCTCCAATAGTTTCAACACATGCTTTGGAAATCTTTTCAAGGTTCTAAATCTTGTCTCTATTCTCAACCTATTTTTCCTCTTTATGAGAAGAGAAACTAGGAGGAGATTTGAGAGAGGATCTGTGAAGGTTATACGTGTAAGGGTTGAGTGGAGGTTCTCCTTTGTTCTTCCTTTGTCCCACGTTCCTGAGCATCTCCAACTTGCACGGAAACATGTACTCCCAGTTGGGGAGTGGAACAACTTGAGTAGACTCTATAGTAGAGGAAGATGAAGCATCCCTCTCAAATTCCCTTTCTTTGACTTATGCTGCCGGTGCCTCTTCCTTCTTGGTCCAGATCTGTTTGATATGAAAAGGCTGCATGGTCCTTGAACGATCAAGTGAGATCTAATGTGTCATAGTAGAGGCAAAGAAAGACGAACCCTAGATCTGAAAGATGATGGAAAAAGGTAAAAAAGGAGAAATCAAAATGGAAAATAAACATAGTTAAGGAGAGTTTGAAGGCGGGCACGAGTAACAGTACGGGTGGGCCCCGCCCGTACTACGCGCCCGTACCGGCATCTTACCGACCCTCTCTCCCCTTTTTCTTTTTTAATAAACAAGGAAGACATAGTGTTGGTAACGACATGCCATACGGTCGATTGCAACCGTACGACCCGGTCATACCAAAATGCGAGAAAACATGTATGGGGGTGCCGATGGTTTAACAACTAGTAACATGGTTGTGTGTGCCCGTACCACCTGGCCATACCGAATTCTGAAAAGCAAGGGGAAACTGTAAGGAACACCGAGTGTGTAACGACCACTAGTACAGGCGTGTCCGCCCATACGGCCCGCCCGTACCAAGTTGAAAAATAGCTTAGTAAGATCAGGAAAATAAGAGGAAAGTAAAGAGTACAAAGAAAAACCTTGAAAAATCTCTAGGAATGCAAAAACGAATCAGTTAAGATCTGGTTACCTTACTTTTCTTGATGTATTCCTCGGCCGTGACGAAGGAAATTAGATCCACAGTGTTAACTTCCCCAATTCGGTAGTGTTTAAAATGGAGCCCATTAACAATCCAAGATGAAGAAGAAGTATTGTTTTTCAACTTAACCGCCCTTGAGGGGTATGCTTCCTCTACTTCATAAGGTCCTTCCTACTTGGATTTTAGCTTTCCTTCAAAAATCTTAAACATAGAATTGTAGAGCAAAACCTTATCTCCAGATTTAAATTCTTTATTCTCTATTTTTCTATCATATCATTTCTTACTTTTCCTTGAATATCCTTACATTTTCATAAGCCTCATTTATGAGCTCATCTAAAGCATGAATATCTAATAGACGTTTTTCTTTTGTAGTTTTAAAATCAAAATTCATAGTTTTAATAGCCCACCGAGCCTTATGTTCTTGTTCTAACGGGAGATGAAAAGATTTACCCTAGACCATCTTGTATGGTGTCATTCCTATTGCGTTCTTGAATGCTGTATGATATTCCCATAATGCGTCTTTCAGCTTCATAGCCCAATCTTTTCTTGACTTATTCACCATCTTCTAGAGTATGACTTTAATTTCCTGGTTGGGCAGCTCCACATCCCCACTTGTTTGTGGGTGGTAAGGCGAGGCTACTTGATGATCGACTCCATATTTTTAAAGTATCTTCCTGAAAGTACCCTTCATAAAATGGGTTCCACCATCAGTAATCAAAAATCGAGGAACTCCAAACCTGGGAAAAATGATGTCTTTAATCATCTTCATGGAAGTGGTCGCATCTGCATGGGAGGTGGGTATAGCTTCTACCCACTTGGTAACATAGTCAACAAGAACAAGAATATGAGTATAACCGTTAGAGGGAACAAAGGTCCCATGAAATCCATTCCCCAAACATTAATTGGCTCTATTATGAGGTTCTATTCCATAGAAATTTCTTGTATTTTGCCAATGTTACTCATATGTTGAAATGCATCACAATTCCTAACATAATCATGAGCATCCTTGACTAAGGTCGGCCAATAAAATCCTGATTGTAAGACTTTGGCAGCTGTACGGTCGCCAACGTGATGTCCCCATAAGTACTATCATGATAGGCCTTAAGAATATCTCTCATCTCGTGGTCAGGTACACATTTTATAATTATTCCATCAATTCCATGCATGTATAAATAAGGATCGTCCCAAAAGTAATGCTTTAAATCATTAAAGAATTGTTTTCCTTTGATTGTAGCTCATTCCTTTTGGTAGAAACTTACCTTCAAGAAAATTAGCATAATACACAAACCAAGGATCATGTGACTCTAAGGCTACAAGAGATTCACAAGGCATATATTTGTTAATAGGGTTAGGGTCTTCTATAATACCCTCCATACGTGAGAGATGATCGAAAATCGGATTATCCTTACCTCTTATATCAACTATTTATAGGTCATATTCCTATAGTAACAAGACCCATTTAAATAGACGGGGTTTTGCGTCTTTTTTAGCTAGAAGATGCCTTAAAGCCTAATGGTCAGTAAGAACTATTACTTTTGAATTGATGATGTAATGTATAAACTTGTCATAAGCAAAAACCCACAACTAAAAATTATTTTTCAGTAGTTACATAATTTCTTTGATATTCATTGAAAACTCGACTAGCATATTGAATAACATTATTTAAGTTTAATCAGTCCCTTTGTCCTAGAACAGCCCCAATAGGATAGTCACTAGCATCACACATAATTTCAAAAGGTTCACCCCAATTTGGTGGTTGAATGACGGGTGCAGAAACTAGCGCCCTTTTCAATTGTTCAAAAGAATCTATGCAATTTCTGTCAAAAGCGAATGGGGTATCCTTGTCTAGGAGATAAGCTAAAGGAGAAGCCAATTTAGCAAAATCCTTAATAAAATGCTTATTAGAAACCCGCATGCCTAATAAAGTTCTTAACCCCTTTTACGTCTTGTGGTATTGGTAACATTTCTAAAGTAATAAGGCTTGAATTGTCAACCTCAATTCCTTTTTTGGAAATTTTATGACCAAAATATATACCTTCTCTTACTATAAATCGATAGTGCTCCCTGTTGACAACAAGCTTGGTTTGTCTACACTGCTGCAAAAGTCTATTAAGATTAGAAAGACATTGCTCAAAAGTAGTTCCATAGACAACAAATTTGTCCATGAGGACTTCCATAGAGCTTTTGAAAAAACTGTCAAATATTTCTAGAACACATTCTTGAAAAGTGGCAGCTGTGTTGCATAAACCAAAGAGCATTAATCTGTAAGCATAAGTTCCATAAGGGCAAGTGAAAGTAGTTTTTTCATGGTCTTCGGGTTGGATAGCAATTTGTGAATATCCCGAATATCCATCAAGAAAACAAAAATAAGAATTGCTAGATATCCTTTCTAAAATGCTATTTGTGAGGGGTATTTGATTGTGTCTTTTTATGGTTTCCTTATTTAATTTTCTGAAATCTATGCATATTGTATACCCTACTATTGTCCTAGCAGGGATTAACTCACCGTTATTGTTATTTACTATGGTTATGCAGCCTTTCCTAGGTATGCAATGTGTTGGACTTACCCATTTGCTATCAAAAATTGGGTAGATAATACCATTTTCTAACATCTGTATGACCTCCTTTATCACCACTTCTTTCATTCTAGGATTCAGTCTCTTTTGATTATCAACAAATGGTTTAGCATCATCAACCATAGGTATTTTATGAGTCACTATGGAAGGATCTATCGCTTTTACGTTGCTAAGAGTGTATCCAAAGGCTTCATGTTGCTCGACAAGTACTTCTAAATATTTCTTATTTTCTTTAGGAGATAGTTTATCATCTATAATTACAGGGCACTTACATTCCTTGTCTAAAAATTCATACCTGAGCCCTAGAGGGAGAGGCTTCGAAATGAGAGGAGGTGGATTCTCATCTCCTTTTCTTTCTAGCACTTCGAATTCGCCTCTAAGGAAGATTCTCAATTTCAAGTGCAGCGCTGAGGATTTTATCCAAATCTTCTTTCGTAGAGTCATTTGGGAGTGAATCATTATTAGTAAAGCTTCTCCCTAGCTCATATTATGAAGTACCAAAGTAAATTGCTGCCAATTATTCAATAGTTCTTTCTTCTTTTACCTCGATCTTCTTTTCATATGGCAACTTTATAAATTGGGTACAATTAACCTTTAGAACTTCTTCCCCAAACTGGAGAGACAAAACTTGTTTCTTATTGTCAATATCAATATTCATGGAACTATAAAAATGATTACCAAATATCACAGGGCAAAATAAATTCAAAGGCATATCGATAATATAAAAGTCAACCGAGTACATGAATGCTCCTACAGAAATGCAAGCATTGCGAGTAATTCCATGAGTCCACTGCAAGGTTCTATCAAAAAGCATAAAGGATACTTTGGTCGGTTCAAGATCCGGTTCATCAAGATGGCATCGTAATCCTTCATAGATAAGGTAAGGCGTAATGTGTATGGAGGAGTTTAGGTCGCAGAACCCAACATAAGTATCTTCCCCTAAACAAAAAGGGATTTTCTATTCACTTTTATTATTATCATCAGACTTTCCTCTAATTATACCAAAAGATTCTCTACTTATCATTATTACCTCATTCTCAAATATCTTAGGCTCTAACAGTTCTTTCACTATGGCAATGTTCTTCTTGATAGTCCCTAGATCTCTAATTAACTTACATATCCTTTTCTTTCCTTCACTTTCACTTTCTATTATTTTTGTAGGATAGTTTCATTATCAACTAGCATTATATTTTGAATTTGCGAGTATTTCTCCTTGGGACTAGCTCTAGGGGGTTTTACCTTACAGGGTGGTGTATAGCATTCCCAGTCCTTTGGAATCTACAAATGCTCAATGTAGATTTTAACAATTTGGACAATCATATAAGGGTCAAGGTTGAAATTTCCAAGCAGTTTTTATAGTTTAGCTGAAGCTAGTAATTTTCTTAAGAATTCGTACTCTATTGGATTTTCTTCATTAAGTTCGACTCCGCAACAAGATTTTTTCATCCTATGTACTGTATCTAGCAAATTCTAGACTCTTTCAACACTAAATTCAGTAAATGACCCATTGGTAAGGGAGTCCAGTTCATTTCTATTATTAGTACTCAAACTTGTGTAGAAGGTGTGTATTACCAACCAAGGCGGGAAGTTATGGTGGGGGAAGCAGTAAAGTAGTCCCCTAAACCTTGTGTATCCTTCATACAAGCTTTCTTTAGGCCCCCCTTTAAAATTAGTGATCATACGTATAGCTCCAAGAGTTTTTGTCCTGGGAAAGAAATCAACAAAGAAGGAAGAGTCCAACCTCTCCTAGAAGTGAGTGATTTTTTAGGACTTTGAATATTCCAAGAATGGGCCTCATCAATAAGAGTTTGAACAAAGATAGCAGATATAACCTCATCCTTAGTGAATATATTAAGACAAAAAGTCTCACTTGTGTCTTTGAAGAACCCTACATGCTCATATGGATCTTCCGTACTGTCCCTTGCAAATTTTTTAGCATGCAAAAGATCCAAAAACATGGGGTTAATATCATACCCCTTAGGGTTGTTGGATTTTAAATAAGCATCCATGGGTGGACCGGAATTCTTTACAGCCTCGAGCTGAATTATATGTCGGTAATCATCCATGGTGTTTACTTGAAACTAGTACACAACTTTATAAAAATTTTAGTAAAACAAGCAACTTAGAACAAAGAGAAAAAGTTCTTAGCTCCCCAGCAACGGCGCCAAAAAATAGCTTGATGACTGCAAGTGCACATATCGATTGTAACTAGTTTTGAAATAAGAGTATCAAACCCATAGAGAGCTATTTGGTTAATATCTTTATGCCCCTCGTCACTGTCTACCAAAGGATACTTGTAAGATGCCTTTGATTTCAAGCAAAGGGTGTTTGAAAGGTTTTTGGTTAACTACGGAAAAGTAAATAAAACAAGTAAAAGAAAATAAGTAACGAAAGCGTTTGGAATGGTTGTTGAACTCAATAAGGCTAAAGCATTCTCGGGGATGTAGGATATACCACTAGCATGTTGCAATTAATCATAAATAGGATAACCTATTTCTTATGTCATGACATGTGTGGAGAGAGCTCCGTAATAATATGTTCACCGCAAGGCTCATAGGTAGTCACTTTCTTGAGCCAAGGAATGAGGTCATCTTTAAATAACCACCGTGATGTCTGAGAGTAGTCACCTATATAGACCACCGCAATTAAGTGTCTCCTTGTGGATATCGTAATTAGCTTAGTGAATCTCTCTTTACTCCTCCTTTGACCATGCAGGTTATAAGCCAGTGCGTCTAGTCACAATTAGCTCTGGGCATACTTCCAAACACGTCCAAAGGATTTCACCCTTTTCCTTAGACCCGAAGGAAAATCATATGTGGCTGACTTCACATACCATCAAAAGAGAGAGCTCAAACACACATCATCGATCAATAGATCATGGTCACAAGTAATATGTCATATTTGTTTCATTTCATAATAATACTAGGGTTTCTCCATCTCCCCAAGAACGAAGGAAACTACTCACACATGGAAGCAATCAACAACATTATCATAATAAAATGGATGGATAAAAGTATGGTGATAAATCTAGTGCAAACCAAATTAAATCTAGAATTACAACCAGATCTAATGGATGGAATATGGGAGTAGTAATGGTGATGGAGATTCAACGGTTGATGGTGAAGGGGATGATACGATGTCCTCCAATGATCTGCAAAGCAGCAAGGATTTTCCCTTCTCAAAGTTCTTCCTCCAAATCCCTTTCTGGTGTGATTTTTCGTGGCTGGAAGTTTCTATGAATGTCGGATCTCAGATCCGTCTTCGCGAGGTGGAAGTATTTGACGAGGTGGACACGCTGCCTTGTGGTATGGGCAGACAGTACTGGCGGGCTCCACTTGTACTAGTGGTTTTTAAAGCTTCTGTATCCTCCTCCGTGTATGCAAATCTCCTAGGTGCGAGGAAAAATCAATTAAATGACTTTTATCACTTAAAAATATCATATTACAACATAATATGATAGTCCCAATTAATATGTTCATAAGAGACTTAGTAATTCAGGATCCTTTTAAAACAAGGACAAAGGTGCGCGCAAAGGCAGTGCAATTCCAAAAACCCTACTCTACTTATGCAAAATGAGAGGTAAATATGCCCCAATTTTCGACTCATCAAGGGTTGATATAACAAATATTAGAAACAAGTACGTACCTTATCCGAGAATAAGTTATATACAAGAGATTGAATTTGATATGGTCAAGTAACACAAAGCTACTGGCTCATATCAAAACCGATTCTACTCATGCAAACTACAAATAATGCAAGAAATGTTTGTAGAACCAACATATAGAGAGCAAACTCCCCCCACAATACATGCATGTGTGATGAACTTGAATTCTATTTCATACATTGTCAAGCATAACCTTCGGGATAGTTTACACTATATATTAAACCATGCAAAACATAATAAAGATGAAATGCCTGAAAGGCGAACACTTAAGAACAAACTAATCTTAAGTATAAAATCATTTCCCTTAAATCCTCTAAACTTCTTCCCCATTGATAACAAGTGCCAAAATGGATGACAATGTTAGAAGGCCAATATAGTATGAGTTCCTCCCCAAGGTGTGCATTTCTCATAATATGAGTGAAATGAAGTGCACATATCCAATGATGAATACTTGTAGAAAATCAAACTATATTGAGGATAACACGGTGAAGAAACTTCAACTAATGAATAAAGCAATCAAAAGATCCAAATTTCTAATTGGGTGAATATGCTATAATAAATGAAATAAGGAAGCTTCTCAAGGTTCGTGCATAAAATATAATTATTGCATTTGAATACAATATGCACAAAAATAGAATCCTCGCTCACTATATATCACTTAGAACATAACCAAGATACAAAGAGTATAGATATACATCAGTACACTTGTCAAGACAACCTTAAGTCCAAAAGAAACCATTTATGAGATATGAGTGCATGAAGATGCGATAAAGAGAAACCAAGCACTCATAAAACATGTTCTTGCCAACACCCCAAAAAATCAAGAAGATAAGAAAGATGGTGAGCAAAGAATGAGGATATCAAGGCAAGAGATTAACACTCTCGTGTATACAAGTGTATACATGGAGAAACATGAAGAATAATCCACACACAAGAGGCTAATAAAAAATAAGAATACATGCTATCCAAGAGGAAGTCGCAAGATACACCAAAAGGATTTTCTCTTAAAACCATATATAGCCCATGGATCTATTTTCTCTCTTATGGTATATCAATTAACTTGAATGAAGAAAAAACTGAAAATCATCACAACTAACACTAAGGGAACTAATTCAGGTTGGGATATTTTGATCAAGGAAACAAGTATAAAAAGGAAGGATTCATTGAAATTTCAATAATATTGCACATGAGAGAACATTAAGGAATTGATATGAAATAAATTGCTAAAGGGCATATTTGGGATTGATGAATCATGAAACTTTATTTATATACTCCCCATTATATGCATTATCTCAACTTACTCACATAAGCAATAAGGAGTTTTCTTAAAAAGATCTTTGCAAGAACCACAACATTTGAAAATAAATAAATTCATGCCAATATGCAACCTACAAGAGATTGGATGGAAGAATAGTATGCATGATTAAGATACTTGTTACTGAGATATCAATGGTATGATATACTAGATAAGAATTCTTCGACCATCCTAGCTTGGCTACAATTATCGTGTGGTGACAACAACTTCCTTATAGATGAGACAAGCATCCATTGCATCTCCGATGTACCTAAAATGATATTCAAGTACATATTGGTCCCCAAACTTATTGGGTCCAAAGTGGTTAGACTAACCCCAATATACAGGACACACTCCATATAAATAGGTGTAGATTTAGAGATGAAATATGAATTTCGTTCACAGCTTAGCCATTAAGGATTTGATGGATTATACCCTATATATTGGATCAAAGAAAGCAAAACATGATATAATATATACATTTAGTAAACATGCATGTATGAGACTTTCAAGATTGAAAGAAGATATAATTTGGAAAAAATACCAAAATGTTCAAGAAGGCATACAAGGTGTGACAAAACACATTTGTTTTCCAAACTATATCAAAGAATCAAATCAACACAAGATTTGTTCAACAAAGTTCAACAAATGAACTAAGCAAAAACTAGTGAGCATAATATAAAATAAAAACACATATGCTCAAAGATTTATCTCATCCAAGGAAATAAAATATGTAAGGAATGAGATAACACACTCCCAAAATAGCAAGGTTTCAACAAATAAACCAAACCCTCTACACTTTTAACAATGGCACAAGGTACCTCAACAGAAAAGGTTCATCTTCCACCAAAGCACATTTGATAGAAATTAAAAACTTAAGCAAAGATATTTTCAAAAGTCTAGGAAGACAATGTGAGATGCAACAATTCTTTAAAATAAATAAGGAAATAATAAGTGAAATCCAAGGTGAAGATGATTTACAAATGCTACCATAAACATGGATGTCAATTGTCAAAGACAGTGAATGTATTGGAATTAATTTCCAGTGGTATGTTACAAGGATATTAAAGATCAATCACAATAAAAAACATAGGATAAAAATATAAAGATTAAACACTATGCAAATATACATATTATTCATAGCTTCAACTAGTCACACAATCCACTACAAAAGTTTTTGTGGTTGAAGGCCCTTTTTGTGGTTAAAAAGTCTTCTACGATGGATGGGTACCCATGGTGAAATCCGCGTCACAAAAGAATATACCACACATTTTTCACGATCGTGGCAGATTACACCCTTTAACCACATAATTTCGTGTCACCGTAGATCTGTTTTGCTAGCCCCGTTGACTACTGACATCATGCAAACTTTCACTTGGCAAGCACCGTTAACGACTAGTTACCATTGTTAGCGATCAAAAAATGTGGTAGTAGCTGAAGGAAATATGCCCTGAGACGCAATAATAAAGTTGTTATTATGTATTCCTTGTATATGATAGATGTTTATTTTGCATGCTATAATTGTATTGATAGGAAACGTCAATACATGTGCGTTTAATAAACAAATAAAAGGTTCCTAGTTATGCCTCTCTTATAGAGTAGCTTGTTGATTAACAAGATGATCAAACTTTCCTGATCAGGGACATTGGATGTTGTTAATAACGAGGTCACAATATTTGTGAAATGATGTGATGAACATTCATCCGAAGTATAGCATTACGATCAAAGTCATTATGTTTATATTGCTATGACATCATACGAAGTAATCTTTATCCTTAGACCATGAGATCATGTTAATTGCTGACATCATAAGAGTAACTTGATAATATCAAAAGTCACACCGTAAAAGGATGACTATAAAGATGTGTTCAGATACTCCGAAGATGTCATGTTGAGGCTCATGGATCAAGAGTGGAATTTGTCAATCCCGATGACAGATAGATATACTCTGGGCCCTCTCGGTGATATCACATTAAGGTAGCTTGCAAGCAAGTGATGTGATCACTAGAATGTTATATCACGGGAACAAGAAAAGAGTGCATGTCGGTAACGAGATCAAACTAGGTATTTGGATACCGATGATCGAATCTTAGACATGTAATATATCATGGGACAAAGGGATTAAATTACTAGCGTTAAAGGTTCTCACGATCATAGAAGTCATCGTTGAATGTGCAGGAGTCAGTATGGATCTCCAGGTCCCGCTTCTGATTATTGATTTGAGAGGAGTCTCAATCATGTCTGCATTATTCGTGAACCATAGGGTGACACACTTAAGGGTTGCCAAACACCATTTTGGAGCACATATGTTTCATACGAAAGAATTGCAAAGTGCTGGAACTATTTTGATGGAAACTGGAATTGTTTCGGGTGAAATTGCATAAACTGGTTCTGCATGTGATATTGAAATGTTACAAGGGGTTTTATGTGAATGTTTGTTAATTAAAGTAATTAACAAAATTCTGAATAAAATAAATAAAAGAGTTTTATTAAATGAGAGTTGCATTAAATTTGGTGGAAATTTAATGCATATGAGTGGAACTTTGGGTGGAGGCTAAATTGATGTGCGTGGAGCTTCCACCACATGAATGAGGAAGAGCTGGGGGCACCCCCCATGGGCGTCGGCCATGGGAGGGGAGGGCCCCCCTCTCCTATAAAAGCCCCCCCTCTCCTCTCTCACAAAGCACACCTCCTCGTGAAGGATCTCTCTCCCCTCTAGATATATTCCTCCATGGTCTCGGATTAGCGAGATACATGTTCCCGGTGGCATTGCGTCTGGAAGGAGTTGTTGCTTCTGCTGATTCGCTAGAGCGAGGAGGTGGAGGTTGTTCTGTGGCCTGAACGTGTGTGCGAGGACGGATGCGCTGCTGATTTGCGGTGCTAGGAGTTCCACACGATCTTGAGATCGACAAGCGTATGACTACACCATCCACAAGTTCCAACTCGTTAACATAACTCTGTTGTCATCGAGGGTAAGTTCTCTATGGATGTATATCCACCCATTGCTTGTATCTAGTAGATAGATCTTGGCGTATAGTTCTCATCGTAGGAAATTTTTGTTTTCTATGCTGCGAACCCAACAGTGGTATTAGAGCCAGATCTATGCGTATGTGCTTTTCATGGGTAGTACACATATGTTTGTATGTGGGCGATGATGATCATGTTATTGCTTCTTCCATGTATTTTGGATATTGGTGGCATAGTGGGATGAAGCGGACCGGACCAACCTTACATGTCATCACACATGAGACCGGTTCCACGACGGACATGCAACTAGTTTTGCATAAGTGGCTGGCGGGTGTCTGTCTCTCCTACTATAGTCAATATCTAATTTACAACGAGTTGCTAATAACTTGGTTATCCTCGTTGTGGTTCCATGTTCGTAGGTAAGACCGGTTCTATCTCCGAAAGCCCTAAGCCATGTAAAACTTGCAATGGATAAATTAGAGGCGTCTAGTTTAGATCGTTGCTGGGCTAGTGTCTTGATATGGTAATGTTGTAAGTAGATGTATGGTAGATACTCTTACAACACACTTAACGTGTAAGTTCCATAGACCTTGGCCTTACACATAAAGGAATGATAAAGATCATACCACGATGCATATGATAGAGATCAAATGCATGGACCATATCATCCCACTTTACACATTAGATGTTCGCATCTTATATTGCTAATTTGGCGCTTTTAGTAGCATTGTAAGATGATCCCTCATTTAAATATCAAGATAAAATGTGTTCTTCCTTAAGTATGCACCGTTCTATGGATCGTGTTTGGAGACATCACGTGATGATCGGGTGTACTCGACTCTATGCTTCCATACAACGGGTGTAAGATAATTTTACACATGCGAATACTAAGGTTCTTACTTGGCGAGCCTACCATGTCCATACATGGCCTCAGAACACAGACCGAAAGGTTAAGCATGAGTCATATAGTTTATATGATTCCCATATAGATGCTCGCCTTTGAAGCTACACCGACTCACGTGATGATCAGACTTGGTGTAGTGGATTTGGTTCATGTAATCACCAAAAAGACACGAGGGATGTCCTTTTTGAGTGGGAGTTCATTAGTAATTTGGATTAGTTGAACTCAATCTATCATAAACTTAGTCTAAATAAACTTTACAAATTCTGTTGTAGATGGCACCACCTGCTTTTAATTTCAATGTGTTTATGGAGAAAGAGAAACTTGCTGCGAATGGTAGCAACTTCACTAACTGGGCTATGAATTTAAGGATTCTCCTCACTTCTTCACAAAAGCAATATGTGCTAGAGGCGCCGCTAGGCCCCCCACCAGCTCCTGATGCCCCTGACGAGGAAAATAATGTCTATATAACTTGTTAGGAGGACCACAACTTAGTTCATTGCGGCATACTATATGGGCTAGAGCCAGAACTTCGAAAGCGTTTCGAAAATGGCAATGCTTTTGATACCATGGGACAATTGAAAATGATTTTCGATACCCATGCTGCCGTAGAGAGTTATAATGCTTCTTAAAAGTTCTTTAGCTACATGATGGAGGAGAACAGCTCCATTAGTTAGCACGTACTCAAAATGCATGGGTACGCTGATAAGCTTGTGTCCTTGGGAATAACAATTCCCATTGACCTAGGCATACATCGTGTTCTCCAATCTCTGCCACCTAGCCACAAGAGCTTTGTGATGAACTATAACATGCAGGGCATGAGGAAGTCTCTTTTCCAGAGCTTCTTATAGATGCTCTCCTTTGAAGCTACACCGACTCACGTGATGATCGGACTTGGTGTAGTGGATTTGGTTCATGTAATCACCAAAAAGACACGAGGGATGTTGTTTTTGTGTGGAAGTTCATTAGTAATTTGGATTAGTTGAACTCAATCTATCATAAACTTAGTCTAAATAAACTTTACAAATTCTATTGTAGATGGCACCACCTGCTTTTAATTTCAATGTGTTCATGGAGAAAGAGAAACTTGCTGTGAATGGTAGCAACTTCACTAACTGGGCTATGAATTTGAGGATTCTCCTCACTGCTTCACAAAAGCAATATGTGCTAGAGGCGCCGCTAGGCCCCCCACCAGCTCCTGATGCCCCTGACAAGGAAAATAATGTCTATATAACTCGTTAAGAGGACCACAACTTAGTTCATTGCGGCATACTATATAGGCTAGAGCTAGAACTTCAAAAGCGTTTCGAAAATGGCAATGCTTTTGATACCATGGGACAATTGAAAATGATTTTCGATACCCATGCTGCCGTAGAGAGTTATAATGCTTCTTAAAAGTTCTTTAGCTGCATGCTGGAGGAGAACAGCTCCATTAGTGAGCACGTACTCAAAATGCCTGGGTACGCTGATAAGCTTGTGTCCTTGGGAATAACAATTCCCATTGACCTAGGCATACATCGTGCTCTCCAATCTCTGCCACCTAGCCACAAGAGCTTCGTGATGAACTATAACATGCAGGGCATGAGGAAGTCTCTTCCTGAGCTTCTTATAGATGCTCGCCTTTGAAGCTACACCGACTCACGTGATGATCGGACTTGGTGTAGTGGATTTGGTTCATGTAATCACCAAAAAGACACGAGGGATGTCGTTTTTGAGTGGGAGTTCATTAGTAATTTGGATTATTTGAACTCAATCTATCATAAACTTAGTCTAAATAAACTTTACAAATTCTGTTGTAGATGACACCACCTACTTTTAATTTCAATGTGTTCATGGAGAAAGAGAAACTTGCTGCGAATGGTAGCAACTTCACTAACTGGGCTATGAATTTGAGGATTCTCCTCACTACTTCACAAAAGCAATATGTGCTAGAGGCTCCGCTAGGCCCCACCAGCTCCTGATGCCCCTAACGAGGAAAACAATGTCTATATAACTCATTAGGAGGACCACAACTTAGTTCATTGCGGCATACTATATGGGCTAGAGCCAGAACTTCGAAAGCGTTTTGAAAATGGCAATGCGTTTGATACCATGGGACAATTGAAAATGATTTTCGATACCCATGCTACCGTAGAGAGTTATAATGCTTCTTAAAAGTTCTTTAGCTGCATGATGGAGGATAACAGCTCCGTTAGTGAGCATGTACTCAAAATGCCTGGGTACGCTGATAAGCTTGTGTCCTTGGGAATAACAATTCCCATTGACCTAGGCATACATCGTGTTCTCCAATCTCTGCCACCTAGCGACAAGAGCTTCCTGATGAACTATAACATGCAGGGCATGAGGAAGTCTCTTCCCGAGCTTCTTTCAATGCTTAAAACTTCAAAAGTGGAGATTAGGAAAGAACATCAAGTGTTGATGATCAATAAGACCAGCGGTGTCAAGAAAGACAAGAAAGGCAAGCAAAAGGGAAAGAAGGGCGGCAAATCTGTTGTCGCACCTAAAAAGAAATACCGAGATGGCCCTAAGTCTGATACCGAGTGCTACTATTGCAAGGGGACTGGCCATTGGAAGCGCAACTGCCCCAAGTATTTGGTGGATAAGAAGGCCGGCAAGGCAAACAAAGGTATATGTGATATACATGTTATTGATGTGTACTTGACTAGTCGCACTAGCACCTGGGTATTTGATACCGGATCGGTTGCTAATATATGTAACTCGATTCAGGGGCTACGGAACAGGCGATAGCTAGCAAGGGATGAGGTCACGATGCGGGTCGGCAATGGGTCAAGAGTTGATGTGATCACCGTCGGAACGCTGCCTCTCCATATGCCGCCGGGATTAGTGATAAATCTAAATAATTGTTATTTGGTGCCGGCACTGAGCATGAACATTGTATCCGGATCGTCTTTAATGCGAAGTGGTTATTCCTTTAAATATGAAAACAATGGTTGTTCAATTTATATGAATGATATCTTTTATGGTCATGCACCTGTGATGAATGGTTTATTTTTGTTGGATCTCGATAGTAGTATTACACATATGCATAATGTTGATGCTAAAAGGACTAAACTTGATAATGATATATCTGCATAAATGTGGCACTGCCATCTAGGTCATATTGGCGTTAAACGCATGAAGAAACTCCATTCTGATGGACTTTTGGAATCACTTGATTTTGAATCATTTGATACATGTGAGCCATGCCTTATGGGCAAGATGACTAGAACGCCGTTTTCCGGTTCAATGGAACGGGCGACCGATTTATTGGAAATCATACATACTGATGTATGTGGACCAATGAGTGTGTCGGCGCGAGGTGGATATCGTTGTTTTGTTACTTTCACGAATGATTTGAGTAGATATGGGTATATCTATTTAATGAAACATAATTCTGAAACCTTTGAAAAGTTCAAAGAATTTCAGAAGGAAGTGGAAAATCATCGTAACAAAAAGATCAAATTTCTTCGGTCTGACCATGGAGGAGAGTATCTTAGTTACGAGTTTAGCACACATATGAAAGACTGTGGAATGGTTTCACAACTCACGCCTGCTGGAACACCACAACGTAATGGTGTGTAGGAATGTCGTAATCATACTTTATTAGATATGGTTCGATCTATGGTGTCTCTGACTGACTTTCCACTGTCATTTTGGGGTTATCCACGGGAAACCACTGCATTCACTTTAAATCATGCACCATCTAAATCCGTTGAAACGACACCGTATGAATTATGGTTTGGAAACAAACCTAAGTTGTCATTTCTTAAAGTTTGGGGATGCGATGTTTATGTGAAGAAACTTCAGCCGGATAAACTCGAACCCAAAGCAGAAAATGCGTCTTCATAGGATACCCTAAAGAAACGATTGGGTATACCTTCTATCATAGATTCGAGGGCAAGGTTTTTGTTGCCAAGAATGGATCCTATCTTGAGAAGGAGTTTCTCGCGAAAGGTGTGAGTAGTCGGAAGGTAGAACTCGAAGAGGTTATTGAACCTTCTCTTCATGAAATGGCGAGTAGTGCAGCACCAGAAGATGTTTTGGAGTTTACTTCACCTAATGAAGATAGAGCTAATGATATTGATCATGAAACTCCAAAAGAGGACACTACCGAACCTCGCAGGTCAAGCAGGACACGTGTAGCTCCTGAACTGTACGGCAATCCTATTGTGAATTTCATGGTTGATGAAATGGATGACCCTGTGACGTATGAAGAAGCGATGATGAACCCAGATTCCAACAAATGGCTAGAAGCCATGAAATCCGAGATGGAATCCATGTACGAGAACCAAGTTTGGACCTTGGTGGACTTACCTCATGATCGAAAGGCCGTTGAGAATAAATGGATTTTCAAAAGAAAAACTGATGCTGATGGTAATGTGACCATCTATAAGGCTCGACTTGTTGCAAAGGGGTTTCGACAAATTCAAGGAGTTGACTATGATGAGACATTCTCTCCCGTAGCGATGCTAAAGTCGGTTAGGATTATGTTAGCAATTGCTACATATTTCGATTATGAAATATGGCAGATGGATGTCAAAACTGCGTCCCTCAATGGTAATATTGAAGAAGAGTTGTATATGATACAACCTAAGGGTTTTGTCGATCGTAAGGATGCTGATAAGGTATGCAAGCTTCAGCGATCCATCTATGGACTGAAGCAAGCATCCCAGAGTTGGAATCTCCGCTTTGATGAGGTGATCAAAGAGTTTGGATCTGTCCAAACTTATGGAGAGGCTTGTATTTACAAGAAAGTGAGTGGGAGCATTGTGGCATTTCTGATATTATATGTGGATGACATATTATTGATTGGAAATGATATAGATCTTTTAGACAGTGTTAAAAGTTATCTAAACAACAAATTTTCGATGAAGGAACTTGGTGAAGCTTCATATATATTAGGCATTAAAATATATAGAGATAGATAAATGCGCCTAATTGGGCTATTGCAAAGTACATACCTTGATAAGATATTAAAGAAGGTTAATATGGACGGAAGTAAGAAGGGGTTCTTACCTATGTTGCAAGGCAAGGCATTGAGTAAGACTCAAAGTCCAGCTAAGGCATGAAGAAAGAGAGATAATGGATAAGATCCCCTATGCCTCAACCATAGGCTCTATAATGTTCGCCATGCTATGTACAAGACCGAATGCGACACATGTTATTAGTTTGACTAGTAGGTACCAATCTGATCCAGGTTCGGAACACTGGATAGCGGTCAAGAATATCCTTAAGTACTTAAGAAGAACTAATGATATGTTTCTTGTATACGGAGGTGAAGAAGAGCTAGTCACTAAGTGTTATGTCGATGCTAGATTTGACACCGATCCGGATGACTCTAAGTCTCAATCCGGATATGTATTTCTCTTGAACGGAGCAACAATTAGTTGGAGGAGTTCCAAACAACCTATGGTGGCTAGATCAATGACGGCGGCGAAATATGTTGCTGCTTCAAAAGCGGCACATGAAGCGGTTTGGATGAAGGAGTTCATAACAGAACTAGGTGTGGTTCCTAGTGCATTGGACCCAATGGTGATCTATTGTGACAACAATGGAGCCATAGCCAACGCCAAGGAACCAAAGTCTCACAAGAATTCCAAGCATATTAAGTGCCAGTTTCACTCCATCCGCGAGCATGTCAAGGATGGAGATATAAAGATTTGTAAAGTACACACGGACCTAAATGTAGCATATCCATTGAGTAAAGTTCTCCCTAGGGAAAAACATGATCAACACCAGAACTCCATGGGTGTTAGATAGATCACTATGTGAACTAGATTATTGTCTCTAGTGCAAGTGGGAGACTGAAGGAAATATGCCTTGAGAGGCAATAATAAAGTTGTTATTATGTATTCCTTGTATATGATAGATGTTTATTTTGCATGCTATAATTGTATTGATAGGAAACATTAATACGTGTGTTTTTAATAAACAAATAAAAGGTTCCTAGTTATGCCTCTCTTATAGACTAGCTCGTTGATTAACAAGATGATCAAAGTTTCCTGATTGTGGACATTGAATGTTGTTAATAACGAGGTAACAACATTTGTGAAATGATGTGATGAACATTCATCCGAAGTATAGCATTACGATCAAAGTCATTATGTTTATATTGCTATGACATCATACGAAGTAATCTTTATCCTTAGACCATGAGATCATGTTAATTGCGGACATCAGAAGAGTAACTTGATAATATCAAAAGTCACACCGTAAAAGGGTGACTATAAAGATGTGTTCAGATACTCCGAAGATGTCATGTTGAGGCTCATGGATCAAGAGTGGAATTTGTCAATCCCGATGACAGATAGATATACTCTGGGCCCTCTCGGTGATATCACATTAAGGTAGCTTGCAAGAAAGTGATGTGATCACTAGAATGTTATATCACGGGAACAAGAAAAGAGTGCATGTCGGTAATGAGATCAAACTAGGTATTTGGATACCGATGATCGAATCTTAGACATGTAATATATCATGAGACAAAGGGATTAAATTACTAGCGTTAAAGGTTCTCACGATCATAGAAGTCATCGTTGAATGTGCAGGAGTCAGTATGGATCTCCAGGTCCCGCTTCTAATTATTGATTTGAGAGGAGCCTCAATCATGTCTGCATTATTCGTGAACCATAGGGTGACACACTTAAGGGTTGCCAAACACCATTTTGGAGCACATATGTTTCAGACGAAAGAATTGCAAAGCGCTGGAATTATTTTGATGGAAACCGGAATTGTTTCAGGTGAAATTGCAGAAACTGGATTTGCATGTGATATTGAAATGTTACAAGGGGTTTTATGTGAATGTTTTTTAATTAAAGTAATTAACAAAATTCTGAATAAAATAAATAAAAGAGTTTTATTAAATCAGAGTTGTATTAAATTTGGTGGAAATTTAATGCATGTGAGTGGAACTTTGGGTGGAGGCTAAATTGATGTGCGTGGAGCTTCCACCACATGAATGAGGGCGCCGGCCATGGGAGGGGAGGAGCCCCCCTCTCCTATAAAAGGCCCCCCACTCCTCCCTCACAAAGCACACCTCCTCGTCAAGGATCTCTCTCCCCCTCTAGATATATTCCAACATGGTCTTGGATTAGCGAGATACATGTTCCCGGTGGCAATCCGTCTGGAAGGAGTTGTTGTTGCCGCTGATTCACTAGAGCAAGGAGGTGGAGGTTGTTCGGTGGCCTGAATGTGTGTGTGAGGATGAATGCGCTGCTGATTTGCGGCGCTAGGGCTTCCACACGATCTCGAGATCGACAAGCGTACGTCTACATCATCCACGAGTTCCAACTCGTTAACAAAACTCTATTGTCATCGAGGGTAAGTTCTCTATGGATGTATATCCACCCGCTGCTTGTATCTAGTAGATAGATCTTGGCGTATAGTTCGCATCGTAGGATTTTTTTGTTTTCTATGCTGCGAACCAAACAGTAGCCAGGCCTGGCTATGGCCTGCTAATTATTAAGTGGGTCGTGCAACGAGAGAAGCCTAATAAGAAGATAGTATGTTACTATTTCTGCTTGCTAGAGGACTGCGTGGATTGAAGGGGCCCATAACTTTGCAACCCAGGTGCGACGTGTTAACTTTACGGTTCATTACTATTTTGGCCTACATAAGGCCCAACTTTGTACAACACTATGTGGCCCATTAGCGCCCTGTGCCATGTTGGTCCGTTACTATTAAGGCCTATGTTAGGCCAATCACTATTCTTAATGCTCGTCGTGGTCCACCCAAAGGTCTGTTACTATTCTGGCCTTTTATTATTTGGGTCTACCCCCCGTGGGTTGCTGACTAATGACCCTTTTGTGAGAAGTTTTGTTACCGTTCTAGCCTTCTACCATTCTGGTCTTTTACTCTTCGGGCATGTTACTATTCAAGTCTTTCACTGTTCATGCCCATAAGGATGTTTTGCCTTTTGCCATTTTTTGGCCTACTATGATTCTGGCATGTTACTGTTCTAGCCTTTTACCGTTCATTTAACCCGTCTGTGGTGTCCCTTTCAGCCCTTTGCATGTGTGGCCCATTATTGTGACAACCTTTTATGTTTTCTGCCTTTCTGAGGCCTATGCCAGTCGCAAGGATCAAAAAGGTCCATATGAACAATCAGCGAGGATATTTTATTGTTCATCATCGGTCCAATACAAAACGGGCCAATACCAAAGCCCAATTAGCCTAGTTATGGTACCGCTAGGTGGGGACAACATTAACTAAATGACTACATGGCCTATGAGATTCACCTAGATATTACATCAGCTACAAACTTCTTAAAATTATTACATAATTTCAACAAACCAAAGGGTAAGAAATTTCATCATTTCAGTTGGCAATCGAGATTGATCCCATGGATAGGATAGTCATCAGTTTGATTTCTCAATATATCAACTTCATCTCCCTTTGAGTGTGATGGCTACATTATAAAACCACATTGAGACATGCTCTTGCAGCCCCCTCTTTGGTGGTGATAGAAATAATTGTAGTCTAAAACTAAGTAAAAACAAGTTAATACAACAAACAAGGAAAACAAAAATCCATCTTCATTATCAAAGAATTTGAAAATACCAATTTGACTGATATGAAAGGAGCTCTGAATTGGAGTTTACTATAGGTCCATGGTTTATTTATTAATCAACATGTCAAACAAAATGTAAAAAACAAGCATTAAAAAAGTGTGCCTACCGTGAAATGAGAAACCAAACAACGTGTGTGTGTCTTAGAATTCCATAAAATATAAACTAGTCCGGTCATTTCAGAAAATATGGAAGCAATTGTATAGCCTAGGATACACGAGACGTTGGTGGCTCAGAATTTCCAGTGAACTACACAATTGGATATAGTTACTATTATAGCTAAGAATGAACTAGATAGAAATTATAATAGCATCATACCTAAACTTGTATAATAGGAAATGCAAACCACCCGTTAACAACACACTAGAGGATAGTTATGTCGTTTCTTAGGACGAACCAGAACTAGATACAAAAGAGAAAGGCATCGCTTGTGACCTATAGAACAAGCTTTGCAAACCAACATGCTTAGTGTTCCATGTTTGAGATCTATGCAAAGGAAGAGAAAATAGTTAGTGTTGTTGATGTTGAAGAACCATATGAGAATAAAAAATTATAAATGAATTAGTATGAAGAGTTTAAACGGGTACTACATGATAGCGGAAGGATGCTAGGGATGAAACAATAGTAGGAACTTAGCTCAAGACAGACCATATAGAAGTCAACAACTGTGGAGAAGGGAATGCAAACTAATATTTTCTAGTGACTTAGACTTCGCAAGAAAACCACAATAGAAGGCAATTACTGTTGTACGTAGTAGCTAAGAATATGTGCATGAAAAAATAATAAAAATGTGCATGAATTCAAAATTGTAGAGCAGGTGATGCAAACCAACATGTCTAATGACTTTGTATATATAAAGAACAAACATGCGAAGTGACTTGGTGTGTAGAATGATTAGAAAAATATAATAGCATTGCTTGTGAACCTGTAGAAGACGTGCAAACCAACATGTTCAGTGTTCCATGTTTGAGCTCTATGCAAAAGAAGATAAAATAGTTAGTGTTACAGATTTTGAAGAACATGATGGAACAATAACAAAATTATAAATGAATTAGTACGAAGAGTTTAAAAGGGTACTACATGATAGCAGAAGGATGCCAGGGAGGAAACAATAGCATGAACTTATCTCAGGACAAACCATATAGAAGTTAGCAACTATAGAGTAGGGAATGCAAATTAATATGTTCCACTAACTTAGATTTTCCAAGAAAACCACAATAGTAGGAAATTACTGTTGTACAGAGTGGCTAAGAACATGTGCATGGAAAAATAACAAAAATGTGCATGACTTCAAAATTTGTAGAGGAGGGAATGTAAACCAACATGTATAGTGATCTTTTATGTAGCACAAAGAACAAGCATGCCAGTAACTTGGTTACCTTGGTCAGAGATTTGGTTACAAAATCTCTACCACATGCTTGAACCTGCTATAGGCATGAATACGGTAATGTAGTTCACTTTGACAGGCTTGAACCTGCTATACTACTGAAAAAACAAAAAACATGTTGGAGATTTGGTTACCTTGGTCGGAGAGCGTCTAAGCATCATCACTATCCGCGCGGGTGATGCCCAGGTCACTGAGGATTCTATGGTTATGCTGGATGTTGGCGTCGGGAAATAATATCTTAGGCGGTCGATGCTGGCTTGAGAGCGAAGGACGAGAGCGTCACTGAGGCAGAATCGATGCAGTGCACATCGACACCGATGGAGCAGCTCCAGTACCACACGGTTGGGGTAGCTGTTGGCGGCGAGGAAGAAGATCTTTGTTATTTGATGATGCATTCGGCACCGTGGATGGGAAAGTGGGGAAAGGAAGTCAGATGCGGTGGATGACAGACTCGGTGACCTGGATCGGGTGCGCTGGATGTTGGTGAAGTGGCAATGGTTCATTTGATGAGACCGCAACTGATGCAGCTTCGGTATACTAGTGTGTGAGAAGTGTATGTTGTAGAGTTCAGGCTGGCAAGCTAGTAGAAAAGTGCTACGGAGGTTCTGATCATTACAGGCCATGGACGAAGAGCCAAGAGAGTGTGAGCGGGGATAGTTTTTTTTTGATAATTTTGCTTTATGTGTGTGGGAAGAATGGAATGGGAGGCAGATTATTGGTACTATTATCTACCTGAGAGGGAATGTCGTGGTGGTATCATGGCAGATGCATGGGGTAGGATTATGTTGGGGCCAAATGGACACTAGTGGATCCGAGGAGGGATTATGCAGTGAAGACCATGCACAGCTAAATAGTGATAACACATGCAATGTACCCAGGTTCAGGGCTCTCCTAGTGAGTTAAAACCCCTACTCCTACGTGCTAGATGTTATATCTCATCTTGTTACTGTAGCTACAATGGCTCCATGAGCTGTTAGCAGAGAGGAGGAAGAAGAAGAGAGCTCATGAGTGAGAAGGGGAGAAATGGGCTCCCAACGGTGCCAGGGAGACTGCTCCCCTGGTGCTCCTTATAAAGGGAAGCCCAGGGGACAAGGTATGCCCCACATACATTGTTCATGAGTTGACTACTGGGGTCACATCAATTGTTGATGATTTTACTACTTGTGTCTTCCCAACTTACAAGGAATGGGCCTTGTCCGGCCTTGTTTGTCCTTTGCCTTATCCTCTAGTGCTTGTCCTAGGAATCTCCTTGTCATTGGTCTTATCCTCCCTTGAGGATAAAAAAGCATCTTGTACTTGACAATCCAGCATATGCCAGTCTGAGCTAGGGGCGTCCCAATACCGGCATATGATGGGAGGACCTGCAGACTGCGAGGTAGAGGATGATGAGGCTGATGTAGAGGATGGTTTAGTAGACGTAGTATTGTAGGGATGATCGAGGTATTTGGAGGGCGTCGAAGTAGAGGAATCAGAAGGAGACCGAGGTGTCTTGCTGACGGTGACGAGGTAGCTGCTGGGAGCCGAGGTAACTCACGGGTATAAAAGAAGGTGTGGGGGTGCCGAGGTTTCTTTGTAGAGGAGACAACTAGAGGTGGTGTCAGATGCATCAGAGGGAGCATCAAACTAGCCCTGGCGAGCAGGAGAAAACTAGCCAGGAGAATTCCGGCCTGGCCTGGCGAATCCCGACCTCCTAGGCAAATGCCAACCTAGTCCTAGAAATGTCGGCCCGCTAGTCAAGATAGTGGATCATTGCCGAGATTGGTATGCTAGCCTATCCCGGTAGGTCAGCAGAGGGGAGAAGCAGTAAGGTGCACCAGTCGGGCTCGTAAAGATACCAGCCCATCCGGGATAGCCTCTACACCGACTCTGCCTAGTTTGCCAGTCGGGAGCCCACGAATGTCGGCCTGGTAAGGGAAAACTTGGCGCGCCCTGGATTCCCGTATGTTGGCCCGTCCGACTTAGGGAACATGTCGGTGATGAAGTACCCTGGGTAATATCTCAGCCCAGGATACAAGTTTGTCGGTCTGAGAGATCCCTAAGCAGGCCGACTTTATCCCATGTCGGCCCGAATTGGTGTTTTGACTTCTTAATTTATTTCTTCTCTATGAACTTACTTGTATGTTCTATTCTATCATCTAGTCACCAACTTCTGGGTACCTAGGGTCATATCCCTGACATTAGCCCCCGTGGCTATGTGGGACTCGTAGAGTCGCGCATAGGCTTTATACTAAAAATCATCACTAGAGTTGTTATTGACATTTAGTCTTCCCTTCTGGTTTAACTCATAACCAACATGAGTTGCGTCGGTATTATTCATTTTCCAGAGTTGGCTTAGTTGATATATGATCTATATTTTCATATTTGACTTACACTTATGTGGGTTGTATCAGTGTTAGACATTGCATGGATAGGCTTAGATCGACAAATGGCCTACAAGGGCACTGTCATATAGTCTGCATGGGCAAGTTTTGACATAAGGCCTGCACGGGCACCGTCATATAGCCTACATGGGCAAATTTGACTTAATTGTCAAAATTCGACGTAGATGCTAAAATCCGACATTCATGTTGATCTTATAATACTTGCGATTTGAGATAAATGCTAAAATCTGACATAGATGTCGAAATCCAACATACATGCCAAAAATCCGAGATAAGTGTCATAATACGACATACATGTCTATCTTTTTATATTTTTATTAGAGATAAATGTCAAAATCAGACATAGATGTCAAGATCCGACATAGTTGTCAAATCCGAGATAGATATCGATGATATTCGGTCAGGCCGACATAAGTGATGAATTGGGATAGTTTTGTGATGACGCCTTGATATCTTGGCAAACCGACATAAGTAGTGATTCGAGATATTTTATGATGATGTCGTGATGTATTGGCAAACCAACATAAACAATGACTTGAGATATGATCTGATGCCATGATATATTGGCAAACCAATGTAAACTATGATTTGAGATATGATATGATTCCATGATATCCTGGCAAACCGACATAAACGGTGAATCGAGTTAACCAATGATGATACTATAATATCTTAATCATAAGCCATTTCAAATGACATAGTTAGTCATCCTACACATACACATATAACATATGCTGAAAGATAAGAGTAGACATACTAAGAGACATAGCCAAAAGACACAAAGAAGTTAACATACTTTGAAGGAATAATAGATGATGTTCTACATACAGTGAATGTTTATCTAGCAGTCCTATGCATGCGGATGTCGGTTACCCACTGATCGAGCCCTGAGATACTTTTCCTGCCTATGGGAGGTTCTACATCTGATATGCGGGCTAGCCCCTGGGTTGAGATATCTCTTCCCCAGGGTGAACAACTAAATAAGTGATAGAGGGTGATAACCCCAAGTGACATTCGGGGTTGTATCATGTGCGTGTAAACGGTTGAGATACTGGACACTTACAGTATATTTGGTGATGATGTTGAGGCCGAGATATGTCGATAGGGGAGGCTTGCATGCTAGACCCCCAGAACTTATTGAATACTGTATGTTGGGAATGAGGATGACAAAGCTGCAACAATGACGGTCAAGCAGTAGTTGATGAGGACTTTCCCATGCAGCTGGCCCCATGGTGGGCGCCAACTATCGTGGTGGTATCACGACAGATGCCTGGGGTAGGCTTATGTTGGGGCCAAATGGACACTGGTGGATCCAGCGAGGGATGATGCAGTGAAGACCACACACGGATGAATAGTGCTAACACACGCGATGTACCCAGGTTCAGGGCTCTCCTAATAAGATAAAACCCCTACTCCTGCATCCTAGATGTTATATTTCATCTTGTTACTATAGCTACAATGGCTCCATGAGTTGTTAGCAGAGAGGAGGAAGAAGAAGAGAGCTCATGAGTGAGCAGGGGACAATGAGATCCCAAGGGTGCCGGGGAGAATGATCCCCCTAGTGCTCCTTATAAAGGGAAGCCTAGGGGACAAGGTATGCCCACATACACTGTTCACGAGTTGACTACTAGGGTCACATAAATTGTTCATGATTTGACTACTGGGGTCTTGTCAACTAACAAGGCAAGGGCCTTGTCAGGTCTTGCCTGTCCTTTGCCGTTTCCTCTAGTGCCTATCCTAGGCATCTCCTAGTCATCGGTATTATCCTCCCCTAAGGTAGTTGGAGGGCGTCAAAGTAGAGGCAGCAGAAGGAGACCGAGGTGTCTTGCTGAGGGCGACGAGGTAGCTGCGGGGAGCCGAGGTAACCCGCAGGTATCAAAGTAGGTGCAGAGGTGCAAAGGTTTCTTTGTAGAGGAGACAATTGGAGGTGGTGTCGAGATGGATCAGACAGAGCATCACTGGCCCTAGAGTTGGCGATATGTCGGTGTCGAGGGGAGCTGGCGAGTAGTAGCAAACCAGCCAGGAGAATTCTGGCCTGGCCTGGTGAATCCTGACCTCCAAGGCGAATGTCGGCCTAATCCTAGAAATGTCGACCTGCCAACCGAGATTGGTATGCCGGCCTAGCCCGGTAGGCCGGCGCAGGTGAGAAGCAGTGTGGTGGGCCGATCGGGCTAGCAAAGATGTCGGCCCACCCGGGATAGCCTATGCACCAGCTCCGCCTAGTGTGCCAGTTGGGAGCCCGCAAAACATCGGTCCAGTAAGGGAAAACTCGGCCCACCCGGGGTTCCTGTTTAATGGAACGTCCGACTTAGGGAACATGTCGATGATTAAGTACCCTGGGCAATATGTTGGCCCAGGATACAAGTGTGCTGGGCTGAGAGATCCCCGAGTAGGCCGCTTTGTCCAATATTGGCCCGAATTGGTGTTTTGACTTCTTAATTTATTTGTTCTCTATAAACTTACTTTTATCTTCTATTCTATCATCTAGTCACCAACTTCTGGATACCTGGGGTCATTTCCCCGATATGGAAATACTATTAATTATTATTCGAAATAGAGGCATAGGAGAAATTTCACAATGTTTGAAATAGAGGGACGGGGGGAGGGGGACCACATGATTTTGGCACTCAACGAACTGAAACATTAATGTACCGTTCAACGTCTAACAATCTTATCTGTTCATCCAAAATCAACGGGCTAGAGCGGATACTTCCTTGCGAAGGCTTTGGCCCGGACGCCTATGCAAGCAATCATTGGGTGTCCTAGAGTAGACTATAGGGGTGGATGTGTAGGTCACAATATAGCACACCATTAATTGGGCTAGATGGGGGCACATAATTTTGGCGCTCAACAAACTCAAAGTTTAATGTACGCCATTTTTAGGAATACATGCATGTAGCTCAAAAAAAGTACTACCGCATGTTATTTTTATTATGTCAGCACATCGTGATTATGTGCATGATAGTAGGATACTTCTATAGTACCTCGATTCTATTAGGTTCATCATGTTACTCATACTCTCCGTATATGCATTGATAGCAGTCAAGTTACTGAATTGCATATATGTGCGCACAAGCTCCATTTATTTTGTTGAGTGGCATACCTTTTTTCGTGCAGTTGAGGCCCCCTAGCTCACACATACTATACTTTATAGTCATAACCAGAATTCTAATGAAATCATACTAGTAACTCATAAGCATAGTTATAGTGTAGTTTTAGAAGTGTATTTTATGGAGTAGTAACAACCCTGGAGATGTCGTGTGCTAGGGTGACACAAGTGTGCACCATTCAGCATCTATAAATCTTGTCTGTCCATCCAAAATCAATGGGATAGAGCGGATACCTTCCCTGCGAAGGCTCTGGCACGAATGCCTATGCAAGAAATCGATGGGTGTCCAGAAGTAGACTATAGGGGTAGCTGTGTAGGTCACAATAGCTGGGTGTCCCTGATGCTGATGGTGGGGACCGTTAGATTTTTTTATAGATAGACACCACCTCTTAGTGCCCATAGACTTGTTAAAAAATAGAATAGTTTCTAGACACGGGATCACTATACCTATGACCAAGTATAAGTTTGAACAAATTTAAAGATCACTTGTTCACCATTTAATTTTGATTTGATTCATCAGATGTACTCTCCCTCCATCCTAATTAAAAAGGATATCACAAATTTGTCTAAATTTGGACGTATCTATACACTAAACAATGACTACTATACAGAGTACTACTACAATATGGTTATAGAATGATACAACACGTACATCGTTTAAAAAGTTCCACAGAGCACATTCGATTGTTAATACTGCAATATAATTATGCGAAGATGGGTGATAAAAAACCCGATCCATGCAAAAAAGAGCCATCAAGAGATGGCTTCTCCCTTCCTACTCCAATGTCAAATCTTTCCTTGTGTTACATTCGGTGATTGCAACACTGTGGCCGCCCTAAGGAGGCACAATCTGCAATGGTCGTGACCTCAACGGCCATCATGAGATGGCTTATCCCTTCCTACTAAGGGCATGACCTCAACGACCTCTGCAATGGTAGCCACTGGTTGCGCAGCTCCCATACTCCCTTCTTCAAATTTTCGCACTCAGCATGGAGGGTTGAGGAGTCACGCCCATAAGATCGTGCGAGCTTCTTTTGAAAATCCAAATCGGCTTAGAGGCAATCACTCCAGGTTAAGCTTGTAGTTTTTCTGCAGAATGTTGATGTTATGGCTGTTGCTTTCATGTACTTTGGCAGATATTCTCGCCCTGACTTCCTGGATGGCAAATTCATCATCAATTAGAGAGCATGGAGTGCATGCAAAGAAGAACATGAAATGCCAATACATGGATAATGCCTACCACTCTTCTTCTCTGGAGAGCAGGCATTATGTCATCGTATGTGTCAGAGATATCAATTGTGCCATCGACTCGTGGTGTTGAAAATTCGATGCTCGAGACACCTTCCCTAGAAGATGAACAAAGACGGTTCAATAGTTGGAGCAGACAAGCCAGGAATCAACGGAAGTACAAAGCAACCCGGACTCGTGGTCCCGACGATAGCCGCTCTTCGGATACATGAGTGAAGACGAGCCCTCGCCCCATGGCTGGTTCCCTTTCTCGGTTTGAGCCTATAGGTCCCCCTGCCGGTGGGGTTTCGCCATAGCTCTAGCCGCCGCCATTTTGCTATTCTTTGGATGAGACATGTTATTTTGAGACGTCACTAGACGGAGAAGTAAAGAAGCAAGGGAGGAGCAGTGGAAGAAAATGGTTTCTGTGAAGATGGAGGGAGGTAGTACTAGTAGGAAGAGAGCGAATAGTAGAAGCAATATGTCAAGGTATAGGTCTCGCCACCTCACTTCGAGTAATCTCGTCGGTCCATCCAAGAAATGGGCAAGAGCATATACCTTCTTTATTTAGGTCATCATGCTAGGGATCAAGCTACTAGTTGTAATTTTTTACAAACCATCCAAAGGTCTGTACTAATGTCTTGTCAAAGTAGTGAACATGGAAGATTGCATCGGAGAGACGTGTTTTTATTTGCTTCTTCAGCCTGTACGCGCGACCGAGAAACTCCCAAAATAGTAGAGTAGCATTACGTAAACCGAGGCTTCTACAATTATCTTGTACCGCCACATGCAAAAGATGCATACATACTACTCCATAGAACTATAGTACTAGTACTAGTAGTCACATTAAATATACTTCTGACCAAGTATATCAGTCCTACTGAGGTCACATCATAATCCAATAAATGGGATTCTTGTGAGGCAAGTAGTACATTGATTTTGTAGCTCATTGCAGGGTTCAGAGACCACTCTGTCATTATCATCAAAACATACACACTACATTACTGTAATGTAAATAAGATCAGGACCATGACACTGATGCCTAATCATCACAAACGGTCACCAAAAGAGCGAATGACAAACTTAAAGAGAACTTAGGGCTTCTTTGGATCACATGATTTCAAAACACAGGAATAGGAAAAATATAGGATTTGACAGGGTCGCAGGTACAAACAGAGGATTGCAAATCACTACAAGAAATATTTTCGTTCACAACGACTTGGCACGACGGTCATCGTAGAAGGCGCGTCTTCCGCGAAGAATTTCTCGGCTCGGCCGTGGCCGATGAAAAACTTTTTTTTTCTGATTTTGCGGCCCTCTACTACGACAGAACCGCTAAAAATGTGGAGGAAGTTCGGCTAGCGTGTGGAAGAAGCAAGATTTTCGTTTCTTGACAAGATGTTGACTCAATGAACTTTTTTGAGGCATGTGGGTCCCAAATATCAGTGTCTCTAGCGGACCATACTTTTCAATCACGCCTCCCTAATTTGAACTTGATAACGTTGCTCGAGGTGTCTACCGTTTAGTCAGGCTGTTGGGTCCCATATGTCAGCCTCTCATTGGAATAATCATGTGTATGATGGAATTTTTTCCTTCGCTTGCGCTACCCTTTTCCAAAGTTGATAGCGTTACTTGATGCATCTACCGTTTAATCAGGCTGCTGGGACCACATGGCGTCCTCTCATTAGAAGAAACATGTGTATGATGAAATTTTTTCCTTTGCTCGCGCTACCCTGTTCTGAAGTTGATAGCGCTGCTCGATGCATCTACCGTGTAATCAACCTCCTAGGCCCCACATGTCATCCAATCATTAGAATAAAGTGTGTATGATGGATCTTTTTCCCTCGGTCACGCCTTCGTGTTCCAAATTTGATATCGTTGCTCGCTACATCAGCCGTTTATTCAGGCTGGTGGGTCCCCTATGTCAGCCTCACATTAGAGAATTGTGAGTATGATGGAATTTTTTTCTTCTCTAGCGCTACCCTGTTCCGAACTAGATAGAGTTGCTCGACGAATCTGCCATTTGCTCACGCTGTTGGGTCCCTCATTTCAGCCTCTCATTACAAGAAACGTGTGCATGCTGAACTTTTTTCTCGCTCGCGCCTCCGTGTTTCAGACTGGCAACGTTGCTCGATACAGCTTCTGTATAAGGTCAGGTTGCTAGGTCCCACATATCAGCCTCTTTGTAAATGAGACATGCGTATGATGGACTTTTTTTGGACATGTTCGTTGTTTTGACCTTGGAAACTTGCTGGGTTCCAGATGTCAACCACCTCTGTGCAGGAAACATGTCTATCTTGGGTCCTAGATGTCAACCACCTCTGTGCAGGAAATGTGTCTATCCTGGGTCCTAGCTGATAGCCTCTATTTGAATGAAATGTGTGTATGTTGGACTATTTTTCGGATCCCAGATGTCAGCCTTAGAGTACAAAAAAGCTCATAAAGGCCGAATTAAAAAGATTCTAGGCTAACTGCGAATACCCTATTCATCATGGCTTATATTCTATGGGCTCACTCCTAAATTGAATGGGCTATGGTTAGTAGCCACAAGACCACAAAAAGGCCGAATTAGAAGGTATTGGGCTATGCCTGGGGCTGATAGGCTAATTTCATGGGTTATGCTTGGGCCTGCTGGGTCTGACATGTCATGTTCTCTATAAGTGCAATGTGTGTATGATGGACTTTTTTTCATCCGCGTCCGCTGTTTTCATCGTGGCAGTCGTGTATGGTCTTACTACTAAGGCCCTTATGTCAGCCTCTTTGGTATGTTTTGACTTGTGGGTCCTCGATATAACTTGTATGTTCGGTCTGGTGGGTCCCTGATGCCAGCCTCTTTGCACAAGTATTTTTTTTCAAACCCACTCTCAAAAATAAACTCGAGGGACGGTGCATCCTGGTGGGTCCGTGATATCAACCTCTCCGTAATGCGATATTGCTAGAAGAAAAAAATGTAAACCCAAGACACACACACAGGTGATTTGAACAAAAGACCTCCAAATCAAATAAACTTAAACTGAGTGTGTTCCCACTACAACAAATATATTTATAGAAAAAATATTATAGGCTAAATGAAAAAGAGTTTGGCTATTCTACATAGGCTACTCTACATGGGTTATACTCCATAGGCTATTCTCCATGGGCTTCTTTCTCAAATTTCACTTGGCTATGCTCAGCAGTCTGACCCCTAAAATTCCAAATTAATATGTTCTCGGCCATGCTCCATGGGCTCCTTTCTCAAATTTCACTAGCTGTGGTCAGCAGTCCCCTGACCCCGAAAATACCAAATTAAAATTTTCTGGGCGAAAGAGGGGCCGAATGAGCTACTAGATTTCTTCTCCTGGTTAGTAAAAATCGCATTGCGATGTGCTTGGCCGGATTCGAAACAAAGACCTCAAAGAGGGAGGGGAAAAGCGATAATTCGTTTTGGCAGATATTCATGTCAAAATTCAGTAGTACAGAATAAGATAGAAAAATTATCAACAGATTCAAAGTCCATATTCAGCAGCACTTTACCAATTCAGCAACATTTCAAAAGTGACTAATTCAGCAATACAAACACTGAAATACAATAGCAGTACAGAGAGAACCAGTTCTTGTTTTAGCTCTATAAACTTTGTCACGTGATCAGTTTACTGTTTTCACCAGACACACTCGAGCATTGGAGCAAGAAAAACTGACGATTGAGTCCACTTGGAGTACCTTCTTCTCACATCAATGCATGTGTGACCCCCGTACGCAACCGAAAATGCCCAAGTCTCATCTAGATTGTGACAGGCCATGTTCCAAAAGAAAAGCAAGACTAGCTATTGCCCTTGATTTAAACAAGTACCAGTATAACAGTATATCCACAAAATACTTTAGTAATAGCAACGACAGAACATTTGAGAGATTCAGTAGCTTTCCTGCTTGAAATTCAATAGCAGTACAGAGATAATAAGTTCTTGTTCCATCTCAAAAAACCTTGGCGCACTATCTGCTTGCCGTGTTCTCCGAATAGGCTCGATCATTGGAACAAGCGAAACTGACGATCAAGTCTACTTCTGTGTGAATACCACCTCATTTTTTCAATGCCTGTGTGACCCCATATGCAAACCAAAATGCCCAAGACTCATCTAGATAATTGTGACAATACTAGGTTTCAAAAGAAAACAAGACAATCAGCTGCACTTGATCTAAGCAAGTAATAGTACATCACTATTAGTTCAAAAAAATACTTTGGTAATAGCAACGATAGAACAAACACAAAGCAAGACCTTCTCTTGCCTTTGACCTAAACAAGTACTACCCGTATATAGTTCAAAATACTCCGAAGTACAAGCGCTAGTACTATACTAGTACTACTATGCATCCAAAATCCATCCTCCAACACACAGAGATTGATGCATATTGAGTAATGCAGGCCATGGGTAATATGAGATGGTTCATGGAACAACAAAAAGGAATGTTTTTTCCTCAGGACGATGCCTGACACCGCCCATCTCCTATGCACGGAGGAACTGCAGATTGCACCGGTCCAAAACCCCAAATCTACTGTCAAGTAATAGGAAGTGATCATCACATTGTACAAGGGAGAAGAGCACGTATCCGGTTCACATTCAGCAGCACTTGACAGATTCAACAGCAATTTAAAGTGGCCGATTCAATGGTGGCATAAAATGACCAAAAGAATTGACAGATTCAACAATGCCGATATTGAAATTCAATGGATGTACAACAACGCGACAAGGCCAAGTTTCAAAAGGAAAGCGAGACCATGCATTTTCTCCACTCGATCAGAATAAGTCCCAATACATAGGTATTACTACGAAATAGATTAGCAATAGCTGAGCTCCATACAAAATACTTAGTAGAAGTGTAGAACTACAAGCTTACACTAAGCTAGGAACCACTACATGTCCCATCATATGTACTCGAAGAAAAGAGAATGCTTCAGCGTGCCAAAGTGCTGGCCGTGCTTGATTTCCTACCAGGGACACGTCTCTCATTTCATTGTCGCCTGTCGACCTCTAGGTCAGCAGCGTACATGTAAAATTCATACGACAAACCAGGAAATTTGTCATCCTTAATTTCGGAAATTCCAATTACGAAGGAAATCTGCCACCAACATAAACTAGCTGATTAGTACAACATTACATACACTCACAGTAGGATCATCACAAGAGGATTAAGATGTGATATCTCACCAGTGAATCTTGTCTGACAACAAGTTCAGTAGTATGCCAGTAAAGCCGCGGCTTGGAAAGAAAAGACGTGAGCACTTCCTGCGTGGCATTGACTGGCGATGGCCTAATCATTGTCTCGGATGACCTCGTTACTACAACCTGATTGAAACTAGCGAACAATACCAATGACCAAAACCTCACCTCGTACTGCGGAGATTCGCACGCCGCCGACCTAACCGGCCTGATGGATAGGAGCAAGTTTGTGCTATGCCTTTCAATTTGGGCGACGAACAGCTTGCCCTCCTTCCCGATGCCGATGACCTCAACTCTGAGCGAGCCCGGTGCATGAACCAGCATAGACGGGTCCCATTTTTTGGGGCTATATCTAGGCACTGTCATCGAGTGGGCAGATATGAGGTGCTCGACAAACACTTTCTTGACGCCGGTGAACTCGCATCCTGGCTCCATGCAGACACATCAGCGATAGTTGCACGTGATCTTGTGGTTGTAGACGTCCTTGTAGGAGACCAAAGTACAGCAAATATCGTTGGGGCATCTACTACCGTTTTCGCCAGCGACTTGGCGGTACAGCTCGTTGGAGCATGCAGCTAGCCGGATGGCGCTGGTAGTGTCCAGACACTTAGCTATTTCATTGAAGACGTCATTGCCGACCTTCGTCCAGACGTTGTTCAGCCGGTTGTGCCTCGAATCCACAGTAATCACGCTCGGATGGATTAGGGGCAAGGACGGATCTGTGTATGACTGTTGGGCTTATTTGGAGGAGAGGGGTGGCGGCCTAGAAGGATTTATGTTGTGGGTGAGATGGAGATAAAAATGTGTGAAGTGCGCGCTCGAGAAGGTCCAATGCAGCCTCGTGGAGTTGGGGATAGCTATTTGAAGGAGGGGTTTTTGCCGTGCTCCTTAAACTGTCTTCTGTCGGGCGTACTACATCAAGCACGCCGACTAGAGTTATGGAGTAGGGAGTACTATAGCTACTCTAGACTGGCATGCTGCCATGGAGTGTTCTCCCATCACATCTCAGTTATTAGAAGTGAGAGATGATTTATTTATTGCTTCCATTTTTATACTACTCCCTCCAGTTCATATTCTAATGGCCTCAACTTGGTGTAGATTCACATCAGTTAGACAAAGTAGTTGTAAGTTGAGTCACTTACGTTTTTCAGTAATTCATAGTATGTACCAAAATACCAAGATGTTGAACCTCATATGAACTTTCTAGAAAGGTACCCCTTTGCAAAGTTTGGCAAGCCTGATAAAATTACTGAAACTTCTAGAAAGGCAAGAACCCATGACCTAAATTGCATCATGCTTGGTGAAATAACGACAAGTTCCCAGTTCATATTCAACAGCATTTCGAATTGACCGATTCAGCAATATAGACTCTGAAATTCAAAAGTAGGATAACACGAATCGATTCTTGTTTCAACACTAAAAACCTTGGCGCGGGATCAGTCGCTTTTCTCCGAACACACTCGATCATCGGAGAAAGCAAAATTGACGATCAAGCCTGATTTTCTGTGCATACCTTCTACTCACATCAATGACTGTGTAACCCACATATGCAAACCAAAATACCCCAAGCCTCATCTAGATTGTGACAAGGCCATATTTCAAAAGAATAGTGAGACCATCTACTGCCCTTGATCTAAAAAAAAGCAATACATCAATATTAGTTCTACAAAATACTTTAGTAGTGTAATAAAAACGACAGAACATTTGACATATTCACTACCATTTGAAAGATTCATTAGCACTGAATAAAATAGAAACATATCAATAGATTCCAAATACATAATCAGAAGCACTTGATAAATTCATTAGCATTTTAAAGTGACCAATTTAGCAGTACAGATAATGACCAAAAGAATTGACAGATTTAATAATGCAGACACTGCAATTCAATAGATGTAGCAAGGCCATAATTCAAAAGGACAGAGAGAACATATTCTGGCCATGTTCCAAAAGAAGAGCAAGGCCATCTACTGGTATTGATCTAAACAAGTACCAATACATCACTATTAGTTAAAAAAAAATACTTTAGTAATAGCAACAACAGAACATTTGAAAGATTCACTGGCATTTGAAAGATTCAGCAATACTGAATAAGACAGAAAAATATCAACATATTTCTAGTTCATAATAAGTGGCACTTGAAAGATTTAGCACCATTTCAAAGTGACTGATTTAGCAGTACATATAATGACCAAAGGAATTGACAGATTCAGCAACGCAGACATTGAAATTCGGTAGATGTAGCAAGGCCATAATCCAAAAGGAAAGAGAGACCATATTCTGCACTAGATCCATCAGTCTAAGCAAGTACCAGTGCATAGGTATTATTCCTACTACAAAATAGATTAACAGTAGCAGAACTCCATACAAAATACTCAGAATTACCTTAAGCTAGGAACCATATGTCCCAAAATGATAAGAAAAATCCTGTCGAGGAGTACATGTGTTCAAGTTAGGATCATGACAAGAAGATAAAGATGTGTTAATCTCTAAGAATCTTATCGATACAAAGCTTGTATTCCATGGTGAACTCCGATGGTCGATTTCGACGATGAGCGACCAGATTAGACTGACAAACCGACAAAGAGCAAGTGGCTTTAGGATTCGCATAGAATACCTTCTCACACAAGCCATTTGGATGTGCAGAGCTCAACTTCACCCTGTACTGTGGCGACAAGCGTGCTACCATCCTAATGCACACGAGGGATATCAAGATGACATCATTGCGCCCGTCAAATAGCACGCAGAACACCGTGTCATCGTACCTGGTTAGCCTGATATATACATTCTGCAAGCCCGGTGCCGGTGCCAGCTTAGAGATGTACCTGCCTTTCCTACCATAGTGTGAAATGCGCAACCTCAAGGCGTGGGCTTTACTGAGGTGGGAGTGGAGCACAAACAGAATTGCGGCAAACTTGCAACCAAGCACCACATAGTTCCACTGGACTACATCAGCGGGCATTGAACATCAAGACATATTTGGCTAGACAGCCCATACTAATTGGGTCTGTCACCAACATCAAGTAATTAATTAGTACGACATTACATATATTCATATTAGGATCATCACAAGAAAATTTATATGTGTTAACTCACTCTTAGTTCATATTCTTGTAATCTAGGGGGAGTTCCGAAAAAATCTTGAGAAGCTCGCAGGTAACACTGCGGTTTCGACATGTATGACATGATCCCTTTCAGCGTGACTTCAGCCAACGAAGGCCTGCTCGTCAGCTTAGATGTCGCCGCCATTTCGACCGACTGGAGCTTATCCCATGACGACAGCGACCATAACATCACCTTGTACCGCGGCGATTCGCACGCCTCCAACCTGATGTACCTGATGGATAGGAAGATGTCTGTGGTGTACCCTTGAATTAGGGTGGCAAACTCCATGCCCTCTTTCCTGATGCTGATGATCTCTGGTGCGGGCACCGGGTCAGTCGGGTACCAGTGCTTGTTGGAGTAGGTCACTTCAGGCAAATAGTACATCTTTTGCGCAAGTTTCAAGTGGTCAAAAAGCTCGTGCATAGTCAATGGACGGGTGACGAACTCGCAACCTTGCTCCGTGCAGTCTGCACACGGGGCGTAGCAACACTAGATCTTGTGCTCGTAGACGTCATTGTAGGAGACCAATGAACAACAATGGTCGTTGGGGCACCTGCTACCTTTCCACCGACGACCTAGCGGTAAGCTCCTTGGAGCATGCGGCCAGCCTAACGGTGCTGGTAGTGTCCAAACGCATAGTGATTTTGTTGAAGATGTCATTGCTGACCATGCTCTAGCCACAGTGCCACGGGTTGCACCTCCTATCCGCCATCATGTCCAGACGGATTGGGGTCGAGGTTGGATCTATATAGAGTTGTTGGTGGTTTTTGGAGGAGAGGACTGGTGGCCTGGAGGAGTGATGCAGCGGGCAAGATGGTGAGTAAAACGTGTGAAGCGTGCACCAGAGATGTGGCCAGGCGACATCAGCGAGTGGGGATAAACTAAACGGTGATGGGAAAGATGGGATGGCTCTTTGAAGAGGTTTTTTTCTGCTGCTGTAAGAATCGGCTGCATCGATGACACCGGCTAGCGTGAATGCGTGATAGACTAATGCACCCATGTGCAAGAAATTAAACATGTCACTTCCTAGCGCAGTACAGTATCATCATGTTAGTTTGACAAGACATATTATTTACTATTTACATATTCTATTTTCATACTAGTATTAGGGCATCACCTATGTATGTGGCAAAATTTGTCTATAAGCTGGGAAGTTTTAAGGAAAAGCTTTTCGATAGTTTTCGATGTACTAAATTCCTGGTTAGCTTCAAAAGTGTTTTGGAAATTTAAAGAGCAATCTATCTAAGGTGCTTACTTGTAGTTAAAATTTGACACGGTCGGTGCGAGTAAGGTTTACATCGAAGACCTCAAAAAAGAGAAAATTACATAGAGGTCCATAAAGTTAGCACAAAGGGCCCTAAAGTTAATCAAGGAAAAGCACTCAGATCCTTCTCGAGTGAGAAACTAAGCCATACCCTTCGTACTACTGTACTTGCTTCACACAAATAAACAAAACGCTCCTCACACTTTCGAACCAGCGTGCTGGGGTGTGCTTGGTGCTTCATCTTCGCAAGGTGTGAAATGGAACGACAATACAGGTCGACGCACGTGGGTAGCGAGATGTTGTGGACAAGGGAGAGATCAGCGGGCCAGGGTGTATGTGGATGGTGATGAGGCAGGGAAGGAGAGAGAAAGCACAATTTGTTTTGCGTGCATATATATAGTAAAGGTCTCGAAATTTTGACAAGAGGTTCAACTTCTTGCTAAGATTCTACGTCTTGACAATTTAATGAAATTAGGTCAAACTTGAGATAGAAGTAAGCGTGATAGATAGATCTTGGATTAATTGTCTTTTTGAAGGTAGATGGGTGCATCGTATTTTAGTAAACGATGTCATAGGTGTGAGTTTCCAACTATTAGGAAAGAACATTCTCAAAATTTCCTATGTTTTGTGAATTTTAAAACTTCCTAGCTAACTCTGCCGACTTGAATGAGACTCTGTGCCAATTTATTGAAATTAGGTCAAATTTGAACTACAAGTAAATTGTAGATTGCTTTGGAAGTTTTATGAAAAAGCTTTTCGGTGGTTTTCGATGTACTGAATTCCTAGTTAGAGCTTCAAAAGTTTGTTGGGAAATTTTAAGAGGAATCTATCTATCGCGCTTACTAGTAGTTAAAATTTGACACAAATGGTGGGAGAAAGTACGGTTTACATCAAAGACCTCAAAAAAAGAGAAAATTACATAGAGGGCCATAAATTTTGCATAAAGGGCCCAAAAGTTAAGCAAGGAAAGCAGTCGGCTCCTTCTCGAGTGAGCAACTTAGCCATATACCCTTCGTACTAGTTTAATTTCTTCACACACACAAAAAATGCTCCTCACACTTTCGAACCAACGTGAAGGGGTGTGCTTGGTGCTTCCTCTTCGTAGGGTGTGAAATGGAACGACAAGGTAGGTCGACGCACGTTGGCAGCGCCACATTGTGGACGAGGGAGAGATTAGCCGACCGGGGTGTGCGTGGATGGTGATGAGGTAGTGAAGGAGAGAAAAAACATAATTTGTTTTGCGTACACATATTTAGTAAAGGTCCTGAATATTTGATAACACGTTCGACTTATTGCTAAGAAATTGCATCTTGTCCATAAATTTAGCACAAAGGGCCCTAATGTTAAGCCAGGAAAAGCAGTTGGGTCCTTCTCGAGCGAGCAACTGAGCCATAAGCCTTCATAATACTGTACTCGCTTCACAAAAAAACACTCCTCGCACTTTCGAACCAGTGTGCTGGGGGTGTGCTTGGTGCTTCTTCTTCGTAGGGTGTGAAATGGAACGACAAGGCAGGTCGACGCACGTGTGGGCAGCGCCATGTTGTGGACGAGGGAGAAATCAGCCAGCCGGGGTGTGTGTGGATGGTGATGAGTTAGTGAAGGATAGAGAAAACATAATTTTTTTTGCGTGCATATATACAGTAAATGTCCTGAAATTTTGACAACACATTCCACTTCTTGCTTAAAATATGCATCTTGACAACTTAACGAAATTAGGTCAAACTTGAGCTACAAGTTAGTGTGATAGATTGCTCTTGAATTAATTGTCCTTTCAAAGGTAGATGGGCGCACCTTCTTTTAGTAAACGATGCCGTTGGTGTGAGTTTCCAACTATCAGGAAAAGAATATTCTCGATTTTCCCATGTTTTGCGGATTTTAAAACTTCCTAGCTAACTCTACCGACTTGAATGAAACTATGTGCCAATTTATCGAAATTTGGTTAAATTTGAACTACAAGTAAATTGTAGGTTGGTTTGGAAGTTTTACAAAAAAGATTTTCGATGGTTTTTGATGTACAGAATTCTTGGTTAGCTTCAAAAGTTTTTTGGAAAATTTTAAGAGGAATTTTATCTATCACACTACTTGTACTTAAAATTTGACACGGTCGGTGGGAGAGAGTACGATTTACATCAAAGACCTCAAAAAAGAGAAAATTACATAGAGGTCCATAAATTTAGCATAAAGGGTCCTAAAGTTAAGCAAGGAAAAGCAGTAGGGTCCTTCTTGAGCGAGCAACTGAGCCATACCCGGCCCTTCGTACTATTGTACTCGCTTCACACACAAAAAACGCTTCTGACACATTCGAACCAGTGTGATAGGGGTGTGCTAGGTTCTTCCTATTCGCGGGTTGTGAAATGGAATGACGATACAGGTCAACGCACGCGCCATGTTGTGGACGAGGCAGAGATCAACCAGCTGGGATGTGCGTGGATGGTGATGAGGCAGTGAAGAAGAGAGAAAACATAATTTTTTTGCGTGCATGTATATAGTAAGGTCCTGAAATTTGGACAACATGTTCAACTTCTTGCTAAGAATCTGCATCTTGACAACTTAACTAAATTAGGTCAAACTTGAGCTACAAGTTAGCGTGATAGATTGCTCTTGGATTAATTGTCTTTTCAAAGGTAGATGGGTGCATATTTTTGAAGGTGACGGCAGTGGTGATGGTGGCGGTGGTGTAGAACGGCGGCCAAGCATGACGACGGCGCACGGCGATGGAGAGAAGGACGGCGACATGTAAATCGTAGGTTTCTTTGAAAGTTTTACGAAAACAAATTTGGTGGTACCCATTGGGGGTCAATTAGGAGTATATCGAAAACCACCGAGAGTTTGGATAATAGGTTTAACTTCTTGCTAAGATTTTGTATCTTTATAATTAAATGAAATTTGGTGAAACCTGAGCTACACAAGTAAGAGAACAAGAGGGAGGCAGTGTGAGACTTAAAAAAAAGAGGCAGCGCGAGAGAAGTGCAGAGGAGGACTTGAAGGCGGTGCGGTGTCAGAGCAAAGCTATGATGAGCTGATAACATGAGGTACAAGGTACACTCCACTAGTAGTAAATGTATGGACCTACTACTAGTATATGCACGGAAAACAAGTTGCGTTTTCTCTCTCCTTCGCTGGTTCTCACCATCCATCCTCCATTGATCTCTTCTCTGCAGCCGTGGGTGCACAGTCCGGCTTGTCTCTTCCTCGTCCATAGCGTGGCGCTGTGCACGTGTGCCTTGGCACGTCACACCGATCTACTTCCACCAACCATTTTTTCGGTTCCAAAATTCAAAATAATCATCAACACCAGTACAAAAAGCCTCATGGTAACAGTAATTACAAAAAGGTGCTCGGACCACCTTGTGACGACAACAAATCCTAGCGGGATAACATAAGCGTCTCGCTCCTCCACGACCTCTAGTTCCAAAAATTAAATAAAGAATGCCACCACCATAATTTTTAGACAGAGTGTACCATGCTTTATTACAATTCCCAAGTTTTAGGATTTTTCAAGCGAACATAGAAAGGTTTTTCATTTTATTAATGTTCAATCTTCTTGCTTTTTGACGGGGTTGTTGCATCATAATGCTAGATGTTATATAGTTTAATCGCTAGGTATTGTATATGCTGGTAGTAAACGGCATGTCACTTTGTTATACCTAAGACTCGATTATACTATTGAACTTGCTCTCACGTACTTCTTGTAGATTATTAAATTAGACCTAATTCGACAAATCGATAGAAAGTCATTTGAGTAGGTTAAATTAGGCAGAAAATTAAGCCTGAAAAATATAACATGTAATTTATCCAACAACTTTATGTACTAGTAAATAAATGGGACATTCTATGAACTCTAATTTACCCATATTAACCGTACTTTGTTCTGAAAAAACTTTTACTTCTTTACCATGCTAACATGAAGTGACCTATACCAAAATATGGACACACCATCATTATAGATATATAAAGTATGTCCATGGCCTTGGTTATTTGTCTTTAAACCCAAGAAAGTTCACATGGAGTACATGGTATAGTAGGCCATACCGTGAAGTGAGTTTTTCAAGTATTTTACTGGTAGAATAAATTAAAGAAAACACAATTCCCCCCCCCCCCCCCCACAAATTTTCATACAAAGTGGACAATTCTTTCTTACAGTTTCCCAAGTTTAAGGATTTTTCAAACTCCCAAGCCAAAGCTCCACTCATTTAAATTACTCTATGTCGATAAAACGAAATTAGGTCAAACTTGAATACATGTGAGCCCGATAGACTATTACTCTTGAAAATTTCCAAAATTCTTCTAAAGGAACCCGGACGGTGAATATATCATGGGCCAACAATAGTTTTGAAAAATGCTAGCACTGATTAGTATTTGCATGACGACAAATTAGCTTGAGTGACGAATCAAGATCATGGCCATATCCACATCATAGTTTAGGACCCACGAGTATAGCATGATGGGGAAGGGAGTACAAGGCACGAGTGTCTAAGGGCATCAATAATGTAGGACCCACCCGGCTTATATGGAATACCACAATATATAAGGTCAACATTTGCCACAAGATAGGACCCACATATCTTATCATATTGCTCCTTTCAAGAGAGAGGAGAGAGGGAAATGATGTTTCTATTCTCTATGGCAACCCACAAGCTTGAGGCAACTTTATGTTCTCCACAATATATAAGGTGAACCTTAGTAGATGCCACATAGGCCTTAAGGTGTCTTTTTACACATTATTGCGGATGCCCTAACGAAAAAAGAAATAATGGGCCCACTTGGTAGTGTATGACCAATCTATAAAACTCCTATGCAAAATTTAGCATCTTCAGTTTACTAGGTCCCATGGACCATCTTGTTTAGACACTATCTAAACGGTGGAGCTTACTCGCAGTACAATAAGTAGTACTCCCTCAGTTTCAATATATATAAGATGTTTTAGGTTTGTGAAGGTTATGTATCTAGTCATCTTTTAGTGTGTATATTCAGAGTGAACCTCTACGAACCTATACATTAAAATTTCATCTTGACAATTTAAAAAAATTAGGTCAAACTTGAGCTACAAGTAAGCGTGATATATTGCTCTTGAATTAAGTGTCATTTCAGAGGTAGATGAGTACATATTCTTGTAGTAAATAATGTTGTTGGAGTGAGTATTCAACTGTTAGGAAAAACATTCTCAATTTTCCGAGTGATGATGAGATTGTTCTTTTCAGCAAAGAAAGCCCGGAGAATATTGGATCTGAATGCCACAAGCTAAGTTTTCACACATATACAGTGGATCAACAACATGTTGTACTTGCGATTCCGATGTTTTATGAGTTTTCAAGCTTCCTAGCTAATTCCTCCAACTTGAATGACTTCATGTCGAGGTATCGAAATAAGCTCGAATTTGAACTGCAAGTAATAATTTGTATCTAGTTTTATGATGGGTTGCTCACACGAGGTACTCCTCCAGCCTTAAAATGTACTACACTCTACCAGTAGTAAATTTCAGGACATATGCACACAAAACAAATCGTGTGTTTTCACTCTCCTTTGTTATCCTCCATCTCTACTCCCCTTTCCCCTCGCGCACTAGCCCCACTGATCTCTCCCTCATCCACAACATGGCGTTGCGCACGTGTGCCTTGGTATGGCGGCTCTGTGTGCCTGGTGTGTTCGACAGGCGCACGTTGGTGTGGAGTAGGGATGAGGAGTACATAGGAAGGAAACCAACTTGGTCCTTGGCGGCACAAAAATTTAAACTTTTCTGGTTTTCAAAATTTTCACTTGCTTCCCAAATATCAGGAAGGAAGGTTATTCAAAAGATCGTCCATTTGCAGTACTGTACTTCTTATTGTATATTTATATTTTCTTATCTCTTGCAATACCATATCACTGTATATTGTACGGAACATTAACCGTTTGATCAAGACATGCAAATCCAAACATTGCTAATCGCTAGATCTTCTTTTCGATATTCTTAGCATCTAGAAAGATTCTACTGATAGTCTTTAGCACCATGAATGCTAGTATACGCAAACCTCAAAACACACACTTAATTCATTGCTCGGTTTCAGGGTCCTTATGCTAAATGCATGGACTTGGATGCAATTTTCATTTTTTATGATGTCCTTGATGTAACTTGTACTTCCACCGACCGTATTAACTCTCAAGCACCTCTCTCCTACGAGACCTATCATTTGATAGGCCATTCGCGGTACTTCTTATCTTCTCTTTATCTTATATTATCTCTTACAATACCATACACCACTTTATAGTGTACGGATTAACTTCGAACATTGACTGTTGGATCAAGACTAGCAAATCGAAACATTTCCAACTGTTGGATCTTTTTTTCCATTCTTAGCATCTAGAAGATTCTAGTGATAGTTTTTAGCACGATGAACACTCGTATGCGCAAACCTTAAAACAAACAGTTCATTGCTCAGTCTTAGGGTCCTTGTGTTAAATTCATGGACTTGGATGCAATTTTAATTTTTATGTGGTCCTTGATGTAACTTGTACTTCCACCAACCGTGTTAACTCTCAAGTACCTCGCTCCTACGAGACCTACCATTAGATCGGCCTTTCGCAGTACTTCTTAGCTTATATTTAGCTTGTCTTATCTCTTACGATACCATACCATCACTACACAGTGTACGAAACATTGACCATTTGATCAAGACTGGCAAATCCAAACATTGCTAATAACCGTTGGATCTTCTTTTCCATTCTTAGTATCTAGAAAGATTCTACTGATAGACTTTAGCACGATGAACGCTAGTATGCGCAAACATCAAAACATACACTACTATATTGCTTAGTTTTAGCGTCCTTGTGCTAAATGCATGGACTTGGATGCAATTTTTATTTTTTATGTGATCCTTGATGTAACTTTTACTTCCATCGACCGTGTTAACTCTCAAGCACGTCGCTCCTACGACACCTACCACTAGATCGGCCATTCGTAGTACTTCTTATCTTATGTTTATCTCGTCTTATATCTTACAATACCACACCACTTCATAGTGTACAGATGAACTTTGAACATTGAGCGTTGGATCAAGACTAGCAAATCCAAACATTGCTAACTGTTGGATCTTCGTTTCCATTCTTAGCATCTAGAAAGATTCTATTGATAGTCTTTAGCATGATGATGAGCTGGTATGCGCAAACCTCAAAACACACATTTCATTGCTTTGTTTCTAGGTCCTTATGCTAAATAATGCATGGACTTGGATGCAATAATTTTCATTTTTTATGAGGTCATTGCTGTAACTTGTACTTCCACCAACAGTGTTAACTCTCAAGCACCTCGCTCCTACGAGACCTAAAGTTAGATGGGCCATTCGCAATACTTCTTATCTTATCTTTATCTTGTCTTATTTGTCACAATACCATACCACTTCATAGTGTATAGAACATTATTAAACATTTGATCAAGACTGGCTAATCCAAACATTGCTAACCATTGGATCTTCTTTTCCATTCTTAGCATCTAGAAAGATTCTACTGATAGTCTTTAGCACGATGAACGCTAGTATGCGCAAACCTCCAAACACACACTTCATTTCTAAGTTTTAGGGTCCTTGTCCTAAATGCATGGACTTGGATGCAATTTTCATTTTTTATAAGGTCCAATTGTACTTGCTTAACAATGGAAATCAGCGTGGTGCTCACTCCTACAACCTTACAGTGTGCTACTCCTCCTCTATGCAAGGAAAATAAACTGTGTACTACTCACTCCTTTGATGCATCATGTCCATCCTCCAGCTGATATCTCCTCGTCCACAGCGTGGCGCTACGCATGTGTGCCATGGTACTACGACGGCTCTGTGTCTATCTTTTTTTTCATAACTTTGCTCCGACATTGAACCGCGTTCAACACCTCTTCGCTGCCGCCCTCTCGGGCTGCCTTCTCTAACCCCATAATCTCTTCTATCGTAGCTCTCTGTTTCCCCCCTCCATTTTGATCCTTCTTTTTCCTACTACTACTATTTGCTTTACGGAAAACAACGTTCCAGTCTTCATAAAAAAAATCCTATCACTTGGAAAATTGAGATCATCTCTTTTCATAATAATTCTTGGAAACTCCCCTTGGCAAAATATTGTTTACAATACCAAGATGCACCAATCTACATAATATGGGGAAATTCCCATAAACTATGATGTGGATCACAGGATATGGCATTGACCTTGGTCGTCTGTCTCGAAACCTATTCATACACATTGCAGGAAAATTTTGTGAACCTGGTTTTTGAAAAGTTGTCAAAACTTAAGTTTATCATTTTGCATGGCATGTGATACATGCAAAACGACGCCATGCACATGTATTTCATAAAATTTTAAGAACAATCCACCTCAAACTCATGTTACAATTCCTTTACGTTCCTGTGAATCAAACACTTCTTTAAGAAAAATTCCTATAGAATCCAAATCTTGTAGGATTCAACCAGACATTATATTCTAATAATACTATGTTTTCCCTATTCCTTTGTTTTTCCTATCCCATGAATCAAACTGGCCCAATGTTGAGACTCCCACGGGCAACATTTCCTACTACGCCAAGATGCACCCATATACCAAATTAATATGTGAACAGTACATTAACTATGATGTCGATATGGCCATGAACTTTTTTGGTCATCAGGGTTGAAACCTAATAATATCCATACATGGTGGGAAAATATCGCGGGGCTAATTTCTAGAAGTTATCAAATCCCATGGTTATGAGTTTCCTGGTAGGCTATACACATGACGTGATAGGATGTCATGCGTAAATATTTGTTTTTCTGTTTTTATTTATTACATGTGATGTTTCAAAATGGGTTCAAAATTGTCAAGACACAAATTCTTTGCAGGAAGTTGAATTGGTCAGAACTCTCGATTGTTTTTGATATATTAACTGCCTGATGGGTATCTCCAAAAGCTTTTTGTAGAACTTCGATAGCAATCTACCACTTTCTAGAGCTTCTAGTTCTAATATGACCCGATTTTGTTAAAAGAGACATAAAGTCATTTGAGAGGGCCGAATTAGCTCGGAAGCTTTGAAAACTCATAAAACTTGGGAATCATACATAAAACATTGTCCACTATATCTGGAAACTTGGCTTGTGTCATTCAAAACCATGTTCTCTATACTTTCTGTGCATAGTATATTCATGGTACTAGAGTCCAACAATAATGGAATCTTCTATATGCTAGACATGACATAATCAAGTGTACTAAAAGAGATCAAATTGTCAACAATGCCGAGTTTTGCCAATCTATACCCAAATCTAATGTTCGAATTTATTCGTACACTATAAAGTGGTATGGAAATTGTGAAGCAACATAGTAGTTTTTCTTTTGAAAAGAAGTGCTGAGCACTTATTTCTAATTTTTTATGGTGAGAAATACGCACAGGAGGACGCCACCTGAAAGTATTTGGTTTAGTATTTTTTTATTTCAATGTTTTCAAAACATTATCAAATTTGTAGGCATGCATACTCTTAGCACGAAGTTAGTTGCATTTTTCAAATCTCACGTTGGTTATCGATATATTGACAACATTGGTACCAACAAATGGCATGTGTAAAATTAAAGAGCAACCTATCACACTTACTGGTATTTCATATCTAACATAATTTCGTTAAATCGGCATAAAGTCCTCTAAGTGGGGGAAGTTACCTAGCTAGGAAGCTTCAATAATTCTAAAACAAGGAAGTTATAAGAAATCATGGTCCACTTTGTCTGAAATGTGGGGTGGTGGCACCTTTTTTCAACTAGGTTTGGCCTAGAAGGAGCAAGATGCTTCGGTTAACAACTTAACATGGTTAGTGGAAGTGTACATGTTACATCAAGGACCTCAAAAAGAGAAAATTACACCTAACCCATGTTTTAGTATAAAGGGGCCTAAAAATAAGCATGGAAAAGCAGTCGGGACTGGCTCTCCTTCTCCACCCACTAGATGAGGCATACCGTTCGTACTAGAACAACAACAACTTGCTTAACAAAAAGGAAATCAGCGCGGTGCTCACTTTTGCCAGATCGTGCTGATGAAGTGCATCGAATGCAATGGGACATATATATATATATATGTATACATATCAAGTACAATATCCCTTATCTAGTATTGTGAGTGTCTATCCTTGTATTAACCTTCCATGCGATGTTTGGGATGTATCAAGTGAAAAAATCGAAACCCGAAAAGTTTGATTCGCGACTACTTTTTGCCGCCACCCCAACCCAACACCAAAAGTGGTTCCTTCCTATGCACACCAACACAATGTAGCTGAAGAACACACGATGGACAGACACAGAGCCGTCGTACCATGGCTAGAGTTGGAAGCGGCATCTTGCAAAAGTTCCGCTTCTAGTTTATTTTGAAGTACTCCTATAGAAACTTCAAAATGAACTAGAGGCGGGACTTTCGCGGGATCCCGCTCGCAACCATAATCATGGAACTTGTGCTGAGCGTCACACTATGGACGAGGGAAAGATCAACTGGCAGGTGTGCACGCGGGTGCCGAGAAGATACATACTTGATTATATTGTGTAAAATTTCACCAAATAAATAGAGTAACTAATACACTTGATTACTTTGTGTAAAATTAGTACTGTTGGAGGTAGAGTAATACTTTTAAATAATTCTAATTTTCTACCAACATTCTTTATATATATTTAGAGTAAATCTTGGTCAAAGAAAAACACGCAAAACAAGGACGCCTTATTCCTCGGGACGGAGGTAGAGTAATACTCCTACCTACTAGTCCTACTTATGAAAATAGCACTACAGTAGAACCTGTAAATAAATAATGTGTCTGGTCAAACCAATATGACGAGACTATACTGCGCTAGGAGGTGACATGGTTAATTTATTACAAGAAAAGAAAAAACCTCTTTCAAAGAGCCATCCCATCTTCCCCATCTCCGTTTAGTTTATCCCACTCACCGACGCTGACTGGCCACATTTGGGATCCTCTCCACTGTGTAGTTCAGACATTTTTCTCGCCATCTCGCCCAGTGCATATCTCCTTATAGACCACCACCCCTCTCCTCCAAAAAACCCAAACAATTCTATATAGATCCGCCCTCGCCCCTAATCCTCCTGGACGTGATGGCGGATCGTCTGTACAAAATTTGGAAAGGTTCGAGGGAGAGCCGGCGGTGTAGCAGCTTTAGCAAGGTCAGCGACGACGTCGTCAACAAAATTGCTGAGCGTCTGGATGCTAAAAGTGCCATTCAGCTGGTTGCATGCTTCAAGGAGCTACACCGCCAAGTCACCGGTGGAGAAGGTTACAGCTGCGCGAACTACAACTGCTCAAAAGTGGTATCCTTCAACGAACTCTATGCACACATGATCTCTTGCATCCATAGCCCGTTTATCTACATGGAGCCAAGATGCAACTGGGTGGGCAACAAATTAACATTGTACCTGCACCTCAAATCCACCCACCATATCGAGGTGCCCACAGTCCTCTACATCATTAAACAATGGGACCCATCTAAGCCGGTGCCTGCAGGGTGCTCGCGGAGAACAAATGTCATGAGCATCAAGAATACGGGGACACTATTCATCGGCCAGATTGACGGGCACAACACGGAGATTGTCCTGTGGGAATTGGAGGAGTACGAGATGTGGATTTCGTCATTGGTCTCTTATTCTGAGCCAAAGATTGTGGAGCCGCCGACTAAAGCGGCGCTGGATGCGCTCAACCATTTCATGTTGGTGTCGCGGACTTATTATCAAGCTCCTCAATCGTTGGTCGGAGTTCCTCGTGGAGTTCCAATATTGGATCGACAACGACATCAACCCATTGTGAGATATCACATCTTAATATTCTCCTGATGATCCTAATATGAATATACTAATGTATGTAACTTTCTATTCCCTCTGTTCAAATATTAATTACATTATTTATGTTAGTGGTAGATTCCCTTTGCAATCAGAGTGGTGGAAATTGCTGGAAAGATCCATGAATTTTACATCTATCTTGCTGATGGTGAACAGGAGAAAGCCTATTATGAGGATACACAGACGACGGTAAAACGAGAGAAGCGTGCCAGGCCGGAAAGCAAGAGCTACCCGGCCACAACTTAGACACGCTGAATCGTTGGCATACAGATCTTGTGGTGATTCTGACCTATCTCTTTTCTTTCATGCATGTTTGGAGTATATGATGGGACATGTAATCGTTCCTAGCTAGATTAAGGTACTATTACGAGTAGTTTTATACTTATATAGAGTATTTTGTATGGAGTTCTGCAACTACTAATATATTTTGTAATAATTGTTATGTACTGGGAATTGTTCAGATCGAGTGTAGAATATGGCCTGTACTGCTAGATCTTTCAAAAGCTACCAAATCTCTCAAATGTGCTGATGTTTCTATTATTAAAGTATTTTTTAGAACTAATACTGTTGTATTAGTACTTGTTTTGATCAATGGCAGTAGATTGTTTTGCTTTTGTTTTTAAACATGGCCTTCTTAATCTAGATGAGGCATGTGCTTCTTGGATTGCATATATGTTGGTCACACATGCATTGATGTAAGAACAAGGTATGCATACAAATGCAAACTTGATCATCAGTTTTGCTTGCTCTAATGATGGAGTGTGTTCGGAGAAAAATGGCAAACTCATCCTATTCCAAGTTTTTGAGAGCTGAAACATGAACTAATTCTCTCTATACTTCTATTGAATTTCAGTGTCTGTATAGCTGAATCTGTTCCGTTGAAATGCTACTGAATCTGTCTAGTGCTACTGAATATGAATCTGTGATATTTTCCTATCTTATTATGTACTACTGAATCTTTCAAATTTAAACTACAAGTAAATCGTAGGTTTCTTTGAAAGTTTTACGAAAAAGCTTTTGGTGGTACCCATCGGGGGTCAATTAGGAGTATATCAGAAACCACCGAGAGTTTGGAAAACAGGTTTAACTTCTTTCTAAGATTTTGCATCTTGACAATTTAATGAAAATTGGTCAAACCTGAGCTACACAAGTAAGAGAACAAGAGGAAGGCAGCACGAGACTTTAAAAAAAAAAGAGGAAACACGAGAGCACCGTAGAGGAGGACTTGAAAGCGGTGCGATGTTAAAGCAAAGCTATGATGCGCTGTTGACACGAGGTACAGGGTACACTCCACTAGTAGTAAATGTATGGACCTACTACTAGTATATGCCCGCGAAACAAGTTGCGTTTTCTCTCTCCTTCGCTGGCTCTCACCATCCATCCTACATTGATCTCTTCTCTGCAGCCACTGGTGCACAGTCCGGCTTGTCTCTTCCTTGTCCATAGTATGGCGCTACGCACATGTGCCTTGGTACGGCACACCAATCTACTTCCAGCAACCATTTTTCCTGTTCTGAAATTCAAAATAATCATCCACACCAGTACAAAAAGGCTCAAAGGTAACAATAATTACAAAAAGGTGCTCGGACCACCTTGCGACGACAACAAACCCTAGCGCGATAATAGAAGCGTCTCGCTCCTCCACGACCTCTAGTTCCAAAAAATAAATAAAGAATGCCACCACCACAATTTTCAGACAAAGTGTACCATGCTTTCTTAAAGTTCCCAAGTTTAGGATTTTTCAAGTGGACATAGAAAGGTATTTCGTTTTATTCATGTTCAATTTTCTTGCTTTTTGACGAGGTTGTTGCATCATAATGCTAGATATTGTATAGTTTAATCGCTAGGTATTGTATATGCTAGTATAAGGCCGGTAGTAAACGACGTGTCACTTTGTTATACCTAAGACTCGGTAATACTATTTAACTTGCTCTCATGCATTTCTTATATATTATTAAATTATACCTAATTTGACAAATCGTCGGAAAGTCATTTGAGTGGGCTAAATTAGGTAGAAAATTAAGCCTGAAAAATATAACATGTAATTTATCCAACCACTTTATATACTAGTAAATAAATGGCACATGCTATGAACTCTAATTTAGGCATATTAACCATACTTCGTTCTGGAAAAAACTTTTACTTCTTTACCATGCTAACATGTACCGACCTATACCAACATATGGACACATTGTTATTATAGATACATAGAGTATTTCCATGGCCTTGGTCATTTTCCATTAAACCCAAGAAAGTTCAGACGAAGTACATCGTATAGTAGGCCATACTGTGAAGTGCGTTTTCAAGTATTTTACTGGTAGAATAAATTAAAGAACAAAGAATGGCCCCTCCCCCACAAATTTGCGTACAAAGCGGACAATTCTTTCTTATAATTTCCCAAGTTTAAGGATTTTTCAAACTCCCAAGACAAAGCTCCACGCACTTAAATTACTCTATGCCGATAAAACGAAATTAGGTCAAACTTGAATACATGTGAGCACGATAGACTATTACTCTTGAAAATTTCCAAAATTCTTCTGAAGGAACCCGGACAACGAATATATTATGGGCCAATAATAGTTTTGAAAAATGCCAGCACTGATTAGTATTTGCATAACGACAAATTGGACTGAGTGACCAATCAAGGTTATGGCCATATCCACATCATAGTTTAGGACCCACGAGTCTAGCGCGATGGGGAAGGGAGTACAAGGCACGAGTGTCTAAGGGCATCCATAATGTAGGACCCACCCGACTTACATGGAAATTACCACAATGTATAAGGTCAACATTTTCCACAAGATAGGACCCACATAGCTTATCATATTGCTCCTTGCAAGAGAGAGGATAGAGGGGAAATGATGTTTCTATGCTCTATGGCAACCCACAAGCTTGAGGCAACTTTATGTTCTCCATAACGTATAAGGTGAACCTTAGCGGATGCTACATAGGCCTTAAGGTGTGTCTTTATACACATTATTATGGATGCCCTAACGAAAAAAGCAAATAATGGGCCCACTTGGTAGTGTATGTCCAAGCTATAAAAGTCCTATGCAAAAGTTAGCATCTTTAGTTTAGTTGGTCCCATGGACCATCTCGTTTAGACACTGTCTAAACAGTGGAGCTTACTCGTAGTATAGTAAGTAGTACTCCCTCAGTTTCAATATAAATAAGATGTTTCAGGTTTGTGAAGGTTATGTATCTAGTCATCTTTTAGTGTGTAGATTCAGAGTGAACCTCTATGAACCTATGCATTAAAATGTCATCTTGCCAATTTAACAAAATTAGGTCATACTTGAGCTACAAGTAAGCGTGGTATATTGCTCTTGAATTAAATGTCATTTCAGAGGTAGATGAGTACATCTTCTTGTAGTAAATAATGTTGTTGGAGTGAGTATTCAACTATCAGGAAAAAACATTCTCAATTTTCTGAGTGATGATGAGATTTTTCTTTTCCGCAAAGAAAGCCCGAAGAATATTGGATCTGAATGCCACAAGCCAAGTTTGAGACATATATAGTGGGTCAGCATGTTTTACTTACGATTCCCATATTTTTTGAGTTTTCGATCTTCCCTAGCTAACTCCGTTCACTTCAATGACTTTATGTCGATGTATCAAAATTAGGTCAAATTTGACCTATAAGTAAATTGTAGGTTGCTTTGAAAGTTTTATGAATAAGCTTTTGGAGGTACCCATCAGGCGGTCAATTAATATATCAGAAACCACTGTAAGTTTTGACGACGGGTTGAACTTCTTGCTATGATTTTGCATCTTGACAGTTTAATGAAATTAGGTCAAACTTGAGCTACAAGTAAGTGTGATAGATTGCTCTTGAATTAAATGTCATTTCAGAGGTAGATGAGTGCATCTTATTGTAAAGCAGTGTCGTTGTTGTGAGTGTCCAACTACCAGGAAAGAACATTCTCTATTGATGACGAGATCATTCTTTTATATAAAGAAAGTGCCAAGAATATTGGATATGAATGCCGTAAGCCAAGTTTTCACACATATACAGTGGATCAACAACATGTTGTACTTGCGATTCCAATGTTTTATGAGTTATCAAGCTTCCTAGCTAACTCCGCCCACTTGAATGACTTCATGTCGATGTATCGAAATCAGGTCGAATTTGAACTACAAGTAATACATTGTAGGTTGTTTTGTAAGTTTTATAAAAAATCTTTTGGAGGTACCCATCCAGCAGTTAATTAATATATCAGAAACTGGAAAAAGCTTTGAAGACTAGTTCGACCTCTAGATAAGATTTTGCATCTTGAAATTTTGAACCCCTTTTGAAAATGATCACATGAAATAGGGAGAGAGGGGAAATGATTTTTCTATTCTCTATGGGAAACCCACAAGCTTGAGGTGCCCCTTAGGCTTAAAGATAAGTTCATTTTTTCCACTATGTATAGGGTGAACCTTAGCGGATGCCACATAGTAGGCCTTATTAAGGTGTGCTTTTTTACACAATGCAAGAGTAGTATATTTCTTTGCTTAGACATGTGCTCACCTCTGTCCACGCGTTGTACATGCTGAGAGAATAAAACTTTGGCAGTGGAAGAGGGCAGCAACGAAGAGAAGTTAAAGGCGATTCCATGTTAGAGCAAAGTTATGACGGGTTCCTAACACGAGGTACTCCTGCGGCCTTACAGTGTACTACACTCTACTAGTAGTAAATTTCAGGACCTATGCACGCAAAAAAAATTGTGTGTTTTCTCTCTCCTTCATTATCCTCCATCTCTCCTCCCCTTTCCCCTCGCACACCAGCCAGGCTAATCTCTCCCTCGTCCACAGCATGGCACTGTGCACGTGTGCCTTGGTATGGCGCTCTATGTCTCTGGCGTGTTCGGTAGCTGCGCATTGGTGTGGAGTAGGGACGAGGAGTACATAGGAAGGAAACCACTTTGGTCCTTGGTGGCACAAACATTCAAACTTTTCCGGTTTTTGAAATTTTCACTTGCTTCCCAAACATCAAGAGAGAAGGTTATTCAAAAGATCGTCCATTCATAGTACTGTACTTCTTATCTTATCTTTATCTTATCTTATCTCTTACAATACCCGACCCCTTTATATTGTAAGGAACATTGACTGTTTGATGAAGACTGGTAAAGCCAAACATTGCTAACCGTTGGATCTTCTTTTTCATTCTTATCATCTAGAAATATTGTACTGATAGTCTTTAGCACCATGAACGCTAGTATGCACAAACCTCAAAACACACACTTAATTCATTGCTCAGTTTCAGGGTCCTTGTGCTAAATGCATGGACTTGGATGCAATTTTAATTTTTATGAGATCCTTGATGTAACTTGTACTTCCACTGTCCATGTTAACTCTCAAGCACCTCGCTCCTATGAGACCTATCATTTGATCGTCCATTCGTAGTACTTCTTATCTTATCTTTATCTTGTCTTATCTCTTACAATACCATACCACTGCATAGTGTATGGATTAGCTTTGAACATTGACCGTTGTATCAAGACTAGCAAATCCAAACATTGTCAACCGTTGGATCTTCGTTTCCATTCTTAGCATCTAGAAATATTCTACTGATAGTCTTTAGCACGATGAACGCTAGTATGCGCAAACCTCAAAACACACACTTCATTGCTCAGTTTCAGGGTCCTTGTGCTAAATTCATGGACTTGGATGCAATTTTCATTTTTTACAAGGTTCGTGATGTAACTTGTACTTCCACCGATCGTGTTAACTCTCAAGCACCTCGCTGCTACGAGACCTACCATTAGATCGGCTATTCACAGTACTTCTTATCTTATCTTTATCTTGTCTTATCTCTTACATAACTACTACATATAATGGAGCAGTTTTGAATTGGATCCATATCACCAATCCCGACCATTGGGCTACTAGATCCAATGGTTCAGAGCAATTGGATTTGTGTTGAATAGTACCTAGAGCAAACTCCACCATGTTTCTAACCATCATGTCACCACCCCAAAATTTCATAGCACAGTAGGCTGTATTCTCAATACGTGTAGATAGTTATTATTAATAGACTTAATGTATGATATTTTTCTCTAACAAGACTATTGTTTAAAAACAACTTATTTTTTGTTAAATCACATTCCATATAGTATATATATATATATGTGTGTGGGGCACATGCCTTTTACTAGTTTCTTACAATACCATACCACTACATAGCGGTGTACGTATTAACTTTGAACACTGACCGTTAGATCAAAACTGGCAAATCCAAACATTGCTGACTATTGGATCTTATTTTCCATTCTTAGCATCTAGAAAGATTCTACCGATAGTCTTGACCACGATGACGCTAGTATGCGCTAACCTCAAAACACACACTTCATTGCTCAGTTTTCAGGGTCCTTGTGCGAATAAATGCATGGACTTGGATGCAATTTTCATTTTTTATGAGGTCCTTGATGTAACTTGTACTTACACCGGCCGTGTTAACTCTGAAGCACCTCTCTCCTACGAGATCTACCATTTGATAGGCCATTCGTAGTACTTCTTATCTTCTATTTATCTTGTCTTATGTCTTACAATACCATACACCACTGCATAGTGTACAAATTAACTTTGAACATTAACCGTTCGATCAACACTAGCAAATACAAACATTGCCAACTATTGGATCTTGTTTTCTATTCTTAGCATCTAGAAAGATTCTACTGATAGTTTTTACCACGATGAACGCTAGTATGTGCAAACCTCAAAACACACACTTTATTGCTCAGTTTTAGGGTCCTTGTGCTAAATGCATGGACTTGGATGCAATTTTCATTTTTATGAGGTCCTTGATGTAACTTGTACTTCCACCCATCATGTTAACTCTCAAGCACCTCGCTCCTACGAGACCTACCATTAGATAAGCCATTTGTAATACCACACACCACTTCATAGTGTAAGGATTAACTTTGAACATTAACCATTGGATCAAGACTGGCAAATCCAAATATTTCTAATCGCTGGATCTTCTTTTCCATTCTTAGCATCTAGAAGATTCCATTCATAGTCTTTAGCACAATGAATGCTAGTATGTGCAAACCTGAAAACACACTCCAGTTCTTAGTTTTAGGGAACTTATGCTAAGTGCATGGACTTGGATGTAATTTTCATTTTTATGAGGTCCTTGATGTAACTTGTACTTCCACTCACCGTGTTAACTAAAGCACCTTGCTCCTACGGGACCTACCATAGTTAGAAGAAAATGCAAAAGAGCCCCAATTATCACACAAAGTGGACCACAATTTCTTATAATTCAATTTTTCAAGCTTCCTAGCTAACTTTGCACACTTCACTGACTTCTTGCTGGTTTAACAAAATTATGTCAAACTTGAGCTATAAGTAAGCGCGATAGAATTCTCATGAATTAAATGTCTTTTCAGAGGAAGATGGATGCATCTTCTTTTAGTAAACAATGTCATTGGTGTAAGTTTCCAACTATCACGAAAGAACATTCTCAGTTTCCAACCATCGGGGGGTTATTTAATATATCACAAACCACCACCAAGAGTTTTGACAATAGGTTCAACTTCTTGCTAAGATTTTGCATCTTGACAACTTAACGAAATTAGGTCAAACTTGAGCTACAACTAAGCGTGATAGATTCCTCTTGAATGAAATGTCTTTTCGGAGGTAGATGGGTGCATCTATTTCTTCTAGTAAACAATGCCATTGGTGTAAGTTTCCAACTATCACGAAAGAAAATTCTCCAGTTTCTAACCATCATGGGATCATTTAATATATCACAAACCACCATCGAGAGTTTTCTTGATAGGTTCAACTTGGTGCTAAGATTTTGCATCTTGACAACTTAACAAAATTAGGTCGAACTTGAGCTACAAGTAAGCGTGATAGATTGCTCTTAAATTAATTGTATTTTTGAAGGTAGATGGGTCCAACTTCTTTTTGTAAAGGATGCCGTCGGTGTGAGTTTCCTGCTATCAGGAAAGATAATTCTCAATTTTCCCATGTTTGCGAATTTTAAAACTTCCTAGCTAACTCTGCCGACTTGAATGAGACTTTGTGCCATTTATCAAAATTAGGTCAAATTTGAACTACAAGTAAATTGTAGGTTGCTTTGAATATTTTATGAAATTACTTTTCGGTGATTTTCGATGTACTGAATTCCTGGTTAGCTTAAAAAGTTTTTTGGAAAATTCTCCTCTTCGCTGCTCACGCGCTGCCTCCTGCGTGCTCTCAGTCTCTTCTCTCTCCCAATTTTTTCAACACGGGGGAAACTCCTAGTGGCAATATTGTTCATCATGTGAGGAAGCACCTATGTACTCCAACCAAATACGGGAACACCACCTCGCCAAGTTCTTGCATACTCCCTCCGTCCACAAATAAGTGTACTTCTAGTAGCTCTTAGTCTAAGTCAAACTTTTTAAAAATTTGACTACTTTTTAAAACTAATTGAGCAATATATATAACATGAAATCTACATATAATGAAAGTACATTTCAAAACGAATAAACTTGTATTACTAGTTTTGTGTCATAAATATTACTATGTTTATAAATTAAAGTTGGTCGGAAATAGTTAAGTTCGATTTAGAATAAACGCTAGAAGTACACTTATTTGAGGATGGAGGAAGTAGCTAAATGCACAAGATGCAGCATACACCACAAGAGATCTGGCCCATAGAGGCACTATTTTGGTCCTGTAGAGACTCTTCTATTGTATTTACATACTTGTAGAGGTATTTTACACATTGTCTCAAAAGTGTCGCTATGGGTAGTGTCCCTATGGGATAAGGACACTAGTAATAATGTCCATACTTCTTATAAGACATAACAAAGAAGCATTATATTATGTCTCTACATGTAGAGTAAAAATACCATAACAATATGTTAAAACCAATCCTTGAACTCTTGACCTTGATGATAAAGACATATTACTCTAACCATCTCAACCTTCCATAAGATCTTGTTTACATCTAGAATGAATTTCTTTTGAATATAACACATTACGGCTAAAACATAGAACACATGTCTCTAGACAACAAACAAAATGCCTCAAATAGTGTCTTTACATAGAATGTAAAGACATTTTACAATGTGTCTCAATGATTGCCTGTATATAACTTTTTGTGACATTTTAGAATGCCTCAAAATTTGTCTCTAGAATGAAAATCATATTCCTTCAGAAAAAAGTCTTAACTGATGTCTCTATATTTGAGACACATCCTTAAGTGTCTCAAAAATTGTCTCTACAAAATGCAAAATGTCTCTACGTGATTTTTAAAGAGACAAAATAAGAAGTGTCTCAAGAAGAATGCCTCTATGATAGGTTTTTGTTGTAGTGATAGCCAACAGTCATGATTTATTTCATAATTTCTGAGAACTTGAAAGTACGACAAATAAAAAGGGGTGCGTGCATAACTACTTTGTGGAATATACTTGAGAGATTGAAATGAGGTTGTGCAATATACTCAATAAATCTGAGACATCTATTTTGAGATGGAGGGAGTATTATTTGGGCGCTAGCCAAATTCAAAATCTCTATCAAGCAGCAAAATTTACTGCTTAGGCTATGGGAATCGTAGGTATCCAACGTTGTGTGCAAAAATCTCTACTACTAACATGAAGCAATTTTGAATTGGATCCATAGCATCAATCCTGACCGTTGGGCTGTTAGATCCAATGGTTCAGAGCATCTGGATTCGTGTTGAAGAAGTAATACCTAGAGAAAACTCCACCATGTTCTAGAACCATCCTGTCACCACCACCAAAATTTCATAGCATAGTAGGTTGTATTCTCAATATGTGTAGATAGTTATTATTAATAGACTTAATGTATGCATTTTTCTCTAACAAGACTATTGACTTAATGTTTTTTAAATCACATTTCATACAGTATATACGTGTGTGGCACGTGCCTTTTACTAGTATGGATATGGATGATCAGTTGATGTGACTCTTGGTCTTGAATTCCTGGACAGATAGGGTACGGTCTACTACCATTTTCTATTACTAGATGGATGCTGGCCAAATTCAGAATCTGTATCGAGCGACAAAATCACCCACCGACTTTGAAGCATTTCCCGTCCCATCGATTCAAAACCTTTGAGCCAAAATCTCCCACCAGATAGTACCATTTTTCTATTACTATTAGCTGGACGCTAGCCAAATTCAAATCTCAATAAAGCGGCAATATCACACACCGACCTTGAAGCATTTCATGTCCCTCTATTTCAAAAACTTTCGTCCTTAAATTTCCTGTTCTACCCATTGTTCAGACGATTTATGGGCATGCTAAAGTCAGTAGGTCGGGGGCTCGATCATAATTATATTGCTATTCACCTATATGGTCCCGAGTCGCACAGTTTTTCCCGCTGGCCCTACCAAAAATCCCAAGCTCGTTTGTTGCCTCCACAGCCACCGCACGGACTGGCTTGATCTGTGGTCTCGTGTGCCACCGCGGAGCCGCTTCACCGACACTCACCCACCAGATCTAGTTCACAGGGTCTCTCTGCCACTGCATGGGAGCGGCGGTGTTGTTCACCACGCCGATGGTGTCATCGACCGCCCAAACTCTGCTTCCTCGCTGCCGATGGCGCATCGACCGCCCAAGCTCTGCTTCCTCGCCGCCGAAAGCTACCCAACCGTACCGGATCCGCTTCACCGGTGTCCACCAGACATGATCTAGTTCAAGGAGTTCATCTCCACCGCTCTAGACCAGCTACACGGCCGTTGCCGTTCACTGCACTGGATCTGCCTTAGCGACGCTCTCATCCACCGTGCTTAGGCGGCATTAACCACCCAATATCTGCTTCCCTGACACCAACAGCCACCACAACAGCATCACCCTCGGTGACCTGGACGTCACCCGCATGATACCATCGATGCTTAGACGCCTCTCTCCTACCAAGGTAACCAAATCTCCAACCCGTTTTTGTTTTGTCAGTAGTATAGCAGGTTTAAGCCTGTCGCAGTGAACTGAATTTTTGTAACCGTGCTACACACCAAGTCAATGCACACGCCTGTTGTACACACTACATACAAGGTCAGTAGACATGTTTGTTTGCATTTGTTGATCTACAAATTTTAAAGTCATGCACATGTTCTTAGCTACTCTGTACAACAGTAATTCTTGCAAAATCTGAAGTCAGTGGAAAATATTAGTGTGGATTCCTTGCTCTAAAGTTACTAAATCTATCTGGTTCATCCTTAGATCAGTTTCGATTATTATTTCCTCTTTGGCATCGTTCTGCTATCCTATACTAGCCGTTTAAACTCTTCGTACTAATTCGATTAAATTTTTGTTGTTGCAATTTATTCAAAAGCCGCATCACTAACTATTTTCCTTTTCTTGCATAGAGCTCAAAATGGAATAATGAACATGTTGGTTTGCCTAGCCTATTCTACATGTTCACAAGCGATACCATTATTTCCTTATCTGGTGCTGGTTCATCCTGAGCAACAGCATAACTATCCTCTACTATGTAGTTCACTCGTGGTTGGCATTCCTACTCTAGAAGTTCTCTTATGATGCCATTATAATTTCTATCTAGTTGATTCTTAGCTATGACAGTAACTACATGCCATTATGTAGCTCACCGCAAATTCCGAGTCACCCAACAACTCTTGCATTCGAGGAGATACCACTACTTCTATATATATTTGCTAAAATGACATGGCTAGTTTATATTTGCTGAAAGTCCAAGAAACACTTTGTTTGATTGCTCATTTCATTCTAGACACACTTGTCTAATGCTTGTTTGTTCTGTTCTACAGGTTCACGAGCGATGCCATTATATCTCGCATCTGGTTCTGGTTCGTCCTAAGCAACATCATAACTATCCTCTACTATATATAGTTCATTCTTGGTTTGCATTCCTACTCTACAAGTTCTCTTATGATGTGGTTATAATATCTATCTGGTTCATTCTTCGCTACGATAGTAACTGCATGCCATTTTGTGGCTCATGGCAAATTCCAAGTCATCCAACGTCTCTTGCATGGTATACAAGTGCTTCCATATATATTTGTTGAAATGACCTGGCTAGTTTATATTTCCTGAAGTTCTAAGCCACAACCACATTTTTTGATTGCTCATTTCACGGTAGGCACACTTGTTTAATGTGTGCTTCCTTTTCCTGTTTTTTGACGTGTTGGTCAATAATTGAACCATTAACCCGTTGTAAACTCTAGTTCATAGCTCCTGTCATATCAGTCAAATGAGTAGTTTGTCTTGTTTGATATATTAACTTGTTATTACTTAGTTTCAGACTGCAATTATTGCTATCGCCACAAAAGAGGGGGCTACAAGATCATACCTCCTCCAATGTAGTTGTCACACTGAAAGGAAGATGTAGGTGATCGATTGAGAAAGCAAATTGAGGACTGTGCTATCAACTCGATTGTCAACTGAAATGCCGAATTTCATCTCCCTTGAGTTCATAATATGTAATAATTTTAAGAAGTTTACAGTTGATGTAATATCTAGATAACTCGCATAGGACATGTAGGCATTTAGTTGGTGATGTCCACACATGGCAGTAGTCGTTACCGTAACTACGCCAGCCATGTCAATTAGGGAACAATATCGTGCTTTGTTATTGGCCCGTCTTGTATTCGGCTGACGATGAATAGTAAAAATGCTCGCTAATTATACACCTTTAATGATATTGGCATGGGCTTCAGAAAGGCCGAAACTGAAAAAGACTATAAACATAATGGGCCGACCCACATGTGGGATCCAGTAATAGTTACAGGACATAATAGTAAGAGTCAAGAAAAGTAGTAGGACCGAACAGAAACATGCCATAACAGTAACATACCTCAACAGTAAATGGCAAAAACTGTAAAAGTCTAGAACAGTAAAAGGCCATAGGATTAACGGGCCAGAATAGTAGCTGGCCACAACAGTAAAAGGCCGCAACAGTAAATGGGCAAAGCAATTAAAGGCCAGAACAGTAATGAGGCAGAACAATAACGAGCATGAAATTTTCAGACAAGAACAATACATGCTGACATAATTACCAGGCCAAAACAGTAACATGCCACTTGTGGGCCTAAACAGTAGATGTTCGAAACAGTAAAATGCCAGAACTGTAACGAACCATCTCAAAGAAGGGCCATCAGTATGGGGCCCACTATGGGATGCATGAACATTGATGGGCCAATAGCAGGCTTACTTGGCACATTCTGCTGATGGGTCGCATAGTGTTGGACCAACGTGGGCCTCCTGTAGGCCAAAACAGTATCATGCACGAAAGTTCACGGGCCGAAGCTAGCTAAATTAATGGGCCCACTTCAAGTAGTGCAGGATGAAACAATAATGGGCCAAAGCTGGCTGGACTCTCCTCATGGGTTGTTCCACTTAATAATTAGCAGGCCTTAGCTGGGTCTAGCTTCTACCACGGGTTCTCTGACCGTTAACAGAGGTAACCAACCGTTAATGGCAAGTGCCACGTGGCTGTTTGCATGACGTCAGCAGTCAATGCGACTTGCGAGCAGATCTACGATGGAACAAGTTTTCGTGGCCGAAGGGTGCGATCCGACGCGGTCGAAAAAACCGTGGTTGATTCATTTGTGACGAGGCTTTTACCACGAAGGCCATCCGTCGCGAAAAACTTTTTAGCCACGAAAAACAGGCGTTCAACCACGAAAATCGTCTGTTGTAAAAGCCAACTTTTCTTGTAGTGAACGGAGGATAAATAGAGGAAATCTGCAGGCTTTAGTCATTCTGATGAAACATATGAAAAACATAGGAAAATTCCCTCAATCCTATGCGAGTGAGTGTAAAAAAGAGGTTAGAGTGGATATTGAAATTCCTACAGGATTGGGGTGTAGGAATGCAATCCATAGGAATTTTGGAGGTGTGATTCCTTTGATCCAAAGGGCTTCCTTAGGATAAAATCTTATGGGTTGAATTCCTCCAAAATTCCTTTGAAAATCCTTCAATCCAAAGAGACCCTTAATCAAGATGAGTGTGCTCATGACAAATGAACACCTTCTAGTAGGAGGTGATGTGGTCGTAGATTTTCATCTTGAACCCACCTGTAGTGACCTTGAACATAAGGAAGTAACCCTCCTTCAACTGATGTAAAGCAGCAAAAGTAGCCCACTCTTTGTCTAGGATGATCTTGTATTTGTTGCGATTGGTATGGGCAACCCACTCGCATTCCTTGCACACTTGGACCACCAATAGCTGTGGGTAGGGGCGCCCCTTCACGTAAGGCTTGAAGTAAGTATGGTGATAAGCATATACAAGTCATGTTGAACTAACTAGATGTAGAAGCGCATAGGACGATGCGTGGTGGCATGGTGCCCAATTGACCTAGGGCGTCTTCTCGGTTTGGAAGAACTAGCGACCGAGCAAGCAACGCTTGCCCTTGACAAGACCTCCACTCTCCTTCCCGGAAGCTTCAACTCCCTTATTATAATGGAGAGCATCTTCATAGCCACCTCGAGCTGGAGTAGTCCAATCAACAACGTAGACTAATTTCGGCATTACATTTGGGCCATCCTACATGGAAATTACTGTTGCGTCAGCCATTGGAATTACCAAAACACCACAATGCATCGTATAAATTGACAAAAGATCACAATGCATCATTAAACCAACAAAAATACCTAAACAACACAAGGCATCAAGTAGTTAAATTGCCTAAATAGCACAATGCATCATAAAAATCACCTAATCTGATGGGTCATCAAAATTATCCGAACAACTAGAAGGCATACCATTTAATTAAATTGATTATACAACATAATCCATAATCTGAATGGATAAAACAACAAAATGCATTATATGGATGGACAAAACAACATATATGCTATGCATCATAAAGAATACAAAAATAGCACAAGGTATCATGTAGTGTCTGCATAATCAAAATTACCTAGACAGATGGGTCATTGAAATAATCTAAACAACTAGAAGGCATATCATTTACTTTTAAATAGCAGAATGTAGATCAAAATGGACGAAACAACACAGCGAGGAGACAGGACATAATGCATCACAAAAAATACCAAAACAACATAATGCATCACCTAAGTACCAAAACATAACAATGCATCATCAAGAATATAACATAACTAAGCAGGGCAACACAATTGATAATTGTCAACAATATGATACATAAATAAGCAGTTCAACAAAGGACTTGTATTAGACATTGAAAAATCTGACTAGATGCACGTTGGATTTGGGTTAAAGCCCTGATTCTCAAAATCTAACCTTGTTGCAGTTGGGGGGGCGACCTTGCACAAGGTTCGATGGGTTGAGCATATGGACAAGGAGCCATTGACAAAGAACCAGCCACATACACTAAAGAAGCACGGACAATCACGGATGAAGGAGGATCCACCGATAGGGATTTCACCGTATACACTCGGAAATTTGGCCAATTTGGAAGGAGAGAACAACCTGTAGAATATAAGGACACAAAGACGCGTCCGATGCCGCACGAGCATTCGGTCCCAATGCAACTGGCTCCAGAGGCTTGGACGACTGCTCGACGTGTGAGGATGGTTTCAGCGCAGCCAACCAAAACAGCGACGGACACCTCACATTGGGCGCGAGCCGCACACAGGTGAAAGGCGAAGCACGCTTTAGAAATGGTACTGTGGATGGCAGAATCGAACACACCACCTGCAGCTCCGAAGCAGAGCTTGATGAGGACTCTGGCTCCGCCACCAATAAATTTTTTGGCGTGGCCATCCAAGGACTATTTGGTGTGGCGGTGGAACAACATGCATATGCACTTTCTCTATATCTTCTCCCATCTACTTCAGTCCAAAAAACTCCTACCGGGTACATTCAATGTTCACAAGATCTTCCTTTTTTCCAGTGAATCTATCAATAGAAGGATGTAATTGGTTTCATCATAGCAACGACTAGGTTAACAACTGAGAGGTGAGTGTGGGAATGTGATAGAGAGAGGGGATGGTGGGAGGAGTTGATGAGCGTTGGATGCAGGAGTTAGGGTGGACGTGGTTAACCTTTAGGGTACCCTCTTTAGTACAAAAATGAACTACATTTTCACATATCATCACTTTTTGACAAAAGTAGTTCATTTGTTTGAACTGGAATAAAATAGAGGGTACCCTTTAGGTTCCAAACTTCCATCTGTCCCCGAAGCCACTCTTCCCAAAAGAAATCTCGGGGTTTGCATGCCTTCTATTGACAAGACCACACAACTTAATTAGTACTCCCTCCATCCCAAAATAAGTGACTTGAGTTTTTCTAGATTCTTAATGATCTACATACTAAAACATGTCTAGATACATCCAAATCTAGAAAAACTCAAGTCAATTATTTTGGGACGAAGGTAGTACATATTTTGCTAGTATTAAGTATACTACAATACACCCTCCATGGAAGTATACTACATTTATTTAGAAAGAGGAAATTGCACAATCCACCATCTTTTCATTGCACTTTTGGACAGAATACTAGTTGGATGTCATTTTTTGCATATTTTACTAGTTTTTGGCCTAATATGTACAACTTTGAACAATTACTCCTCTAATAACAAATTTAACCCGATTGGTAGCAATACTGATAAGTGGTCCCCGAAGGTCAATGCTCCCATTCATACACAAAGATTGAAGAATGGTAAAAACCGGATAGCAACAAAAACTATCATCCACAATATTTTTTGGATGCATCTAGGATGTATGAGATTCATATTATATAAAACTTCAATGTTTACAAAGTACCAAACTATTTGTCCATGAAAAATTTAATTTGTAAATGCTTTATTTGGTTGTAATAAACTTATTTTTGAACTTAAATTGTTTGTGCATAAGGTTTAACCTTTCATTCGTAGAACCATATGTCCATCAAAGAGTTTCTTTTAAACTGTTGGACGATCATTTTATCTTTGGTTTGTTACATCTTTCACAAAAGCACCCTAATATTTCGTAAACTTTAAAAAGATCATTGTTTTCCCATGATTTATTTAGTGTTTCACTAGTATTTGTTTTGCAGACAATAAAAAGGAAATTATTTTCTAGTGAATATTTATTTTATTAAGAGAAAGCACGATGAATACGGCTCGGAATGCCACATGCCTATTTTCCACACAAAGTTTGGACCATGTTTCACTTATGATTACCAAGTTTTATTAGTTTTCAAGATTCCTAGCTAACTTCACACACTTAAACTAATTTAAGCCAATTTTCAATATGAGGTAATATTTGAACTACGGGTAAGTGGTAGATTGCTCTTAAAGTTATACAAGTACCTTTTGAATGTTTCCCTTTAAATTAAAGCAAGCACGCAGAATATGGCTCGAAATACCACAAGCCTAGTTCCTAGAAAAGTTTGGACCATGTTTCACTTATGATTACCAAGTTTTATGGGTTCTTAAGCTTCCTAGCTAACTTCAACCATTTAAAAGAATTTAATCTGATTTGTCAATGTTAAGTAAAATTTGAACCTAAAGTAAGTGGTAGATTGGTCTTAAAGTTCTACAAATATATTTTGAAGGTATCCATCAGGCAATCAATATATCAAAAACCACTGAGTTTTTTGAAGGATTTAACTTCTTGCTAATAATTTCCATGTAGAAAATTTTGACCTTTTGAAGCTAACCAAGAATTTAGTACATCAAAAACCACTGAAAGTTTAGAAAAAATCAAATTCTTGCTATGCATCTGCATCCCAACAAAATTGACACTGTTTTGGAAACATTCAAATAAAGAATAAAAAGTATAATATTTTTGTGTGGTGTCCTGTTACATGTATTGAGAAACATGTGTTTTGACAACTTTTGGAAAAAAATGTTTGGATGCTTCCCAATATTGGCTACCATGCATGAACATTATTAATGATTCTTTGGTTTCAACCCAAATGATGAAGATCATTCCCTTATCGACATCATATGTTTATTTATGATAAAGTTCCCATATCTGGTAGATGGGTGCATCTTGTTGTACTAATCCATTTTGCTAGTGGGAGTTACCAAATATCAGAAAAAAATTTACGATAATTTTTTGTGTCACATGAGTGTTTTTTGTTTAAAGAATATTCAAAGAGTATGATTCTAAATACCACAACCCTAGTTTCTGACAGAGTGGACCATTTTCTACTTACGATTCTGAAGTTCTATGAGTTTTCAAGGTTCTTAGCCAAAATCCGCCCACATAAATTACTTTATGTCTCTTTATCAAGATTTCCAATTTTCTAAGTGACAAGATTTTTTAATTTATAAGAACTTTAAAAGATTTTCAATTTTCTAGGTGACAAGAGTGTTTTTTGTTTATAGCATGCATGAAAAATATGGCCCGAATGCCATAAGGCATAGATTTTTGACATATTATGGACGATGTTTCACTTAAGGTTACTAAGTTTAATTACGAGTTTTCAAGTTTCTTAGCCAACCATTCTATCGAAATTAGGTTAAATTTGAACTACAAGTAAGCGTGATAGATTGCTCTTAAAAAATATGAACTTACTTTGAGTCTTTATGGTATCGAGGTGGTTACATCAAAAACCAGCGAGAGTTTTGTAGCATTCCATTTCTTTCTATGAATATGCATGTTTAGAATTTGATCCTCACTAGCTGTGAAACAAAATTAATGAAAACCCTAAGAAATTGAAGCCTTCCACATGGTGTCCTCTTACGTATACTACTTGGAATAATGAATAACTAATAACCGTGGGTTGTCATAACTTACGAAAAAACTGATCGACAATAGGGCCTACCATGTATGAACATTCTTATGTTTCAAGCCGAACAACAAAGGTACCAACCATATGTACATCGTACTTTATGGTAATGTTCCCATATTTGGTAGATGGGTGCATCTTAACATTGTGAAAAATGGTGTCAACTAGAGTTTCCAACATATAGGAACAAGAAAAATGTTTTTTATGTACAACAAGCATGAAGAAAAATGGGTCGTAGTGCCACAACAACCCTAGTTTTCACACAAAGTATGGACCATGATTCACTTACGATTAATTACCAAGTTTTATGAGTTCACAAGCTTCCTAGCTAACTTTGCCCACTTAAAAAAAAGTAAATTTGTCAATATTAGGTAAAATTTGAACTATGAGTAAGTGGTAGCAACATTGCTCTTAAAGTTATACAAGTATCTTTTTAATGTACACCAGGCTGTTAATATATTGAAAACCAATGAATTTGTTGAAAGATTCAACTTCTTGCACTAAGAATTTGCATGTAGACAAATTTGATCCTGATTTGAAAACAATAAAATAAAATAAAACATCACACGACGTCCTCTCACTTGTAATACTTGTTGTTAAAAATGATAATCACGAGCATTCACAACTTTTGAAAAAACAAACTATTTCAGAATATGGCCTGCCATGTATGAACACTCTTAGGCTTCAGGACGAATATCAAGGATAAATGGCCATACTTTATGGTTATTTTCACATATTTGGTATATGGGTGCATCTTGGGATGGTAAACAATACTGCTGCCAATAATGGGAGTTTCCAACTTTTAGGAACAAAAAACCATTTTAAATTTTCAAAGTGAAAATAATGTTTTCCATTAAATTAAAGCAAGAACGAACAATATGGCTCAGAATACCACAAGCCCAGTTCCTAGACAAACCTTGGACTATGTTTCACTTGTAATTACCAAGTTTTATGAGTTCTTATAGCTAACTTCGCCCATTTAAATGAATTTAAGCTAATTTTTCAATGTTAGGTAAAATTTCAATCTAAAAGCAAGTGGTAGATTGCTCTCAAAGTTCTACAAATGTCTTTTGAAGATACCCACCAGGCAGGCAATATATCAAAAACCACAGAGTTTTTTGAAAGATTCAACTTCTTTCTAATAATTTGCATATAGAAAATTTTGACCTTGTGAATAAAACAAAAATAATACTAATAAAAAAAGAATCGATACGTCATCCTCTTACGTGTACTACTTTCCATGATGGAATAAACATGAGTTTTGACAACTTTTTAAAAATAAGCATGAGTATGAACATTATGGGATTTCAAGCCAAACAATCAAGGTCATGGCCATATTTCCATTGCCTATCCAAGAATTTGCATGCCAAAAAAATTGGCCATCTTTTAAAACAAATAATAATGAAAAAAGAGAGAGTTGCACCTGGTGTCCTTTTGCGTGTATTACTTGCCATAAAAAAATGATAAACATGAGTTCTGTCAACTTTTGAACATTCTTTGGTTTCAAGTCAGACGAACAAGGTCATGGTCATATCCACATCATAGTTTATGGTGATGTTCCTATATTTGGGAGTAGATGGGTGAATGTTGGCATGGTAAATAATGTCACCACTGGGAGTTTCCAACCATTAAGAAAAGAAAAAAATTGGTAGAGGGTAGAGTCAAGTAGTAGTACTACTATGTAGTACAGAGTAGTACTCCCTCCGTCTGGAAATAAGTGACTTCTATTTGTCTAGATTTGTATGTATCTAGGCACATTTTAGTATATAGGTACATAAAAATTTAGAAAATCCAACTCAGTTATTTCCGGGCGGAGGGAGTAGTAAATTTAAGTACCTTTACTATAAATTTCAGTACCTCTCCTTCCCTATCTCATCACCGTCCACACCTTGGCCCGCTGATCTCTCCCTCGTCCACAACATGGCACTGCACTTAGTGTCGACCTTCCTTGTCTCAGCGACTCCGTGTCAGTATCTAGCGTGTTTGTTATCTGCGTTTGTGTGCATAAAAAGGAACCATTTTGGGAATTGGCGGCAAAAAGTATTAGAGTAGCAGTTCAAACTTTTCTGATTTCGAAATTTTCGCTTCATTCCCAAACATCCAAAGGAAAGGTTATTCAAAAGATCGCCATTCACAGGAGTACTTATGATTGTTGATACTGTACAATACGTCCCATCATATTCGATGCACTTCATTTTGATCTGGCTAGATTTCCTACTCCGTATTACTTCATTCTCGTTCCATTTCACGCAGGTTTGAAAGTTTTCAAAAAAAATCGATGTTTTGAAAGTGAGAAGTATCTTTTGTGAAGCAAGTATAGTAGTATGGCTCAAATTATCGCTAGAGAAGGAGCTAGAACCTTGCTTAAATTTAGGGCCCTTCGTGCCAAATGTATGGACCTCTATGTAATTTTTTTATTTTTTGAGGTCTTTGATGTAAAATGTATTCACACCAACCGAGTCAAATTTTAACTACAAGTAAGCATGATAGATTGCTCTTAAAGTTTTCTAAAAACCTTTTAAAGCTAACTAGGAATTTAGTACATCAAAAGCCACTGAAAGTTCTAAATATTCAAGTTCTTGCTATGATTCCACATCCTGACAAAGTTGACACCATTTTGGAAACATTCAAAAAATAAATAAAAAGTATAATATTTTTTGTTTGGCGTCTTGTTACATGTATTGAGAAACATGTGTTTTGACAAATTTTGAAAAAAATGTTTGGATGCTGCCAAATATTGGCTATCATGCATGAACATTATTAATTATTCTTTGGTTTCAATCCAAACGACTAAGGTTTTTCCCTTATCGACATCATATGTTCATTTGTGATACAGTTATCGCATCTGGTACATGGGTGCATCTTGTTGTACTATTCCGTTTTGCTAGGGGAGCTTCCAACGATGAGTAAAAAGTTTATGATAATTTTCAGTGTGACATGTGTGTTTTTCTAAATGCCACAACCCTAGTTTCTAATGGAGGATATGGACAGGGCAACCCTATTTCCTCCTCTATAGAGTGTCAAAGGAAGAGCCGAAGGGGCTGGTTGTGAGCATCACCATGTTAAGTGTTGGGAATTTGGGGTGTCTAAGAGAATCTTTTTATTCCCAGACCTACGTCTAAACACTGGAGAGGGTGAATCCAGCTAAATTTTCATGGACCCTAGGTCTAGTATAAGACTCATGTCTAAGGAAATCAAATGATAGATGGACCCGCTCGTCAGTGGCTAGCATATTTTATTTATTGTTTCTTTCTACTCAGATAGTGAAGCATATTTCATTTGCTTAGATGCTAGTCTAGTAAATTTATTAACTTTCTCTAGCAATGGCTCATGCTGCACACCCCTAAAGAGGTTTTCATATCTCTATCTCCTATACTTAGAATCCTAGGCACATGCGTTTTGTTTAATAAACACACAATTAACGACCTAGGGCTACACATAGGCCTAAATGATTGTACAAGGGGGTGACGTTAGCCTTTTCTTAAAACTACCACGTAGGATTTTAGCTTAGTTGGAGGAGAGATAATTAAAAAAGAGTGGGTTGTCTTCCCTTTGCTAGGGTGTCTCTAGTGCTTATTCTACATTCAGGGCATAAGCTGGGCCTCAGCCTTTGTGTAATAGGCGATTGAAACTCCTCCAATACGTAGCTAGGCCATAAGCTGGACGCCACCTATCATTTATTTTATTTTTTCTTCCAACGAACCGCACTATGGCATTCACATGAAAATAGTGTACGCAAGCCAGAGAATCTCTTAGAAAATAAGAGAAGAACATTTTCCCATTGTATGTCTTCTCTACCATTATACATGCCCTAATACACAAGGATGAAAGAATCGACCCAACAACCGCAAGGGAACTGCCCACCCTTTTTTTGAGAAGCCGCGTGCCCATGATAATCTTCCTCTGCCACTATGGCTGCTTGTGTACCATCTTAGCTCCTCTCCACCCTCACAAAAAAGTAGAAACCTCCAACCCATCTGCACTAACTTTCTGTCTTATTCTTCCCCGGAACCACGTCCAGCAGGTTGTCCGTCTAGAGCGATGAAGCGTAAGATATCTCAAAGCTACAACTAGAAAATGGGCTGGGACAACATCCACTATGGGCAGGTGAGCAATGTCACTAGTCTCTCCTATCTCCTGAGCAACAGTCACCTTGCTTGTGGTATGTTTGGAATGCGTTGAGGGATTGCGGAAGATCATGATGACCTGATCTCCCGTTTGGTTTTTTTTGACCAGGATCTCCCGTTTGGTTTGCCTGCCGTACTACTCTCTCACCTAGAGACATGGCCACTCGACCGCGCCGAGAAGGTAAAGCAGTTTTTTGCAGGATTAATGTAGGATTCAAATCCTTAGATTCTTTCCTATGGATTGCATTTGGATCAAAGGAATGTTGCTACCCAAGTTCCTATGGATTGCCCCCTATGCTTAAATCCCGCAGGAATTGGAACATCTACTTGAACCTCAACTGTCATCAAGTACATAGGATCGAGATCCAAAGAGGTCCAAGACTTTTTCTTCAGTGTCCCCCTCTCTCCTCCCAAACATACTAAACTAAAAACACATGAATGACCTGGATTTTCAATACCCGTAACAAAAGGTGTATTGGCTAATCAAGGCCATCCTTATATTTTAAGATGTGTTTGATAAACACACAAATTTTATAAAAAGTTTGTTGTTTGGTTTACATGAATAAAAAATGTAGGATTCCTTATAAACATGGTCAAGTCAAAGTCAAAACATATGGGAGAATATAATTATGATGTTATTGTGTCTCTTGGGACCTCGTTCTTGTTCTTTGCACGTAGGATTTGAAAATGAGGTCCATGTTAGATAGGAAGAATTACATATGAATTTTGGAGGATTCTAACCCATAGGAATTTTGGAAGACGTAGACCATAAAATTTCTATGCAGTCCCTTCCTAGTTCCTATGCCCTCCATTCCATAAGAATATAAACATGAGATCAAACCTCATTTTGTTTGTCATTTGAGAAGTCCAATATTGTCACACTCTATTACCTTTCTCCTCATTCCTACAAAATTCTTGTGTTTGCTTCATACGCACCATACAAAGACACCTCTTACAAAAATTCTTGCGTTTTTCAGGTTCCTACGTTTTTAAAATCCTATGATCGAAAGAGGCCCCTAATTATCCCGCGAATCAATCATAGGAAAATTGCCAGTAGTTTTTTCCGCGCTGGTCAATTCCTTTGAACTAAATAGTTGAACAATGCCACGATAGGAAAATTTCCTATTCCAACATTTTTCTTTAATCCAAACGGGACCTTATTCATCGATATGTTTATTTGCATGCATAATTTATTCATCACGTTTCTGCATCTTTCAGATAGTAGTTTTTCCGCAAAGCTAGCTAGCCACTTTTCTCTTTGTGAAACACCTTGCATGCACCTAGATATTGAAGAAAATCTATTGCATGGCATGAACGCGTTGTTGATGACACTAGACAAACAAACATTAGAAGTATTGGAACCAGCTTATAACACACCCGGAACTTGGGATGATGTTGGATTTGAAAACAAGGGTCACTGGGTGCCAATGGAGAATGGATTGCGTTTGCAAAGCACCCGGGGCGCTGGTACCTCCAAAACATCTACACTTTGGTGAGTATCAAGATACCACATGGGCAGCATGTTGATATTTGTCGATCGGGGGGATAGTGGCACCCTTGCCTCCATGAACTTGCAAGTACATGCGAGCAAGGATTGAGCTGCTAAAGATGCAAATAAGACACAACACAGATTTAAAAACTAATGGAACTATAGCAAGCTAACGATGTCTAAAAAATTCATTGCTACCATAGATTTAATTTTGAGAGGAATTGGTTTATCCTTCGGAACGACTATCTTTCACCAGCAAAGTATTTCAATGCCGTTTCCATGAGTCGATTCGGTGGTTGTAATCATTGCATATGTGCGATGAACAGAAGCACGAGAAGATGTTCTGGTCTAGGAACCAAACAAGTGGAGTGAGTCCCATCATTTAAAAGTAAAATTTGGAATTTACTTACAACTCCATTGTTAGTGATATTGCTGCTAACTGAAATGCACACGCAGGTATACTTACCGGTCGATGAGTCATACATGCTCTAGTAATTGAAGATATGGAAATCGTCCAAGCTAGTGACAATGTCAAGGATGAAGATATTGCATTACGAAGTTTGTACTTGGCAAAGCTTGGCTCGAATATCTTGTGGATAGATACCAGGGGTGCACGAACCAATAGTCATGGTGATCCCATGTCATACATGGGTAGAGAGCTTCTCCCTTATCCCTCAGTCTGCTACCACATTTCTAGAGGGACGCCTATCAGCTGAATGACCCTGTAGCTATTGGGTCCGCAACACAGAAAACAAAAAAATATATATGATGAGAACTAAACGCCAAGATATATCTACTAGGTACAGAGCAACAGGTGGACATACATCCATCGAGAACTTACCCTCGAAGACAACGAGTTTTGTTAACGAGTAGGAACTCGTGATTGATGTAGTCGTACACTTGCCGATCTCAAGATCGTGAGGAAGTCCGAGCGTCGCAACTCAGCAGCGCATTCGTATTCGCACACACGTTCAAGCCACCGGACAACCTCCACCTCCTCGCTCCAGCGATCCAGCGGAAGCATCAACTCCTTCCAGATGAAATGCCACCGGGAACATGTATCTCGCTAATCCGAGACCATGGGGGAATAATTCTAGAGGGGGAGAGAGATCCTTCACAAGGAGGTGTGAGGAAGAAGGAGGAAGAGGGGGGCCTTTTATAGGAGGAGGGGGTGCCCCTCCCCATGGTTGGCGCCTCAAGGGGGTGCCCCTTCACCTCCTACATTCATGTGGTGGTAACCCCTCCACATTAAAATGCCTCTTCACATTCCCTTTTAAAGTCCCCACTTTAAATGCATTAAAATTCTCTAAGTTTAATGCTCTCTCATTTAATAAAACTCTTTTATTAAATTTATTCAGAATTTTGTTAATTACTTTAATTAACAAACATTCACATATAACCCCTTGCAATATTTCTATATCACATGTAGAAATTTCTGCAATTTCACCTGAAGCAATTTCCGGTTTCTATCAAAACAGTTCCTGCGCTTTGCAATTCTTTCGTCTGAAACATATGTGCTCCAAAATGGTGTCCGGTAACTCTGAAGTGTGTCACCCTATGGTTCGCGAATAATGCAGACATGATTGAGACTCCTCTCAGATCAATAATGAGAAGCGGGACTTGGAGATCCATACTGACTCCTGCATATTCAACGATGACTTCTATGATCATGAGAACCTTTAACGCTTGTAATTTAATCCTTTGTCTCATGATATAATACATGTCCGAGATTTGATCATTGGTATCCAAATACCTAGTTTGATCTCGTTACCGACATGCACTCTTTTCTCATTCCCGTGATATAACATTCTAGTGATCACATCACTTGCTTGCAAGCTACCTTAATGTGATATCACCGAGAGGGTCTAGAGTATATCTATCCGTCATCGGGATTCACAAATTCCACTCTTGATCCATGAGCCTCAACATAACACCTTCGTAGTACTGAACCCATCGTTATAGTCACCCTGTTACGGTGTGAGGTTTGATGTTATCAAGATACTCTTCCGGTGTTAGCACTTAACATGATCTCATGGTCTAAGGATAAAGATTACTTCGTATGATGTTATAGGAATGTAAACATAATGACTTGATCGTAATGCTATACTTCGGATGAATGTTCATCACATCATTTCACAAATGTTGTGACCTTGTTATTAACAACAATCAATGTCCATGATCAGGAAACCTTGATCATCTTGTTAATCAACAAGCTAGTCTATAAGAGAAGCATAACTAGGAACCCTTTTTGTTTATTAAACACACATGTATTGATGTTTCCGATCAATACAATTCTAGCATGCAAAATAAAGATCTATCATATATAAGGAATACATAATAACAACTTTATTATTGCCTCTCAGGGCATATTTCCTTCAGTCTCCTACTTGCACTAGAGACAATAATCTAGTTCACATAGTGATAAATCTAACACCCATGGAGTTTTGGTGTTGATCATGTTTTTCCCTAGGGAGAGCTTTAGTCAATGGATCAGCTACATTTAGGTCCGTGTGTACTTTACAAATCTTTATATCTCCATCCTTGACATGCTCGAGGATGGAGTGAAACCGGCGCTTAATATGATTGGAATTCTTGTGAGACCTCGGTTCCTTTGCGTTGGCTATGGCTCCATTGTTGTCACAATAGATCACCATTGGGTCCAATGCACTAGGAACCACACCTAGTTCCGTAATGAACTCTTTCATCCAAACCGCTTCCTGCGCCGTTTCTGAAGCAACAACATATTCTTCCTCCATTGTTGATCCAACCACCACAGGTTGTTTGGAACTCCTCCAACTAACTGCTGCTCCGTTTAAGAGAAATACGTATCCGGATTGAGACTTAGAGTCATCCGGATCAGTGTCAAAGCTAGCATCAACATAACACTTACCGACTAGCTCTTCTTCACCTCCGTATTATAAGAAACATATCCCAAGTTCTTCTCAAGTACTTGAGGATGTTCTTGACCGCTATCCAGTGTTCCGAACCTGGATCAGATTGGTACCTACTAGTCAAACTAATAGCATGTGCCACATCCGATCTTGTACATAGCATTACATACATAATAGATCCTATGGCCGAGGCATAGGGGATCTTATGCATTATCTCTCTTTCTTCCGCCGTAGCTGGACTTTGAGTCTTACTCAATGTCTTGCCTTGCAACATAGGTAAGAACCCCTTCTTACTTCCGTCCATATTAAACTTCTTTAATATCTTATCAAGGAATGTACTCTGCGATAGCCCAATTAGGCACCTTGATCTATCTCTATATATTTTAATGCCTAATATATATAACGCTTCACCAAGGTCTTTCATCGATTTTTTTGTTTAGATAACTTTTAACACCGTTTAAAAGATCTATATCATTTCCAATCAATAATATGTCATCCACATATAATATCAGAAATGCCACATTGCTGCCACTCACTTTCTTGTAAATACAAGCCTCTCCATAAGTTTGGACAAATCCAAACTCTTTGATCACCTCATCAAAGCCGAGATTCCAACTCCAGGATGCTTGCTTCAGTCCATAGATGGATCGCTGAAGTTTGCATACCTTATTAGCATCCTTAGGATCGACAAAACCCTTAGGTTGTATCATATACAACTCTTCTTCAATATTACCATTGAGGAACGTAGTTTTGACATCCATCTGCCATATTTCATAATCGAAATATGCAGCAATTGCTAACATAATCCTAACTGACTTAAGCATCGCTACGAGAGAGAATGTCTCATCGTAGTCAACCCCTTGAATTTGTCGAAACCCCTTTGCGACAAGTCGAGCCTTATAGATGGTCACATTACCATTAGCATCAGTTTTTCTTTTGAAAATCCATTTATTCTCAACGGCCTTTCGATCGTGAGGTAAGTCCACCAAGGTCCAAACCTGGTTCTCGTACATGGATTCCATCTCGGAATTCATGGCATCTAGCCATTTGTTGGAATCTGGGCTCATCATCTCTTCTTCATACGTCGCAGGGTCATCTATTTCATCAACCATGAAATTCACAACAGGATTGCCGTACAGTTCAGGAGCTGCACGTGTCCTACTTGACCTGCGAGGTTCGGTAGTGTCCTCTTTCGGAGTTTCAGGATCAATATCATTAGCTCTCTCTTCATTAGGTGAAGTTAACTCCAAAACAATTTCCGGTCCTGCACTACTCGCCATTTCATGAAGAGAAGGTTCAATAACCTCTTCGAGTTCTACCTTCCGACTACTCACACCTTTCGCGAGAAACTCCTTCTCAAGAAAGGATCCATTCTTGGCAACAATAACCTTGCCCTCGGATCTGTGATAGAAGGTATACCCAATCGTTTCCTTAGGGTATCCTATGAAGACGCATTTTTCCTCTTTGGGTTCGAGTTTATCCGGCTGAAGTTTCTTCACATAAACATCGCATCCCCAAACTTTAAGAAATGACAACTTTAGGTTTGTTTCCAAACCACAATTCATACGGTGTCGTTTCAACGGATTTAGATGGTGCCCGATTTAAAGTGAATGCAGCTATTTCCAGTGCATAACCCCAAAATGACAGTGGCAAGTCAGTCAGAGACATCATAGATCGAACCATATCCAATAAAGTACGATTACGACGTTCCGACACACCATTACGTTGTGGTGTTCTGGCAGGCGTGAGTTGTGAAACTATTCCACACTCTTTCATGTGTGTGCTAAACTCGTAACTTAGATACTCACCTCCACGGTCAGACCAAAGAAATTTGATCTTTCTATTACGATGATTTTCCACTTCATTTTGAAATTCCTTGAACTTTTCAAATGTTTTAGACTTGTGTTTCATCAAATAGATATACCCGTATCTACTCAAATCATCTGCGAAAGTAACAAAATAACGATATCCACCTCGCGCCGATACACTCATTGGTCCACACACATTAGTATGTATGATTTCTAATAGATCTGTCGCCCGTTCAATTGAACCGGAAAACGACATTCTAGTCATCTTGCCCATAAGGCACGGCTCACATGTATCAAATGATTCAAAATCAAGTGATTTCAAAACTCCATCAGAATGGAGTTTCTTCATGCGTTTAACTCCAATATGACCTAGACGGTAGTGCCACATATATGTAGATATATCATTATCAAGTTTAATCTTTTTAGCATTAACATTATGAATATGCATAATATTACATCGAGATCCAACAGAAATAAACCATTCAACACAGGTGCATGACCATAAAAGATATCATTCTTATAAATCGGACAACCATTGTTTTCAGATTTAAAGAAATAACCCCTTTGCATCAAACACGATCCGGATACAATGTTCATGCTCAGTGCAGGCACCAAATAACAATTATTCAGGTTTATAAGTAATCCCGATGGCATATGGAGAGGTAGCGTCCTGACAGCGATCACATCAACTTTTGATCCATTGCCGACCCGCATCCTGACCTCGTCCCTTGCTAGTTGTTGCTTGTTCCGCAGCCCCTGAACCGGGTTACATATATTAGCAACCGATCCCGTATCAAATACCCAGGTTCTACTGGGAGTACTAGTCAAGTACACATCAATAACATGTATATCACATATACCTTTGTTTGCCTTGCCGGACTTCTTGTCCGCCAAATACTTGGGGCAATTGCGCTTCCAATGGCCAGTCCCCTTGCAATAGTAACACTTGGTGTCATACTTAGGGCTAGCTCGAGGTTTATTTTCAGGTGTGGCAACAGATTTGCCACCCTTCTTTCCCTTGTGCTTGCCTTTCTTGTCCTTCTTGAAACCGGTGGTCCTATTGATCATCAACACTTGATGTTCTTTCCTAATCTCCACTTCTGCAGTCTTAAGCATTGACAGAAGCACGGGAAGAGACTTCTTCATGCCCTACATATTATAGTTCATCACGAAGCTCTTGTAGCTAGGTGGCAAAGATTGGAGAACACGATGTATGCCTAAGTCAATGGGAATCGTTATTCCCAAGGACACAAGCATATCGGCGTACCCAAAAATTTTGAGTACATGCTCACTAACGGAGCTGTTCTCCTCCATCATGCAGCTAAAGAACTTTTCAGTAGCATTATAACTCTCTACGGCACCATGGGTATCGATAATCATTTTCAATTCTCCCATGGTATCAAAGGCATTGCCGTTTTTGAAACGCTTTCGAAGTTCTGGCTCTAGCCCATACAGTATGCAACAATGAACTAAGTTGTGGTCCTCCTGACGAGTCACATAGACATTCTTTTCCTTGCCAGGGGCATCAGGAGCTAGTAGGGGGCCTAGCGGCACATCTAGCACATATTGCTTTTGTGCAGCAGTGAGGAGAATCCTCAAATTCATAGCCCAGTTGGTGAAGTTGCTGCCATTCGTAGCAAGTTTCTCTTTCTCCATGAACACATTGAAATTAAAAGCAGGTGGTGCCATCTACAATAGAAATTGTAAAGTTTATTTAGACTAAATTTATGATAGAGTGAGTTCAACTAATCCAAATTACTTATGAACTTCCACTCAAAAACGACATTCCTCGTGTCCTTTTGGTGATTACATGAACCAAATCCACTACACCAAGTCCGATCATCACGTCAGTTGATGTAGCTTCAAAGGCGAGCATCTATAAGGGCATCGTATCAACTATATGACTCATGCTTAACCTTTCGGTCTGTGTTTCGAGGCCATGTCTGTACATGCTAGGCTCGCCAAGTAAGAACCTTAGTATTCTCGTGTACAAAACTGTCTTACACCCATTCCTATGAAAGCGTAGATTCGAGTACACCCGATCATCACGTGATGTCTCGAAACACGATCCATAGAACTATGCATACTTAAGGAAGAACACATTTTTATCTTGATATCTAAATGAGGGATCATCTTACAATGCTACAAAAAGCGCCAAACTAGCAATATAAGATGCTAACATCTAATGTGTAAAGTGAGATGATATGGTCCATGCATTTGATCTCTATCATTTGCATCGTGGTATGATCTTTATCATTCCTTTGTGTGTAAGGCCAAGGTCTATGGAACTTACACGTTGAGTGAGTTGTAAGAGTATCTATCATACATCTACTTACAACAATACCATATCAAGACACTAGCCCATCAACGATCTAAACTAGACGCCTCTAATTTAACAATTGCAAGTTTTACGTGGCTTAGGGCTTTCGGAGATAGAACCGTTCTTACCTACGAACATGAACCACAACGAGGATAACCAAGTTATTAGCAAATCGTTGTAAATCAGATATTGACTATAGTAGGAGAGACAGACACCCGCCAACCACTTATACAAAACTAGTTGCATGTCAGTCGTGGAACCGGTCTCATGTACGATGACATGTAAGGTTGGTCCGGGCCGCTTCATCCCACTATGCCACCAATATCCAAAATACATAGAATATGCAATAACATGATCATCATCTCCCACATATAAACATATGTGTACTCCCCGTGCAAAGCACCTACGCATAGATCAGGCTCTGATACCACTGTTGGGTCCACAAGATAGAAAAGAAAAAATTTCCTACGATGAGAACTACACGCCAAGATCTATCTACTAGGTACAGAGCAACGGCTGGACATACATCCATCGAGAACTTACCCTCGAAGACAACGAGTTTTGTTAATGAGTAGGAACTCGTGGTTGATGTAGTCGTACACTTGCTGATCTCAAGATCGTGAGGAAGTCCGAGCGTCGCAACTCAGCAGCGCATCCGTACTCCCACACACGTTCAAGCCACCGGACAACCTCCACCTCCTCACTCCAGCGATCTAGAGGAAGCAGCAACTCCTTCTAGACGAAATGCCACCGGGAACATGTATCTCGCTAATCCGAGACCATGGGGGAATAATTCTAGAGGGGGAGAGAGATCCTTCACAAGGAGGTGTGAAGAAGAAGGAGGAAGAGGGGGGCCTTTTATAGGAGGAGGGGGGTGCCCCTCCCCATGGCCGGCGCCTCAAGGGGGTGCCCCTTCACCTCATCCATTCATGTGGTGGTAACCCCTCCACATTAAAATGCCTCTTCACATTCCCTTTTAAAGTCCCCACTTTAGATGCATTAAAATTCTCTAAGTTTAATGCTCTCTCATTTAATAAAACTCTTTTATTAAATTTATTCAGAATTTTGTTAATTAATTTAATTAACAAAATTCACATATAACCCCTTGCAATATTTCAATATCACATGCAGAACCACTTTCTGCAATTTCACTCGAAACAATTTCTGGTTTCTATTGAAACAATTCCTGCGCTTTGCAATTCTTTCGTCTGAAACATATGTGCTCCAAAATGGTGTCTGGTAACTCTTAAGTGTGTCACCCTATGGTTCGCGAATAATGCAGACATGATTGAGACTCCTCTCAGATCAATAATCAGAACCGAGACCTAGAGATCCATACTGACTCCTGCATATTCAACGATGACTTCTGTGATTGTGAGAACCTTTAACGCTTGTAATTTAATCCCTTTGTCTCATGATATAATACATGTCCAAGATTCGATCATCGGTATCCAAATACTTAGTTTGATCTCGTTATCAACATGCACTCTTTTCTCGTTCCCATGATATAACATTCTAGTGATCACATCACTTGCTTGCAAGCTACCTTAATGTAATATCACCGAGAGGGCCCAGAGTATATCTATCCGTCATCGGGATTGACAAATTCCACTCTTGATCCATGAGCCTCACCATAACACCTTTGTAGTACTGAACCCATCTTTATAGTCACCCTGTTACGGTGTGACATTTGATGTTATCAAGATACTCTTCTGGTGTTAGCAATTAACATTATCTCATGGTCTAAGGATAAAGATTACTTCGTATGATGTTATAGCAATGTAAACATAATGACTTGATCGTAATGCTATACTTCGGATGAATGTTCATCACATCATTTCACAAATGTTGTGACCTTTTTATTAACAACATCCAATGTCCATGATCAGGAAACCTTGATCATCTTGTTAATCAACAAGCTAGTCTATAAGAGAGGCATAACTAGGAACCCTTTTTGTTTATTAAACACACATGTATTGATGTTTCTGATCAATACAATTCTAGCATGCAAAATAAACATCTATCATATATCAGGAATACATAATAACAACTTTATTATTGCCTCTCAGGGCATATTTCCTTCAGTAGGACCATACTGGATTAGAAAGAACAATCTTAAAGGGTGATTACTGTTTGTGCGAATCAACCATGCATTCGTACTAGGCCCCTATCCAAACCCTAGACCTGCTGCTGCCGATGTTGATGAAACTCTACCAGTGTTCAGAGAAGACTGTGTGTTTCCTACACATGTGCGCTCCCAGCATCGCCCACAACCAGTTCCAGATTGGAGCCGCATGCACATCAATGGGGGGATGCCATAGGTTCATAGTTAAATACACGAAGGTGGAATATATGGAGAAAATGTACGAGGAACCAATGTGGTTTGTGCCAACCCTGCCTCATTAGAACTATGTGAAGTTTGACCAAGATGTATAAAAGCATATTATCAACACTCACAACATCATTTCTATAGCTAGTAGTCACCATGTAATGTACAATACTATGTCTGTAGTACTTTCATACTTGATTCTAGTATCAGAACTTGCAACACCATTTCCACTATTGCTAGTAGGAACCATGTAATATACTTTCATATTATGTATTTGATGTTTCTCTATTCAAGCACTCAAGCTACCCTGCCCAATTTTTCTAGGCTATTGATTTTGGCATGAAAATTAGCAGTACTGTATTGGTGGCCGTTGGATTTTCTTATACCATGGATATTGGGGGGAGGGAGAAATGCAAGGTTTGCTTTGTCCACAACATGGCATTGGATCTCAAGTCTGTTGTATTTTTGGATTCCTTGTGTCTGTGTCTGCCCTCGCTGCATTTATTCCCTCACCAGCCCTAGCTATCTCTCAACCGCACTCCTTATCTCTCTACTTTTATCACCATTGCACCTCCATTGATGACCACCACCACCACAAATTACTCGTCTACGGTGGCCGGCAGTAGACCCTACAACCTCATCTATAGAGATGTCACATCCGTCAAACATCGTGGTGTTGGGGCGATATGTACGTAATCCCTGAAACCCTCGATCTTGATGATGAGATGTAGTCAAGCTTTTATTTGTGGTTCGAACATTGGTTGGTGTTGAGTAGTTCCCATCTAGTGCATTTAACTTGTTTGTATACTACAGTTCCACACATTCAAGCTAGGTCTGGCTAGATCTATGGTGAAATGTAATAATATGTTCAAATTTTGTATTGATTGATCCACGAATGATGATGATTTGGTAGGAGACTCAACATGTTTTGCTTGGTTGGTCTCAGGGGCGGATGTCCCTTTAATTTGGGAAAGTTACGGCAGCTGCTGCCCTACCTTGATTTTTGCCAAAATTTCAAGTGTATGTGCATCCCTAGCATCGGTAGCAGATATACCTCATCATGCTCATCCATTCTTCTGTTCCTGGGTGTTCGGTATCTATACTGGTTGATAATGAACTACACTAATGTGATGCCTAGACCTTGGCAGTACTAATATAATTGGCGTTCATTCTAGCTAGAGTTAAGACTTTGTGTACTTCGATAAGAAAATTGCTCCACTTTACTTTCTTACCTATTATAGTATTGTACTGTACGAGCTAATATTATTTTTACAATTATTGATAGTTGGTAGAGACATTATCTATCTGCGGTCATTTTTTACATTGTTTGGGCAAGAAGCTGAAGCTTGGAGAGACACATCATCGAGAAGACATGAGAGCCCTTCTAACATCCCAATTTCAGAAACCCTAATTTGTTGTCCAAAATGCAAAAATCAGGGGGAACAAAAACTTTTTCTTGTTTATGCTGAACTGTTTGCTTGTTGTTTGGATATATTTATGCATATGATTGTGTATTAGAAGATATACTCCTTACCTTAACACCAGTTGACAAAAGCTATTTAACAAAACTATCCTGGCTCATTTTACATATTCTCAAATGTTCTGGCATTTTCAAAACATGAGCCAATATGCTTATGTGACCAAAACTATCTTTGTGGCTTCTATTGACAAAACTATGGAGAGACTTATAACATAATCTCCTTATGTTTTCAAGACAGAACCCTCAACTAATCTTATCTCTAGTTTTCCCAAAACCCCTTTTCAAAGCATTTGAATTCCACTCTTGGTAGAGGTACCAAGGACTCTCATCTTATTCAAACCCCAACCTCTTCAAAATGCCCCATCCTTATCTCAATCTAGACTTGATGGTAACCCCAGTAGTGAAGTTGCTTAGTCTATAAGATGAGTTGCCTTGATCTGCTGTCTGATGAGTTGTCTTGATCTACTGTTTGACTTGTTTGCTTAGGAAGTAGTATGAGCCACTCTAGGAGCTCATCACTAGGATCAAGAGGTCTCCAAATCCCCACAACCCAATAAAGGAAACAAAGCAAGATCAAATCACTAGATACTAGGTGATCATCTAAAACCCTTAACCAGATCAATTCTGCAGTGATCCTTTCTAGAAGCTTCCAAGTCCATGAAGACCAATATCAAGCATGGATCCCTTATATTAAATATAAACTTCAATATCATCCACTTGATGATGCTTTGGTACCTTGCAACCCATCAAAATCATCTTCACCCACCTTCTAGTAAAAAAGCCCAAATCTGCCAAATTCGGCCAAGTCTGGGAAAACTATTCCCAACATCACCTTTTTGGATGTCTCCCTTTCTCAAACCATATGAATTTTTTGAAATGAACCTAAACCATCTTGTTAAACAACCTAAGGAATACCAAGGACCACTTTTTCCCTTGGTTAGATCATCCTCCAACCCACTAGTTCTTGATGGTTTTGCAGGCAAGAAAATAACATTTCCTGCAAATCTAGTCATCATGCCTACTTTGATAGAAGCTCACACCAACATCCAACCTTCTATGGACCTAATATTTGCATGGTTGTGTTCTACTCATATAGTTCTATCAAAATCTACTTCACTTGTTCCAAGTGGATCTCTGTGCTGCTTAAACCCACTTGGTTTATAAGGCATCATGCCTCATCTTCTATGGCAGCCTTCATTTCAACAAAGTTTGGCATCACTTCTAGACCACCTCAAATGTAACCAATCGAAACTCCTTCTGCCATGATGATATATATGACTTGGTCTAACTAATCATCTATCCCTTGCATCAAGGTGAGATCTGAGCTCCAAGATCCAACAAGGTTTTGGTGGTATAAAAATAACACCTCCCTAGACCCCAAACTCCTTGTTTTCCATCTTATGCAAGTTGGATTTCCATTTCCCAAGGTTGCAAATGCTTTATACACCTTGTCTATATCATCTACCTTGATCATAAAGATTTATAAAATATTACCCACAATTATTATGGCTACAAATCTCTTTAATCCCTTTAATAGACAAAATCTCAAAACCCCCTCCACAATAGAAAGTTTGGTTTTTGCCAAAACACTTCTCGAAATTTTGACTCCTTTGAGATCCATCTATTATCCTCTATCCTCCCACTTCAAAAATAAATATTTTTGAAGAACTTTAATAATTCTTTTTGCCCTTTTCTAAATGACAGAAACAACAAAATAAATGTTTTAAATACTTCTATGCGCCAATAAATCTTGGGAAAATTCCCCTAACTGTGCTTTCACATTCGGAACGTCCCCCACCAAAAACCAACCTGGTCCAATCTAAAAATATCAAATGATCTTCAAGAAACTACTTCTGCCCTTTTTGAATAAATAGTGTTAAGTGGACTAAACCCCCTTTGAAAAAATCCCAATTAATTCCTAGAGAGGTCTTTTAACCTCATCTATCCATCAGTACCATATTCTCCATCTGTTCCAAGGCAAATCTCTGAACTCCTTCATAAGCTATCTTGTGATCAAAATCTTGCCAAACAATTAAACTTGAACTAAACTAGGACCAAACCACCACCAAAGCTTGTCAAGCACTCCTCCACAGCATCCACCCCTCCTCTGGTCGACCAGCACTATAGCTAAGCTAATGTAGCAATCCCTTGTCCCTTGTGCTTGCAAGTGAGAAGTATAGAGAGAGAGGGACAAGCATGTGGGATTAATTGCAACAGCTGCCACTCCCTCTCTCTCTGAGATCCACCATGACCAATACCCATTCTTACCCCTCCCCATCGCCCTCTAGGCCAATCCCTGGCTAGCATCACCCCTCCCCCATGTCCAAATTGGACATTCACAACATCTAGCTCTCCCCCTTGGTATAAAGGCCAGAGGCCACCCCCAGCATCCCTCCCTGCCTCATTTGCTCCCTCTCACCTCCACTTACCTCCCCCAGCACTCTCTCTTCCTCCCTTGCCTTGTCCTGCCCGAGAAGAGGAGAGAGAGAGCTCTCGGCCTCTCTCAGAAATTCGAGCAAGGCTCCCTCTCCCCTGCTCCCCTTCCTCTGCATGTTGTCCCTCGAGTTCCCCTCTTCCTCCTCTACATAACCCTATGCTTGTTTTGGCCCAGGAACGCCTCCTCTGACCTCGCCGGCGAAGCCCGGACGAGCTCTCAACGGTCGTCATCGAGCGGGCCAGATCCAGTCGAGGAACCCCCTCCTTCCGCCCATCCCCGAGGTCGTGGTCGTCGACCGCGTCGCCCCGTCGCCTCCCCGACCTCCCCCAAGCCCCTAGTAAGCCTCCGCAACGAGCTCCACCGTCCCCTAGGGTTCCGCCGCCACGGGCTATGTTTTGCTGAGGACGAAGATGCCGAGCCGTCGATCCCTCTTTAATCCAATGTCTACCGTCGCCTGATACCCCTTCGCGCCCCCGCAGACACTGGCACCCGGGCCCTGCCTGTCAGGTTCAAACGCGCCACTGCGCATGCTGTCCTCTCCCAGTGGGCCGATTTCTCCCAGGCCGGCCCAACCCGACACAGATCCCGGCCTAGCGCACCCCTGTTCCTTTTCTTTTAATAGATCTATTAAAATCCAGAAGTTTGGCCTTAGTTTAAATCATTTCAAAAATACTAAGCAACTCCAAATTACCAGATTTAAAATCCCCCATGTTCATGTATGTTTTGTGCAAAATGCAGAACTGGTCCTCTGCCAAGAATAAATTCCTTTATTTATTGGCATTATATCCACTAGAATTGTATCTCCTACACTAAAATTCCTCTGTGAGCGACCCTTACCCAAATGAGATGGAACAGAGCTCTACTGGAAGATATTTGAAATACCTGTCATCTAGCATAGGTCTTATTCCAAGGTGAACAGTAGTGTGTCTTTAGCAAAAATAACAAAAAACAGCCTTTATCTTCCTTAGGTAAATTCTCTAGGTCAAACCAAATGTGGTATTGACCTGATTCCACCTCCCTGTCTATCATAATATCAACATCTATCAAACCCCAGTAGCTCAGATTTTATTGAGCTCTGGTTGAATTTCTGTGAAGTTAAACTTGTCTGTGTACCCCTTTTTCACTAAATAAATCACTCCAGGAGTTTGACAACTCCAAACAGAATGAATCCAATTCCTACAGAAAGGTAACCTAAATGCCTACCACGTAACCTTGGAATCAACTCAAGAGCTGCTATATATTTAATATGGTGAAAAAGAGAAAAGTCTTATAGAACTTTCTCTGGGAATTTCCTGAGGGCATTCTGGTAATTCTTTTGACAAGATTCCAACTATATTTGGTTCAGTATATCAAACACTACCCAATCACCTAAGGAAATAATTTTTGGGCCTCCAGATAAATTGTGGTGAATTATTTCCTCAAACTAGAGTTTATTCCACTATAAAAAGCATAACTAAATCTAGGTAAAAGATAATCTAGTAAAACCAGTTGTGTTGGTCTTGTTTTATCAAGATCTATCTGAAGATATCATTTTTGCACATTGGTACCCTACAGACCACAGAACCACACTCCAAGTTCATGGTATTTAGCCTTGACAATTATCCTCCAAAGGGAAAAACACCTCAATGGCAATCTAGTAATTTCACTCCTAGTATCCCACTCCTCCAAAAACCTACTAAGTTAAGTAGGATTCCTTATGTTTATTTTCTGCATGGTTTGATGCATGTATGCCTAGTATTGATTGTGGTATTGTCTGCTTGCATGTATACTCGATGACGGCGATAGTGTGAGTGTTTGAAGACAAGAAGGAAGAGACTCCTTATTATTACTATTTGGGTATTCTTGGTTATCTAAAGAAGTCCAGGGACTTATTGCTGATCACAGGCAAGCCACCATTCCCGAATTCCGATGCTTGTCCTATTCTGTTTAATTACCCATTTTGTATCTTCTTTATAAATTGCATTATTTATCTGCATGTCTTGTTTTGTAGTTACTGCGCGAATAACTTGGCTCCTCCAAGTTATGACTATGTGTCCCTCGTGGAACCACCCTGTTGTAACTACCATTTATCCATTTAGACCGATGTATGATGGTTAGCATCCTACCTCGTTGGAAACTCCGGCTTTGAGAAAACAATTTGTTTTGGAATTTACCCTACTACAGTTGTTTCAAAACTGCTTTGTAAAACCCTTGGGAAGAGGCATCATTCCCAAGCGGAGGTTTTAACTAAAGAAGTGGTGTTTATGAGAAATGGGAAGATGGACATGAGAAAGTGAAGGGATGTTCTACACCTTTACCGAAACAATTTTTATCAGTGCAACCACATTACCCCAAGTGCTGGGGCTTAGCTCGTAGTTTGTCCGCATTAGCCGAGACAACTTGTACAATGCTTACAGGGAGAGATCCCTTGAATTCCAGGAAGACACTAACAGATCTCGGATCTGGAGCCTGTAGCTTGCTTCGGCAAGAGTGAGCCTGTCTTGGGAGGAGTGCCGGTGCAACAATTGGGTTTCCCGCGGACGGTATGACTTAGGTAGTACGGAAGGAAGTGGAGTCACCAAGTAAGGTATACGCCAAGCTACGTTTGGGTATACACGTGTACGGAAGGCAGGACTATGGCTGGGAGCCACATACTCGTTGTCGGGGAGAACAAACCCAAAAGGAAAATCAGCCTTTGCTAGGGTCGACAAGCGAAAGGTTAGGTTTGATTATCCGGACGCCCATCTACAGTGGTAGTGGGCCATGGTTTTATCCCGGTCGATGTATCGATTCTTGTGGGGAAAGTGTGCAAACTCTGCAGAGTATAATCTATTCGAATAGTCGTGTCCATGGTCAAGGACGGTTGTAAAGGTGTTGGCTAGGAGTACCCAAACGGTGTTTGTTTGGAAAGAAAGGATGAAAGTATGGAGGTTCTGGGGGAACCTAAGTTTGAAAGCTCTGTTTTGACCAGAGGTGGTCAAAGAGGTTTAAAAAGGGTTTATACTCCAAAACTATTCTCAAAACTCTTTTTCAACAAAGATATGGAGATATCTTGATTTGTAGAATAGAAGCATGTTTTCAAAACTCTTTTTTTAACAAAGATATGGAGATGCCATAACTACAAGAGGTAGTCTAGGCTTTTCAAAAGCAACCCTAGATAGAGCTATTTCGCCACAGCCAGAGTTGCATTTCTTTATTTTATTTATCTCGGTGGTTTGCGAGTACATTCGGAAGTAGTCATGGCATTGTCCCTGGATATTTACTTGGCCAGACTTTCAGAGGTTCGACATTGGAAGAATTAAGGTGACGTCTAGCGAGCTAGGTCGTCTTCCCAGTCAGTCGCATGTAGGTTGAGGCATGATTGGGCTCTGCGCCTGATGATGTTCCGCTGCTAAAGATGGTGTAGCCATAATGGCATTTATGTAAGTCTTGTAAATTCGTTATGTTTCGGATGTTGTAATGATACTTGTCGGTTATGTTCCACGGCTCACTGATCATGGGAACATGGATATATATACATAACAGGGATTTCTCTGATGGTTAATACGGGGAGCCCACGGCCCTGTGTTGTTCGGATGGAGAGGAAAGCCAGGAACACCCACATGGAGAACACATGTGACGAGTTCTACAAGATGTTGTTAATACCGACCACATTAGAAGTGCGGAGCATACCCAACGCCTTTTAGCCAATATTTGGCAGTGAGTATCTAGAGACCATCAAGTTGAAGATATGCAAAGCTTGCAGCTGGATGTCAACCTAAAGGAGGAAGATGGCAACGTTATCCTTGACGAAGGATGGCTAGATTTTTTCAAAGCACATGGCTTGCAGGTAGGATACTTTCTAGTATTCAAGAAGCTTGCCACCACTTCCTTTATGGTGATAGTATTTGATAACGGTAACTATTAGAAGTTGATCACATGTGCAGGTTAACACCCGTCATTTGAGGAACAATTTACTATATTGTAGGTGTATTAGGGCGGTGACTATTCCGTTCTAATTATAACTATTCTGTAAATAGATGCTCTATATGCATTGTGTTGGAACACCGTGGTATTCGATTGTGCTAGGCTCCAATGTGGAGGTATTTATTATACTATGTCTCCAGCAAAACAAACTTGTCCAAAACATGTACATCACATTCTACATGTGGGTATAGCAACTAGTGTACTACCTCCCACAATATAATCCTTTTTAGCAAACTAAAAACAATCATATTGTTAGTTCTGCCGCACACATGAGTTGTACCTACTCCTAAAACATAAGTAGTACACTTGTATACTACTCCCTCTGTTCCACATAGTTTGACTTTTGAAATAAAATATAAGTCTTAAGCTTTGGGATGGAGGTAGTACTATATATGAGGTTTTGGCATTTTTGGACGCATATGGGAGGTCTCAAATGAAGGAAATATGCCCTGAGAGGCAATAATAAAGTTCTTATTATGTATTCCTTATATATGATAGATGTTTATTTTGCATGCTAGAATTGTATTGATCGGAAACATCAATACATGTGTGTTTAATAAACAAAAGGGGTTCCTAGTTATGCCTCTCTTATAGACTAGCTTGTTGATTAACAAGATGATCAAGGTTTCCTGATCATGGACATTGGATGTTGTTAATAACAAGGTCACAACATTGGTGGAATGATGTGATGAACATTCATCCGAAGTATAGCATTACGATCAAGTCATTATGTTTATATTGCTATAACATCATACGAAGTAATCTTTATCCTTAGACCATGAGATCATGTTAATTGCTAACACCGGAAGAGTATCTTGATAACATCAAACCTCACACCGTAACAGGGTGACTATAAATATGGGTTCAGTGCTACGAAGGTGTTATGTTGAGGCTCATGGATCAAGAGTGGAATTTGTCAATCCCGATGATGGATAGATATACTCTGGGCCCTCTCGGTGATATCACATTGAGATAGCTTGCAAGCAAGTGATGTGATCACTAGAATGTTATATCATGGGAACGAGAAAAGAGTGCATGTCGGTAACGAGATCAAACTAGGTATTTGGATACCGACATAACGAGTCCACCCGTTGCTTTGTACCTAGTAGATAGATCTTGGCCTGTAATTCTCATCGTAGGAATTTTTTGTTTTCTATGCTGCGGACCCAACAGTGGTATCAGAGCCTGTTCTATGCGTAGGTGCTTTGCACGGGTAGTACACATATGTTTATATGTCGGCGATGATAATCATGTTATTGCATCTTCTATGTATTTTGGATATTGGTGGCATAGTGGGATGAAGCGGCATGAACCAACCTTACATGTCATCATACATGAGACCGGTTCCACGACTAACATGCAACTTGTTTTGCATAAGTGGCTGGCGGGTATATGTCTCTCCTACTATAGTCAATATCTTATTTACAATGAGTTGCTAATAACTTGGTTATCCTTGTTGTGGTTCATGTTCGTAGGTAAGAACGGTTCTATCTCCGAAAGCCCTAAGCCACGTAAAACTTGCAATTGATAAATTAGAGGCGTCTAGTTTAGATCATTGTTGGGCTAGTGTAGTGATATGGTATTGTTGTAAGTAGATGTATGATAGATACTCTTATAACACATTCAATGTGTAAGTTCCATAGACCTTTGCCTTATACACAAAGGAATGATAGAGATCATACCACGATGCAAATGATAGAGATCAAATGCATGGACCATATCATCTCACTTTACACATTAGATGTTAGCATCTTATACTGCTAGTTTGGCGCTTTTGGTAGCAATGTAAGATGATCCCTCATTTGGATATCAAGATAAAATGTGTTCTTCCTTGAGTATGCACCGTTCTATGGATCGTGTTTCAAGACATCATGGGATGATCGGGTGTACTCGACTCTACGCTTTCATACAACGGGTGTAAGACAGTTTTACACACGCAAGTACTAAGGTTCTTACTTGGAGAGCCTAGCATGTATAGACATGGCCTCGGAACACAGACCAAAAAGGTTAAGCATGAGTCATATAGTTGATATGATGCCCATATAGATGCTTGCCTTTGAAGCTACACCGACTCACTTTATGATCGGACTTGCTGTAGTGGATTTGGTTCATGTAATCACCAAAAGGACACGAGGGATGTCGTTTTTGAGTGGGAGTTCATTAGTAATTTGGATTAGTTGAACGCACTCTATCATATACTTAGTCTAAATAAACTTTACAAATTTTGTTGTAGATGGCACCACCTGCTTTTAATTTCAATGTGTTCATGGAGAAAGAGAAACTTGCTGCGAATGGTAGCAACTTCACCAACTGGGCTATGAATTTGAGGATTCTCCTCACTGCTGCACAAAAGCAATATGTGCTAGATGCACCGCTAGGCCCCCCACCAGCTCCTGATGCCCCTGACGAGGAAAAGAATGTCTATGTGACTCGTCACGAGGACCACAACTTAGTTCATTGCGGCATACTGTATGGGCTAGAGCTAGAACTTCGAAAGCGTTTCGAAATTGGCAATGCTTTTGATACCATGGGACAATTGAAAATGATTTTCGATACCCATGCTGCCGTAGAAAGTTATAATGCTTCTGAAAAGTTCTTCAGCTGCAAAATGGATGAAAACAGCTCCGTTAGTGAGCACGTACTCAAAATGTCTGGGTACGCCGATAAGCTTGTGTCCTTGGGAATAACGATTCCCATTGACTTAGGCATACATCGTGTTCTCCAATCTCTGCCACCTAGCTACAAGAGCTTCGTGATGAACTATAATATGCAGGGCATGAAGAAGACTCTTCCCGAGCTTCTATCAATGCTTAAGACTACACAAGTGGAGATTAGGAAAGAACATCAAGTGTTGATGATCAATAGGACCACCAGTTTCAATAAGGACAAGAAAGGCAAGCACAAGGGAAAGAAGGGTGGCAAATCTGTTGCCGCGCCTGAAAAGAAACCCCGAGCTGGCCCTAAGTCTGATACCGAGTGTTACTATTTCAAGGGGACTGGCCATTGGAAGCGCAACTGCCCCAAGTATTTGGCGGACAAGAAGTCCGGCAAGGCAAACAAAGGTATATATGATATGCATGTTATTGATGTGTACTTGACTAGTACTCGTAGTAGCACCTGGGTATTTGATACGGGATCGGTGGCTAATATATGTAACTCGATTCAGGGGCTGCGGAACAAGCGACAACTAGCAAGGGATGAGGTCACAATGCGGGTCGGCAATGGATCAAGAGTTGATGTGATCGCCGTCGGAACACTGCCTCTCCATATGCCATGGGGATTAGTTATAAACCTGAATAATTGTTATTTGGTGCCTACACTTAGCATGAACATTGTATCCGGTTCGTGTTTGATGCAAAGTGGTTATTCGTTTAAATCTGAAAACAATGGTTGTTCGATTTATATGGATAATATCTTTTATGGTCATGCACCTGTGTTGAATGGTTTATTTCTGATGGATCTCGATAGTAATACGCACATTCATAATGTTAATGCTAAAAAGATTAAACTTGATGATGACATATCTGCATATATGTGGCACTGCCGTCTAGTTCATATTGGCGTTAAACGCATGAAGAAACTCCATTCTGATGGACTTTTGGAATCACTTGATTTTGAATCATTTGATACATGTGAGCCATACCTTATGGGCAAGATGACTAGAACGTCGTTTTTCGGTTCAATGGAATGGGTGACAAATTTATTGGAAATCATACATACTGATGTATGTGGACCAATGAGTGTGTTGGCGCAAGGTGGATATCGTTATTTTTTTACTTAGACGGATGATTTTAGTAGATACGGGTATATCTATTTGATGAAACACAAATCTGAAACTTTTGAAAAGTATAAGGAATTTCAGAATGAAGTGGAAAATCATCGTAATAGAAAGATCAAATTTCTACGGTCTGACCATGGAGGAGAGTATCTAAGTTACGAGTTTAGCCCACACATGAAAGAGTGTGGAATAGTTTCACAACTCATGCCTGCCGAAACACCACAACGTAATGGTGTGTCGGAACGTCGTAATCGTACCTTATTGGATATGGTTCGATCTATGATGTCTCTGACTGACTTGCCACTGTCATTTTGGGGTTATGCACTGGAAACAACGGCATTCACTTTAAATCAGGCACCATCTAAATCCGTTGAAACGACACCGTATGAATTATGGTTTGGAAACAAACCTAAGCTGTCATTTCTTAAAGTTTGGGGATGTGATGTTTATGTGAAGAAACTTCAGCCGGATAAACTCGAACCCAAAGCGGAAAAATGTGTCTTCATAGGATACCCTAAGGAAACAATTGGGTATACCTTCTATCACAAATCCGAGGGAAAGGTTTTTGTTGCCAAGAATGGATCCTTTCTTGAGAAGGAGTTTCTCGCGAAAGGTGTGAGTAGTCGGAAGGTAGAACTCGAAGAGGTTATTGAACCTTCTCTTCATGAAATGGCGAGTAGTGCAGCACCAGAAGATGTTTCGGAGTTTACTTCACCTAATGAAGACAGAGCTAATGATATTGATCATGAAACTCCAAAAGAGGACACTACCGAACCTCGCAGGTCAAGCAGGACACGTGTAGCTCCTGAACTGTACGGCAATCCTATTGTGAATTTCATGGTTGATGAAATGGATGACCCTGTGACGTATGAAGAAGCGATGATGAACCCAGATTCCAACAAATGGCTAGAAGCCATGAAATCCGAGATGGAATCCATGTGCGAGAACCAAGTTTGGACCTTGGTGGACTTACCTCATGATCGAAAGGCCGTTGAGAATAAATGGATTTTCAAAAGAAAAACTGATGCTGATGGTAATGTGACCATCTATAAGGCTCGACTTGTTGCAAAGGGGTTTCGACAAATTCAAGGAGTTGACTACGATGAGACATTCTCTCTCGTAGCGATGCTTAAGTCGGTTAGGATTATGTTAGCAATTGCTACGTATTTCGATTATGAAATATGGCAGATGGATGTCAAAACTGCATTCATCAATGGTAATATTGAAGAAGAGTTGTATATGATACAACCTAAGGGTTTTGTCGATCCTAAGGATGCTAATAAGGTATGCAAACTTCAGCGATCCATCTATGGACTGAAGCAAGCATCCCGGAGTTGGAATCTCCGCTTTGATGAGGTGATCAAAGAGTTTGGATTTGTCCAAACTTATGGAGAGGCTTGTATTTACAAGAAAGTGAGTGGGAGCATTGTGGCATTTCTGATATTATATGTGGATGACATTAAAATATTATTGATTGGAAATGATATATATATTTTAAAAAGTGTTAAAAGTTATCTAAACAGCAAATTTTCGATGAAAGACCTTGGTGAAGCATCATATATATTAGGCATTAAAATCTATAGAATTATATCAAGGCGCCTAATTGGGCTATCGCAGAGTACATACCTTGATAAGATATTAAAGAAGTTTAATATGGACGGAAGTAAGAAGGGTTTCTTACCTATGTTGCAAGGCAAGACATTGAGTAAGACTCAAAGTCCGGCTACGGCGGAAGAAAGAGAGATGATGGATAAGATCCCCTATGCCTCGGCCATAGGCTCTATTATGTATGTCATGCTATGTACAAGACTGGATGTGGCACATGCTATTAGTTTGACTAGTAGGTACCAATCTGATCCAGGTTCGGAACACTAGATAGAGGTCAAGAACATCCTCAAGTACTTGAGAAGAACTTGGGATATGTTTCTTATAATACGGAGGTGAAGAAGAGCTAGTCGGTAAGTGTTATGTTGATGCTAGCTTTGACACTGATCCGGATGACTCTAAGTCTCAATCCGGATACGTATTTCTCTTGAACGGAGCAGCAGTTAGTTGGAGGAGTTCCAAACAACCTGTGGTGGTTGGATCAACAATGGAGGCAGAATATGTTGTTGCTTCAGAAACGGCGCAGGAAGCGGTTTGGATGAAAGAGTTCATTACAGAACTAGGTGTGGTTCCTAGTGCATTGGACCCAATGGTGATCTATTGTGACAACAATGGAGCCATAGCCAACACAAAGGAACCGAGGTCTCACAAGAATTCCAAGCATATTAAGCGCCGGTTTCACTCCATCCGCGAGCATGTCAAGGATGGAGAAATAAAGATTTGTAAAGTACACACGGACCTAAACGTAGCAGATCCGTTGACAAAGCTCTCCCTAGGGCAAAACATGATCAACACCAGAACTCCATGGGTGTTAGATTTATCACTATGTGAACTAGATTATTGTCTCTAGTGCAATTGGGAGACTGAAGGAAATATGCCCTAAGAGGCAATAATAAAGTTGTTATTATGTATTCCTTATATATGATAGATGTTTATTTTTCATGCTAGAATTTTATTGATCAGAAACATCAATACATGTGTTTTTAATAAACAAAAGGGGTTCCTAGTTATGCCTCTCTTATAGACTAGCTTGTTGATTAACAAGATGATCAAGGTTTCCTGATCATGGACATTGGATGTTGTTAATAACAAGGTCACAACATTGGTGGAATGATGTGATGAACATTCATCCGAAGTATAGCATTACGATCAAGTCATTATGTTTATATTTCTATAACATCATACGAAGTAATTTTTATCCTTAGACCATGAGATCATGTTAATTGTTAACACCGGAAGAGTATCTTGATAACATCAAACGTCACACCGTAACAGGGTGACTATAAAGATGGGTTCAGTGCTATGAAGGTGTTATGTTGAGGCTCATGGATCAAGAGTGGAATTTGTCAATCCCGATGACGGATAGATATACTCTGGGCCCTCTCGGTGATATCCCATTGAGATAGCTTGCAAGCAAGTGATGTGATCACTAGAATGTTATATCACGGGAACAAGAAAAGAGTGCATGTCGGTAACGAGATCAAACTAGGTATTTGGATACCGATGATCGAATCTCGGACATGTATTATATCATGAGACAAAGGGATTAAATTACAAGCATTAAAGGTTCTCACGATCACAGAAGTCATCGTTGAATATGCAGGAGTCAATATGGATCTCCAGGTCCCGCTTCTGACTATTGATCTGAGAGGAGTCTCAATCATGTCCGCATTATTCACGAACCGTAGGGTGACACACTTAAGAGTTACCGGACACCATTTTGGAGCACATATGTTTCAGACGAAAGAATTGCAAAGCGTAGGAATTGTTTCGATAGAAACCGGAAATTATTTCGGGTGAAATTGCAGAAAGTGGTTTTGCATGTGATATTGAAATATTGCAAGGCGTTATATGTGAATGTTTGTTAATTAAGTTAATTAACAAAATTCTGAATAAATTTAATAAAAGAGTTTTATTAAATGAGAGAGCATTAAACTTGGAGAATTTTAATGCATTTAAAGTGGGGACTTTAAAAGGGAATGTGAAGAGGCATTTTAATGTGGAAGGGTTACCACCACATGAATGGGGAGGTGAGGGGTCACCCCCCATGCGCCGGCCATGGAGAGGAGGGGCACCCCCCTCCTCCTATAAAAGTCCACCCTCTCCCTCCTTCCACACACCTTCTTGTGAAGGATCTCTCTCCCCCTCTAGAATTATTCCCTCATGGTCTCGGATTAGCGAGATACATGTTCCCGGTGGCATTTCATCTGGAAGGAGTTGCTTCTTCCGCTGGATCGCTGGAGCGAGGAGGTGGAGGTTATTCGGTGGCTTGAACGTGTGTGCGAGTACGGATGCGCTGCTGAGTTGCGGCGCTCGGACTTCATCACGATCTTGAGATCGGCAAGTGTACGACTACATCAACCATGAGTTTCTACTCGTTAACAAAACTCGTTGTCGTTAACAAAACTCGTTGTCTTTGAGGGTAAGTTCTTGTTGGATGTATGTCCACCCATTGCTTTGTACCTAGTAGATAGATCTTGGCGTGTAGTTCTCATCGTAGGAATTTTTTTGTTTTCTATGCTGTGGACCCAACATCAAAGACACTGACATGAGAAGGATGTATGCAAATAAAAGCAGACTTCATGGTTAGTTTTGTTTGTTCCTTGATCAAGGTTGTTAGAACTGAAAAATAAATGGTTCTGTTTGTACTGCTATTTAGTTTCATTGTCTATATTCTAGATTTGTCAATATGTTTGGTAATTATCTGTACTGCTAAAATTTTAACTTTTTAATACTGTTGAATCTATCAAGTGTCGCAAAACAAACATGTCTAAAACCCCTACAACACATCCTGCATGAGGGTATAACGGCTAGAGATAGATGATTGTTTGTTGTACTCTACTACTATTATCGTACTACACTACTACTACTACTACTACTAATACTACTAGTTACTACTCCTATTTTCGTAGTACCACTGATATGAAAATAGAAGCTATAAATGAATCATGTCTCTGTTTAAACTAATGTGACGAGGGATTTTGGCTGCAAAGTAGTTCTACTTAGGTGTATTTTGTATCTAGTTCTACTAGTATATTGTTGTATGTGTTGGTCCTTGTTTAGATCAGGTGCATGCGATGGTCTCGTTTTTCCTTTGAATCATGGCCTTGTACTGCTACTTGTTTAGGTCAACTATAAGAGATGGTATCTCTGCTTAAAAACATGACCTCATACAGGTACAATGTATTATAATGGTTTCTTTACTTGATTTTTTTTTGAAATTTCGAAAATCTTAGCATAATGGCAAAAAATCGCAATTCAATTCTTTTGGTCACTATCTGCCACCGTTGAATCGGTCACTTCGAATTGTTGCTGAATTTTTTAAGTGCCGCTAAATGTGAACTGGGAACCTATCGATACTTTTCTAGTCTTATTATGTACTGCCGAATCTTTCAAATGCTACTCAATCTTTCAAAATATATGTCATTGCTATTACTAAAGTATTTTGTAGAACTAATAGTGATGTACTGGTACTTATTTAGATCAAGGGTAGTAGATGGTAGGTCTTACTTACCTTTTGAAACATGGACTTGTCACAAACTAGATGAGGCTTGGGAATTTTGTGTTGTATATGTTGATCGCACACGCATTGTTGTAAGAACGAGGTATGCACACAAAAGCAGACGTGATCGTCAGTTTTGCATGCTCCAATGGACGAGGTATGCACACAAAAGAAAACTTGATCATTAGTTTCCCTAGGTGAGGTCTTAGTTTCAAATCTGATAGAGCATAATACAATGCAATTGCTTTTTTAGGGCTAGTACAATGGAACTTTTACTAATGAGGCGATGCAAGCTAGCCCATTTGGCCCATCTTTAGCTCAGAACATTTAGTTTGACCTTTTCGGGGTCAGGGGACTGCTGAGCACGACCCATTGAAATTCGAGAAAGGACCCCATGGAGTATAACCCATGGAGAATAGTTCATGTAGTATAACCCATGGAGAATAGCTCATAGAGTATAGCCCATTGATGACACTAAGCAATGTGCCATTTTGTTGAGACTCCAAGTGCATAGTGTTGTAGCAAGAGTAGTTTTCCCCATGAGGATAACTTGGGGTTAAGATCAAACTCTCGGGGAACGATCGAAATATCTCTCTTCGTTCTTGCCAGGCAACCTATAAAACAATCTCCTTGTCTTGCGTCCCCAACTCCACCGACTGGTTGTCAAGCACAAGGTGTTGAATGTAAGTAAAATAAAATAACAATGCAATAAAATAAATAACAATGCAATAATGTAAAAAAGCTATTATGTAACTAATGCAACAAAGTAATTTTGTTTTTGGGTTTTGGTTATAGATGCAAGAAAGTAAATATGCTTTTGTATTTTCAGATTTAACTAAATAGAAAGACACGTGCAAGCGTTGGAAAGGTGTTTCTTATGATTAAAATTGGACCGGGGTTTATGGGTTCACTTGTCTACTCTCTCATAAAGTTGTGGTGGCATTAAGCACAAGATAGATGATCGATAGAACAACATGATTTTATTATGTTTCTTGATAATATTCATATGGGCATCACATCCTAACATAAATATGATACAACACATCTTACTTATACTCCACTAGAAAGAAATAACCTTCAAGCAATCTAGTATTAAGAATTAACAAAGTATAGCCTTAGGTACTTTGACATGATGGTGAACAACAAATATGCTAGCACTTGGACATATTACAATAGAACATGGTCTATGAATGTCAACTTATGATTCTTAGTTGTCATCTAAGAAATATAGCACGTGCATTCTTTTTATTCCTAGTGAGGTAACTACGGATTGGTAAACTACCATAGCAGGTCATGAAATTGCTATCACAATTCACTACTACTACTACCAAGTTACTCCATCTAATACACACCATCCCCCTCATGCTCTCGCATACTAGTTGGATCAGAACAAGTAATAAAGAATGGGGTAACAATATGCATCTACACATACATCAAGAACATAATAAAGTATAACAGCTCATAGATCATCCAATGAAGTAGAGATCTGCCACATAGGAATTACATAATATGGCCATAATCACGTTGGATAGCTCATATGGCATGTAAACATCATAGCACAAGAGAGAAATAGAACAAGCTACTGCCGCAAACCCACAGTCCAGAGGTGGACTACTCTGTCTTCATCATGGTGGCGATGTTGGTGATGTTGGAGAGGTTAGAGAAGTGTCCAGGGGCGACTCCATTAGTGTTTCCCCCTCCAATCTTCGCTAGAACAACCTCTGTTTCATGGTTTCATGTTTCTTTGCTGCCTCCTTGAGGGAATGCATCGGGGATCTTTATATAGGCGTTTTAGGTCAATTTGAGCGATCTGGAGCAAAAATGGATGACATCGGAGGCTCGAGCCCCAAACAGACCTAGGTGGCACGACCAGCCGTAGGGCCCATGCCACCTAGTCTCTTTTGGGCCCATGTGGCCATCTCTCGTACTTCTTGTCCTTAGGTTGCTTCTCATGTAAAAATATTCATGCCATAAAAATCCTAGATTAATTTGAGTTTCAGAAGGTCCCTAAAACGTCAAAATACACAAAACAGGTGTTTCTTGTTCTGCAGGGTTAGAACAAAAATAAGGGGGTCGATGGATAATCACCATAAATCAATGAAAAACATGATTATAACATCTTAATATGTTGGAATATGCATCAATAAACTACAAAGTTCATGCATGAATTTTGCATGCATTAACATCCTCAAGCTTAACCCATGCTCGTCCTCGAGTATGAAGGTGATAAAACTAAACAAGGACTTTGGATTTTATTGCTTCAATGAAAATAACAAGTAGTGATACATATGATCAATGATTCAAACTTGAATTAACAGCAACAAGCAAATCAGATATCAAGTGGTACTTCTAATTCAACTCAATGATGTGCAACAATCAATAACAAAGTGCATAAACAAATGAAAGCACTATGGACATTAAAAATGCAAGTGCTTATGCTTCGAACTTTTCTTTCTTTCTTTTTTCTCTTTTCTTTTGAACAAGTGGCCACTAGAAGTAAGTAGGGAGTCTATATGCCAAGAATTTGATGCTAAAGAGAAAATAAATTTTAGATTGTGCAACTCATGTCAAGGTAGTGAAGTCAAATATGGTTCAACAAGTTGAAAGTCTCAGGCCCCATGGTCAATAGTACCTTCCACCACACGCTACTCAACTTTAGAATTACCATAGATTTTCATTGTATACATATTGTTTTAACCAAGTGCCCGCAAAGGGGTACCCCGATGCCACCTGTACACAGTGCCTTTTTGAGATTTGCATCTTTTTGCAAAGGCAATACATATCGGGACGACAGGACAAGATACAAATAAACTCCTCTTAAAGTACCAACTAAATAGTAAATTAAACTCATGAAATCTAATGAGGAAGTCCATCCTCAAACTTCTACCATGATTAGGCATGGTTTCGGTTAGCATACCAATGCTATTCTCTAACAAATATGCACACTCGAATCTTTAACATGATAGCCCCCACTCATTTCACATCAAAAACGTATGCATAACCCAAGGTGCATGACGATAACTTCATTATGGTGCAATGTTGAAAGTCTTGTTCCATGACAACATGGCTTAACTTAACCCCAACTAAAAAACTATCAAACATGTAACTTACATAAATCAACTCCACCTGCTACTTTCCCATGAGATTTGAAGTTCACAATAAAAAGAAGTATGATTTTTAATGCAAAGTATGGCACATATACTATACTTGGAATAGCATTTTGCTATATAGGTAGGCGTGGTGGATATTTTGTGGAGAAGTATGGCTCAAGGTATTTGGATACAACAAGTCTTTGCTTGTATTTTTTCTTTCTTTTCTTTTTTTTTGTCATTGGAAAGGTATAGTGTCACAAGCATGCATAATGTCCATAATTCTACACATTTTTTAATGAACTAAGTAACTCAAAGTTAACCATCAATGTGCAAAGAAGAAATAGCACTAAATACGACACTAGCGAATTACTATTCAATCAAAGCACATGATGCATAGAACATAAGCATAACTTGAATTGCTATTTACCTTTCCTTCCAAACTAAAATTTCATTTTTCTCCAGTGGATCTCTCATAAACACAAAGTATACCTACATGTGGTGGTCAATTTATGCAACGGTAAAACGATGCTCGAAAAATAAGGTTGGAATAATATGCAAACCAAAGAGTTGTCCAGGGGGTTGCCATGGGGCATCCCCAAGCTCATGGTGTTGTCCATTACTTAGATGACTCCTTGCTCGATGATTATTCCTTCCCTGTGAAAAAACTTCACCATAAAACTATTTCCCATCTCTTTTCTAGAGTCGATGACATTAGAGGGCGTAAAGATAATATGTGTGCTGCTAAGAAAACCCCAAATGAAATTTGGTGTAAGGTGTCCAGTAAGTATTTTAAGTTTCCAACATTCAGAAAATATCAAAATACTTAAAAAGAATTATCTTGAGACTCAAACAAATGCTCGAAACAACAAAAGATAGAATCTGTCAATAAAAATAGCAGTAGCTTGGCGAATTTTTCCGCCCCCATTAAACATGTCAGGAATTTTTTCTTATTTTCGTGCATGTAGAGGATGAAAAGTTGAAACTTCAATAAATTTTATAGGTCTATAGGAGTTACGAAAAAATATTAAAAATCGAGCACTAAAAATTGCTATGTAGATTTCAGAAACTCCAAATAATTATTGCAACCTTAAAACGTCCAAGATGGGTAAAACTTGGCACTTTATTTTATGATACAGTAGACACACTAAAACAAACTTTCTTTCTATAGCAAGGATACAAAAATAAAACACAAAATAAAATACTCTCTTTCAAGGGCAACAAAACCAAAACTGAAAAATTAAATACTACCGGGTTGCCTCCCGTAAAGCGCTTTCTTTATAGCCATATAGCAAGGCTTCATACCTTTTTCTTTCAAGATGGGCAAGTGTCATGAGGGCACTTGTACTTCTAAACATTTATCTTCTTCCTTGGGAAGTGCTCCATACACTTCTTATGTGGGAATTGGAATTTCACATTCCCTTCTTTAGAGTCAATAATTACACGTTTTGTTCTAAAAAAGGTCTACCTGAAAGGAATATGCCTGAGAGGCAATAATAAAGTGGTAATTATGCTATTACAGGTTTATAACAAATGTTTATTTTTCATGCTTGAATTGTATTAATAAGGAAATTTTAATACATGTGTGAATTATAAACAGATAAGGTTCCTAGTAAAGCCTTTGTTTATACTAGCTTGTTGATTAACAGATGATCAAAGGTTTCCTGATCATGAACATTGGATGTTGTTAATAACATGGTCATATCATGAGACAATGGTATGATCAATAGTCACCCGCACTAGATGTAGCAATACGATCACGTCATCAAGTTTAAATTACTATCGCATTCGTAGTAACTCAATGTCCTTAGACCATGAGATCACGTCAATCACTTTCACCGGAAGAGTACTTTGATTACATCAAACATCACACCATAACAGGGTGATTATAAACGTGTCTTCAGGTATTTGGAAATTGTCAGTTGAGGCTCCTGGATCAATATTGGGATTTGTCCATCTGGATGACAGAGAGATATACTTAGGGCCCTCTCGGTGATATCACATTGACATAGCCTTGCAAGCAAGTGATTTGATCACTAGAATGTCATATCATAGGAACGAGAAAAGGGATACTTGTCAGGAACAAGATTAAACAAGGTATATATGATACCGAGTGATCTAATCTCAGACAAGTAATATGTCGCAAGACAAAAGGAATTTGATTGCAGCGAAAGAGGTTCAGACGATCATCTATTTTTCGTGGAACTAGTGGGAGTCGTTATGGATCTCCTGGTCCCGCTAATGATTATTGATCAGAGAAAGTCTCGATCATGTATACATAGTTCTCAAATCCCTAGGGAGACACACTTAAGGTTAACCGACGCGTTTGAGCAAATAGGGAACACAGGGAAAGTCAATGGACATTGCAGAAAACTGTTCTGCTACAGAAAATTGTTCTGTCGATTCTACCGAAATAGTTTCAGGGTATCGAAACAAAGCAAGAGTTGAAAATGTTAATGTGTTCATTAAATGAAGTATTCATTAAATGAATTGTTCATCAAATGAAGTCTTCATTAAATTGATTTTCATTACTCCCTCCGGGTCGGTTTACAGGGCATGCATGAGGATTCTCTGGGACCAAGGTAAGCCGTGATTGGCTGAAATTACGTTTGGCAAGGACGCATAATTAGCATCCTACTTTATTCTCATTAAACTACAGGTGCCCAATTGCACGTAATTACTGCTTTGATACTCTACCATCGCATGCATGCACCGGTGGAAACCGACCCTCATCATGCATTCATAGTGCTAATTTATGTTTCCACTTGCATGCACATTACTCACCCACCGATTCACGTGGAAGAATGGGAAAGAAAAGAGAGAAAATTGCGGGCAGAAACACCACAATTAATCACTAATAAATGGCCATGCGCCTAAACCAGCGCTCATAGTGAAACTGCATGAAAACTGAAAGATGCCTTGTCAACTGACCCGGAGGGAGTAGAATGGAATTAAAGTGCTTTAATGGAAAGATCTTTAAGGGAATTAAAGTGCTTTAATGGAATTAAAGTTCTTTAATGGAAAAACCTTTAAGGGAATTAAAGTGTTTTAATGGATAGACCTTTAAGGGAATTAAAGTGCTTTAATGGATAGAAATTTAAGGGAATTAAAGTTCTTTAATGGAGATTGAATGTGAGGAGGGGAGGGGCAGCCCCATGGCTCCTATAAAAGGAGGTGACCTCCTCCTCCTCTCACACACTCTCTCACAAGCTCTCTCATATGCCCCAAGGTTGGCATCTTCTCCGCTTGCTTGCCTTGTCCATTGCCACTAGAAAATGTGATCGGCGAAGCCCTGCTCTAAACATTCCCCTACACCACTATTACCACAACATAGTGTTGTTCGAGTTCCTGGGGATCCGCTACTTCCGTTGCCTAGCTGGAGTAAGGGATCGGGAGTCATCAACACACCGAACATGTGACCAATTATGGAGGCGCTACCCGTCTGTGGTGCTGATCATCTACACATCCTTGAGGATGGTCGTGTACCATCTACATCAACCATATTTGTTTGCAGGAATGTTATCATGCTTACAGTCTACGAGGGTGAGTCCATCTGTAACTTACAAAGTATCGCCTAGATTCGATCCTGGCAGTTGCAAACTCTAGGATTTTTTTGTTTTCTATGCAATGAACCCCATCAGTGGTATCAGAGCTATGTCTATGTGTAGATGCTTTGTACGGTTAGAACACATGGAGATGTGGGCATTGATAAGTCTTGTTACTACAAATCTCTTGTATTTCAGATATTGGTACCATAGTGGGATGAAGTGGCCCAGACAAACTTTACATGTCCTCGCACATGAGACATGTTCCACGTTTGACATGCAACTCATTTTGCATAAGTGGCTAGCGGGTGTCTGTCTCTCCCACTATAGTTGATATATGAATTACATGGTCTGCTTAATAACTTGGTTATCATCATTGTGGCTAAAGTTCGTAGGTAGAATGGTTCTATCCTAGAAAGCCCACATCCGTGTAAAATATGCAAAAATAAATTATAGGCGTCTAACTTGTTTTTCTACGGCATGTGATGTGATATGGTTTGTGATACAAATTTTGTTGTATGCAGTGTGTTTTATTGTAAAACAATCGGTAGGAGCCATATGGTTGTTATTTTATTTTATGGCCTGCGTGCCAGAAAATGCAAATCCATGTAATTAGATCAGTGGAGAACAACCTTGATGGTGGCGCCTTGGATGTTGGTGACATGCCGGTGGAATGATGGATATCATGCCATGACGCACAAGATGGAGATCGAATGTGAGAAGGACCATATCATATCACATTATATATGCATGTGATGTATATCCTTTGATGCATCTTATTTTGCGTTGATTTGATCACCTAGATAGTATTTGATTGCCTTGGTAGCACTATACGATGATCCCTCCCACTAAATATTAAGATAATAATATGTTCTTCCTTAGTATGCACAGTTAAGAAAGTTCATCGTCTCGAAGCACCAGGTGATGATCGGGTGTGGTAGATTCTACGTTCGCATACAACGGGTGTAAGTCAGTTTTACACACACGAATACTGAGGTTCTTACTTGACGAGCCTAGCATGTACAGACATGGCCTCGGAACATGAACTGAAAGGTAAAGAATCAGTCATATGGAGATATGATGACCCATACGATGCTCTCCATTGGAGCTGCACCACCACTCGTGATGATCGGTCATGGCGTAGTGAATTTGGTTCGTGTAATCACTAAAATGACTAGAGGGATGTAATTTTGAGTGGGAGTTCACATAAGTAATTTTTAATTAGCTTGAACTCTGTCTATTATAAACCTAGTCTAAATAGTCTTTGCAAATACTTTGTAGATCATGGCACCCCCTGCATTCAATTTCAATGCTTTCCTTAAGAAAGAAAAACTGCTAGAAAATTGGTCTAACTTCACCAACTGGCACCGCAATTTGAGGATTATCCTCGCGGGCATAAAAATGTCCTATGTACTTGACGGTCTGTTCGGTGGCGTCCCTGCAGAAACTACAACTTAGGAAGAGCACAATGTGTATGACACAAAGTTTGATGACTACACTCTTGTGCGGTGCGCAATGCTCCAATCGTTGGAGCCCGAGCTCCAAAAGCGTTTTGAACTTACTAATCCTGATGTCATGGTGGAGGAACTCAAAACTATATTTGGGGACCAAATCCGTTCCGAGAGATATGAAATCTCGGAAAAGCTCTTTAGCACTAAAATGGAGGTGCACAACTCTATGAACAAGCACATCAAAAAGATGATGGGATACGCTCAATGTCTTGAGACACTGGGATGTGAGATTCTAGCTGATCTCACAACGGACAGGGTTCTGCAATCGCTACCACTGATTTAGAAAGTGTTTGTAGTTAACTACAAGATGAATGGTGCTGACAAGTCCCTCACCGAACTCGCAGCTATGCTTAAGACTGTCAAGGTAGACATAAAAAAGGAACATCAAGTGTTGATGGTCAATAAAACACCAGTTTCAAGAAAAAGGGCTAGAGGGGCAAGCCCAAGGGTAACTTCAAGGAGGACAACAAGTCTATTGCCGTGCCTAAGAAGAAAACCAAGGGAGGCCCTAAGCACGATACTGAGTGCTTTTACTGCAAGGAGGCTGGACACTGGAGGTGGAACTGCCCAAAGTACTTGGCAGATAAGAAGGCCATGAAAGTGAAAAAAGGTACATATGATATACTTGTTATTTATGTGTACCTTACTAGTAGTCAAAGTAGTACCTAGGTATTTGATACCGGTTCACTTGCTCATATATGTAACTCGAAACAGGGTCTAAGGAATAGTCGACCACTAGCTCAGGATGAAGTGACAATGTACGTAGGCAATGGATCGAAGGTTTATGTGATTGCCGTTGGGATGCTGCCACTTCATCTACCATCGGGATTGAGAATAAACGTTAATAATTGTTAGGGGTTTCTATTTCCGTGCCCCTGGTTCGTTAGTTGTACTCACTTTTCCCCAGCCGCTTAACTTTTTCTCACTTTTGCCCATGTCCTTCTCTAAAACTCATCAAAGAGATTGAACGGCAGCTGCCGTCAGGTTCCGTCGGCTGACGTGTGGGGCCACGTGGTGTGGGACCACGTGGGGCCAGTTGGTCAGGAACGCGTTATGTTGACGTGTGGGGTCGTGCCATGTGGGACTGCATGGGGCCGGTTTGTTCGGAACGCATTATGGGGGACGTGGTGTGGGACCATGTGGGGTGCGTTTGGTGGTTACGTGCGCCCTATCGCCTAAATTGGAAGTTTTCTTTTTTGTTATTTTTATGATTGTCCTTTTTAAGAGCGTCATCCCCTGTCTCTCGCTAATAGTTGTGTTTTTTGCCCAAAAGGTAGCGAAGCTAGAGCAGCTTCTCTCTTCATTCATTCTTCCTTTTCGCCCTCATTTTTTCCAAATCTGGTAGCAAATCTAGAGCATCAAATCTAGCCAGCACCATCAATACATTCAGTAAATAGAGAAGATGTAGATAAAGAAGCTAATATAGGATATATAGTATAGTACTTAACGAGTTTCGACAATTAGGCTAATCAACAGCAGCAACGGACAAGTTCAACACAGATAATACAAAAGAAGCTGCTTTACAACAGCAGCATCACAAGACATTGGCCCCTCATAGCCTCCGAAAGGAAGGCCTAAGCCTCCTCCCTCTAGCGCCTCATCCACTTCTTCTTGCCTAGTCCCTTGACCTTGGGCGCCTTAGGCTTGATCGGGGGCATGCGACTGATACCTTCGATTGAGATTACGGATGTAGTATATCTCTTTTTTCCCTAGTATATGTAGGTTATCGAATCCTCGGGATGAAGAAAGTGTAGTGAAAGTTACTTTAACGGACCTTCGGGAGTTTTAGAATTCTTTTTGTGTTTTACCGGACCAAGGGTTTGTTGTATTTTGTTGTTGTTGACGATTGAGAGAGAGGGCCTAGGGCTTTCGGTTTCACCTGTAGTTGTGAAAAACATCTGATGGGAATAAAAGATAATCCCTCCGTTTCATTCTATAGTGCCTATAGTTTTTTAAGAAAAATTCAAAAATATAAGATATATTGTGTTACACAACTTGCCTACACAATTTTCTCAGGGAGTTTATAGAAAGTATATAGCATTTCATGTCTCCCACAAACTCCTCTATTTTATCACGTGAATTAGCCACAAGAAATCCGACCCAAAACTATTTTAATTTTCTCTTCACATGTGTTTCTTAATTTCAATGTAAAAACTATAGGCACTATAGAGTGGAATAGAGGGAGTAATAATAAAGTATGCATGTAATTGTTAGAGCATAATTATATGTGGGCAGTGCATCCATAATTGCTATTGCCTCCACAACCGCTTGTAGCAATAACCTACTAGTCTTATCCATAGAAGAAAGAGAACTAATGATATGAATAGTGATGTCACCGTTAATCCCATGTAAATCCCTCACATACAGCTTCACTACCCCTTCTGTCACTAGGGTTCCCAACCTGTAGGTTAGTCATTACTCATACTCCCTATACCTGACTCAATCCTCGAGGTCTTGGGTACCTGACAAGTCCTTGGATTGAGGCAAGAGAGGATACAATAATCATCATGTCATACAAACTAATACATGATCCCATCTATGATAAATAACATGCACAAAAGCTACATGGCTAGGCCGAAGCCCTTAGCCGAAAGAGAATTACTCATGCATAGAGATGAAATCAACAATCATAAACATTGCAATGGAAATCATGAGATTGATATCAAATAGTCTTACAATGTCACCAATCGATAATGAGATCTACTATTACAAGTGGTGGAATATGGCTATGGTGGTGGAGAAGGGTTTGGAGATTAGATGTAAGTCTATTCCTCCGGCGGTTCTTCGGTGTTCTAGATGCAGGTTTCTGGGGGTGACTGGCGAGGCTATGTCTCATCGCTCAAAGCCTCTTTATATAGGGATCCCTTCATGAAAGTTGTTCTGTTTGACCTAGCGGTGTCAATGGCAACTATATCACAGGAACTATACGGCCGGAATTTTATTCTCGCCGTATAGTTGGTCAACAAAGAGTCTGTCTCCACTTCACGACCCCTGGTTTCTATGGGTTGTTGTAAATCCCGTATCTTTGACTTTAATGTTGTGATTCCCATCATCAAACGTCAATATCTACGCAGGGAAAAATAGAAAGAAAGGATTGCATACCCCTTTGATCATTAAGCATTAGTGGCAGGGTTTAGAGAGATATTTCATCAAAAATAGAATAATATCCAGTTTAAATGTGGACGTAGATGGCTATATTTCACAGCCATCAACCGCCCCAAGCTTAAACTTGATCGTCCTCGAGCAAGAAAACCAAAATCAAAAAGGAACTCATCATTTAAACTGAAATAACGAGATGATGATCTTACACATGATTGGTAGTCTCATGTTTCCTCCACTTTATAAATCTGAAAAACTTCAGCATAGGTAGAGTAATGGGAAGCATATCATACAGGTTTTTATGCATCCTTATAGCGCAACAAAATTATTGTTGACATGGATGATTCAAATGAGTAAACCTTATTCCATGTCATGTAATCAAATCATAGGCTTGACTTTGAACTATAAAGTATAACCATGTAAAATTGAGAGTGTGAGAGTTGTCATGAAAAATATATATACTAGAGTATCTCAATTCTCCCATATCAATAAATCAAGACTTTTCAAGCACTACTTTTCTATTCATTGGCCTTCAAGAATTTCAGTTCTTAAGTAATTGATAGCATGCCAAAGATTTTAATTAGTTTATCGGGTTGTGATGGACACTCGTGGCATTACCAAGGTTTTTGTTCCTTTTGCACAATGATTACTCATAGCATCCAGAGGAGTGATTCCATCTTGAAAATAACTACCCGAGAGCCAAGAATCTTACCCGTTATAGCATTGCTTCTACATATGTTTAAACAACTCACATTCGAAATCTAGGAGTTTCCTCCATGAAGTTCGTCCGTAGGCTAGCGGAGTTGTTGGTATCCCATGAAGTTTGACACGCATAAAGCTATATCATTCTTATGATTCACAAGTCAAACTTTGGCATGCTCACAAAAACCGCTAAACATTAATTCAATTGAACAAATCCTTTTAAAGAGATAAGCCTTCAATACTAAACACTATAAATAAGCCTTTAAAAGGATTATTAAGTCAACCATTATTTTCTGTGGTGTTGAGTCTCTCTAGAAATAAGCCTTCAATACTAAACACTATAACACCAATTGAACAAATCCTTTTAGAGAGACAATCCTTATTAAGTCAACCATTATTTTCTGTGGTGTTGAGTCTCTCTAGAAATAAGCCTTCAATACTAAACACTATAACACCCAAGCCTTCAATTGTGAGTCTTTTCTTATTACAATTGTTTAGCAAATTTTTACACAGGACTTGGTTAACTATATAACATCTTATCATTTACTACTAACTAGCATGGGTTTCTCAAACTTCAAAAGTGGGGAGTCTTATGACATACCTCTCATGACTGGTTTCACTTCTCTCTTCCCTTTTTATTTGCTTCTTGGAAACTCGAAGTCGATCACTCTCCTGCAAATATGTGAAAGCCACAAGGAGAATAGAAAGGAAAGAAGAGGGAAAATAAAGATAAACAGAAAAATCTTTTTGTTGTTTTTAAGAGAGGGAAGTAAAGAATAGAAAATTGGTGGCAAAGCTCGGCTAGAAAATCTCGAAATAAAATAGAAAAAAGCTAAAGATAAAGTGTTGGGGAAACCAACATGAGTGCTTATAAACTCGAATTAAAAACATAACCTCGAAATAAATAAAAACAAATGAACGCCAAATGAAGATAATGAGGAAACTTCCCCAAGCTTAGGCTTTTGCAAGCCCTTCAAATCATTGTGGTGGTGGGAAAAAGTCGTAACTCCAGTTCACAAATTGACTTGATAAATTACTAGTTGTTTCTTGGAGGTTCAAGGAGAGGTTTTGCATTCTCTCCACAGTTCCTCCAAGTTCTTAGAAGTCTTGGTATGTAGCAAACTGGGTTGGTGACTGCTCCTCTTCTTGGTCCTCATCCTCATCCGAAATCTCCTCCTCGGGTTGGTGTTGCTCAACCTGCAAGTCATATAGCAAACGTCATTCCTCGATAGAGAAAAGACCATTAGGCAAAGGAGCGGCGTAGAGACGCCCAGCTCCAGCAATATGTATGTAATAAACACCACCTCTCCTAGTGAGCATTCCACAAGCTTTTAATGTAGAGAAACCAACATGTCTCTCACCTAGCACTGGTTGCAACTCACCTAGGTAGATGCCTAGGGCAATGGCACGCACGGTGATGACGCCTCCACCTTGTGACTGGTCCTTGGCTTTGGGAGGATTGGTACTCCAAGTTGCGCACAAGAATTGTGCCCAGGTTGAGTGAACAGTCGATGTTGTTGAAAGCAGCTTTTGCAAGGACTAAGATGTCCTCCTCATTGAGTCTTATGAACTCATTTTGTGCCTGAAAGGTGTTAGCAATAACGTAGAACAAATAGCGAATTGCAGGATGTTGAATATTCTCCCCTTGCTTACTCTAGAAGTGAAACTCATTCCATTGTAATATTGTTTCGGGGAAGGGTCTAAGCCAGTAAAGGATGCGCGTAAGTCAGTATCATTATTGTTTGGAAAATTAAAACATGCGCACCATTCATCTAGTGATAAAGAAATTGTTGTTCATAAGTCGGAAATAAATCATGTCATCTCCATGCCATGCTTTAACGGTGCTTTGCAAAGAACTTAGACATTCAAGAGTTAACCGGCGATAAGTAGGCACATCATTGAATACAAAGTTTTGCAGGCCAACCCTATTGCAAAGTAAATTGAAGTCATTAGAAATACCGAGTTGATTCAATATAATGGGGCAAGCCCACTTGGTTGTCTTCACTTCGTGGTTCTTGATCCTGTTGAAGCGATCATGTTGGAGCTCATCCCTGAACTGTATCCCCATACGTTCTTGAGCGGCATCCCGAGAAGCACTAGCAGCGGCACGAGCATGAGTTTGGCTCCTCGTGTTCATCATCTAAAATAATAAGGAAAGAAAAAAACTTTTTGATCCAACAATAATAAGCATAACATATTCCTCATATTAGCACACTAAAGAGTCCCCTCAAAATAATAACCTAGGGAAGAGGATCATGGCAATTAGTTCATAGTAGGTCTCACCATAGATTATAATGACAATAGATTGAAGATGAATTTCCAAAAGGTAATTGGAGGATCAGAGGATAATCATACCATAGATCACTTGTGTGCAAGGAAATCGAATGAAATTAAGTAGACATGAAGATCTCTTGAGGTTTTGAGAGAGTTTGGAGGTAGAAGAGAGAAAAATGATTGAAGTTTTGGTATTGGGGGTACCTTGGCGTGGCGATTTTGTGGTCAGACGCAACTATATGGCCAAACTATACGGTCAAAACAATTTGTTTCCGCCGTATAGTTGGTTTGCTGTAAAAAGTTTAGGGTTTTCACCTGACGGCGCAACTATATGGCCAAAACTATATGGCTAGGATTTTTCATCCCCGCCGTATAGTTAGTCGTCAAAGCTTCTGTACCTGGAAAAGAAATTTTAAGAAGGCATCGATATCTTTACGGCCATAATTTTTTATTCCCACCGTATAGTTGGTCATTAAACCGTCAGTACCTAGAAAAGAAAAAAATTCCATGGCAAAGATATCTACATGGCCAAACTATACGGCCGGAATTTTTATTCCTACCGTATAGTTGGTCGTTAAACCTTCAGTATTCATCAAAAAAATTCTATTTGTTCGAAAATTCTTTCTTATCCTAAAACTTAGGGAAACACCTTGTTTTTGACCGAAAAATGAGAGTAAAAATTGTCGACCAACATCAGCATGTATAAATCAGGATTTTTAGTACTACCGAACTTCTTCTCCTCAACTTGAGCTTTCTAGCACTCTTTATTAAACATAAAACATAAACTAAAACTTTACTCAAACCTTTATTTCACATGGGTTGCCTCCCATGAAGCGCTCTTTTACGGTCGATAGCTTGACCTCAATGTTTCTCACTTAGGCCAAATGAGTGGAACACCCACTCCAAAATAGTTGGCCTTCAAAGTGATGGCCTCCTTTTCATCATGCTTGGCTTTCTTATTTCTGGGAAAATGAATAACAAAAGGATCATGTGAAGGCAACTGAATCTTCATGTTTCCTTCATGTAGATTAATCAAAGCCTTAATAGTTCTTAAAAATGGACGACCTAATATAATAGGAGGAGTAGCCGCTTCAAGCATGTCAACAATAACAAAATCAATAAGAGCAGGACAACCTTTAATGTATACTAAAATATTTTCTTTAATCCATACAACTTGTTTGTAGGTAGAATCTGCTAGATGTAGTTTTAAGTCGGTGATTTCAAAGGAGCCTAGATTTAACTTATTAAAAAGACTTTTTGGAATTGTTGAAAAGCTTGCATCTAGATCACAAAGTGCAGCTATCTCATTGGTCCCAATTTTAATCTTAATAGTAGGCTCAAATATATCATCAAGCTTCACATGTAATTTTTCAGCAATGTTCTTATATTCTTCCTCAAGCTCACGTACCTTTATTGCTACCTGATTAACCAAGTGTTGATACATTGCTTCCTCATTTCCTTCACTTATCGGAATCTTGATATTGATCCTTTTTACAAGATCTTCAATGGTGTAATTTGGTGAAGGAGCATTACCATAATCAAGTTCTTTAGGCTCCTCCCTTTCGATTCTTATCATATTGAGGTCTTCAACAAGATTGGGCTCAGCATTACCTACAAATTTAGCTAGAATGAGAGTTTGTCTCTCGGTTATCTTACCTAGTTGTGCCTCAACAATCCTCGTTCTTTCTTGGAGGGCCTGCAAATCATTCCTCAAACTTACAGCTTGGTTAGATAATTTACCAAGCATAGCATCGTGGTTCTCCATTATTTTAACAAGGATATTGTTTTGCTCAATTTCTGAGTCTATAAAGGACTTAAGTGTTTCTTGGAGACTACCATTATTTGTTCCCATATTATTATTAGAGTTACCTACAGGACAAGAATAATGTTTCTAAAAATTAGGATTATAATTCTTCTTCCAAGCAGGGTTATAGTCATTACAAGTTATGAAGTCTATTTCTTCAATATTTGATTCTAGGATAGCTCTTACTTGGGTTTCCTTACGTTTTATGGCTAATATGAGCTCATCTAGCTTAGCATTGAGTTCTTCATTTTCTTGTGGTGAGACAGAGTTCACCTTCTTTGTTGGGGGGATACCCCCGGGTAGGGTCACCCCGGGGTATAAAGGCCGAGTTAGCCGAGGTTCGGCAAGACCAAAGCGGATGCTGGCCGGGTCACCTCAAGGCAGGCCGAATCACGGGGTAACCCGGACCAGGGGCGTTCGCCTAACTAAGTCTCAACCGACTTAAGGAGTAAGTCGAAAATGCATGTTTTACTTGTATGCCGGAACAGGTGTGGCCGGATCAACTATGGTCCGAGTCACGTCAAGCTTCTAGGAGAAGGAAAGAATCTCGCTGGTCAAAAGAAGCCCCGGTACGCACTACCTGAGCGAAGCAAACAAGGGCAGGACCACCAGGGCGTGGCTGACAAGGGTAACGACGCCCATGTCGGCTGACGTGGGCACTGCAGAGGCTCACGTAGCCTCTGCATATGTGACGTGAGGGAAAAGAACCTCGGTCAGCTTACTACTTTGGGAGGAGGCATATTCTTAGGAATATGCCTCCACGTATGCCCTAGGCAGAGATCTAGCTCCCTCTATATAAGGAGGGCTAGGGTTTCAGTAGAGAAGGTTCCGCTATTCTGATTTGGCTAGGGTTTTAGGTATGATCTGTGTGTGAGAGTAAGAGAGCTCCTTCTTCCTCCTCTCGCCAATACAGCTCTAGGAGCACTTGTAATCTTGGAAGCAAAGAAATACAAACTTCTGTGTGAAGAATCACTTCACTATCCTTCCCTGGATTCCCCTAGCGTGTATTAGTCCCCACCTTTAGCCTATCCATGGCATCTGCCGTGACACCACCACGACAGTTGGCGCCCACCGTGGGGCTAGCGGCGCTAGCAGGGGTCAAGATCCAGACGGGAAGCTTCATCGGCACCAGCGAACGCATTGTCTCCAGGCTCGTTCAGCGCTTTGGAGTGCTGGACTTCGTCAGCGACAATGCTGGCTGCTTCGGCACGCGCCCACTTCCGCGCAATGGCCTCTTCGTCAAGCTCGGTGCGCACAAGGTCTACGTTGCTATTCACGTGTCGTGTGTTCATCCGTGCCATGTCTTCGAGGCAGGGGAGCCACCCCTCACCGTGGTTTCTGGGACGCGTATCACTCGCTCCCCGAACCATGCAGAGGTGATGATGACTGCGCCTGGCGCGGGCGTGAGCAAGGATCCGGCGCCAGATCCGGAGGTAACGCCTAAGGCACCTAGGAAAGGTAGAGGTCCTCCACTAGAGAGGCCCGAGAATGTGTTGAGGGAAGCGATGGATAGCTTGGCAAACCCTGTGGTAGCAGCAATAGATCCAGCTCGGGCGTAGGCCGAGCTAGAAGAAACTAGGCAAAAAATACTAGAGGGTGCAAAAAAGATAGCCGCGGCTCAGCAGTCGTTGAACATGACGCTGCGTGAGTACGCAAAGGCGAACAAAGTAGACGCTGTAAAAGTAAAGGGGAGAAATCTCATGAGCAAGATGAACAAAGAAGGTGATGCGGGAGTTGAGGAATCAGAAAACTGTTTGTCCGTGGGGCTACCGAGGTATAGTACCCCGGCAAAGAACCTCAGGGCAGCGGATGCAGCTGCATCCGAGTTAGAGGGTCTAACGGGTGAAGCTCGGCAAAGACAACAAGATAGGGTTAACGAGCTGGTTCGGATCGCGAACAGACAAAATGAAGAACTACTCAGAGCTAACCCGGAGAGAGTTGGAGCCTCCAAGATCGTCCATTCGGTGATAGGTAACCCAGAGAAATCCGCTGGAGCCGCATCGTCTCCTCATGGTGGTCCAAGGAGAGAAGAGGTAGTAACCTCGGCCAGATGGAACAAACAGATCGTCCCGTATGACCCAACGCGGGCAGGGAAAGGAAAAGAAGCACAAAAAAATGATGATCGACGGAGTGTGAGCCGAGGTGAAGCTGGCCGAGGTAACCGCGACCAAGGCAATGCCAGTCAAGGGAACGCCGTCAACGGCAATGCCGGACAGCAAAACTCGGCAGGAGCAGGACAACCGCAGCAGCGGAATATACCAAGGCAAGAGCAAAGTGCCGGCCGAGGTATGCAACAGAAAGGTGCTCCACGAGAGCAAGACAGGTATAATGATGGAGACTCTGAAATGGAAAACGCGGGATACCCAAGACCGGACTATCATGTGATAGGGTCAAGATTGGGAAGCAGGGATTTGATGCCGGATGATGCCAGATTGAAACTAGATCGACTGTATAGGTCGGAACAAATTGAATGTCAAGGACCACCGGGTCCAGCGTGTTTTGGACCCCAGATCATGAAGGAGCCACTGGTACCCAACTTCCAGTTACCCAGGGGCACGAAGACGTATGACGGCAGTACAAAGCCAGAGGATTGGCTGATAAATTATGCCACAGCTGTGAAAATTGCCACTGGCAACTTGAGATGGGTTGTACGATATGTACCCCAGATGTTGGAGGGGTCAGCAAGGGTATGGCTGAACAATTTTCCGCCCGAAAGCATTAACTGCTAGATAGATTTCGAGGAAATGTTCATCAGCAATTTCTCTAGTACGTACCAGAGGCCAAATAGGCTGCATACCCTAGCTATGTGCAAGCAAAGACCAAATGAGACAGATCGGGAGTTTTTAACCCGGTGGTGTACCGTGAGAAACTCATGTGAGGGCGTGATAGAATCACAGGCCATAGCATGGTTTGCACAAGGGTGCAGATACGCAAGCAAGCTGTGGCAAAAGTTGCAAAGGAAAATGCCAACTACGTTGGTAGAGATGATCTGGATCGCAGATTCGTATGCTTTGGGTGATCCGACTCAACCTAGGCTCGTATCAAACGAGTCAAACGATGAGTACTACCAGAGAGATGGAGCTGGGTCATCCCGGAGGAATGACTACAGAGGGAAAAGGAGAGATGACAGACCGGATCATCTATACGGTTCACAACATGTTGCGGCTGTGAATCAAGATCAGCCCGGAGCAGGGGGCAATCGACGCTAGAAAACTGGAGGGCAATGGACTCCGAGAAACGACGGCAAGAAAACTTGGTCACCAGAGCAAAAGAAACAGTGGCAAGAAAAGAAGGATCGTCCGAGGTATACTTATGAGTCGATGTGGGACCAGCCGTGTAAGTTTCACACGCCAAATCCGAATAACCTAGTGGGTCATACGACGAGGCAATGTGAGTGGATGCGCAAGATTGAACAAGGTGGTTCGGGGAATGCTCAGGCACCCGGAATGATCAGCCTCGACAGGAGTTACCCCGGCAGCAATTGCTCTCCGGAGCGAACATGCAACAGCTAATGTTGCCTCCCCCTCCGCCGAGGTATGAAAACAATGAGAGAAGGGATGTGGTGCATCAAGTGGAAAATCAGCATCAGCCGGATCAGAGGTACCCCAGAAATGAGGGGAGAAATGAGTACAGAGAGCATCATCAGAGCTATTGTGTGTTCACCACTGAGGAAACAGATAGAAAGAGCTTGCAGCGCCAACATATGGAGGTGAATGCAGTGATGCCTGCAGTGACTAGGTTATGCCTTGGTCTGACCAAGAAATCACCTAGAGCATCAAGGATCATCCCAAGCTTATGCCAAGCCCTGGTTCGTATGCGTTGGTGCTGGATCCGACATTCATTGGACCTAGCATTAACGTAAGGTTCTCAAAGGTACTGGTCGACAATGGCAGTAGCATTAACATCATGTATGCGGACACAATGCACAAGTTGGGTATCTCGGAGAACATGCTATAGGCCACGAGGACAACTTTCCATGGTATTGTGCCCGGCATTTCTTGTGAGCCCATAAGCAAGGTCCGGGTTGACGTATTGTTCGGCACGAGGGATAACTGCCGAACCGAAAATTTGGAGTTCGAGGTGGTGAACTTGGAAAGTGCATACCACGCGTTACTCAGAAGGCCAGTGCTGAACAAGTTCATGGTGAGCTGTCATATTAGTTACTTGAAGATGAAGTTGCCCGGACCAAACGGGGTGATTACCATTGCTGGGGATTTCCGACGTTCCATGGAGTGTGCGTCGGCCGGGTCTAACTTAGCCGAGTCACTTGTGATTGCGCAGGAAAAAAGGAAAATGCAAGAGGTGGCGGCATTGGCTCAGTCCGCGCAGCAGTATATGCCGGCGCTAAGTAACCCGCATGGAAGTGTCTCCTTCCAAGCCACGGAAGATACCAAGAAGGTTCCTATTGATGACATGTTCCCAGAGCGCACTGTAACAATTGGTGTCAGGTTAAGTGATAAATAGGAAAGCGAGCTCGTCAGCTTCCTCCGTGAGAATCGGGACATTTTTGCTTGGTCCACACAGGACTTGCAAGGTGTTCCGAGGGAGTTGGCCAAGCACTCTCTGAATGTGAGACCCGGAGCTAAGCCGGTGAAGCAACCTCTCCGCCGCTTCGCCGAAGATAGGAGGAAAGTCATCGGGGATGAGATAGCTCGGTTGCTAGCTGCAGGATTTATCATGGAAGTTCTTTACCCGGATTGGCTATCTAACACGGTGCTGGTGGAGAAGAAGAAGGATGATCCGAACATGGCAGTGGTTTGGCGAATGTGTATCGATTACACGAACCTGAACAAGGCGTGTCCAAAAGATCCATTTCCGCTGCCAAGAATAGATCAGGTCATAGACTCAACTGCTGGATGTGAATTGTTGTCATTCATTGATGCATATTCTGGTTTCCACCAGATACCTCTGAATCCGGATGCTCAAATAAAGACTGTGTTTATTACCCCGTATGGGGCTTATTGCTATCGCACCATGTCGTTTGGTTTACGTAATGCAGGGGCAACGTACCAAAGATGTATGCAAAAATGTTTGCACGACCAAATCGGTCAAAATGTACAAGTGTACGTGGATGATGTGGTTATCAAGACCAAGGAAAGCAAAATGCTCGTTGACGATATCAGGCAAACGTTTGCGAACCTAAGGAGGTTCCGGATGAAACTTAACCCGGAAAAATGCACCTTCGGTGTCCCGGCTGGGAAATTGCTCGGTTTTCTTGTTTCCAGCCGAGGTATCGAGGTTAATCAAACTAAAATCCGGGCCATCGAACGAATGGAACTGCCGAAGTGTCTTAACGATGTCCAGAAGTTCTCAGGTTGCCTGGCCTCGTTAAGTCGGTTTGTATGTCGGTTGGGAGAAAAGGCATTGCCTCTTTACCAACTCATGAAAAAGTCGGATAAGTTCGTCTGGACACCGCAGGCCGATGAAGCCTTTGCCCACTTGAAGAAGATGTTACCACTATAAAAGGAGCCAATGGTGCTCTATATAGCCGCAACCAACCGAGTTGAATGTTAGTGATAGTGGTGGAGCGCGACGAGGAAGGTAAGTCGGTGCAAAGGCCAGTGTATTACTTGAGCGAGGTGTTGTCAGCCTCAAAGCAGAACTATCCACACTATCAGAAGGTGGCGTATGGCGTGCACATGGCCGCTAAGAAGCTGAAGCACTACTTCGAGAAGCATCCCATCAGGGTCATATGTGAGGCCCCCATATCCGAGATAATGAGTAACAAGGATGCGAGCGACAGAATTGCAAAATGGGCAATTGAGCTAGCTCCTTATGCGCCACAATATGACAGAAGAGAAGCCATCAAATCTCAAGCTGTGGCGGACTTTTTCGTGGATTGGGCCGAGGTACAATACGAACCGCCACTCCCAGATCCGAACTATTGGCGAATGGACTTTTACGGATCAAAAACCAAAACCGGGCTAGGTGCCGGAGTTGTACTTACTTCGCCAAAAAAGGACCAGTTGAAATACGCGTTGCAGATCCATTTCGCGGCATCAAACAATGTCGCTAAGTATGAAGCACTTATGCACGGGCTCAAGGTGGCAAAAGAGATTGGGATACGTCGGATCATATGCTTTGGCGACTCAGATTTTGTGGTGCAGCAAGTGTCGGAACTGTGGGACGCCCTTGGTCCAAACATGGCGCTGTACAGATTTCATGTGCAGAAGATATCTGGTTACTTTGAGGGATGCGAATTTCACCATGTACCCCGGGTGGAAAATGAGGCTGCCGACATGCTGTCGAAGCTCGGGTCAACCCGACAAGCAGTTCCAGCGGGTGTAGCATTAGAGCACCTTAGGAAACCGTCCATCAGGCCCTCCCCAGAAACCGACTCAATCTATGTCCCGGAGGACACGGAATCCGGAGCTGTGCCCATGGATATTGACATGGGAAGTGGTGCGCGAAAGCCGGGGAATGCCTCGGCAAACCCGGGGACTGCTTCAGTGAACCCGGGGACTGCTTTGCAAGACTCGGGGACTGCTCAGCGTGATCCGGTTGAAGTTATGCCGGTGGATCAGATGGAGATTGATGAGGATGTGTTCCCTGTGCGAACAATACCAGCTTGGGCACTACCTATATTTCAATTCCTAAAAGATGGAACGTTACCCACAGAGGAAGTGTTGTCCAGCCAAACACAGAGGAGGGCAAAGGCGTACACGATCATCAACTCCGAACTATACAAAAGAAGTGTGACCAATGTCCTCCAGCGATGTGTTGACCCGGAAGAAGGGCTTGACATCCTCCGAGATATACATCAAGGGGAATGCGGGTATGATGCCTCGTCCCGAGCCTTGGTAGCAAAAGATTTCCGGCACGGATTCTACTGGCCAAGTGCCTTAGAGCAAGCAGAAGATCTGGTGAGAAAATGTAATGGTTGTCAGAGGTAAGCTACCAAGACACATATGCCAATGTCGGAACTCAAGACCATACCAATTACTTGGCCATTTGCCGTATGGTGCTTGGATATGGTCGGCCCGTTCAAACCAGCGAGGGGAAATATGACTCACATTTTAGTTATGGTCGACAAGTTTACGAAGTCGATTGAAGTAAAACCTATAAGAAAATGTGATGGAGCTACGGCCGTAACATTTCTCAAGGATATCATCTTGAGGTACGGTTATCCTCACAGTATCATAACTGATAATGGCACAAATTTTGCGGAAGGAGCATTTGCGCGTTTCTGCCGGGATAAGAAGATCTGGCTAGACGTAGCCTCGGTAGCCTACCCCACATCGAACGGACAAGTGGAAAGATCCAACGGATTAGTATTATCCGGGATAAAACCCCGGCTCATTGAGCCGCTGCAAAGATCAGCAGGGTGCTGGATAGAAGAACTACCAGCGGTACTGTGGAGTTTAAGAACAACTCCGAATCGATCAACAGGCTATACGCCATTTTTTTGGTATATGGGGCAGAAGCTGTATTACCAGCCGACATAGAGCATGATTCGCCTAGGCTCACCCAATACATAGAAGCCGAAGTGCAAGAAGCCCGGCAAAATGATGTTGATCTGCTGGAAGAAGCGAGAGCACTGGCATTGTCCAGATCCGCCATATATCAACAAAATCTTCGACGTTATCATAGCCGGAAAGTAAGCCCCCGAGTCTTTCGGGAAGGCGATCTGGTGCTCCGGTTGGTACAACGTACCGCTGGCATGCATAAATTATCCCCCCATGGGAAGGGCCATTCATCATGAGCAAGGCATTGCATAATGATTCTTATTATCTTATAGATGCAAAGCCACAGGAAAAGAGCAAGGCGGACAGGTGCGGCGAGGAATCTAAGCGACCATGGAATATAGCTCTACTTCGTCCTTTCTACACTTAGCTAAGAAGTGTATGTATCTGAGTCTTCTCATATGTCGGTATGTATGTCAGCAATGAGCTTAGCAATGAAGTGTTGGCACCTCGAGTAGTAACTCGGGGACTGCCTTACTAATATTTGTTGTCTTTTGTGCGTTAGCTGGAATAAGTTGTTCTACTTGACTCGGATTAGTAATGTGTGAGCACCAAGAACCCAACTCTTCGACTTGCTGCTGTCCAACAAGAATTGGCTTCATGGCGAGCAAGAGAACAAGTTTGGAATTGCGTAGCACCTGAAAAACGACTAAGGAAAAGAGTTTATTCGAGCCGACGTTTGTTTTTCGGACTAACCTGGTATTTATTTTCAAGTTATTATGCGGTTTTATTTTTGAGCTAAGTCTAATAGTTTCCCAGTATTGTTAAGACAATTTTTGAAGCTCGGATTCGTAAGTCGTAAAACCGAATCAAGGTAGACACGAGCCGAGCCAAAAGATTGGACGAACAAGAAAAAGAAACTCGGGGACTACACCCAAGTTAATCCGGCATAAGAACTTAGTAGCAAAATATCACATGTATATGGGATACAACTCCACCCGGCATACCGGGGATATGATAAATTTTCAAGTTTTTTCGCTCAAGGAGCAGCAGGAGGAGGAAGTTCGGCATCATCTTCGCCATCTTCTATATTCGAGGCGTCATCTTCTCCATCACCGTCCGAGCCATCTTCATCGTTCTCAAACTCTTCGTCCCCAGCGGCTTCCAGGAAGCTCGGCCCCTCAGCCCATTCATGAATGGGAGTGTATTCGATGAGGCTATGGGCGCAAGCTTGGCGCCGAGCTACCCACTCTGGGTCATTGGTCCATCTGGATCCTGTGCACAGGCGTGTCAGGAGGTTGAGATCGATCTTCTCATACCACATGAGTATGTGGTGGAGAATGATATCAGTTGCGGCACGTCCAGCGGACTCTCTCCAGAGGTCGAGCTGGGTCTCGGTTTCCATTAGCTTCTCAACGAGGATTGCGGTGGTCTCCGGAGTATCTTCTCCGGGGTAGAACGTGTTGAAGATGCGAACTGCAACGTCGAGGATGTCCTTGCCATAATTCTTGATGAGCTCCACGCGAGATGACAAGCTGACCAACAGGTCCTCCATGTCATAGGGAATCTCTTCACCATCAGGAGCGGCAGGAGTACCCCTTTCTCGGCGGAAGTGTGCAACTGCTGCGCTCACACTAGCAGTGCCCTCTGGAAATTTGCCTGAAAACAAGAAAAAGGAAGAAGGTAAAGAAAAGACATATGAAATAACCCAAAGAAGTAGGTCGGATAAGGGAAAGGAACTTACGTGATATATGGCTGAGGATTCGGGTCAACTCCCTGGTGCAGTCATCATGTCTCTTACGAAGCTGCTCAAGCTCAGCATTCGCCGACCCAAGCTGGATGTCGGATTCCTTGAGTAGATCCTGGTCCTTGGTGATCTAGAGATTGAGGTGCTCGTGCTCTTCTGTGTAATCCTGGCCAACCTTTTTGAGCTTGGATTGATGTTGGGCCTTCATTTTCTCCATCTCAGCCTTGAGCCTGGTGATCTCATCGTCCTTGGTCCGGAGGAGGGCGAGCTCATCATCTTTCTTCTTAAGCTGGGCTTGGTGATGCCCTGCTTGTTCGAGAAAATGCAGCATCATATCAGGCACGGGCACACTATCTTCAAGTGATGCTGAAATAGTGTGTTGACCCGGCAGAGCCGAGGTATGAATGTTTGCCGAGCCAAGGAGAAAAATAAATAGAAAGCACTGTAAGGTCGGACAAAAATGACTTACCCTTGATCTGCTCTAGATTCTTCCGCATAATTTTGTTCTCAGCCTCCACCCCAGCTACGGAAACGGAATGATGAGATTAGTTCGGCAGAGGAAGATGAAGAAAAACGAAGAAACGCCAAGGAAGAAATTTACCCCTTTTCTCGTATTCCGCGAGAAGTACAGCTTGCTTTGCGCGTAGCATCTTGTGGGTATCCAGCAGACGTTGGAATTCAGCACTCCGGTGATTGGTGGTCACCTGAAAGGAGTACAGAAACATAAATTAGCTTGGTGCATATTCGAAGTGTACAAAAATTCGGGCCAAGTGGAACTTAACCCGGCTCTAGGTGTGTCCATATTTGAAGTGTACAAAAATCCGGGCCTAGTGGAACTTAACCCGGCTCTAGGTGTATGCATGTTCGAAGTGTACAAGATCCAGGCCAAGTGGAACTTAACCCGGCTCTAGGTGTGTGCATATTCGAAGTGTACAATATTCGGGCCAAGTGGAACTTAACCCAGCTCTAGTTGTGTGCATGTTCGAAGTGTAGAAGATCCGGGCTAAGTGGAACTTAACCCGGCTCTAGGTGTGTGCATATTTGAAGTGTACAAAATCCGGGACAAGTGGAACTTAACCCGGCTCTAGGTGTGTGCATATTCGAAGTGTACAAAATCCGGGCCAAGTGGAACTTAACCCGGCTCTAGGTGTGTGCATATTCGAAGTGTACAAAATCCGGGCCAAGTGGAACTTAACCCGGCTCTAGGTGTGTGCATATTCGAAGTGTACAAAAATCCGGGCCAAGTGGAACTTAACCCAGCTCTAGGTGTGTGCATGTTCGAAGGGTACAAGATCCGGGCCAAGTGGAACTTAACCCAGCTCTAGGTGTGTGCATATTCGAAGCGTACAAAATCCGGGCCAAGTGGAACTTAACCCGGATCTAGGTGTGTGCATATTCAAAGTTCTCATGGAGCTACGTTAGTTTTCCAAAGAGCATCCGGCCAAGTAACAAGTTACTCCCCCGGAGGCTCGGGGACTAATGGTTATTATCTACAGCATATAAAGGGGAGGCGACGTACCTCCATCATCCGCCCAGCGAGGTTGATTGCCTTAGCGGCCGTGTTCATTTGGGCAAAAAACTCGGCGGGGCCGAACCTCTCCGGGAGATCGTCGTCATGGACGAACTCAGCCTTGTTCCAGTTGTTGACAAATTCAATCAACATCGGAGGGTACCGCTCGCCGGTGGGCATATGGGGTGCCACCAAGCCCTTCGCGTGCGCTTCTTTCCTCTCAACCAAAGCAAGGGCTGGGCTGGTGTGCAGAACCATCTGTTGTGCATCGGTTGGCTCGGCAGGGGCGTCCTTCGCTGCTGGAGCCTTCTTGGGAAGCATTGATGCGAGGGTACGCTGCCCAGCCTCGACGAATGATGATTTGGTAGCATCAGGAGCCTTTTTTCCCTTTGCTGGCTGAGAAGAGGAAGTGGTTGCAGCGGATTTTCCATTAGGAGCTGCCGGGATAGTTCCTCGCCGAGGTTGAGAAGACTCGGACGAGGCAGAAGAGCTTGGCGCTGGTGTTCTTGTTGCTAGACTTGGTGCAGCTGCTGATTTTCTTGCTACCGGACTTGGTGCTGGTGCCAGAACTGGTGCTGGTGTCGGCTCGGTTACTGGTGCTGGCGCCGAAATAGCTTCGGTGGCTGCTGGTTGCGGCGAAGCCGAAGTTGTGGATGTCGTCGCCTCGGCTGGGCCGGTCTCCCCCGCTCCAAGGTTACCCTCCTCTTGGCGAGGTGGAACAGAACTTGAAGCAGCCGTGGAACCCTCGGGAATAGGGCTTAGCGGGCGTGACTCGTCGTCGCGAGGAGGAGAAGGGCTAGGCCGGAGCGGCGAAGAGATGCTAGATCCACTCTGAGGGACCTCCACCACAGCCCTACCAAATCTAATAATGTCAGAAGAGAAATTACAACAATGCAAGGAAGAGCAAGTTGCAAAAGGAAAAAAGACTTACGCATTCGAGGTTTGGGCCTCCTTGGGTTTCCGAGCCCTTCGAGCTAGGGCCTTGCCTATTGGCTTGGAGGCAGTTTTGTCTCCGGACTTCTTTCGCCTTTTGGCGGTCTGAGAAGGTCCGGAGGAAGAACTTGGTGCCGCTCCGCGCTTCTTCTTCGGCGCTACCAGAACAGGTTCGTCCGTAGCAAGGGGAGGGTCCTCGTGGATATGCCCACCAGAATTAGCTGATGCCGGAAAGGCAAAAGAAAGGGGGACAACATCAACAGGTTCAATCACCTCGACATCCGAGCTATCTTCATCATCGGGCCAATCTCTAATAGAAGAGGATTTACCCGTGGGTCGCTTTGTAGCGTCGGCCATCGGGAGGAACATCTCCTGGTCCGGCTCTTCCTCATTCGGGGTCTCCCGGTCTGGTGCCCACTTAAGGGTCGGATCTGTGCCGTCCTCAAGGGTCTGCTGAAGGAATAGCTGAGAAAAAGAACGAACAACAGAGTCAAAAATGCAACAAGGACCGACATATAATTAGTCTAGAGTAAGTTTGCAACACGAAGCTTACCGCGGGGGGAAGCCTATCACGGCAATAATGCTCAATTCCCCAAGTCCACTCAGAGGAGAAGTCCTTGTGGGTGGTGAAGAGAGCCTTAACCCGGCGATATATCTCCGTGTTGCTCAACTCAAAGGATGAGGTCCGGTTGGGGTCGCGGCCGAAGCTCATGTGGCACACCTTTGGGTGCGCTTCTGGAGGGGGGAAATTCGGTTGCGCGCGAACATGATCATAGCGTCCTTGTTGCACAACCCGAGCTTCTTCAGCTCTGCAAACCTCTTGTTAACCTGGTTGGCCAAGGCCGTGGGCTTCTTGGGGACGATATCCCACAATTCCGGGTTAGGTGGACCCGGATTATAGGGGAGCAGCCGGATTAAGTCTTCAGTGCCTGTATTCTGGACATAGAAGAAAGTTCGCGCCCACCCTTTGCAAGAGTCTAGCCCGATGACCCGGGGGAAAACAGAAAGCCTCCGGGGTGAGATGGATGCAGCTCCAAATTGAGTGAGCTTCTTGTCCTACAGATCGAGTTGGATGGTTGGGATGACATTACGACGAGGGCTGAAAAAACAGATCCATAGCTCCTTCGTGGGCCATAGTTCGGCTTAGCCTTCGATCGTAGAAGCAAAAGCGGAAAGAGAAGTAATGGCGTTGGCAGGAAGGTGGTGAGGTTGGAGTTCGTAGGTGCTAAGCCAATCCCGGAAGAAGTTGCTGACCAGCAAACCGAACCCCCGTTGGAAGTGGGACAAGAACACGACGTACTCACCCGGATTGGGTGATGGGGCCAATTCGGAGGAGGCAAGACGAGCGGCGACACCGCCGGGGATGTGTCTGGTGCGGTAGAGCCAATCCAGGTCGTCCTGGTAGACCCAAGACCTAGCCCACGCACCACGGTCAACCGCCACGGAGTCCTCCTCCATCTCATGCTCAGCGACGACGAGCTCCTCCTCTGTCATCTGGTCTCCGTTGCCCTCGCTGGCGCTAGTGGCGGCGGGGGGCAGAGGCCTAGATTGGCAGCAACCCGTGGTGGAGGAGGCGCGTAGCGGTGGCGAAGATTGAGAGGTGTAGGGAAAAAAGTGCGGCGGCGGCGCTGCTACTTGGGAGCACTGGCGGCGGCGCTGTCACGGGGAAGAAGAAGAAGAAGAAGAGCAAGGGGCAGAGGGGCGCGGAAGAGGAAAATCCTAAGGAGTGCGCCCCTCCCCTATTTATCGTCTCCCACAAGGGGAAAGTGGGATCGTGTCCTGCAGGTGCGCCACACGACGTGGCTGTGTATTACCCGCATCAACCAATCAGCATGAAGCCACACGAAAGGCCACAGAACGAAATTGATCCCATGACGTGACGTGTGGATGCAGTAAACGATGAGGCAGGCGTGATGTGACCCGCGCACAGTGATAACTGACAATCACAACGGTGGTTACTGTGCTGGCCCTTAAAATAAGACAAACATAATGATTAGCCTCCACATGGGTTGGCGTACGAGAGAAGGAAGAAAGACCCGGATGGAACCGTGGTAACCCGGCCAGCAAGTGAAAACTTGGAATGTGCAGAGGGAAAATAAAACCATGAGGTTTGACTTAAAGTGGTAACCCGGCCGACAAGTGAAAACTTGGAATGTGCGAAGGGAACGTAAATCCATATAATCCGAGGCAGAACTCAGAATTGAACCTGATGTAGCCTTAGCGGCCAAGGCAGCTAAGACCGCACCAGCTTCGGGGACTAATGTTGGGGGGATACCCCTAGATAGGGTCACGCCGGGGTATAAAGGCCGAGTTAGCCGAGGTTCGGCAAGGCCAAAGCGGATGCTGGCCGGGTCACCTCAAGGCAGGCCGAATCACGGGGTAACCCGGACCAGGGGCATTCGCCTAACTAAGTCTCAACCGACTTAAGGAGTAAGTCGGAAATGCATTTTTTACTTGTATGCAGGAACAGGTGCGGCCGGATCAACTATGGTCCAGGTCACGTCAAGCTTCTAGGAGAAGGAAGGAATCTCGCTGGTCAAAAGAAGCCCCGGTACGCACTACCTGAGCGAATCAAACAAGGGAAGGACCACCGGGGCGTGGCTGACAAGGGTGACGACGCCCATGTCGGCTGACGCGGGCGCCGTAGAGGCTCACGTAGCCTCTGCATATGTGACGTGAGGGAAAAGCACCTCGGTCGGCTTACTACTTTGGGAGGAGGCATATTCTTAGGAATATGCCTCCATGTATGCCCTAGGAAGAGATCTAGCTCCCTCTATATAAGGAGGGCTAGGGTTTCAGTAGAGAAGGTTCCACTATTCTGATTTGGCTAGGGTTTTAGGTGTGATCTGTGTGTGAGAGTAAGAGAGCTCCTTCTTCCTCCTCTCGCCAATACAGCTCTAGGAGCACTTGTAATCTTGGAAGCAAAGCAAATACAAACTTCTATGTGAAGAATCACTTCATTATCCTTCCCTGGATTCCCCTAGCGTGTATTAGTCCCCACCTTTAGCCTATCCATGGCATTTGCCGTGACACCACCACGAAATTCTTCGTGTTTGATCTATCCACATGCCACTGTGCATGATTGTCTTGCATATTGTCTAGCAGCTGCTTTGCTTCGGTAATATGTTTGCCCATAAATGTTCCTCCAGCTGCATTATCAAGCATAGACTTAGACACAGGGTTAAGAGCATTATAAAATAAATGGAGAATTAACCAATCTTCCATCCCATGACTGGGACAGTTTTTTATGCATTCTTTCATCCTCTCCCATGCGAGCGCTAGTGGATCACGCTCTTCCTTTCTAAAACCAGTAATATTAGATCTTAGTTGCATAGTCTTTGCAGGTGGGAAAAATTTAGTCATAAATAAAGAAGTACACTCCACCCATGATGCAATAGTACTTCTAGGCAAATATAGCAACCGTTCTTTTGCTCTTCCTCTAAGAGAGAAAGGAAATAAGCGCAATTTGACCACATCAGGGTCAACATCGTTTATGTGCATCATATCAAATATTTCATTGAAAGTATTCAAGTGCATACCTGCGTCCTCAATAGCAGAGCCTCCAAATTGATTCTGTTGAACCAAACTTAAATAATGGGGCTTAATTTCATAATCAACAATACTAATTGCTAGCTGAGTAATAGGAGTACGCAAATAATCATTGTTGGGAGTTGCAAACTCGCCAAGCTTCGTTTCCACCATATTTCCTATGTTTTTGGGTTTTCTTAAACAAAGACTTATGATATTAAAAACAAGAAACAGAAGACTAACTAATTTTTTTGGTTTTTCAAAGAAAGACTGAAAGCAAACTAACAAAGTTAAAAACAAGAATTAAAACTAGCAAGGCTCCTACTAACTTCACCAGGGTAGCTATTGCTTCCCCGGCAACTGCACCAGAAAAAGGGTTGATATATTCGATCCGGATTACGGATGTAGTATAGCTCTTTTTCCCTAGTAGACCGAGGTTATCTAATCCCCGGGAAGCATAAAACGTTGTGAAGTTACTTTAATGGACCTTCAGGAGTTTTAGAATTCTTTTTGTGTTTTACCGAACCAAGAGTTTGCTGCCTTTTGTTGTTGTCGATGATTGAGAGAGAGGGCCTAGGGATTTCGGTTTCAGATGTAGCTGTGCAAAACATCTTATGGGAAGAAAATATAATAATAAAGTATGCATGTAATTGTTAGAGCAAGATAATTATATGTGGGCAGTGCATCCATAATTTCTATTGCCTCCGCAACCTCTTATAGCAATAACCTACTAGTAGCATCCATAGAAGAAAGAGAACTAATGATATGCATAGTGATGTCATCGTTAATCCCAAGTAAATCCCTCACATACAACCGTACTGCCCCTTCTGTCACTAGGGTTCCCAACCTGCAGATTAGTCATTACTCATACTCCCTATACCTGGCTCAACCCTCGGGGTCCTTTGTACCTGACAAGTCCTTGGATTGAGGCATGAGAGGATACAATAATCATCATGTCATACAAACTAATACATGATCCCATCTATGATAAATAACATGCACAAAAGCTACATGGCTAGGCTAAAGCCCTTAGCCCAAAGAGAATTACTCACGCATAGATATGAAATCAACAATCATAAACATTGCAATGGAAATCATCATATTGATATCAAATAGTCTTACAATGTCGCCAATCGATGATGATATCTACTATTACAAGTCGTGGAATATTGCTATGGTGGTGGAGAAGGGTTTGGAGATTAGATCTAAGTATATTCCTCCGGCGGCTCTTCGGTGTTGTGGATGCAGGTTTCTGGGGGCGGCTGGCAAGGCTGTTTCTCGTCGCTCGAATCCTCTTTATATAGGGGTCCCTTCACGGAAATATTTTTTTTTGACCTAGCAGTGTTGATGGCAACTATACGACCAAAACTATATGGCCAGAATTTTATTCCCGCTATATAGTTGGTCATTAAAGCGTCTGTCTCCACTTCACGACCCCTGGTTTCTTTGGATTGTTGGAAATCTCATATCTTTAATGTTGTGATTCCCATGATCAAACGTTAATATCTACTCAAGGAAAAATAGAAAGAAAGGATTGCATACCCCTTTGATCATTAAGCATTAGTGGCAGGATTTAGAGAGATATTTCATAAAAAATATGAATAATATCAAGTTTAAATGTGTACGTAGATGGCTATATTTCACAGCCATTAGTGACCCTCCTCGATGGCCACCTTCTGGAGGTGGCGGAGGTGAAAACCGACCGCCTGATGCTTGTCTCTGAAGCCGTGGACATTAGCGGACAGGCCGCGGGTCTTCATGTCCTCAGCATGCTTCACGAGGGAGTTGAAGTCGGTGGCGAGGAGCCTCCTGGTACAGAAGGGGCACTTGTAGACATCATCGGCGATGAAGTTGTCGTACTAGATGGACTTCAGCCTCCTCAACACCTGACGAGTCTTGGTGTCCTTGGACTCATTGTCGCTGCAAACGTCGCTGCTATCCTCCTATTGGAAAAAACAGTAGAGTCCAATAAGGACATGATTGAGATACCTTGATTATCGAGATTGATTATTTGCATAAATTAACTTGTTGAGATCCGCTGATTCTTCCCCAATCCCAATTTCTGAAACCAAATCGAATACTGATCCCAACTACAGATCAACGCTAGTACTAACTAGGGAATCCCTTAACTGCAACTCGGAGGACAAATAAAATAGGATTGAAATATGAACAGGGGAATCAACGAAATACGAGATCTAACACAAGAGGATTAGCTACTGTAAAAATATCTAGCATCCAACGATTGAAAATACGAATAGCCAAACCCTAATAACATACGATCTAGCATCCAACGATGGGAATGGGGGTAGAACAAGGGAAGGGGAGAAAACCCTAGTTACCTCCGACCATGGGTCGGCAATGCCGGTGTCGTAGGGGTTCTATGGCCTGATGTAATCCTCCTCCTCGTAGGGGTCCTAGCCAAGCGGGATCTGCTCGAGACTGACGGGGGCCTCCTCACCGGCGGCTATGGCGGAAGTGGGGACGGGGGTCTAGACATCGACGTCGGCTGCCTTCGATGCCTCGATGGGGACCTGTATAGGGACAGGGGCCTCCTTGTTGGCGGCCTTGGAGGCGACGATGGCCACCGCACTGTTCTTCTCCATCACCGGCGTGGTTGGGGTTTTCTTGGGGTTTTGCAGAAGGTGGTGGGACAGTGGATACGGTTGCGTGATTGATGAGTGAGAGTGAGGAGTCCTCTATAAAGGTGAAGGAAAGGGACGTTTCGTTGCACCACCATGCACCGCGTAACCGCGTACTCTACTATACCATGCATGGCCACACGTGTCCGCTACCACCCCGTGCACCGCGACACGCGTACCATGCGTCATGTTTTTCCCTCGTGTCTAACCCTGGCGACTTAGTTATGCTTAGTTATACCCTCAAGTGTAACACTGGCAGTTTGGTTGTACTCAGTTTTGCCCTCCAGTACTAACACTATCGTATGAAATATACTCAGTTTTACCCTCTAGTGATTGGTCAACAGAGAGTCATAGAATGGTTTTTAGCTAGCTCATTGAGTCATTTTATGCACAACAAATTCAAAAAGATCAAAACATAGTGGCATCTACCCAGGGAGTCTTATTATGTGACCTGCCACCATAAGAAATGTATAGAAATCAAGTTTTAACCTAAATCACCACTTCTCAAATCACTTAGTATATGTGAAGGTTCATGGCTTTCTACTCAAGCCTCTTCCCAAAACATCCCTCCCCGAAACATATTTTGTCTGAATGACGCAATAATTGCCAAACTGATGTATATTTGAATTGCAAATAATTTGATGTATGCCAATATGTATTTTATTGTATAAAAGACACATTTTCCATTTTTTAAATGTCTTTCTATTTGCTATTTGATTCCTTTGTCAGTTTTGCCCTTGGTTTTTAGGTTCTACTCAGTTTTCCCCACTCTCTTAGTCACAAACTCTCACACATGTGCTCATCTTGGCTGCTATGCTCTGATTGGTTGAGACAGTTGTCACGCGGATCGTGACCACCAACCGTTGATCCTCTGTGATCTAGTGGACATGATAACCCCTATATCTGTCGGGGGGGCACCCCTCTATCCATGCAAAATAACAAGTTTGCTATCGGTATTTTAACTCCATAAACAAATAATTTTGAATACAATTGGAAGGGAAAGTGTTCAAAGGTGTATAATTTTCATATATGCAAGTTTATGCATTACATTCCAATCTATGAAAATGATAATCTCTCAAGATTTTCTTAGCATAACATTATCACGTATTAAGTGCAATTTCAAAGAGTTCAAAGGTGTGTAATTTTGGTATATGCAAGTTTATGCATTACATTCCACTCTATGAAAATGGGGAGAAAATGATAATCTCTCAAAATTTTGTTAGCACGTTATTATCACGTATTAAGTGTGATTTCACAATGTTCAAAGGTTTATAATTTTCGTATACGCAAGTTTATGCATTATATTTCACTCCATGGTAATGAGAAATGATCAGGATTTTATTAGCACAACATTATCATGTCCTAAGTGCGATTTCAAAGAGTACAAAGGTGTATAATTTTCGTATATGCAAGTTTATGCATTATATTTCACTATATGAAAATGATAATCTCTTAAGATTTTGTTAGCACATCATTATCACGTATTAAGTGCGATTTCACAATGATCAAAGGTGTACAATTTTCGTATATCTAAGTTTATGCATAATATTTCACTCCATGAAAATTATAAAATCTCAAGATTTTCTTAGCACAACATTATCATGTCCTAAGTGTGATTTCACAGTGTTCGAAGGTGTATAATTTTCATATATGCACGAGGCATAAAGATTTTAGTTTAGGGATGACTTTTCATGCTCTAAAAATGGTAAACTCTCAAGATTTTCCTAGGACAACATTATCATGTCCAAATTGTAATTTGGACTTGTTCAAGATATCTGTCAATTATAAACACTCTTTTACATTAAGAGTTGTATAATTTTCTAATTTGAAAGTGTTCAAGAGTTGTGTCATTCTCTTATTTTTCTATACATCCATCTCCCTAGATCTCAAAGTTTGACTTTCACCTCATAGATTCACTTGATTGTAGCCGAGACATTAACTCTATAAACCAATTAAATCATCATAACGGCTCGCCGCCCACATTCTCCATAGTAAGCGCACTCCCAATTGAGCTCCTGAGTTGCGCCAATTGATTATCCACAACAAGTGCCCCCGTCTAATCAGAACATTTTGGTGTGGGATCTAACCTCCCTGCGCACGGTTTCTATTGTCATCCTTCATACAGGTCAATGGGACGGCACCATACCATGGTCAGGACGAATGGGAGGCCTAAGTGAAGCTAGACAAAGAGCCTCCATTGCTGGAGAAGGGCCGTCGTCGCTAGAAAAGAAGAAGAAAGGGGTAGCAACAGCATGGGCGCGAACACGGGGCTGGCCCGGGGTCCCATCTTGTAACACCAACCTGGGTAGACTGTCGGTCCAGCACTCACGTGGATAAGCTATGGGTCTCATGCTGATCTGGATAAGTGGAGAGAGGTGTCCACTACGGGAACTGACTAAATGCGGCCCCACTTGTCAGCATGTAACTACAAGGGTCCACTACGGGACCCGACCGAACATGGCCCCACTTGTCAGCACATAATGACGAGGCTCCACTACGGGACCTGACAGAACATGGCCCCACTTTTCAGCACGTAATGGCAAGGCTGACAGACAATGAGTTTCAGACCGTGTGAGAGTTTCGTACACGAAGATGGGCACAAGTGAGGAAAAGTTAAGCGGCTAGGGAAAAGTGAGTACAACTAAGGAACCAAGGGCATGAAAGTAGAAATCCCTAATTGTTATTATGTGCCTACGTTGAGCATGCACATCATGTCTGGATCATGTTTAATGCAAGACGGTTATTCATTTGTCTCAGGGAACAATGGTTGTTCATTTTATTTGAATAACATCTTTTATGGTCACCCACCTTTGTTGAATGGTTTATTTATCTTGAATCTTGTTATTATTAGTACACATATTCATAATGTGAATGCCAAAAGAATTAAGTTGAATGATGATATTGCTGCATATTTGTGGCATTGCCATTTGGGTTATATTGGTGTAAAGCGCATGAAGAAGCTCCATCTGATGGACTGCTTGAATGACTTGATTATGAATCATTTGAAACATGTGAACCATGCCTTATGGGCAATATGGCTAGAACTCCGTTCTCTGGAACGATGGAACATGCGACCGACTTTTTGTAAATAATACATACCGATGTATGCGGTCCGATGAGTGTGTTAGAAAGTGGCGGATATCGTTATTTTGTAACCTTCACTGATGATTTAAGTAGATATGGGTATATTTACTTAATGAAACACAAGTCTGAAACATTTGAAAAGTTCAAAGAATTTCAGAGTGAAGTACAAAATCATCGTAACCGTAAGATCAAGTTTCTACGATCCGATCGTGGAGGGGAATATCTTAGTTACTAGTTTGGCACACACATCAGACAATGTGGAATTGTTTCACAATTCACTCCCGCTAGAACACCACAGTGTAATGGTGTATCCGAACGTCATAATCTAACCTTATTGGATATGGTACGATCTATGATGTCCCTTACAAATTTTCCATTGTCATTTTGGGGTCATGCATTAGAGACTGCTGCATTCACTTTAAATAGGGCACCATCAAAATCCGTTGAAACGACACCGTATGAATTATGGTTTGCTAACAAACCTAAGCTGTCATTTCTAAAAGTTTTGGAGATGCCATGCTTACATGAAGAAACTTCAAATTGATAAGCTCGAACCCAAAGCGGAAAAATGTGTCTTCATAGGATACCCAAAATAAACAATTGGGTACACCTTCTATCACCGATCCGAAGGCAAAGTGTTTGTCGCCAAGAATGGATATTTTCTAAAAAAAGAGTTTCTCTTGAAGGTGTGAGTGGTAGGAAGGTAGAACTCAACGAGGTTATTGAACCTTTTTTTGCAAAAGTGGCGAGTAGCGCATCGCCGGAATCTGTTCCAGTGTTGACTCCACCCATAGAAGAAGGAAATGATGATGAGGTACCCACCCCTCCTCATGAAACTCCAAGAGAGAGAACTACGGAACTTCGCAGGTCAAGCTGGATACGTACATCTTCAGAACTATACAGTGATCTAGTCCTCAATTCCATGATAGATGGCAGTGATGACCCTACGACGTATGATGAAGCGATGATGAGTCTGGATTCCAAGAAATAGCTAGAAGCCATACAATCCAAGATGGAATCCATGTATGATAACCAATTTTGGACTTTAGTAGACTTACCTCACGACCGAAAGGGCGTCAAGAATAAATGGATTTTCAAAAACAAAATGGATGCTAACGGTAATGTGATCGTATATAAAGTTCAACTTGTCGCGAAAGGGTTCCAACAAATTCAAGGAGTTGACTACGATGAGACTTTCTCACCAATAGCGATGCTAAAGTCTGTTAGGATTATGTTAGCAATTGCTGCATTTTTTGATTATGAAATCTGGAAGATGGATGTCAAGATAGCGTTCCTTAATGGAAACATTGAGGAAGAGTTGATTATGATACAACCAAAATGTTTTGTCAATCATAAGGATGCTAAACAAGGTATGCAAACTTGAGCGATCCATTTATGGACTGAAGCAAGCATCCTGAAGTTGGAATCTCCGATTTGATAAAGTAATCAAAGGTTTTGGATTTGTGCAAACCCTTGGAGAAGCTTGTATTTATAAGAAAGTGAGTGGGAGCTCTATTGTATTTCTAATCTTGTATGTGGATGACATATTGTTGATTGGAAATGATATAGAACTTATGAAAAGCGTAAAGGATTACTTAAATAGTAAGTTTTCGATGTAAGATCTTGGTGAAGCTGCATACATATTAGGCATCAAGATCTATAGAGATAGATCAAGACGCTTAATTGGATTGTCACAGTGTACAGACCTTGACAAGATTTTGAAGAAGTTCAAAATGGAAGGAAGTAAGAACAGGTTCTTACTGATGTTGCAAGGAGCAGGTTTGAGTAAGGCTCAAAGTCCAGCAATAGAAACATATATAGAAATAATGGATTGTGTCCCCTATGCCTCAGCCATAGGTTCTCTTATGTATGATATGTTATGTACAAGGCTAGATGTGGCACATGCTATTAGTTTGACTTGCAGGTACCAATTTGATCTAGGTTTAGAACACTAGAAGGCAGTCAAGGATGTCTTTAAATACTTAAGAAGAACTCAAGACATGTTTCTCATATATGGATGTGAAGAAGAGCTCGTCGCAACATGTTACGTCGATGCTAGCTTCGACAGCAATCCAGATGACTCTAAGTCACAATTCGGATATGTATTTTTGATGAATGGTGCAGCGGTGAGTTGCAGGAGGCCCAATCAACCACTGATTGCTAGATCTACAATGGAGGCGGAATATATCTCTACTTCGGAAGTAGTGGCGGAAGTAGTTTGGATGAAGGAGCTCATTTCAAATTTGATGTGGTTCCAAGTGCTTTGGATCCTATGGTGATCTATTGTGACAACAATGGTGCCATAGCCAATCCTAAGGAACCAAGGTCTCAAAAGAATTCCAAGCATATAAAGCTTCGTTTTCACTCCATCCGGGAACATGTTCAGGATGGCGATGTAGAGATTTGCAAAGTAGATACGGATCTTAATGTTCTAGATCCGTTAACTAAAGCTCTCCCAAGGGAAAAACATGATCAACACCAGAACTCTATGGGTGTTAGATTCATGACTATGTAAAGTGGATATTGACTGTAGTGCAAATGGGAGACTGAAAGGAATATTCCCAACAGGCAATAATAAAGTGGTTATTATGCTATTCCAGGTTTATAACAGATGTTTATTTTTCATGATAGAATTGTATTAATAAGGAAACGTTAATACATGTGTGAATTATAAACAAATAAGGTTCCTAGTAAAGCCTCTTTTTGTACTAGCTTGTTGATTAACAGATGATCAAAGGTTTCCTGATCATGAACATTGGATGTTGTTAATTACAGGGTCATATCATTAGTGAATGATATGATGAATATTCACCCGCAATAGATGTAGAAATACGATTATGTCATCAAGTTTAAATTTCTATCTCATTCGTAGTAACTCAATGTCCTTAGACCAGGAGATCACATCAATCACTTTCACCAGAAGAGTACTATGATTACATCAAACATCACACCATAACAGGGTGATTATAAAGGTGTCGTCAGGTATTTGGAAAGTGTCAGTTGAGGCTCGTGGAACAATATTGGGATTTATCCATCCGGATGACGGAGAGATATACTCAAGGCCCTCTTAGTGATATCACATTGACATAGCCTTGCAAGCAAGTGATTTGATCACTAGAATGTCATATCATAGGAACGAGAAAAAGACTACTTGTCAAGAATGATATTAAACAAGGTATAGATGATACCGAGTGATCTAATCTCAGACAAGTAATATATCACGAGACAAAAAGAATTTGATTGTAGAAAAAGAGGTTTAGATGATCATCTGATTTTTGTGGAACTAGTGGGAGTCGTTATGGATCTCCAGGTTCCGCTGATGATTATTGATCGGAGAAAGTCTCAATCATATATACATAGTTCTCGAACCCGTAGGAAGACACACTTAAGGTTAACCGGTGTGCTTGAGAGGATAGTGAACATGGGCAACTCAATGGACATCGTAGAAAATTGTTGTGCTGTAGAAAATTGTTCTACCGATTCTGCCGAAATAGTTTTGGGGTAGCAAAACAAAGCAAGGGATAAAAATGTTAATATGTTTATTAAATAAAGTGTTCATTAAATGAAGTACTCATTAAATTAAGTGTTCATTAAACTGAGTTGCACTAAGATGGAATTAAAGTGCTTTAATGGAAAGACCTTTAAGGGAATTAAAGTGCTTTAATGGAAAGACCTTTAAGGGAATTAAAGTGCTTTAATGGACAGACCTTTAAGGGAATTAAAGTGCTTTAATGGATATTAAATGAGAGGAGGGGAGGGGTAGCCCCATGGTGCCTATAAAAGGAGGTGGCCTCCTCCTCTCCACACACTCTCTCACAAGCTCTCTCATATGCCCAAAGTTGGCATATTCTCCCCCTTGCTTGCCTTGTCCATTGCTATAAGAAAAGGTGCTCGGCGAAGCCCTTCTCTAAACCTTCCCCTCCACCACCACTACCATGGATTATCTCTTTTAGAGTTCCCAGGGATCCGCTACTTCCGCTGCCCAACTAGAGCAAGCGATCGGTAGTCGTCGACACACCGAACGTGTGACCGATTATGGAGGCACTACCCGTCTATGGAGCTGATTGTCTGCACGTCCTTGAGGATGGCCGTGTACCATCTACATCAACCAAGTTTTTTTGCAGGAACGTTATCTCGCTTACGGTCTACGAGGGTGAGTCCATCTGTAACTGTTACAAAGTATCACCAAGATTCGATCTTTGGAAGTTGCAAACCGTAGGATTTTTTTGTTTTCTATGCAATGAACCCCATCACTATCAAGGATTATAGGACTTTAGGTATTGCTCCTCATGTCCATAACAATAAAGTCAATAGGTACAAAAGTCATATGGAGTTCAATCATAACATTATCAACTCTACCTAAGGCATACTTGGTAGAATCATCAGTAAGTAAAAGATCAATGTCACACTTTTCCATTTTTTATCAAGATCAACCAAGTCATATAATAATTTTGAGAGGATATTAACACTTGATAGCAAGTCTAAGAATGATGTGACTCTTTTCCTACAACAATAAATATTTTTCGGATCCACGCATCCCCAAGCTTAGGTGGTATCATAGGCTCATTATTGTATCTTTTCCTTTATGACACGATTGGCTAAATAGGATCCAAAACCAATATGATGAACATTTAAAGAAGGATCATTAGCAAAGATTTGCAAGATATTAATAAGTTCATTCAAACTACATTTATCAAGATCAAGTAGAGGTTCATTAATGTTATTGCTGAGCAGTTTTACTTCCTCTACTTGTTTCTCTTCCACATAAAGCTCATAACGATCATCAAATGGTTCTTTAGAATATTGCTTAAATCTTATCACTTCATCATTAACGACTGCTAAGTTTTTGTTTCCACTAGAAGAAGCAATCTAGAACATTTTTATGGATTTTGTGTGTATAAGAAAAAAAAGAACTAAAAAGACAAAAAAAAGAAATGCTTTGCAAATATAAAATAATGAGAAGACTCACAGTGGTGCAACCTCCCCAAGATTAGGAGGTTGCGTGGCACCAAAGAATGATTTCAGTGTCAAGAAAAATCTTCGCTCGTGGAAACTTGTAGTTGTGAATGCTTTCCTTTGTTCCCCGACAACGGCGCTAGAAAATAGTCTTGATGACACTAAGCAATGTGCCGCTTCATTGGGACTCCAAGTATACAGTGTTGTAGCAAGAGTAGTTTTCCCCACGAGGATAACTCAGGGTTGATATCTAAATCTTGGGGAATAGTCGAAAAAGCTTAGGCAACCTGCAAAACAATGTCCTTGGCTTGCGTCCCCAACTCCACTGAGTGGTTGAAAAGCACAAGGTGTTGAATGTAAGTAAAATAAAATAACAATGTAATAAAATAAATAACAATGCAATAATGTAAACAAAAGCTATTATGTAACTAATGCAATAAAGTAAAGTTGTTTCTAGGTTTTGGTTGTAGATGCAAGAAAGTAAATATGTTTTTGTATTTCATATTTAATGAATGCTAAAAACAAATGGACACGTGCAGCGTTGGAAAGGTGTTTCTTATTATTAAAATTGGATCGGGATTTGTGGGTTCACTTGTCTACTCTCTCATAAAGTTGTGGTGGCATTAAGAACAAGATAGATTACTAAAACAACGACATGATTTTATTAAGCTACTTGATAATATTCATATGGGCATCACGTTCTAACATAAAGTCATACTACACATCTTACTTATACTTCACTAGAAAGGAATAACCTTCAAGCAATCTAGTATTAAGAATTAACTAAGTATAGCCTTAGGTACTTTGACATGATGGTGAACAACAAATATGCTACCACTTGGACATATTACAATAGAACATGGTCTATGAATGTCAACTTAGGATCCTTAGCTATCATCTAAGAAATATGGCACATGCATTATTTTTATCCCTAGTGAGGTCACTACAGATTGGTAAACTACCATAGCAGGTCATGAATTTGTTGTCACAATTCACTAATACTATCAAGTTACTCCATCTAATACACACCATCCCCCTCATGTTCTCGCATACTAGTTGGATCAGAACAAGTAATAAAGACAAGGGTAACAATATGCTTATACTCATACATCAATACCATAATAAAGTATCATATCTCATAGATCATCTAATAAAATAGAGACCACCAAATAGGAATTACATAATATGGCCATAATAATGTTGGGAAGCTCATATGGCATCTAAACATCATAGCATAAGAGATAAATAGAACAATATACTGCCACAAACCCATAGTCCAGAGGTGGACTACTCCCTCTTCATCATGGTGGAAGTGTTGGTGATGTTGGAGAGGTTGGAGAAGCGACCGGGGGCAACTTCGGCAACATTTCCCCTCCAATCTTCGTTGGAACAACCTTTGTTTCATGGTTTCATGTTTCTACGCTGCCTCCTCGAGGGGTCTTTATATAGGCGTTTTTAGCTCAAGCTGAGCGATCTGGAGCGAAGACGGACGACATCGAAGGCTCGAGCCCGAAATGGACTTGGTCTCATTTGGGCCAAGGTGGCCCCCTCTCGTAATTCTTGTCCTCAGGTTGCTTCTCATGTAAAATTATTCACACAAGAAAATCCTAGATTAATTTGAGTTCCGGAAGGTCCCTGAAATGTCAAAATACACAAACAGGTGTTTCCTGTTCTACAGGATTATAGCGAAAATAAGGGGGATCGATAGAAAATCCTCATAAAGTAATGATAAACATGATTATAACATGTCATAACATCGTAATATGATGGAATATGCATCAATAAACTACAAAGTTCATACATGAATTTTGCATGCATCACCCATGCAGAATATCCCAAAATATTTTCAATTCGGCCTTTCTGTGCATTCCCCCACCTCAAAAAAAATCCCAACCTACCCATGTTTTATGAAACTACTCCATTATGTGTCATTTTAAAAAATGAGATGCTAGGGGCACTGGCATTTTATTTGTAGAGAGATAAACATGAACACACAAAATCTTTTTAAGAAGACTAATACATAAGTTATAGTTACTATAACAAATTTAATGGTATATTTTCAGAAATTATATTTGACGGAGTGGTAACATACTTAGTTTACATGTATTGAAGTCTCGAGTTCGAATCTTATGTGCATAAATATATTTAGTAATTTTAGGATTTCATTTTTTATTGTTGCAATATATTGCTTTATAGAGAAGTTGACATCGCATACCCACCAGCATGTATCGTCCCTCGAGTTTAACATGCGGGTTTGAAAGAAAATAGTTAAAGTACTTGTATAGAGGAAGCTGGCATCAGGGACCCACCGGCCAGACCATACATGACAGCATCGATATATGTTAAAAAGGTTAAAGTAATGAACATGACCGAAAGAAAAAGTACAACATACACATGTTTCTTGTACAGAGAGCCTGGCATCAGGGAACCATTAGCCAGAACATCGAGCAACATTTCCAAGGTCAAAACGATGGACATGAACGATAAAATATCCAACATACACATGTTTCCTATACAAAGGAGGCTGACATGTGGACCCAGTTGCCAAACCAAACTACTGATGCATCGAGCACATTGCGAAGGTTAAAACAGGGAGGCACGAGTGAAAAAAAAATTCGATCATACACACAATTTTTCTATAAGAGTCTGACAAGTGAGATCGAGCAGCCTAACCAAGTTCGAATTAGGGAAGTGTGAGAAAATAAGAAATTGCCATACACACGTTTCTTCTAACGAGTGGCTAACATGGGGGACCCAACATCCTTAATAAATGTCTGATGCATCGAGCAACATTATCAATTTTGGAACATGTAGGTGCGAGCGATGAAAAAAATTCCATCATACACATGATTTTTCTAATGATAGGTTGACATGTGGGAACCAACAATCTGAATAAACGACAGATGCATCAATCAACGCTATCAAGTTCTGAATAGGGAAGCGCGAACAAAGAAAAAACTCCATCATACACACGATTATTCAAATAAGAGGATGATATGAGGGATCCAGCAGCCTCACTAAACGGCAAATGCATTGGGCAACATTATCGAGTTCAAATCAGGGAGGCGCGATAAAAAAGTATGGTCCGCTAGAGACACTGAAATCCAGGACGCCCATGCCTCAACATATTTCATTGTGTCAACATCACGTTAGGAACTGAAACTCTTACTTCTTCTACGTGTCGATCGAGCTCTATCCATGTTTTTAGTAATTTCATTGTAGTAGTGGGCAACGAAAATAGGAAAAAACTGTTTTCCATCAGCCATGGTCAAGCGAATGAAATCGTCACGGAAGAGGAACCTTCTGCAATACTCAATAGATTGAACCATTGCGGATAGTGTTGGGGACATGCATAATGGGTATCACCATAGAATAGCTCTAATCCGGCTAACGCGGGTGGCCCACAGTTGGTACCAAGGTTGATGGCCTGCTGGGAGGCCCAGTTGGGTGGATCCAGAAGGGAGGTCGAAGCCGAATACATGTGTTAGAGATTAACGTCTCGAGAAGGAACAAGGGTTCCAACAAGCCCTAGTTTCGTGAGGGGACTGAAAACACGCTTAGATCTCCTCAACAACAATGGCAGCAACATAACTTGCACACGACAGTGAGATGACACGGTTGTTTTTTACCCAGGTTTAGGACCCTCGTGAGGAGCTAAAGCCCCTACTCCTACTTGGTTGTATTGCTCATGGTGCTTTGCGAGGGTATAATGGCAAGTGAAAGCCTAGGTTTTTGATCGTAAGGATCGACCCCTTGTAAGGTTGGGGTATCTCCCCTTTTATAGTGGTGTTGAACCTCTTCCCCCAATCCTTTGGGAGGGAAGGGCTACCACATTGCCGCCCAGGGGGAGCTGGTCTACAAGACTACTTTACATGGACTAGGTCTAGGATCCTCTAGGGGCATCGGTCCATCATAAATCCGTGGTTGTCGATGACGTCTCCCTGCAGAATGGCACTGGCCACTGCTTCCTTGCACCAAAGTGGCAAAGAGGAGGCTTTCTTGATGCATGTATCGTCAACCCTTCTCTAACAAAGAAGAGGCTAGACAACGTCTCCTCTTTATCGAGGCAAACCATGCAGTTTGCGTGGCTGAGGAACTGCACGTTGGGCTTGTCATCTTTCCCATTGCAGTGGAATTACGAGCGTGCCTTGGTGCACATTTGGAGAGAATTCAAGGCACTCGTGGAGGGGGGCCACCTCCCCCGGGAGGTTTCCTCCTGGAGGAAATCTGGGTGTGGTTCCCCCATGGAACGAGCCTCGCGAAGGGCTTCCCGTCCCACCTCAGGTACCAGACCAGGTACGTTGAGGGGATGCAGCCTCGCGAGGTCATCATTATCATGGAAGTGGGCCCAACAACCGGTGCATCTGGGTACCCCAAGTGCCAGTGACCAGACAGTAGCCCCTGGGCACTTGCCTCACACGTGTTCCTCGGCAGATGCAAAGGTGGAAGGACCCAAACAGTTGAAGAGACTACTGCTGCCTCGTGTCCACTCGCGGATACCGAGATTTTGCATGTCACCGCTTCGGTCCCCCTGTAAATGGGCCTCCAGCCGTAGTTCCCATGCACCTTCTCCCGTATTACACTACCGGTGCGTGTTTCCATGGCTAGTGGCGTTGGTGTTGGAAGGGGAATCAAGGGACACCGGCCAGGCCCCACCATAGTACTGGCCCTCGTGCAGGGCGAGGAGGATGCGACCGGGTCACCGCGCCTCCCTATATCTCTCCATCGAGCTTGCGGCACTTGTGTTCGCCTAACCTCGAGCCTCTTGACGCTGACCTTGAGGGCTTCGAGTTCGCGGTGACCATCCATGTGGGAATGAAGGAAGACCAGCTGCTCTTGCCTCATGGGTTCGTGATACATTGCAAATGTATCTATAATTGTTGATGTTCCATGCTTGGTTTTATCCACTTTCTTGTGTTTTGTTCCAACTTTGGAGTACTTTTCATATGATTTCTTGGACTAAACTATTAACAAGAGACACAGTGCCAGCTGCCTGTTTTCTGCTATTTTTGGTTCCAGGAAAGTCAGACAATGAATATTCTCCGAATTGGACGAGACAAAAGCCAACGTGCCTATTTTTCTGGAAGTGATCAAGTGCCAGAATATGAGACGGAGAAGGGCCAGGGGCCGGCCCCACCACCTGGCCACGCGGCCAGGCTGGGCTCGTGCTAGGGGGTGGTGTGGTGGCTCCTGGCACCCCCTCGGCCTCCCCTTCCGACTATAAGATGCCCTCGGGACGAAAACCCTAAGGACCTGATCAAAAATCCACGAAAGAGTCTGTAGCCGCCGTCATCTCGATCTCTAGATCGGGAGGGATCTGAAGCTCTTCCCGGCACCCTGCCAGAGAGGGGAATTCACCCCGGAGGCTTTCTTCATCACCATGCAAGCCTCCGGTGTGATGCGTGAGTAGTTCATCCTTGGACTACGGATCCATGTAGTAGCTAGATGGCTGGTTTCTCCTCTTTTGTGCTTTCATGTTTAGATCTTGTGAGCTCCGTTCATGATCAAGATCATCTATTTGTAATTCATACATGTTGTGTTTGCGGGGATCGGATGGATATTGAGATGCTATTTCAGATTGATTATTGATTTTATCATGTCTTTCTTATTTGAGATATTGCATGCTTTTCTTTGTTAGTAGCTATCTTGGCCAAGTAGATGCTAGCAACTCCAAGAGTTAGTATTTATGCTCGATAGTGGGTTCATGCCTCTGGTAATCTGGGGAAGTGACAGAAATCTCTAAGGTACTAGATGTGTTGTTGCTACTAGGGAGAAAACAACAATTCTTTGTTCATAGAACAATCGTATTGTTTACTTTACACGCAGTTCGTAAAGCAATAATATGTTGCTTGCAACTTAATACTGGAGGGGGTTCAGATGATAACCTGAAGGTGGATTATTAGTCATACGTGCGGTTGGATGGCGGTCTATGTATAATGTTGTAATGCCCAATCAAATCTCAGAGGAGTCAAGATGATTAGTATATGCATGTATTGCTTTCTCAGTGTTTGTCAATTGCCCCGCTGTAATTTGTTCACCCAGCATGTTATCTATCTTAAGGAGAGCCACCTCTAGTGAACTATGGATCCCGGTCCTTTGTCTTTACATTCAATCTATAATCTTTTACTGCTTTGTGTTTACTTTCTGCAAACTTTTACTTCTTTCCATTCGATACGTTTAATCCTTTGTTTTCCGCAAAACACGGTGAGATAGACAACCTCATCGCAAGTTGGGGACAAAGGTCTGTGGTTGTGTTGTGCAGGTCTCGACGTTGCTACTGGCATCGGTAGTGCGCCCTACCAAAGCTCAGCTAGTGACACCTTTGAGGTGTTTCCTTGCTCCTACTAGTTCGATTAAACCTTGGTTTCATAACTGAGGGAAAGTTGCTACGGTGCTCATCATATCTTTCTCTTGGGGTTCCCAATGAGCTCTACATCAACACCACCATCAAGCATTTTTCTGGGCGCCGTGCATTGAACCAACAGTTCGCATTGCAGGTGCAGTGTACGATGACGCGGCTTGCTATGCTGGTGGTGTCGGGGGTGCAACCGGAGAGTGGCCCATGTGGCTGCAATTTGATCTCCATGGACAGCTGTTCTTCACGAGAGGGTGGAAAGAGTTCATCCACAGATACCAAATCTGCGTGGGCCACTCATTGTATTCATGTATGATGGAGAGGGCTGATTCGTCGTTAGCGTCTTTGACGATTCCATGTGCCACCGCACCTATCATTCTAATTCTAGCTCTAATTCTAACGAGTAGGTTGTCCATGGGAGGGGTCCAATAGGAGGGCTCGACTGGAGCTAGAGAAAATGACTGTTGTTGAGGCGCGACCCTCATAGGCTTTTGGTTCTAGATTATGTAACCGTTCCTCCACCGTGGGGTTGAGACTCTTGGCATGTTGAGGTCAGCTCCATGTTGAGCTATCCCTTGCTTGTAGGGCGTATTCCCACCTGGTTCCCCTACATCTTGAGCTTTCCTTCATCACTTTGTGAGCTTCGGTGAGGTTGCTCGGTCGTAACACCATCGCTAGTGTGTAATCAGGGGCTCGCGGTGGGAAATTATTCGAGGGGGTGCCGTGACGCGCCATCGTTATCCGGTGTTGCCCTTCGCAAGGTCCCAGTGGGTTCCTCGGGCGGTCTCATTGCACAGACTCCTGAGCGTGCCATTTCGAGGCTCTGGAAGGACCAGGGTCCCAGGAGCCGGTGGGCCAATCCTATAACATGTGTCGATGCATGTTTGCAAGGAGATTCATCTCTTCTGTTCACTCGTAGTGTCGGAGCACTATGATCCGTTTGGTTGAGAACTGTCGCTATGATGGCATTGCCTCGAAACCCACTCAGGTCTCCTTAAAAGGACAACCGAGAGCGCTGCGGTTCCATTCTTGACTCATCTACCTCCTCCTTCGCCTTCTTTCTCGCAGCAGTGTGAGTACTACATGGGTAAGAGGACCATGGATGGCGGCATCGGGGTGAGAGGAGGATGCTTGGGGCATCCACCTGACTCTGATCGTGGTCACGACCATCGCTAGGGCCATAGAGGGCGCAGAAAAGACCGCGTGGCATATCCATCTCCACCGCCTCCTGCACTGTCCTCTTCCTCATCCTCCGAGATCAGTCATGTCGACATCGACCTCGCTGGCTTCGAGTTCGTGGTGACTGTCAAGTATAGCATGAAACGGAGCAAGCTGCTCCTCCCGCGTAAGTTTGCGGAGGCGGTGGACGGAGAAGTGCCATAGTGGGTGAAGCTGCTGGTGTCTGGTAGGGCTACCGGCGTGTGGCCTGCGGAGGTGCACTATGACTGCTTTGGCCAGTTGTCTCTCACCCATGGATTGAGGGTATTTGCCAACATGCACAATGTGAGTGTCAGACACCTCCTTGGCTTCAGATACGATAGGGATATGGTGTTCACCGTCCACGTCTATGATGACACCATGTGTCTTCGACGCACTGGTCCTTGTTCAGAGGAGGAGGCAGGGTCACATCCCTCAAGGCAACCTCTTCGACCTGTGCCCCCAGTTATGCCTTGTTCGGAGAGAAGATGGTGATGCCCATGAGCTCGGCAAGGCATGCACGCCATTCCTCTAGCCCAGACTTAGTAGGTTGGTAGCAATGGAATTCCTACGCCATGATATTAGTGGCCTCCGGTGTGGGTGGGTTGTCCTTGTCACGCAAAGACATGGTTCAGGAGAGCAACGTGTTGACATAAGTGGAGAGAGGATGCTCACGCGATGGGCGGAAAGAGGAACCTTGTTTGTCCTCCATCCATGGGGTTCGCTCGGCGGCGGTCCATTAGGGAGCAGCTTCAGTCTAGGCCTTGCTCGCTGCGTGGTGAAGGGAGCACTCGACCCGAGTCTCGTTCTAGGCTGCCATGCTGGCGAGGTTGAAGAAGACCTTGAAAGCACGCCTCAGCCCCATACCTGGGGTGCCAAATGTTGGAGATGGACATCCTGTGAAGGAACAAGGGTTCCAACAAGCCATGGATTCATGAGGGGTCTAAACACGTGCTTAGATCTCCTCGACGAGGATGGCAGCAATGAAACTCGCACATGATAGAGAGATGACACGATGGTTTTTTACCCAGGTTCGGGACCCTCGTGAGGAGGTAAAGCCCCTACTCCTACTTGCTTTTATTTCTCATGGTGCTTCACGAGGGTATAATGGCAAGTGAAATCCTAGGGTTTTTGATCATAAGGATAGACCCCTTCTAAGGTTGGGGTGGCTCCCCTTTTATAGTGGCGTTGGTCCTCTTCCCCCAATCCTTTGGGAGGGAAGGGCTCCCACATTGCCGCCCAGGGGGAGCTATTCTACAAGACAAGTTTACATGGACTAGGTCTACGATCCTCTGGGGGAGCCGGTCCATCACAAATACGTGGTTGTCGGTGACGTCTCCCTGTAGCACGCTGGGGTCCACTTCTTCCTTGCACCAAAGTGGCAAACAGGAGGCTTTTTTGATGCCTGTACCTAATGGCTATGAAATATAGCCATCTACATCTACATTTAAACTGGATATTATTCATATTTTTGATGAAATATCTCTCTAAACCCTGCCACTAATGCCTAATGATCAAAGGGGTATGCAATCCTTTCTTTCTATTTTTCCCTCCACAGATAATGACGTTTGATGATGGGAATCACAACATTAAAGTCAAAGATACGAGATTGCCGATAACCCAAAGTAACCAGGGGTCGTGAAGTGGAGATAGAAGCTTTAAGGACCAACTATACGGCGGGAATAAAATTCCGGCCCTATAGTTGCCGTCGACACCGCTAGGTAAAACAGAACAACTTTTGTGAAGGGAACCCTATATAAAGAGGCTTCTGGTGACAATAAACAGAGCCACGGAGAGCCATTGCAAAATCCCAGAAACCTGCATCCACAACACCGAAGAGCCACCAGAGGAATAGACTTAGATCTAATCTCCAAACCCTTCTCCACCACCATAGCCATATTCCACCATTTTTAATAATAGATCTCATCTTCGATTGGTGACATTGTAAGACTAGTTCCTATCAATCTCATGATTTCCATTGCAATGTTTATGATTGTTGATTTCATCTCTATGCGTGAGTAATTCTCTTTGGGCTAAGGGCTTCGGCCTAGCCATGTAGCTTTTGTGCATGTTATTTATCATAAATGGTATCATGTATTAGTTTGTATGACATGATGATTATTGTATCCTCTCTTGCCTCAATCCAATGACTTTTTAGGTACCCAAGACCCCGAGTATTGAGCGAGGTATAGGGAGTATGAGTAATGACTAATCTATAGGTTGGGAACCCAATGACATCACTAACGATGACATCACTATGCATATCATTAGTTCTCTTTCTTCTATGGTTGAGTCTTGTAGGTTATTCTATAAGCGGTTGTGGAGGCAATAGCAATTATGGATGCACTGCCCACATATAATTATCTTGCTCTAAACAATTATATGCATACTTTATTATTATATTTTGTTCCCATCAGATGTTTTGCACAACTACAGGTGAAACTGAAATCCCTAGGCCCTCTCTCTCCATCATCGACAACAACAAAAGATAGCAAACTCTTGGTCTGGTGAAACACAAAAAAGAATTCTAAAACTCCCGAAGGTCTGTTAAAGTAACTTCACTATGCTTTCTGCTTCTCGAGGATATGATAACCTAGGTCTACTAGGGAAAAAGAGCTATACTACATCTATAATCTGGATCGAAGGTATCAATACTTTTTCTGGCGCTGTTACCAGGGAAGCAATATCTACCCTGGTGAGGTTAGTAGCAACCTTCCTAGTTTTAATTCTTGTTTTTAATTTTGTTAGTTTTCTTTCAATCTTTATATGAAAAAACAAAAAAAATTATCTAGTATTTAAATTCTTATTTTTACTATCATAAGTCATTGTTTTAGAAAACCCAAAAACATAGGAAATATGGTTGAAAAGAAGCTTGGGGAGTTTGCAACTCCCAACAATGATTATTTCCATACTCCTATTACTCAGCCAACAATTACTACTGATGATTATGAAATTAAGCCCCACTATTTAAGTTTAGTTCAACAAAATCAATTTGGAGGCTCTGCTGTTGAGGACGCAGGTATGCACTTGAACACTTTCACTGAAATAGGTGATATGATGCGCATAAAATATGTTGACCCCGATGCGGTCAAATTGTGTGTATTTCCTTTCTCTCTTAGAGGAAGAGCAAAAGAATGGTTGCTATCTTTGCCTATAAATACTACCGCATCATGGGTGGAGTGTACTTATTTATTTTGTGACTAAATTTTTCCCACATGCAAAGACTATGCAACTAAGATCTAATCTTACTGGTTTTATAATGCTAGCATGGGAGAGGATGAAAGAATGCATGAGAAACTGCCCCAATCATGGGATGGAAAATTGGTTAATTCTCCATTTATGTTATAATGCTCTTACCCTATGTCTAAGTCTATGCTTGATACTACAGCTGGAGGAACATTTATGGGAAAACATATTATCGAAACAAAGCATCTGCTAGACAATATGCAAGACAATCATGCACAGTGGCATGTGGATAGATCAAACACGAAGAAGGTGAACTCTGTCTCACCACAAGAAAATGAAGAACTCAATGCTAAGCTGGATGAGCTCATATTAGCTATAAAAGGTAAGGGAAACTAGGTAAGAGCTATCCCAAATATTGAAGAAATAGACTTCATAGATCGTAATGATTATAACCCTACTTGGAAGAAGAATTATAATCCTAATTTTCAGAAACATTATTCTAGTCCTGCAAGTAACGCTAATAATAATATGGGAACAAGTAATGGTAGTCTCCAAGAAATACTTAAGTCCTTTATAGACTCACAAAATGAGCAAAACAATATCCTTGTTAAAATAACGTAGAACCGTGATGCTATGCTTGGTAAATTATCTAACCAAGCTGTAAGTTTGAGGAATGATTTGTAGGCCCTCCAAGAAAGAACGAGAATTGTTGAGGCACAGCTAGGTAAGATAACTGAGAGTCAAACTCTTATTCTAGCTAAATTTGCAGGTAAAGCTGAGCCCAATCCTGTTGAAGATCTCAAGATGATAAGAATCTAAAGGAAATGCTCCTTCACCAAAGTACACCTTTGAAGATCTTGTAAAAAGGATCAATATCAAGATTTCGGTAAGTGAAGGAAATGAGGAAGCTATGTACCAAAAGTTCGTTAATCAGGTAGAAATAAAGGTACGTGAGCTTGAGGAAGAATATAAGAAAATTGCTGAAAATTACCTGTGAAGCTTGATGATATATTTGAGCCAACTATTACGATTAAAATTGGGACCAATTAGATAGCTGCACTTTGTGATCTAGGTGCAAGCATTTCAACAATTCCAAAAAGTCTTTTTAATAAGTTAAATCTTGGCCCCTTTGAAATCACCGAGTTAAAATTATATCTAGCAGATTCTACCTACAAACAAGCTGTAGGGATTAAAGAAAAGACTTTAGTATACATTAAAGGCTGTCCTGCTCTTATTGATTTTGTTATTGTTGACATGCCTAAAGATGCTACTTCTCATATTATATTAGGCCATCCATTCTTAAGAACTATTAAGGCTTTGGTTAATCTACATGAAGGGAACGTGAAGCTTCAATTTCCTTCACGGGATCCTTTTGTTATTTATTTTCCCAGGAAGAAGAAAGCCAAGCATGATGAAAAGGAGGCCATCACTTTTAAGGCCAACTATTTTCGAGTGGGTGTTCCACTCATCTGGCATAAGTGAGAAACATTGAGGTCAAGCTATTGACCATAAAAGAGTGCTTCATGGGAGGCAACCCATGTGAAGTAATGGTTTGAGTAAAGTTTTTAAGTTTTAGTTTAAGTTTTGTGTTTAATAAATAGTGCTACAAAGCTCCAGTTGAGGAGAAGAAGGTCCGGGCCCATCCTTTGCAGGACTCTAACCCGGTGACCCGGGGAAAGACGGAAAACCTCCAGGGTGAAATGGAGGCCGCTCTGAATTGAGTGAGCCGCTTGTCCTCCAGATCAGCGTGGATGTTGGGAATGACATTGCGACGGAGGCCGAAGAATCGGATCCATAGCTCCTTCGTGGGCCATAGTCCGGCGTAGCCTTCGATCGTAGAAGCAAAGGCAGAGAGAGGTGATGGCGCTGGCTGGAAGGTGGTGCGGCTGGAGTTGGTACGTACCGAGCCAGTCCCGGAAAAAATCACTCATCGGCAAGCCGAAGCCCCATTGGAAATGGGACAAGAACACGATGAACTCGCCCGGATTGGGTAAGGGGGCCAGTTCGTTAGAAGGAAGGCGAGCGGCGACGCCGACGGGGATGCGTCTGGTCCGGTAGAGCCAGTCTAGGTCGTCCTGGCAGACCCAGGAGCCGGCCCATGCACCGCGGTTCGCCGCCGTGGCATCCTCCTCCATCTCTTGTTCAGCAACGATGAGTTCTTCTTCCGTCATCTGGTCCTCGAGGCCCTCGCTGGCGCTAGAGGCGGCGGGGGACAGAGGCCGAGATTTAACCACTCCCACCAGGGGTGAGTGGGATCGCGTCCTGTGGACCGGCCACACGCAGTGGCCGTGTATCACCCGTCCGGACCAATCAGTGGGGTGCCACACGGAGGACCACAGGGCGGAGAGAATCCTCTGACGCGACGCGCTGATGCGGTAAAGAAGGAGGCAGGCATGACGTGACCCGCGCACAGTGATAACTGACAATTACTACGGCGGTTACTGTGCAGGCCCTTAAAATAAGATGACATAATGATTACCCTTCACATGGGTTAGCGTACGAGAGAAGGAAGCAAGACCCTGATGGAACTATGGTAACCCGGCCGGCAAGTGAAAACTTGAAATGTGCGAAGGGAACGTAAATCCATACAATCCGAGGTAAAGAGGTAACTCGGCAATAACAACCGGGGCACAAGATTGAACCTGATGTGGCCTCAGCGGCCAAGGCAGCTAAGACCGCACCAGCTTCGGGGACTAATGTTGGGGGGGGTACCCCCGGGTAGGGTCACGCCGGGGTATAAAGGCCGAGTTAGCCAAGGTTCGGCAAGGCCAAAGCGAATGCTGGCCGGGTCACCTCAGGGCGGGCCGAATCACAGAGTACCCCGGACTAGGGGCGTTCGCCTAACTAAGTCTCGACTGGCCTAGGAAGTAAGTCGGAAGTAGATGTTTGCTTGTATGCAGGAACAGGAGTGCCCGGTTCAGCTGTGATCCGGGTCACGATTGGCTTCTAGGAGAAGGAAGGAATCTTGCTGGTCAAAAAGAGGGTCCGGTACGCACTGCATGAGCGAAGCGGACAAGAGCGGGACCACCGGGTCATGGCCGACAGGGGTGACGAAGCCCATGTCGACTGACGCGGGCACCGCAGAGGCTCACGTAGCTAAAGCAAGAATGACGCAGGGGAAAAAGCACCCCAGTCGGCTTACCCCTTTGGGAGGAGGCATATTCTTAGGAATATGCCTCCATGTATGCCCTAGGCAGGAACCGAGCCTCCTCTATAAAAGGGGGCTAGGGCTTCTGTAGGAGGGGTTGGTCTCTCTACTATTCTGTTTTGGGCTAGGGTTTCTGGTGTGATCTGTGGGTGAGAGTAAGAGAGCTCCTTCTTCCTCCTCTCGCCAATATAGCTCTAGGAGCACTTGTAACCAAGGAAGGAAATCAATACAAACATCTGAGTGGAGAATCACTTCTCTATCCCTCCCTGGATTCCCCTAGCATGTATTAGTCCCCACCTTTAGCCTATCCATGGCATCTGCCGTGACACCACCACGACAGAGAGAGAGAGAGAGAGATTGGCACTTGTAAGATTAGGGTTTGATACGTTGATCTACCTCCGGTTTGTATTTGATTGGATCTTTAATTGCTATTGTGGTTTCCTACAATAACTTTAAGATGATTTCTATTTGCAATACAATTTTGCCTTTGATTTGTCTTCCTCTCATGTTTGTGTAAACCCCCATAGGCATGGTAGATGTAGGGGATTGGTGAGATATGTTCTGCCTCCTTTAATTCCATCCATTTGTGATTGTTGTAAGGTTTTATTTAAATAGTGAGACTGAATATCTATGTTTGTGTAATGCTTGTTATCAAATTTAAGGGCCTAGGTAACATGATCCAAAGATCTCATAGGTATAAACTTGTATGCTAGTAATTCGGCGACCCCCGAGTGATACGGATGATATCAAAGAAGAGCTAGCACTACTCGAGGACAACAATAAATCATCAAGATTAAAGCCTTGACCTGGTCGCAAAACATTAATTAATGCGCTGACCATGGTCGTGGTAACATGCAGATGGATCATTGGGATTGGGAAGAATTGGCCATGAGGACTCCTAGTCGGTATATGGGTTGCTTGCCTACTCACTTATAAATAAGAAATATCACTATCACTTATTCTGCTTATTCCATTTGGCACTTTCACTATCACCATGAATTGTTTCTCTCCGCGCCTAACTTCTCATCTGTAGGACCTTTACACACCTTTTGCATCTTTACTTTTATGAAATTTACTTATTTCCTAAGCAAGTTCCTCTATCTTTTACTCACCACTTCCACCGTCAACTTTTGCAGTCAGTTCACTCAAGACCTGTGACAGCTTGGGTACAACAGAAACACCGCATAAAAACACTTTCCTAGGCTCCTTGTTGGGACTGATATATAAAAAATATTAATTAATACTTCCACAAAACATTCTCTGACAAACCCATGCACTTGCAAGCCATCAAGATATTTTCTGGCGCTATTGCTGGGGAGCTAAGCGCTAAATGTTGTTTCTTGAGAACAGCAATTGTTGACACCATTCATGATCTCCGTCGAAGACAGAGGTACCACTCGATCAGGAAAAACCTATTTACCACCATATATTGATCGTGTTGACGATTAGAATTTATTTGAAAGATTTACTAATTCACGTACTGTAGACGTGAACAGCTTGATTCCATTGATGGTAGATTTGATCATCACCCGAGGGGCCGAACTGGAGCTACCTTTGGGAGAATATCGGAATCCATCTAGGCACTTGAGGAAAATGCCTATTCTTTGTCCTGAACTTGAGCACCAGGAATTTGAAATATATCCTGAGTGAATATATATGATGAAAGAAATTGCTTTTGCCGGAAAAGAAGAGGAAGACCCTAGTGACCACTTGATGTGGGTCTATGACCTTTGTGCTACTCTTAAACCAACAAGTTTACCAATAGAGTTTGTACTTCTTAAACTCTTTCGCTGGTATTTGAAAGATCATGGTTTTTCTTAGTTACAATCACTACCTAATCATACTATAAAAAGCTGGGAGGATTGCATCCAAGAATTCATGCATAAATATTGTTCATTTACTAAAATCATGCAGATCAAACAAAGTATAACAACTTTTCTTCAAACAATTGGAGAAACATTTTATCATGCATGGAATAGATTTTATGCAATGATTATGAAAGTTGCAAATCATGGTTTTCACGAGAGTTTAGTTATCCAATATTTTTATAATGGGCTTAATGGCATGAAAAAGAGATGATTGATCTATCTGCAGGAGGAGCAATATGCAACTTGACACTATCAGAATGTGTAAAGATTTTCAAGGTAAGATCCTTTAATGACGAACAATACAATCCAGTTGAGGATATTGAACCGCGAAAAGTTATGATTCACATAGCACCAGATCTTATATCTGAAGTCAAAAAGTCCACGGAAGAAAAAGGTATAGCTTCAGAACTTGTAAAATAAAACAAAGTTGACATTCTTCAAACTTATGTAATAGAATATGATATAAATCTTGTGTAATGCAAAAGTTAGATATCAACAGAATCAATTCCATGAGAAAAACTATAAATGTCTTATGACACAAGAAAAGAATATAAGAGACCAAACAGAAGTCTTTGACAACTTGGGTCAAGCCAGAAAACATCTAGATAGATATCTAAGTATGGTTAAACTCAGTGTGAGCAAATAAGTGAAACCCAAACTTTGATTTTGAACCAAGGAAATTTCAATATTGTTTCTACTAACATTATTACTAGGCGTGATACAGAAACTCATGAACCATAAGGGCCACCTTGGTATCAAGAAGAGCAAGCTCAAAAAGCAAGAGAGAGTCATGAACTGACTCAAGAAGAAGAGGATCTAGTCGATCCCCAGGACGACATTGATTATGAGGCCCAGAAAAGGGAAAATGAAGCTTCCAAAACTCAAGTAGAAGAGGAAGCAGGGGATTAGCATAAACCATATGATTTAGACGCTGAGACGATCGAGTCAAGGGAAGAAACTGATCTCATAATAGGAACAAGAAGAGTAAGTTATCATCCCGCGTGAAGAACACGCCGATAAGAAAAAATAAGCTGTAAGGAAAAATAAAAAGAATGTTGAACCGGTGACAAAGGTAAGAGAGAAGGTAATAAGTACCATAAAGAAAATTCCTTATCCTAACCGAGTTCATTACGAACCAGATAAAGCTATTTATGACTCTTTTGCTGAGGCACTGGGAAGCTTGCATTTAGAACTTCCTTTAACTGATGCTATTCAAGTTCCTACTTATAAATTTTTTATGCTAGACATCCTTAATAGAAGAAAAAAGGTAACTAAGACTGTAGCAGTTATGAAAAGCTTTGGCGATAAACTTCCTGCTAAGATCGGGGACCCAGGGATACCAACCATCTCCTGTGCAATAGGGAAAACTAATATATTCAATGCTCTTTGTGATTTAGGAGAAGGTGTTAGTGTTATGCCTTATTCCTTATTTAAGAAATTGAATCTTGGAGAATGTTCTCCTACTTCAATAACATTACAAATGTCGAATAAGACGACTAAACAACCTATCGGAATGATCAAAGACGTTTTACTTAGAATTGATCAACATGTTATACCCATTGATTTTATTATTCTTGATGTTTTTGAGGATGACAAACTGTCTATCATCCTTGGAAGAAATTTCGTAGTATAGCTAGAGCTAACATATATTTCTCTAGCGGTAAGATTGTCTTCAATATATATGATGATCAGATTGTTCGATACTTCCCTAAGAAATAGGAACACAATGGAAAATATGTTCTGCCAACCAAGCATGATCAAGCAGCAAAAACTAAAGAAAAAGTGCAGCTTGAGATGAACGCTGATGACATGGAGTTTGATTAGTCAAAACTCTAGAATAACACAATTAATGTGAGTTAACACATTCTTAATAAATTAAGTTTAAATTTTATTTATGACTTTATTATTTGTATGATCTAATAAGTTTGTTTTGAGTTTTGAGTTCATTCAGATAATTTACCTTAGCGAAGTTGAGAAGCAATGGAAAAATGAAGAAAAGAAAAGGGTTCAGCACTGATAACGAGCAGCGGTACGACCATGGTACGCTCGTACCGAGTCTTGACAAAACCAGCAGCAGGAACAATGCTAACGACGAACCATGGTACGGCCGGGGTACACTCGTACCTCGCGCCCGGACCGAACATCGACGAAACCAACCAAAGTTCACATATAGATAACAACCAATGGTACGGCCGGGTATGCCCATACAACGCGCCTGTACCAGGTCAGCTAGGTTTGATCTCAAACCCTAATGTTGATCCAACCGCGACGACCACTGGTACGGGCGGGATGCACCTGTACCGCCCACCCGTACCAAGTGTGTCTCCATGTAAAGGCTGATGGCGGCTGGCTCCCAGCCAACCTCCTTCTTCTTCTTCCACTTTCTTCCTTGTTCTTTCTCTCTCCACCTCAAACCCTAGCCTCCTAAAATCTTTGATTCTTCATTGATTTCGTGTTTTTGAGTTGGGAAATCTTCACATCGGTAAGTTTCTCGTCTGATCCATACTCTATTTTATGAATCCATGGTTGAATTCATCACATTGGCTACTTAGATGAGTTCATCATATTTTGAGAATATTATTGATTCCTCACGTTAGGATTTGTAACTTTTACCTGTAATCGTTTGTTTATGTGATAGAAACTTGATGCCTATAGTTTTCTTCAAAAAATTCGCAGCACAATGCATAACATTAGAAGGATTTTCCACTTGGGCAAGGGCTCGGGTACGGTGGGAGCCTCGGGCTCCGCCAAGCTGCCGGCCTCGAAGAAAAGACGCTCGGAGGTGGACAGCTTGAGGGATGCCATGACCTGAGACTATGAGAGGGTAATCAACCACAAGGTTTTGCCCACCAAGTGGTAGACCATGAGTTCCTCTCCCACTAGGGTCTTCTGGAGGACATCGAGCCGATGACTGTGCAAGCTGGTATGGTCGACTTGTCCTACCTATCCGTCGACACCTACAGGCTCGCCATGTTCGAGTTCCTTTCATCGTTCCACGATGATCACGAAGCCCCAGAGTGTAATTGCACTGTAAGTTTTGTGCTCAATGGGTAACTCCACAACCTGACCTTCTATGAATTTTGTGATAGTTTCCGATTATCCCATGAGGAAGAACTCAATATTAATGGAAATGTGCACATAGAGGCAATGCAATCTTGGGGGAAAATTTCTGTCCACAGGAACAATGATTATTGCGCAAGAAGAGCGCCATTATCCAGAATCTTACTATACGTTATTTTCATACCTTCCTTGTTAATTCTTTATTTGGGAAAGGTGATGTTGAGGCAATGGAAGGCCCCAAAATGAGTGTGATTCATATGGCCTTGCATCCATAGATGGTGCGCAAGGTATACTTGGGTGCTTTGCTCATCCAGCACTTTCATCGCCAAAGGTCGTCTTTCGCGGGGAACATTTGTTGTGGTGGGTTGATCACAAAGATCGCCTACGCAAATGAACTTACCCTACCACAGGAAAGATCTATGGCTGGAAGTAAGCCTCTAGATGACATTCATATGGCTAGCACCAAGTTCATGGGGGTCTATAGGCCAAAGTGTGCCCTCCGTGCTTACCAGTTTTATTGTGAACCTAACAGTGATCTCCACCAAATCTTGCTTCCGTTTGTCCAAGCTTTTGGTTTGCCAGGTAAACAGAGTTGGGTCCTCAATGAGGAGGAGTTCCAATACGCACTGATCCTCTCAGGAAGGATTGTGCCACCAGGTGGCCATCCCAACTAGGAAAACGCAGCAGTTGGCCAACAACAGCAAGATTATGGAGAAGAAGATTGGCATGGTGCAGGATGGGACGACTACGGCCATCGGCACCATCACCAGCAGCCTTTCCACCAACACCAACAACAAGGTATGCCTCCACCACAACCGAGATTCAACTATGTCCCGAGGAGTGATTTTTACCAGGTGGTTCATCGCATTAACATAATAGAAAACACGTTGTATGATGTGAATGCCAACATAGTCAACCTAACTCAAGACTGCACATCTTTCATGACTGACTTTCCAAATCGCTACCCGAACTTCCCATATCAGCAGCCATCACCTAACAGTAGCGACAACTGATTCTAGTTAGGCAAAAGCCTAAGCTTGGGGAGGTTTAACTCCTCCCATCATGTTGCATTCATATTTTTGTTTTTTTCAATGCATGTTTACTTTCAGTTTTGCATTTGGTAAAAAAACCCAAAAATATTAGACTAGTTTCTAGTTTTATTTGTGTAAATTTCTCTCGACTCTGGTTAATTCTTTCAGCAGGTTTCTCACTTCTAGTAATCGAGCTATGGAGACGAACGCAAAGAGTTAGCTCAAGTAGAAGACGAACAAGCAAGAGGAGGTACCACATTCCTATTTTCCTTCTTCTTGTAAGCTTATTCATGAACATTTTATGTTCGTTCGGTTGCACTTGAGTTCGACTCTACGCTTAGTTCGTTATCTTTTAGAACTTGAGCTCAAAGGTTTTTGTCACCTCTTTGGTTAAGACTTTCAACAATTAATATCAGTTTGAAAAACCACTCTTTGGATTCAATTCCAAACTTTTTAGAACAAGAGAAACTGTCCATCAACAACTTTGGTGCCATGTTTTTGTCTTAAGGGCTTAATCTTAGCAGTGCTCAACCCCACATATTGATCGTTGACTTGATGATACCTTCTGAAAACGAATTGCTTGATAGAATGAACTTTTTAGAGTGGGAGAGGGATATGCCAAAACTTGTATTGACCCGCTAAAAAGAGGAAAGAGACAAAAAGAAAAGGAGAAGTACTTTGTTTCAAATACACATAGTTGGGATGCCAACAACTCCGCTAGCTTCTGAACGATCTATGGTATAACTCCGAATTTTGGCTATGAGTTGATGGCATGAGTGGCATACGTGTCGCTATATGGAAAAAATTATTGGTATTCCCAATAGGTTGTGTAGGAGTTTACAAAAGGAAATATTTATTGATCCTTGAGAAGGAAAATTAAAGATTTATTATCAAGATATGAGCTGAGAAACTTTCGATACTTTTGATTGTTGGCATCACCTCCCTACCTAAAATGTGCAATTAGATTTCTTGATAGGCAAGGAAAAGAAGTGGTATTTGATAGCCGCGTTGATCAAAGCGGATGACTAATGAAAATGCTCTAAGTTTATCCTTTTTTTGACATCCACATTTGCACCCTTAATTTTGACTCAAGTGACCTCACTTAAAAACATTTTCACTCTCATAACAAGAGATGCGCTGGGAGAAATTGATTTGAAAAGCCTTGCCAATTTTTTAATAATCTCATTCGAGTTATAAGAACTATTAGCTAGCGAGTTACTTGCGTTTAGGAATCAAGCTTAAGTGCAATTGTTCAGATATATTATGCTCGTGATCAAGGTTGCAGGATTTGAGACGATGGAATATGATACAACCTCGAACTTGTAAGTTTTCATATTGATTCAATTCTTTGCTATTATTCATTATAGATTTGTCACTTGAGGGCTTGTAACCGCTAAGCTTGGGGATGTTGATAGCTCCGAATTTCATCACTTTTTACCATTGGTTTTCCTCTTGTTTATTGCCGGATTTCACTGAAGATTGCCCCTTTTCACTAATGTTAATGCGCAATTAGCAAATCCTTGGTTTCTTGTGATGGTTTTCATGTAATGAACATTTATTGAAGATATAATAGCATTTATGGGCTAATTACACGAGAATAAACAAATCCCTAATTGGACCAACTTTCATTGGAGGCATCATGAATACTTAACGACCACTGGTACAGTCGGGGCATGCCCGTACCGCCCGCCCGTATTACCCACCGGCGCCTTCCTTTTATCAATACAACCAACTTTCATAAAAGAGGAGAGACGATAAGAACCACGGAACAAAAGTTATAGCCACCGCAAGCCATCTAGAGGGGAAGATCAGATCTGAAAGAGGAGAAGAACTTCACCTCATTCCTCAATGATCTCCAACCTCTGAACCACACACTCCACCATCATTCCATCATTACTTAGAGAGAGAGAGATTGACACTTGTAAGATTAGGATTTGATACTTTGATCTACCTCCGGTTTGTATTTGATTGGATCTTTAATCGCTATTGGGGTCTGCTACAATAACTTTAAGATGATTTCTATTTGCAATACAATTATGCCTTTGATTTGTCTTCCTCTCATGTCTCAGTGAACCCCCATAGGCATGGGAGATTTAGGGGATTGGTGAGATGTGTTGTGCCTCCTTTAATTCCATCCATGTGTGATCGTTGTAATGTTTTATTTAAATAATAAGAATGAATTTCTATGTTTGCCGAATGCTTGTTAATTTAAGGGCCCAGGTAACATGATCCAAATATCTCATAGGTATCAACTTGTATGCTAGTAATTCGGCGACCCCCGAGTGACATGGCCGATATCAAAGAAGAGCTAGCACTACTCGAGGACAACAAGGAACCATCAGGATTAAAGCCTTGATCCGGTTGCAAGACCTTAATTAATGCGCTGACCATGGCCGTGGTAGACGGATCATTGGGTTTGGGAAGAATTGGCCATGAGGACTCCTAGTTGTTATATGGGTTGCTTGTCTACTCACTTATAAATAATAAATATCACTATTACTTATTCTGCTTATTCCATTTGGCACTTTCACTATCACCATGAACAGTTTCTCTCCATGCCTAACTTCTCATCTCCAGGACCTTTACACACCTTTTGACTCTTTACTTTTATGCAATTTACTTATTTCCTAAGAAAGTTCCTCTATTTTTTACTCACCACTTCCACCGTCAACTTGTGCAGTCAATTCACTCTAGACCTGTGACATCTTGGGTGCGATACAAACACCACATAAAAAAACTTTCCTAGGCTCCTTGTTGGGATCGATATAAAAAATAGGAATTAATACTTCTATGAAAACATTCTCTAACAAACCTGTGCACTTGCAGGCCATCACCTCACTTCATTGAAGGGCTTGAACGGGGCTCGGTTCTCCAGCATTCACTAAGGCAGAAGGAGGCTGCTGGATTGTTTACTCTCAACCAAGTGATCGTGACTATTAATAGTTACACTAAGGCTGGCATAATTACTCCGAGAACCTTCTCCGCCGCGGCAGACAAAAAACGTTTGTTGGGTACGTTGCGTCAGAATTAGGATCTACCTCCAAAACGAACGGCAATAACTCTGACTCAGTCCTAGATAGCCTCTATGCCGATATTAGTGACATGGACTGTGGGAGTGATCCCACCAACTCAATGTAACTTGACGCTGACATGAGGGAGATCGAGGAAGAGATGGATCGCGTGCAACACAATGAACAAGCCATCACTTCCCACCAAGTATTGGTAGCTATCACAGAAGAAGATCCAGATACCAGAGCCGCTCCTCCAGTAGTAGACAACGTCGGGAAGACAATGGCCACATGTAAGAATGTTGTAAATCCTACGGATTCGGCAAAATCCATGCCCCTCCGGCTATCCACTTGCAGCCAGTGCAGGAACAAGCGACCGAACCAAGTGCTGCCAATCAGAAAAATCCTCTGCCACCACCATCAACCTTGGCAGGCAACGTCTTTGTTACTCCGGCCGACAAAGTGATATACAACAAAACTCTCATAGATCTAGTGATCGTAGATCATATCTGGAACATTGTTCAGCTAGATGAGAAGCGCCAAGAAATCCTGGCAGAAGCAAAGTGCGTCACGGAGCTGAGCGCTCAGCTCAACAAAGACCTTGCCAAGGCGCGGGAATACACCAAGGCGGCAAGAGCAATGGAAGAAGAGTACAAAAATTTGATGGCACAACAGAAAAAGCACGTGCTCCCGCTCATGTCGGCTAAGACCCCGACGTTCGACGAAAATTAGGATGGGGAAAGGATAAGGTGGAAAAAACAAAAGCTACCCCCTATATTGACAAAGAGGGGAAGCAAGTCATGCCACCCCCCACCCTAAACATGGTCATTGCCAAGAACCTGCTTGAGCAGGATAGATCACCGGAAGCAATGGCATAGGTCTATGATCTAGTCACCAAGGCTGTCAGACAACAGGAAAAGGCCACCTCACAAAGGCTTGACACCAACCCAGATTTTTGCTAGTCTAGCGCTCGAAACCATCGTAGGCCGAGATCTCTAGCTCAGCAAATGAAGGACCTACCTCAAGATGTCAGATCATTGGGATGCCGAGATCTCTAGCACAGGCTCTATGGAGAAAAGGGTTAGGGATGCATGGAATCGGGACGATATTATCCCCATAACCTCTAGCAACAGAGCCAAGGCATACCCCCGCCGCTCACTGGTCCCTCCCCGGCAATCTCGACCATATTGATAGGCACCACCGCACCACCATACGATCATGTCACCTCTAAGACACCCACATGGTGGAATTTTCATACGTGATAACATAGCACAGCAGGGGCACTATGGCATAGAGTGTAGCGCCAATGACGATCGAAGGAGAAAGGCTCCAACAATCAAGATGGGCATGGTAGTTCCCAAGATGGAGGAAGCAAGAGGACTAATCCCGTGCCACAGCCACCACCGCTGCCATCACCACCAAGAAGCCACCATGGTGGAGGATCTCGTAGGTCTCGCCCTTCATGATGTAACTCTCCTACCCATGGGAGCGAGCATAATGCTCCACAAAAAAAACCCAATGATGCATGTCAGCACCTAGATGAACTCAGGGAAGCCCGGGAATAACCCTAGCTAGGGCCATGATGCTTTGTCCCGGTTATCCAGAAAACAACTTACCCCAAGGGTATCCGGATTAAAGAGACTATCAAGCCCTACGACACCATGGCTCGGCTAGCTAAATGGTTGCATGACTACCACGAAGCGATAGCAATCATAGGGAGAAACCCCAACGTCGATGTTAAGTCCCTTCCACTCATGGTCATTGGCACCACCCAACAATGGATCGATGACTGACTAGGGAAATCTATCTGCAACTGGTTGGACATGCACGAGGTGTTCACTAAGAATTTCGAGGGTACGTACAAGCATCCCTGCACTGTCGATGACCTACAACGGTGTGTACAGGAAAAAGACGAGTCATCTCGGAACTACTTTTCCCGTTAGCTCTACATGAAAAACTCATGCGCAGGAGTACATAATCAAACTACTATGGCCGCCTTCATCGATGGTTTGGAAAGAGAGTCTCTACTCGGGCATATGCTGAAGCATACTCACGATAATGGAAAGCTTGATCTCAACACAATGATAGCCAAGGCTAGAGAATTTGCTACCGCTGATGATGATGCTCGCAACGCTCTACCTGCAGTTTCCATTGCCAACCAAGCCAAGAAAAATACTAATAACAAGCAGAAAATCCGCCTGGAGAGAAGCAGGTGGCCGACATGGTTGCCATAGAGTTCACTGGTAGAGGCAAAGGCGGACATCATGGATGTGGCTGGGGACCTGGTTGTGGGCAGCAGCGCAATAGTTAAGCTACACCTTCTACGCCCCGCGTTCCCCAGACATATGAGGAATACCGAGATATGTGGTGCTTCATGCACATGGATTCCAATGGTTAGTCCACCGACACTAACCTCAATTGCAAGTTTACCAACGATCTCAAGGAGGACCCTAAGTCTGGCTACAAGCAAAGTCGGAAGAACATACCTCGTGGAAAAGGCAAGGGTAAGAAGGAATACAAGGAGTCCAAGGATTCTAATGATATGAAGGAGGATACGGACCCCATTCCCACCAACAAGAGCGATGTGGGGGAAAGAGCAAAAATCCATTCGAGAAGAAAAATGTCACATGCCGCCATACCCGGCAGATTTTTGGGCCAGCATAATCGAAAAGAACCAGCAGAAGTTGGTTAGGCGGCGGATGGGCTATCATGGAGGATACTTATATGCTGTGGCACACTTGATGTCGACATACTAGAGTGTCACAGTACATTTTACATAATAACGGTAGCCACGACTGCCGCGGCATGGAAATAGAGGCATTTAATTTTGCACTGTGTTTGCATCGAGACATTCACGTAGATCTAACTGCTCAAGCCTTATCAACCATTCTCCACAACCACTCACACACGTACCGATCAAATCAGCATTGTACGTGCAATGTAACAACCTATCTCACATGGTGGACATTCGATTCGTCCGGCGGGCAGCGGCGGCATCACCGGCGAACACGATGATGCGTGGTAGCGATAGTAAGGTTGAGCGCGGAGGCGACATCGTACGTTATCCTCCATTTCTTGGTTTTATTCGTCCATACTATTATTGTTGGATTATTTGATCAACCTCGATTAGGAACAATTAGGGTTGTTCTTCGCAGACTCGCAAAGTGCTAAGTGGATCCATAATAAGAACTGGAATGTCATAGATGAGATGTGACGGCTGTGCAACTGCGGGTTGTTCCTGCGTCGGCTCGTGGCATACAAGGGCATGGACACTGGCTGTAAGTTCATGGGTTGCCACTATAAATCACTTAAGTGTCACATGGTGGACTGGATTGATGAATCGCACTCGCCGAAGCTTTCTACTGTGTTGTTGGCGATGTGGAAGCTTACCCAGCCCTTGAAATTGAAGGTGTCCGACCAAGAGTTTCAGCAGAATCTAGAAGAAGGAAGGTGGGAAGGGCAAGATAAGGTAAACACGATTAATTCGGCGTGCCTGGCTTTAGTCAATGCGTTGGCGTCGGTTCAAGAGAATCAAGAGGAATTGGTTAAAGATGTTTGATTTGATTCCTATTGTGAAGTGTTTCCTGTTTTGTTCATCGTTTTGTACACCGAATAAATGCAAAGTTATTCTTACTGTTTTCTACGTTTTATACACAGAATAATTAATTAAGGACACAATTCAAGATTTCTGAAGTGTAGATAAGATTTGTGAAGTCTTTCCAGGCTTCCTACTGAGTTTTTTCTTTTGAACACTGATACGTCCCTTTTGCATCACTATTCTATATCATAATTCACTTTTATTCATTGATATATTTCATATTAAGAGATGATACTTATGTTATTTCACTTGGTTTTGCATAGTTGATGACTTTTGGAGCATGGACCGCTGCAGTCAGGGTTCTGATGGAAAAGATGCTGTTTGGAGGCAAAATTCGCGAAGATTAGAAAATCCGGGAAAATACATGGAAAATCCTATTTTTTCAGAATACGAAGAAAGCCAGAAGGGGAAGCGGATATGGGCCACAGGGGGCCCACACCACCCCCTGGCGCGGGCCAGCCTAGGCCGCGCCACCAGGTGGTGTGGCCGCCCTAGTCCACCCCTGGCTCTCCCCTCTAGCGTATATTATCCTCCCGAAACCCTAAGACTCGGGGAGAAATCACAAAAAGATTTCACCCCCTCTATAGGGCGGAAAACACCAAGAGAGAAAGATCTCTCCGGCAGACAGGATTCTGCCAGGGGAATTCCTTCTCAGAGAGGGGAGATCATCGCCATCAACACCACCATCAAGCTGGACTTCATCTGGATCATCATCATCATCACCACCACCATCATCTCCACCAGCACCATTATCACCACCTCATACCGCTGTAACAATTGGGTTGAATCTTGCATAGTTCTTAGGGGAAACATTCCCGGTGTTGATTACAATTTGTAGTTGATGATATCGCTAGCCGCAAGAGAGAGGCCTATGTTCAAGGAATGAATCTTTTTTTGATAGGAAGGCTGGTGGCATACGAAGAGAGGGCGACAGAACATATGCATTCCCTTTCTTTGATTGAGAGAAGGATAAAGCAGAAAAAAAGACTTTACTGAAATTCAATTCGCTTTTTTTCCTTCCTGAGATATGGAATGTCATTAAATTAAGTAGATGAGATGCCAAATATAGGCAGGAGTTATTTCGCCAAGCAAAGCTTTGTGTTCTGAAGGTAAAGAAAGATGGTAAAGCCCATTAAAAAGAGTGCCACGCAGAAGCACCTCCTGTGTCACTCGATCCAAACCCGACACATCTTTCTTTCTATACGAAATGAGTTCGACCTTTTTTTTTCAAAATAGAAACAGAAAACCAATTTAGGAATAGTGCGGGTGCGACGGAACGAATCAAGTGAAACGAGTCCCCCTTATGACCTTTTTTCATCCAAGCAAGACCGGTTGTCTTTTGCCGATCGCTTGCTTACTAGCTTTCTAGTTGATAGTGGAACCATTGAATTAGTGTTTATGTTCAGATTGTTATACATCATTATTTCATCTCTGATGATGATCCATATGATGTCTTGTGAGTAGTTCGTTTTGTTCCTGAGGACATGGGAGAAGTCATGTTGTTAGTAGTGGAATTGTGTTGAGGAAGATTCAATGGTTTGATATTTAAGTTGTGGTGTACTTCTTCTAGTGGTGTCATGTGAACATCGACTACATGACACTTCACCTATATGGGCCTAGGGGAATGCATTGCGTATTTGGCTACTAATCGTAGGGGTTGCCGGAGTGATAGAAACCTGAACCCCCGTTAGGAAACCATTGCACAAGGGACGACAGGGTCTTAGAGTTTAAAGTTGTGGTTAGGTTTCTACCTTTGGAGGGGTATAATCACAAGTATGTATTAGTCCTAGGAAGGTCGGTACATTAGCATAGGTTCACCCACACAACACTTAGCAAACTAAAGAAGATTAATCAATTATATGAAGTGAAAGCACTTGACAGAATTCCCGTGTGTCCTCGAGAATGTTTGGTCATCTTAAGTATTACAATCGGCTTGTCCTTTGCTGAATAAAGGATTGGGCCACTTGCTGCATTTATTCTATTTAGCTTTTATTTACTCGTACTTTATTTACTTGCATTATCAAAAAACCCTAAAAATCCGTTTGCTAAGTATTTGCAGAGAATTCCTGATCCATACCACTAGCCAGCACCTTCTGCTCCTCGTTGGGTTCGACACTCTTACTTATCGAAAATACTGCGATACACCCCCTATACTTGTGGGTCGTCAAGACTATTTTCTGGCGCCGTTGCCGGGGAGTGAAGCGCTATTGGAGAGTGGAACTGTTAAAGGAAAGCTCTACTGTGAGTATTGTTTATTTCTGTTAGTTGCTTTATTTTCAATATGTATAATTCGCTGAGTTTCTTATTTCGTAATGCTACTACCTCTACTAAGGTAGTAGATGAATCACCACCTGCTGAGAATGATACTTTTAAAATACCTACGAGAATTATTGATCGTGTTATGGATAACTATTATGTTGGAGATGGAACTGTCCATCCTGTTGATCATTTACTCTTTATACACGAATTATGCGGGTTGTTCAAGTGTGCAGGTATTACTACAGATCAAGTTAAGAAGAAGTTATTCTCATTATCAGAAAGGAAGAGCTGAGGAATGGTATAAGCTGCTGAAGAATGGTCAAGCTCTTGAATGGGAGGAAATAATACCTCTCTTTTATTTAAAGTTTTATCCTCCTAGTGAGATTCATAAAGATCGGAATCAAATATACAACTTTTGGCCTCTTGATGGAGAGAGTACAGCTCAAGCTTGGGGGAGATTGAAGTTACTAATGCTCAAATGTCCCATTCATGAGATCCCCAACAATATTATTATAAATAACTTTTATGCAAGGCTTTCTCTTCATGATAAGGATTTATTGGATGCTTCTTGTGCTGGATCATTCACTCGCATGGAAGAAGAAGCTAAATGGGATCTTCTGGACCGTATTCAAGACAATGCTGAAGCATGGGAGAATGACAAAGGAAGAAAGTCAGGTATAAATTATGATTATGAATGCATTGAATCTTTTATGGGAACTAATGACTTTGAAAATATTAAAAATGCTTATGGTCTACACTCTCAAGCTATTGCAACTTATTTTAAGGCTTTTGCTTCCTATATTTAAGTGCCTAAAAAGAAGTGGAATAAGTATCATGAACCTTATAAAGATCTTGCTAAGTGTATTCTTGCAAGAAATACTGAAGTTTATACTGCTAATCATGCTTTACCTAAACCTTACATTGAGAAAATGCCTTTCCCAGTTAAGATAAAGGAACACTCTATGATAGCTAGTATGGTTAATGAAAGTACAAATAAAGCTGTTGAACCTGATAAACAAATGGATGATGAACCTATGATTGCAAATGTGAAAGACTTTGTCACTAATCATGTGAAAGATGGACACACTATCCTTTGTAAGGATATCCCTAATATTGTTTCACAAAGTAGTGTTATAAGAGCTAGAATTCCTGTGTTTTCTGTGAGGATAAGTGATCATTGCTACAACGGTTCTTGTGATAGTTATATTATTAAGTTCATGCATGATACTGAAAGTTATTATGAAAGAGGGAAGACTGTTCTTATGCATCTCAATCATATCAAGTTTCCTTGTTTTATGCTTAAAGTCTTTATGTTGCACTTGTTTTGCCTTCCTATGCTTGCAGCTTCTGGTTTCAACAACTTGTTTGTTTACAAAATTCCCTTGCATAGGAAGTGGGTTAGACTTAAACGTGTGTATTTTTGCTTCTTAATGCTCTCTTTCACTTCAATTCATATTCCTAAGTGAGTGTCATCAAAATTATCATGCCCATCTTAATGGCTATAAAGAAAGAGCTTTTTGGGAGACAACCCAATTTATTTTTGTTTTCGGTTTGTTTTTGTTTTTCTTTGAGTCTTGGAAGTTATTACTTCGGTAATAACCTCTCCTTATCCTTTTTGTTTGGTTTTTGTGTCAAGATCAACCTCTAATGAGAGAGAAGTAATATTTGGGGAAGTTGCTTTCCCGAAACAGATTTTTGTGCTTCACCGTAAAATTTCGTGAGAGATCTCTGTCCGTCGGATTTAGCTATAATTTTTTGGGCTTCTGCCCCAGGTTGTTTATTTAACTTTCGTTAGTTTTGCACTTTTTTATTTGAGCAACAGAAGAGTTTCGAAAAAATTGATCTTTACCTGCTGGTCTGTTTTGACAGATTTTGCCACTCTTTACCTCGATTTTCTTTTTGAATTCTTTTTGGGTTTTCGGAAGGAGTTGCTATAGTAGCTTATGTTTTGATAGTTTTCAGTTGAAATTGGACTCAAAAGGTTTTATCTCTTCACTTATACTAATGTTGCTAATGAGAACTGTGTGAAGTTTTGTGTGAAAGAAATTTCCAGGTTAGTGGAGATAATGGTGTAATAAGGAAGTGAAAGGTTTCATGACTCAAGCAATATGTGTATGAAGATGAAGATATTGATATTATTTAAGTGGTGACTCCGGAAGAATCTATCAAATACCAAATTCAGAGACCTGTAGAGTTCGTTTTTGAATAGGTAACAGTTCTGGTAAGAAAAGTTCCACAAAAGATCTGTCCAGTTATATTTTTGAAGTTTTTAGCCAACAAGGAAAGCTACGAAGCGAAGGAGGGACGGAAACAGAGCCAAGGAGGCTCACAACACCCTGTGGCACGGGCCCACCCCTGGCCATGCCACGAGGTGGTGTGGCCACCTCGGACTCCGTCTCTGACCTATTTTCTCCCAGTACCTTCCTTTTGTTATGAAACTTCGTAATGCATAATCCCCAGGATCTCCCGAGATACGTATATCGTGTTCTCATCTTGTTTTTATTTCGATATGTTTCTGACAGGTAGAGTCCTAAAGTTGGAGCCACAATGTCTTCCTCTAGGTCAGACAAGGAAGATTCCTCTACGGATATCATCAACCCCTACATGAGAGAGTTGAAGATTCATCCTAAGGAGTTGTTGCTTGAAGATGGAGAGGTACGGATAAAGGAGGTTCAAGGCCCTAAAGGTGAAGTAAGTCTAGAAGACAGGATGGAAGCATTGGAGCAATAAGTCTTTAGGTACAAGAAGATGGCAAAACACGAAGTGGATATCATCCATAAGATTTGTTCCGAACTCATCGCTGAGCACCAAAAGGAGACTGCTGAGCTCAAGGATGAAGTCCTCTCACTCCGCCAAACAACCAACAAAATGCAAGCACAACTCTACGACGTTCGAAATCAAAACTGTGAGTACGAGGTTAGGTTTAAATGCATAAGTGTTGCTACAAGTTTCATGATGCTGGAGACCACGATATCCTTCGTTGATGGGGAGACCTTACCCTGGAAGTCGGACGATAACGAGAGGATACCACCACCATCGAAGGAGTAATTCGTCGTCAGGTTTGGCATCCCCTTGGTTTATTCCAAGCTTGGGGGAGTGCCGCGGTATCACATCACTATCTTCTATCTTTTTACCTTTTTAGTAGAGTCATATCATGATTAGAGAAGTTATCATATAGGATGGTTTGTATTATGGAAGTGTCCTCTCTCTCGTTAGATATGTATCCCTTGGTGTGAGTTGTCGTTATGGAATATTAATGAGCAATTCTATCATTTACTCATTTGCATATCTTATTTTAGTTTTCAATTCGTGGTTATATGATTGATCTTGTTGTTAGTATTGGTATCACTTTGGGATCATTGAGTTAATCTAGTTGGTTTTGGCAAACCTAGCTTGGTTAGTAGCAACAATATTTTTGAGAGTTGAATGAAAAGATCAAAGTACTCTAAAGAAATATAATTTCATCATCTTTCTGACTTGATTTGCTCATCAGTTTAGTATTCTCTTATTAAGATATTTTGTGCTTCCAAGGAAGATTGCATATTTGTTTTTATCGCTTGTATGTTTGTTTGTTTCCTTCAACTCTTATACTTGCTACCCAGCCTTTCTAGCCAAAAACCTGTACTGAGAGGGAATTCTTCTGGTGCATCCAATCCTTAAACAAAACCTATGCCATTTGTGTCCACCATACCTACCTATTAGCATTACTGCTATTCCAAGTAAATTCATGTTATTATCTACCTTCCAAATTAAACTTTTTATGAGAAAATTAGTGATTAAAGCTCTCACGAACTTGATGGCACAACTTATTTTCTTGCATTTAATAAACTTGAACCATTGGTCCATCTTTGTTGCGTATATGCTTGCTCTTTATAAGTTGGAGTTAGCAGAACCATGCATCATGGGGAACACTTTCAACATTGCACTAGTACTTTGTACATCGTTGATATCATGACTCTTTTGCCTATGGATCCTGCAGGTGTGAAATAAAAGGGGAACTTGTAAGATCATGGAGTTTATATGTGTGTTAGAGAAACGGATGGGACGCTAGCCTAAGCCATAATCATGGTGAAAACTTGCAGCATAACCATAATGAGCACTCTATGAAGCATCTTGAATAAAAACCTATGCAAATAGCAAATAAAAGGATCGCTGTGATGCTCATTGTCTGCTTGCCTTGTCATATTGATTATGGGATAGCTCATGTATCATGTCCAAGGGGTACCCCGTTGGCGGTTCTCTATGATACATATGTATTTACAATGACAAGAGCTTACGTGTGGCTAAAGTTGAGTAGCATGAGGTTCGGTACTCGTAAGTAAGGGGCATGAGATTTCAACTTATAACTTGTCAAGCATATCCTCTTAGTTGTGTCACTTTAACCTTAATCACCTAAATATGCCTATGATAGGGGCAATGCGAGATGAAAGCTAATAAGTACCATAATTTTTGGAAGCTCTTTATGAAACTTGAAATCCCTGCTTCCCTCTATGAAGGGCCTTTCTTTTACTTTTTAGTTGAGTCAGTAAACCTATTCCCTTCTATCTCAGCAAGTATTTTGAGTTGTTGTGTTTCATTCATTCATATGATGATTTATTCAATCATGTCCCTTATGTTCCTTGTTTTGCACATTTCTCTTATCTTAGTGTCTACTACTTTGAAAGCTATCATTGAAAATCAGTTATTTGTGAACTCCAGCAAATTGTCAACTATTCTTCGACCAAGAGCTAAGTTTGCCATTACCAATTATGATTCTCTCTATGTATCTTTATTGTGTTTCCTTTACTTATTGCAAGTTGAGTTATATAATAGTGAGTTGTCTTCTATTATGATCTATGTATCGATGAATGTGATGCTTCTTGTCTGTATTCTTTTATCGACTCTTCACTCCCTACACCTGAGATCATGTTTATTGAGCCCAGTTTTCGCTTGGGGACAAGCGAAGTCTAAGATTGGGGGGAGTTGATACGTCCATTTTGCATCACTATTCTATATCATAATTCACTGTTATTCATTGATATATTTCATATTCAGAGATGATACTTATGTTATTCCACCTGTTTTTGCATGGTTGATGACTTTTGGAGCATGGACCGCTGCAGTTAGGATTCTGATGGAAAAGGTGTTGTTTGGAGGAAAAATTCGCGAAGATCAGAAAATCCGTGAAAATACATGGAAAATCCTATTTTCTAGAAGACGGAGAAAGCCAGAAGGGGAAGCGGAGATGGGCCACAGGGGGCCCACACCACCCCCTGGCATGGGCCAGCCTAGGCGGCGCCACCAGGTGGTGTGGCCGCCCTGGTCCACCCCTGGCTCTCCCCTCTGGCGTATCTTATCCTCCCGAAACCCGACTCGGGGAGCGACCATAGAAAGATTCCGCCGCCTGTGCAGGGCGGAAAACATCGAGAGAGAAAGATCTCTTAGGTAGACAGGATTCTGCTGGGGGAATTCCTTCCCGGAGAGGGGAGATCGTCGCCATCAGCACCACCATCAAGCTGAACTTCATTGGATCATCATCATCATCACCACCATCATCTCCACCTGGACCATCATCACCACCTCATACCGTTGTAACAATTCGGTTGAATCTTGCATAGTTCTTAGGGGAACTTTCCCGGTGTTGATTACTCTTTGTAGTTGATGCTATTAAGTGGAATCATTATTTCGTCTCTGATCATGATCCATATGATGTCTTGTGAGTAGTTCATTTTGTTCTTGAGGACATGGGAGAAGTCATGTTGTTAGTAGTGGAATTGTGTTGAGGAAGATTCAATGGTTTTATATTTAAGTTGTGGTGTACTTATTCTAGTGGTGTCATGTGAACATCGACTACATGACACTTCACCTATATGGGCCTAGGGGAATGCATTGTGTATTTGGCTACTAATCGTAGGGGTTGCCGGAGTGACAGAAAGCTGAACCCTCGTTAGGAAACCATTGCACAAGGGATGTCAGGGTCTTAGAGTTTAAAGTTGTGGTTAGGTTTCAACCTTAATTACTTTCTTGTACTTACGGATGTTTGCAAGGGGTATAACCACAAGTGTGTATTAGTCCTAGGAAGGTCGGTACATTAGCACAGGTTCACCCACACAACGCTTAGCAAACTAAAGAAGATTAGTCAACTATATGAAGCGAAAGTACTTGACAGAATTCCCGTGTGTCCTCGAGAATGTTTGGTCATCTTAAGTAATACAACTGGCTTGTCCTTTGCTGAATAAAGGATTTGGCCACTTGCTGTATTTAGTCTATCTGTCTTTTATTTACTCGAAATTTATTTACCTGCATTATCCAAAACCCATAAAAATCCGTTTGCTAAGTATTTGTAGAGAATTCCTGATCCATACCACTAGCCAGCACCTTCTGCTCCTCGTTGGGTTCGACACTCTTACTTATCGAAAATACTGCGATACACCCCCTATACTTCGTATATTCTTTGTTTGTGTATCAATTGGTCCGCAAGTGAGGCCCATAGATCCCATAAAACTAACCATATCGACATCCACCAAGCCTATCCTATATAATTGAGGACCACATCCTCTTCCTCCACGCTGCCGCATTCCACTTCTAACCCTAGATCTCAACCTCTGCCTCTTCCCCTCAAATATTTGCACCTCATCTGGTCTCCCTCTTTCCATTTTGACCCCTAGATCTCATTAGGGTTTCCCTTACGTCCACTATGAACACAAATGTACCCAAGTGGTCCACAGTCGGTCAAGTTGCCCTATATGCTCAACTCTTAGTGAAGTCCTCCACCGGTCATGTCCATGTTTGTTATCCCTTCTTAAAAGTGTGTTTCACTGATTTCTTCATTCCCCTTTTATTAATCTATCATTCGTTTCTATTTCAGAACCATGATTAGGAGGCTGGCCAGAATAGACTCACCAAGCCTGGCATGTTGATTGTTGGCAAGGTCATTAGCACCGGCCATGACAATAATGCCGGCCAGTTCATCGACGAGGTCAGAAGTGCATGGCTCAGATATGGTGGTGGTCAGAACCGCGTCACGGAGACATACATGGACCTCTCATCAAAATAAGGGATGGAGGGGATTAGATCTATAGGAAAAGAGATTGTATAATCTCATAATTAGATGTTGTATTTTAATTAGTATAATACTATTTATCAATGAATTTGATCCTTAATATAATATAGCATCTGATTCGAATCAACATGCATCTAGATGATTTCATTTGTACTAATTGTAATTAACAGTAGTGTCGCTAAAAAGTGTACCAAGCACAACGAAGCAGTTTCACTATTTCTCGGCAAGTATTGGCCCCGACATGTTTCTTGTACTGAGGTGCATCCTCTACCGCACCGTGGAAGCACTAGCTCGGCGGATTGCGTTGTGCCATGCGAAAAAATCCGCCATCGTTTCGTAATCCCTGACATAGTTATCCCGGGTAGCTTTTTTGCCGCACTAGCACGAGCCCAACGACTAAGGTTGTGCCTCCGCATCTATAAGTGCCAACACCTGGGCTCCATGTTGTAGTGCTATCACACATTCCTCGGGACTCCAACGGTCAAGGCGTATAAGAACTCTTTGAGGATACTACTAGCCACCCTCCCCAAGGTACCCGAATATGCGAAGTGGTTGGAGATTGTGATTACTTGGGACAGATAGGATCACCCAGATCTCATCCCAATAGAGAACCAGTATGATATGGTGATTAACCCACTGATTAACGGCTAGGAGTTCACCAAATTCCTCGTGGATAGTTGAAGTAGCATCAACATCATGTACATCAATACACTGCATAAGATGAACCTGCATGAGAACCAACTTAAGCGGAGCAACACCATGTTTCACGGAGTAGTTTCAAGTTAGAAAGCTCAGTCCCTTGGATGCATTACCCTTTAAGTCACTTTTGGTGATGTTAATAATTACCATGTCATGATCTTTGAGGTGGTACCTTTAAAGAGCATGTACCATGTCGTCTATCAAAACTTTGCTTCCCGTGAAGGAACTAGGGGGTCCAACGAGCCCTGAGTTCGAGAGGGGAATGAATCACACATTTAGGACTTATCAACGATGCCAGCTACGGTGGAGCTCTCACATGATAGAGAGTAGACACAGTTTTTTTACCTAGGTTTAGGACCCTCTTGAGGAGGTAAAGTCTCTACTCCTTATTTGTTGTATTACCTATGATTCTTCACAAGGGTATAATTGTGGATGCAACTTAGGGTTTTTGCGATCTCTAGGATCCATCCCTTCTAAGGTAGGAGGAACCCTCCTTTTATAGGGGAGCAAGGACTCTTCCACAAATCAATGGGCAGGAAGGGTCACCACATTTCCTCCCAAGGAGAGTTGGTTCATAGGACTGCTTTACATGGACTTCTTCCATGATTTCTTTTGGTCATCGGTCCACTAGTAAAGTCAAAGTTGTCGCTGACGTCCACCCTCTGTGCAAGTCTGGTCGGTGCCTTCTTACTCAAAAGTATCCCCCCAACATTAGTCCCCGAAGCTGGTGCAGTCTTAGCAACTTCAGCTGATAAGGCCACAGCAGGTTCAACCTACCAAGCTCTATGCTCTCTTCACTAGGTTATCCTGTAACTCGGCTCTTGTGATTTGACATTCCCTTGGCACATTCTGAGATTCTACTCGCTGGTCGGGTTACTTTCTATGCATCCGGGTCATCTTCTCCTTCTCTCATATGCTTGCCCACATCCTACATGGAGGGTAATCATTGTTTTGCCTCATTTTAAGGGCCTACGCCAGTTACTATGCCGGTTACTGTATTTACTGTCAGGGATAACTACTGCAAACGTCACATCGTGGCTGCCTCCTCGTTAACTGTATCACCATGTCGTGCCGTGGGATCTTCTGCTCCTTGTGGCCCTTCGTGTGGCCCACCTCTGATTGGCTGACGCAGCAAATACCCGGCCACACCATGTGGCTCCACCACACCGCTGGATCCAACTTCCCCCTCAGGGGCGTGGTCAAATAGGGAAGGGGTCACCCCTTGGTTTCTCTTCCCCCACTTCGCACGCACGTATGTTCTTCTTCTCCCTTATTTCCCACAACAGCGTCGCTGTTGCCACTTCATCTACTCCGCGTAGCATCACCGCCGCCACACCTAGTTGCTTCTCTGTTGTAGCTGTGTTGCCGCTCCCGTGCAACCTCGCCGCTATGAGGCCTCGCCAGTCCAGGCCACTGTCCCCCACTCCAGGTTGGTTTTGTGACGACAGTGACTTGGAGATGACAGAACAAGAAATCGGCATTGTCGAGGAGGAGGAGGAAGGTGAGGCGCACGAACGTGGCGGCTGGGTCGGCTCGTGGGTCTGTCAAGATGATCTTTACTGGCTCTACCGGGCCCGTCGCATCCCTGAAGGGGTTACCTGCCACCTCGCCACCCAGGATATCGCTCCCTCTCCCAATCCGGGTGAGTTCGTTGTCTTCCTATCTCACTTCCAGCGCGGTTTTGGCCTCCCAGTCAGCGATTTTTTACATGATTTCATCAATGCATATGAGCTCCAACCACATCATCTTCTGGTGAATGCCATCACTTTGTTTTCCTCCTTTGCATCTGGCATAGAAGGGTATGTCGGCCTTTGTCCCACCAACAACCTCTAGATCAAGTTCTTCGGCCTTCGAAAAAATGTCATCCCTGATCCTTTTCTTGCTCCCGCTGACAAATCCTTGACCTAGTGTGGTGGAGCCTCTCTCTCCCCCCGCAAAAACTCTGCATTCCCCCGAGTCACTAGCCTTGAGTCTTGCAAAGGTTGGGCCCGGATGTTCTTCTATGTGAGGAACAACACGGATGAGGACCTGATCAAGCTACGCCCCTTCAAGCTGGGCATTCTGGATACCTCTTTGTGGAACCGAATCCCAAGGCGGCCAACCGCTTTGGCGAATTAGGTGGATATGTGAATCAAGGAGCTGAACAATCTAGGGCTACGCAGCGAGGATGTGATGATCACCTTCGTCCATAGTCGAATTTCTCCCCTGCAGAAACACACTCACAAGCTCTGCCACATGAGTGGGCACCTTGACCCCAACCGAACCTCCTCCTTCGAGCTCAATAACACTGAGATTTTCCGCCGGGTCAAGCCTATCTTCAAGATAGAGAAGGATTTCACTGAGGAGTGGGAATGGGAGCTGGAACATTTCTACCGGGATAAGTTGCCTCCTCCGGTATGTTTTTCACGTGTTCCCTTTTCCGAGTCTTGTCTTATGTCGGATAATCCTCTTACTTGATTATTTTGTATTTTTGCCTCTAGTTGTTACTTCAGCAGACCATCGAAGATGGTAAGGAGCCATCCCTTAAACGGGGAAGGGTCGTCTAGTCTCGTACACGGTGGAGCCGGACTCGGAAATGTTCTTGCCCAATTCGGATGGCTCCAGACGAACTTATGGTAAGGCCTCTTCTTTAAAGGATTAGACTGATGACAATGAAGACTCTGATATTCATATTATGGAGGTACTTGACCCGATGCCCATTTCTTACACGTTTCTGGTTGACTCGGCTTAAGCTAATCTGGTCGGGCAGGTCCATGAGGATCCTCCACTCACCGTGGGCGACCCGGTTCCTGCTCCCTCCAAGAAGCACGTGGCTACCTCGGTTGCTTCTTCCGAGCCGCCCCTGGCTAAGAAGAGGCAGAAGAAACCTGGTGTCAAGGGTGCTGGCAAACTCGTCTCCAAGGCTTCAATCTAGAGAGCACCCAAGCCCAGGGAACCTCCAACCTCATACGAGTACATCCTTGTTCCTTCCTTGTCCATTTTTTGGATTGTACTTCACTATCTTCATATATTTCTTGTTTCTCTTTTTCTGTCATAACTTGTTGTTCTTTGTCTGACTTGGCAGGGCTGCCAGGGAGATCCCCCAGAGCGTCTCTAGCATTGCTTCGCCTATCCGAAGTGCCCCATCTCCCCCTCGCAATGACGACATGCGCCCGCTGAGCCCTATTCAAGAGAGCTCAACGGCTGCTCCGAATCTTAGCCCACCTCGTCATGAGGAGGGTAACGTCGGCGCGGGGGGAAGTGGCGCTGCCAAGGATACGGCTATGCAGGATCTCCCCAGTTCTTCATTGTCCCAGCCGCGACCTGCCATCACCGCCACCAGCAGCAGCATCAGCTCCAGCACCAGCACCAGCTTCAGGTTATGCACCAACTCCTCCTGCCTCGTCCGAGTCTTCCAAGACTCAGTGAGAAAATCAAGCTCAGCCCAGCCCAAAGGACAGAACTCTAGCGCCTATAGCTTCTATCAAGGATATCTTCTGGTAGAAAACTTAGGCCAAGCATGGCACCAAGGCCAACAAAGGGCCTGATGCCGCTAAGGGCCAAACTCCTGCGGAGGCCGCTAGAACCCCCAAGAGACCAACATCTGAATCTGGACAACGTACTATCCCGTCCATGATAAAGAAGGGGAGTGCTGCCTCCGACACTACTGCTTCCAGGTCTGCTAGCAGCTAGCAGCTCACTCTTCATACTAGCCCAGCTACTGCCCAAATCGCGAGGAAAGAGGCCCATGCCAAGGGCTTGGTGGCAACCCAGACGCTCAGCGGGGAGCATTATGGCCCACCGTTGATTGAATATGTCAACAACTGGAATGACGTCGAGTTCATCAACCCCAATTACAATCTCCGGGAGAAGTTTGGTCCTGCCGAGTTCAGCGCTCAAATGAATACAGCGACCAAGGCTATTTCCCTTGCTGGCTGAATGATAGAGGTAAACCTTTTTGTCAAGCCCTTAATATGCGCAAGTACATACAGATATATCCACTAGTCTCCGAGCCTCCGGAGGAGTACCTTGTTACTCTGTCGAATGCTCCTAGAAAATTAGCGTAGTTCCTTAGTAGCTTCGAATATTCACACACCTAGAGCTAGGTTAAGTTTCACTTTGCTCGGATCTTGTAAACTTTGAATATTCACACACCTAGAGTCGGGTTATATTTTACTTGGCCCGGATCTTATAAACTTTGAATAATCACACACCTAGAGCCGGGTTAAGTTCCACTTGGCCCGGATCTTGTAAACTTCAAATATTCACACACATAGAGTCGGGTTAAGTTTCAGTTGGCTTGGATCTTGTAAACTTTGAATATTCACACACCTAGAGCCGGGTTAAGTTCCACTTGGCCCGGATCTTGTAATCTTCGAATATTCACACACCTAGAGTTGGGTTAAGTTCCACTTGGCCTGGATCTTGTAAACTTTGAATATTCACACACCTAGAGTCGGGTTAAGTTCCACTTGGCCCGGATCTTGTAAACTTCAAATATTCACGCACCTAGAGCCAGGTTAAGTTCCACTTGGCCCGGATCATGTAAACTTCGAATATTCACATACCTAGAGTCGAGTTGAGTTCCACTTCGCCTGGATTTTGTAAACTTTCAATATTCCTTCTTATTCCTGAACTAACACTTGCCTCTTCAGATCGCCACCAATCGCCAAACCGCTGAGTTCAAGCGTCTTCTGGCACACACACAAGGATCTTCGCTCAAAGCATATCAAATTGGTTGCTGAGCTGAAGAAGAAGTGTAAGTTATTTGACTCAGTATTTTTTACTCTTACTTCTGTTGCCTCATCCGTTATCCGAACTAATTTGCAATCCGGATGCACAGCCAAAGTTGAAGCTGAGAACATCCTCATGAGGAAGAACTTGGCCGAGATCATTGGTAACTCACCTTGGCTAGTCGACCTTTACCCTTTTCCATCCTAACTCGGCAGATAATTATACCTTGACTCTGTCGGGTGAACAAATTATTTGCAGTGTCCCTTGAACATAACATGTCGTTGTCTGATATGATGCTTCACTTTCTCGAACAAGGTGGGCAGCATGAGGCCAAACAGAAGAAGAAGAAGGATGATGAGATCGCCGAACTCCGGCTCAAAAATAATGAGATTACTCGGCTGAACACCGAAATCAAAAAACCGAAGAACTCCCATAAAGCTGAGCTAGACAAGACTGATCAAGAATTCTCCGAGGAAAAGGATCGCCTGAAAACTCAGCTTCAAAAGGACCAAGATATGCTGAAGGAAGCTGACATCAAATTTGAGTCAGTGACCACCAAATACGAGAAGCTCAAAAAGAGGAACACTGGCGATGTCAAGGAGCTGACCCGGATCCTCGGTTATATCTCTCATCAGTTCTTTCCCTTATGCCAACTTTTTGTCCGGGTCATGCACCCTTACTTACTTACGTTATTTGTTTTATTTCCAAGCAAATTTCCAGAGAGCGATGCCATTGCTTCTACTACCATTGCCAAGTTTCGCGTGCAGAGAGGTACTCCACTTGGTTCTGCCACTGAGCCTATTCCTTATGATATGGAGGACATGCTGGTGAGCCTCACTGCCCAGGTTGGAACTATGAAGAATTATGGCGCGGATATCATGAACGCAGCTGCCCGGATCTTCAATGCCCTCTAGCCGACTGACCTTACTACCAAAGGTAGTATAGCTTTTATTGAAAAACTGATGGAGTGTGAGACCCATCTGAAACTCTAGAGGGAATCCGTTGCGCGGGCTGGAGCTGACATGGCGCTAAGCTTCGTGCTATCTTGGTACGAGGGATTGGATATGAAGGTTCTCGATCGCATGCGCACCAGATCTAGGTGGATGAATGATCCAGAGTGGGTAGCCCGGCGCAAGGCTTGCGCTTACAACCTCATCCAGTATGCCTTTGTCCACAGCTAGAACGAAGGACCTAGCTTCCTTGACGCCGTCAATGACGCCTATGTCTCGAATGGAACAGACGTCGAAGAAGAAGAAGATGCCTCAGAGCTCGGCGAGGATACTGAATATCTGGAGGATGCTAGGGCCAACCTGGAAGATGAGGCAGAGACCAAAGCTCCCCCCACAGATGCCGAATTACCTCCTCCTGCGGCTGATACCTCGAGCGTTGTTACTCCTTAGAGCGAAAAAAACACTTTAACATTTATCAGATCCCTGGTATGCCGGGTGCAGATGTATCAAGCATAATAGTTGTGTTTTGCTACTAATTTATTTATGTCGGATTAACTTGGGCGTAGTCCCCGAGTTCCGTTTTCTTGTTCACTCAATTTTATGATTCGGCTCACGTCTACCTTGATTCGGTTTTTTGACTTACGAGTCCGAGGTTCAAAAAATTGACTTGACAATACTTGAAACTTTAGGATTAGCTCAAAGTAATTCAACATAACATAAATAAAATAAATACAGGGTTAGTCCGAATAACAAATGTTGGCTCGATTACGTTCCTTTCCTTAGTCATTTTTCATGTGCCTTGCAATTCTAAACTTGTTCTCTTGCTTTCCATGAAGCCAATTCTTGTTGCACAGTAGCAAGTCGAAGAGTTGGATTTTTGGTGCCGACACACTACTAATTCGGCTAAGGTGTAAGTAATTTAAGCGAGACGACATATGAAAAGTAAATACAGAAAGTACAATTATTAAGGCACTCCCCAAGTTTCTGCATGGGGTTCCGAGGTTTCATTGATAAGCTCATTGCTGACATACATACTGACATATGAGAGACTCGAATACATACACTTTTGTCTAAGTGTAAAACAGATGGAGTAGAGCTACATTCCATGGATGCTTAGATTCCTCGATGGACCTGTCTGCCTTGTTTTTCTCTTGTGGTTGTGCATCAATGAGGTAATAGGAATCATTGTGCAATGCTTTACTTACAATGAATGGTCCTTCCCATGGAGGGGATAACTTATGCATGTTAGCAGTGCGCTGCACTAGCCAAAGTACAAGATCACCTTCCCGAAAGACTCGGGGATTTACTTTGAAGCTATGGTAGCGTCGGAGATTTTGCTGATATATGGCGGATCTGGACAAGGCCAGTTCTCTCACTTCTTCCAGCAGATCAACATCATTGTGTCGGGCTTCTTGCACTTCGGCTTCTATGTATTGGGCGATCCTGGGCGATTCATGCTCTATGTCGGCTAGTAATATAGATTCTGCCCTATATATCAGAAAGAATAGTGTATAGCCTGTTGATCGATTCGGAGTTATTCTTAAACTCCATAGTACCGCTAGTAGTTCTTCTATCTAGTACCCCGCTGATTTATGCAGTGGCTCAATGAGTCGGGGATTTATCCCGGACAAAACTAGTTCGTTGGATCTTTCCACTTGCCCATTCGAGGCGGGGTGGGCTACTGACACAATATCTAGCCGGATCTTCTTTTATCGACAGAACCTCGCAGATGCTCCTTTAGCAAAATTTGTGCCATTAGCAGTTATGATAATGTGAGGATAGCCATATCTCAAGATTATATCTTTGAGGAATGTTACAGATGTTGCCCCATCACATTTCTTGATTCTTTATCTCAATCCACTTGGTAAATTTGTCTACCATAACCATGATATGGTTCATGTTTCCTTTTGCCAGCTTAAATGGGCCGACCATATCCAAACACCATACCGCAAATGGCTAAGTAATAGGTATAGTCTTCAGTTCCGACATAGGCATGTGTGTCTTGGTGGCATACCTCTGACAACCATTGCATTTACTTACAAGATCTTCTGGTTGCTGCAAGGCACTTGGCCAGTAAAATCCATGCCGGAAAGCTTTTGCCACTAATGCTCTGGATGATGCATGATTCCCACATTCCCGCTGATGGATATCTCGGAGCATGTCAAGCCATTCTTCCGAGTCAACGCATCATTGCAGAACACTTGTAACACTCCTCTTGTATAGTTCGGTGTTGATAATAGTGTATGCATTTGCTCTCCTTTGGATTTTCCTTGAAAGTATCTCATCACTCGTCAAGGTTCCTTATTTCAAGAACTCAAATATTGGCTTTGCCCATGCAGGTATTGCTCGAACTGGGAAAAGTTCCTCGTCAATTTCCATTTCTTCCACCAACATAACTCTAGCCGAATCAAGCTAAACAGTCCTCAGGTTCCGCGAGGCAGTCCCCGGGTCTGCCGAAGTAGTCCCCGGGTTTACTTAGGGGCTCTCCCAGTCTATATCCATACGGGTAGCTTCCGATCCGTAGTGTGACGGGACATAGATTGAGTCGGATTCCGGTGAAGGTGTGATAGATGGTTTTCTCAAGTGTTCCAAAGCAATGCCTGGCAGGATTGGCTGCCGAGATGACCCCAATTTAGACAATATGTCGACTGCTTCATTTTCAATCCGAGGTACATGGTGGAATTCACATCCTTCGAAGAACCCACTTATTTTTTGGACATGGAATCTATAAAGGGCCATGTTTGCATCCAGTGCATCCCAATTGCCAGATACTTGCTTTAGCACTAAATCTGAATAGCCAAAACATTGTATTCGATGTATCCCTACTTCCCTTGCCACCTTAAGTCCATGCACGAGTGCTTCATACTCGGCAAAATTATTTGATTCTCTAAAATGGATCTAGATGATGTATTTCAACTGATCTTTCTTGGGTGAGGTAAATACTACCCTAGCCCCAGTCCTTCCTTTAACTGCATCCTCCAATATTTTGAGTCCAGCAAAGGTGGTTTGTACTGCATCTCAGTCCAATCCACCAAGAAATCATCCACTTCTTGAGATTTGATTGTATCTCTCCTATCAAACTGTGGTGCATATGGGGCTAACTCAATTGCCCATTTTGCAATTTGGCCACTCGCATATTTGTTCCTCATTATCTCGGATATGGGTGCTTCGCATATCACTTTTATGGGGTGTTCCTCAAAGTAATGCTTGAGCTTATTGGCTACCATATACACTCCATATGCCATTTTCTGTTAGTGAAGGTGATACATTGCAAATGTATCTATAATTTTTCATGTGATGCTTGGTTTATCCACTTTCTTGTGTTTTGTTCCAACTTTGGAGTATTTTTCATATGATTTCTTGGACTAACCTATTAACAAGAGCCACAATGCCAGCTGCCTGTTTTCTGCTGTTTTTGGTTCCAGGAAAGTCAGAAAATGAATATTCTCGGAATTGGACAGGACAAAAGCCAAAGTGCTTATTTTTCCGGATGTCATCAAGTGCCAGAATACGAGACGGAGAAGGGCGAGAGGGCGGCCACACCACCTGGCCGTGTGGCCAGGCCTGGCTTGCGCCAAGGGGTGGTGTGGCCAGCCCTGGCACCCCCTCGGCCTCCCCTTCCGACTATAAGATGCCCTCGGGACGAAAACCCTAAGTACCCGATCAAAAATCCATGAAAGAGTCTGTAGCCACCGTCATCTCCATCCCTAGATCGGGAGGGATCTGAAGCTCTTCCCGGCACCCTTCGGAGAGGGGAATTCACCCTGGAGGCCTTCTTCATCACCATGCAAGCCTCCGGTGTGATGCATGAGTAGTTCATCCTTGGAATACGGATCCATGTAGTAGCTAGATGGCTGGTTCTCCTCCTTTGTGCTTTCATGTCTAGATCTTGTGAGCTCTGTTCATGATCAAGATCATCTATTTGTAATTCTGCATGTTGTGTTTGCGGGGATCCGATGGATATTGAGATGATATTTCAGATTGATTATTGATTCTATCATGTCTTTGTTATTTGTGATCTTGCATGCTTTCCGTTGTTAGTATCTATCTTGGCCAAGTAGATGCTAGCAACTCCAAGAGTTAGTATTTATGCTCGATAGTGGGTTCGTGCCTCTGGTAATCTGGGGAAGTGACAGAAATCTCTAAGGTACTAGATGTGCTGTTGCTAGTAGGGAGAAAACAACAATCATTTGTTCATAGAACAATCGTATTGTTTACTTTACACGCAGTTCGTAAAGCAATAATCTATTGCTTGCAACTTAATACTGGAGGGGGTTCGGATGATAACATGAAGGTGGATTATTAGTCATAGATGCAGTTGGATGGCGGTCTATGTATTATGATGTAATGCCCAATCAAGTCTCAAAGGAGTGAAGATGATTAGTATATGCATGTATTGCTTTCTCGATGTTTTTCAATTGCCCCACTGTAATTTTTTAACCAGCATGTTATCTATCTTAAAGAGATCCACCTCTAGTGAACTATGGATCCCAGTCCTTGTATTTTTCATTCAATCTACAAATTGTTTACTTCTTTGTGTTTACTTTCTGCAAACTTTTACTTCTTTCCATTCGATACGTTTAATCCTTTGTTTTCCACAAAACACGGTGAGATGGACAACCTCATCGCAAGTTGGGGACAAAGTTTTGTGGTTGTGTTGTGCAGGTCTCCATGTTGCTACTAGCACCGGTAGTGCGCCCTGCCAAAGCTCAGCTAGTAACACCTTTGGGGTGTTTCCTTGCTCCTACTGGTTCGATTAAACCTTGGTTTCATACTGAGGGAAACTTCCTGCTGTGCTCATCATACCTTTCTCTTGGGGTTCCCATCGAGCTCTACATCAACCATGCACTAGCACTTTTCTGGGCGCCGTGCATTGAGCCATCAAGCATTTTTCTGGCGCCGTTGCCGGGGAGTCAAGGGCATCTTCACAAGGGGAGTCCCTCATAACCAATATCTTTACTTTGTTGTTTTTGTTTTGCTTAGTTTCTTTTTGCTTTGTTTGCTTGTTTTCATTATTCAAAAACACACAAAAATTAGTTTTACTTGTTTGCTTTCTTATTTGAAAACACACAAAAATGACTACTCTTGAAACACTAAGTTGTGTGACTTCACTAGCACCAACAACAATGATTTTATGAGCACACCTATTGCTCAACCTATGCTTGAAGATACTTTCTTTGAGATAAAACCTGCTTTACTCAATCTTGTTATGAGAGAACAATTTTCTGGTATTGGTAATGAAGATGCTGCTTCCCATCTAAATAACTTTGTTGAACTTTGTGAGATGCAAAAGCATAGGGATATAGATGGTGATATTATTAAGCTGAAATTGTTTCCTTTCTCTTTGAGAGGAAAAGCTAAAGAATGGTTGAATTCCTTAACCAGGAATAGTATTGATTCTTGGACTCAGTGCAAAGATGCTTTTGTTGGAAAATACTATCCTCCTGCTAAGATTATATCCATGAGAAGTGAAATAATGAAGTTTAAACAACTTGATAATGAGCATGTTGCTCAAGCTTGGGAAAGAATGAAATCTTTGGTAAAATTTTCCCACTCATGGACTGACTGCTTGGATGATCATCCAATCTTTTTATGCAGGATTGAACTATTCTTCAAGGAACCTATTGGATTCTGCCGCCGGAGGTACCTTTATGACCATCACTTTGGGGTTGCAACAAAACTTCTGCACAATATGATGGTTAATTATTCTGAATGGCATACCGAGAGAGCTCCACAAGGTAAAAAGGTAAATTCTATTGAGGAAACCTCTTCCTTGAGTGATAAGATTGATATTATTATGTCCATGCTTGTTAATGGGAAAGCCCATATTGATCCAAATAATGTTCCTTTAGCCTCTTTGGTTTCTCAAGAAGAGCAGGTTGATGTGAACTTCATAAGAAATAACAATTTTGGCAACAATGCTTATGGTAATAATGCTTATAGGAAGAATTTTGGTAACAACAATTATAAGCCATATCCTCCCAACAATGGTAATGCTTATGGAAATTCTTACAACAATAATAGGAGTGCTCCCTCTGAACTTGAAGTTATGTTTAAAGAATTTATTAGTAAACAAACTACTTTCAATAAAACTATTGAGGAAAATCTCTCTAATGCTGAAAGAAATATAACATCTTTGGCTGAAGATCAATCTTGTCTAAATAAAATGGCTGCTAAACCTGAAACTAATGATAATCCCTTTGCAACTACTAATTCCATACAAGTGAGAATTGATGAAAATGTTAGACTATTAGCTGAATTACATGCTAAGTGGGAAAGAGAAGATGAAATTGCTAGAAACATTAGTGTTTCTACTATCACCACCACTAGTGTTGAGGCTAGTAATAGTTCTACTACTTTAGATGATAAATTTGATTTTGATCTTGATGGTTGCAATATCTCTGAAGTTATTAAGTTCCTACAAAAGCTTGCTAAAAGTCCTAATGCTAGTGCTATGAACATGGCCTTTATAAAACACATTACTGATGCTCTCATAAAGATTAAAGAAGAAAAGATGAAACATAAAGCTTATATTCCTATAAAACAAGAAGATGGTTGGGAACCCATCATTAATATGAAAGTGAATGACTTTGATTTCAAAGCTTTATGTGATCTTGATAGTGGTGTTTCTATTATGCCTAGAAGGATTTATTATATGCTTGAGATGCCTCCACTTGAAGATTGTTATTTGAATGTCCCACTTGATGATAATGCTAAAAAGAAACTCATGGCGAGTCTTAATGATGTTCTTATTATGGTTAACAATGCCTATGCCCCCGTTGATTTCTATGTTTTGGATGTTGAATGCAATTCTTCTTGTCCTATTACTTTGGGAAGACCTTTTCTTAGAACTGTTGGTGCCATCATTGATATGAAATAAGGCACCATTAAATATCAACTCCCAATCAAGAAAGGTATAGAACACTTCCCTAAGAAAAGAGAGAAGATTTCTTTTGTTTCTCCTATGAAAACAAAATAATCCTTCTTCATTTGAGAACACTTGATTCTTTCTTGCTTCTTATGCCTAACTTAAAGGCGTTAAAGAAAAGTACTTATTGGGAGATAACCCAAAAGTTTTAGATGAGTCTTGGAAGTTATTACCTCTGTAATAACCTCTCCTTATCCTTTTTATTTTCTTTTTTTGCCAAGAGTAGACTCTAATGAGAGTGAAGTAATGATTGGGAAAGTTGCTGTCCCGAAACAGATTTCTGTGCTTCACCGTAAAAATTCGAGTAAAATCTATGAACGTCTGTTTGAGGGGTGAATTTTTGTTCTTCTGCCCTAGGTTGTTATCTAATTTTCGTTAGTTCAACACTTTTTGATTTTAGCAACAGAAGGTCTTCGAAAAAATTCGTCTTTACCTGCTGGTCTGTTTTGACAGATTTCTGCCATTTTCTGCATTTGCCTCTTGTTGGTTCCTTCTTGAGCTCTTTTGGGGAATTGAGCTTTTTGAGGGAAGTGATACAGTAGCTACTGTTCTAATGGAATTTTATTTGGTGTTACAACTAAACCTTAAGACTTATTTATCTTGAGTACACTAATGTTGGTAATAAAGATTGTGTGAAGTTTTGTATGAAGGAAAATTTTCAGGTGTATGGAAGAAATGAGTAATAAGATGAAGGATGGCCTAAAGCTCAAGCTTGGGGATGCCACGCATGTCACCCCAATAAATATCCAAGAAGTACAAGCGTCAAAGCTTGGGGATGCCCAAGGCATCCCCTTCTTCATCAATAAAAATCCCAGGTTTCTTCCAAACGCTTCATTTTTATTGTTTCATACACAGTTGTGTTTTTCTTGGAGCGTCTTCTTTTTCGTTTACGTTTTGGTTTTTAGTTTGATTGGTTTGCTTAGTTTTATGAATAAATTGGTTGTACTCCCTCTTTCATACGTTAGTTTGCAAATAGTTTGGTTTGATTTGGAAAAGAGTAGGAAAGTTCATGCTTATGTGGTAAAAAGAGCTCGTTTTTGACTGTGGCCTATGCTTTGTCATGCCATGTTTGATATTGTTTTGGATTTATGCTTAGTATTCTTTGCTGTAGCATGACTTGTTATAAACAATTGATATTGCTTAATGTTCCTTGGATGAATCATGCATTGTTTACATATTAAAGCATAGTATAGTGGTATTCTCCTTTGATGCTTTATTTGGGTTGACTTGGCGCATGATCACACCATGTTATGACTATCTCAAGTCACCATAGCCTTTATGATCCTTTAGTTTTCAACTTGTAGTATCACTTTATGCTTTGATCAATGATGTTTTGTCGCTCTGCATGATTATGGCCATTATTTCTCTCTTAGTTTGTCGCTCCCAGTCTTTTGCTAGCCTGCACCACCAAGTATGAGTTCCACTCATGCATCCAACTCCCTAAACCAAGTTATTCCAAAGATTCCACCATACCTACCTACTTGCTTATGCTATTCCAAGTATATTCATGCTTTTGTTTACCTTCCAAATTAAACTTGTTATGAGAAAACTAGTGATTAAAGTTCTCAAGAACTTGATGGCACACTTTACTTTACTTGCCCTTAATAAACTTGAACCATTGTGTCTTCTATGTTGTATATGCTTGCACTTATTTGTTGGGAATTAGCAGAACCAAGCTTTCATGGGGAACGCTTTCAACATTGCACTTGGTACTTGTACCTAGTTGATATCATGCTCTTTTGTATATGGATGACGTCGATGTGAAATGAAAGGGGAGCTTGTAAGTCCATGGAGTTATGTATATGTGTTAGAGAAACGCCTGGGCCGCTGGTCTAATCCATGCTGACATGGTGGAAACCTGTAGCGTAACCATAATGAGCTGTCTATGAAGCATTCTTCTTATAAAAAAAGAGTCCTATATTGAGAAAAAAAGAGAAAAGAAAAAAAGATACTATGAAAAGAGGAAAGAGAGAAAAAAGCACCATATTCCCATGGTAAATAAGAAGAATGTTGAGATGCTCGTTGTCTGCTTGCCTTGTCATTTTGATATGGGGATTCTTCCGTATCATCGGGCAAGGGGTACCCCGTTGGCGGTTCTCTATGATACACATGTACTTATGATGACAAGAACTTACCGGTGACTAAACTTGAGTAGCATGAGGAGCGGCCCTCGTATACAAGGGACATGAGATTTCTGACTTATACTTCGTCAAGCATGTACACCATAGTTTGTTCACTTTAACATTAATCACTTCAAGATGCTTATGATAGGGGCAATGAGAGATGAAAGCTATAAGTACCATAATTTTTGGAAGCTCTTTATTAGACTTGAATCCCTACTTCCTTTTATAAAGGCCTTTCTTCCACCATTATATTGATTCTCCACCTTCTATCTTTATGCACCTACTTTGAGAGCATAGTGTCAATTATTAGTTCTGTGTGCATTGTCCCAAGACTAGTTGATTGATGCATAACTTGTTATTGCTTGTTTTAAACTATCTGTATCTAGTCACTCTTATGAACTTTGAAGGTGTCCTATGCATTTATATTTGCTACTCTATGAGGGACAAGCTGAATACTGTTATGCTATGTTTTTCTTTATGTGAAACAAACAAATGTCTTGCAAAGCATTGTTATTCATGAATCTTTTGTTTGTGCCTTTTCATGTTGCATCATAGTTTCTTTGCTTATTGCTAGAACTTTGTCTTTCATGTTATGATTGAAGTACTATGATCCCAGCTTTGAATGTTTTACAAATACTTTGATCAAGTCTTTGATGGTGCATGTCACCTCAAAAATTATTCTTTCTTTTTATCACTTACCTACTCGAGGACGAGCAGGAGTTAACCTTGGGGATGTTGATACATTGCAAATGTATCTATAATTTTTGATGTTCCATGCTTGGTTTTATCCACTTTTTAGTGTTTTGTTCCAACTTTGGAGTACTTTTCATATGATTTCTTGGACTAACCTATTAACAAGAGCCATAGTGCCAGCTGCCTGTTTTTTGCTGTTTTTGGTTCCAGGAAAGTTAGAAAATGAATATTCTCGGAATTGGACGGGACAAAAGCCAAAGTGCCTATTTTCCCGATGTCATCAAGTGCCAGAATACGACACGGAGAAGGGCCAGAGGGCGGCCACACCACCTGGCCGCGCGGCCAGGCCTGGCCCGCTCCAGCGGGTGGTGTGGCCAGCCCTGGCACCCCTTCGGCCTCCCCTTCCGACTATAAGATGCCCTCGGGATGAAAACCCTAAGTACCTGATCAAAAATCCACGAAAGAGTCTGTAGCCATCGTCATCTCAATCCCTAGATCGGGGGGATCTGAAGCTCTTCCCAGCACCCTGCCGAAGAGGGGAATTCACCCTGGAGGCCTTCTTCATGACCATGCAAGCCTTCGGTGTGATGTGTGAGTAGTTCATCCTTGGACTACGGATACATGTATTAGTAGCTAGATGGCTGGTTCTCCTCCTTTGTGCTTTCATGTCTAGATCTTATGAGTTCCGTTCATGATCAAGATCATCTATTTGTAATTCTGCATGTTGTGTTTGCGGGGATCCGATGGATATTGAGATGCTATTTCAGATTGATTATTGACTCTATCATGTCTTTGTTATTTGTGATCTTGCATGCTTTCCATTGTTAGTAGCTATCTTGGCCAAGTAGATGCTAGCAACTCCAAGAGTTAGTATTTATGCTCGAAAGTGGGTTCATGCCTCTGGTAATTTGGGGAAGTGACAGAAATCTCTAAGGTACTAGATGTGATGTTGCTACTAGGGAGAAAACAACAATCCTTTGTTCATAGAACAATCATATTGTTTACTTTACATGCAGTTCGTAAAGCAATAATCCGTTGCTTGCAACTTAATACTAGAGGGATGATAACCTGAAGGTGGACTATTAGTCATAGATGCAGTTGGATGGCGGTCTATGTATTATGTTGTAATGCCCAATCAAGTCTCAAAGGATTCAAGATGATTAGTATATGCATGTATTGCTTTCTCGATGTTTGTCAATTGCCCCGCTGTAATTTGTTTACCCAGCATGTTATCTATCTTAAGGAGAGCCACCTCTAGTTAACTATGGATCCCGGTCCTTGTCTTTTACATTCAATCTACAAACTGTTTACTTCTTTCTGTTTACTTTCTGCAAACTTTTACTTCTTTCCATTCCATATGTTTAATCCTTTGTTTTCCACAAAACACGGTGAGATTGACAACCTCATCGCAAGTTGGGAACAAAGTTTTGTGGTTGTGTTGTGCAGGTCTCCACGTTGCTAGTAGCACCGGTAGTGCGCCCTACCAAAGCTCAGCTAGTAACACCTTTGGGGTGTTTCCTTGCTCCTACTGGTTCGATTAAACCTTGGTTTCATACTGAGGGAAACTTGCTGCTGTGCTCATCATACCTTCCTCTTGGGGTTCCCAACGAGCTCTACATCAACCACGCACTAGCACTTTTCTTGGCGCCGTGCATTGAGCCATCAAGCATTTTTCTGGCGCCGTTGCCGGGGAGTTAAGGACATCTTCACAAGGGGAGTCCCTCATAACCAAAATCTTTACTTTGTTGTTTTTGTTTTGCTTAGTTTCTTTTTGCTTTGAGTTGCTTGTTTTCTTTATTCAAAAACACACAAAAAATTAGTTTTACTTGTTTGCTTTCTTATTTGAAAACACAAAAAATGACTACTCTTGAAACAGTAAGTTGTGTGACTTCACTAGCACCAACAACAATTATTTTATGAGCACAGCTATTGCTCCACATGTGCCTGAAGATACTTTCTTTGAGATAAAACCTACTTTGCTCAATCTTGTTATGAGAGAACAATTTTCTGGTATTGGTAATGAAGATGTTGCTTCCCATCTAAATAACTTTGTTGAACTTTGTGAGATGTAAAAGCATAGGGATATAGATGGTGATATTATTAAGCTGAAATTGTTTCCTTTCTCTTTGAGAGGAAAAGCACTTTTCTGGGCGTCGTGCATTGAGCCATCAGAGGGTAATTCTTCTTGAAAGTTGACAACACCTCGCTCAAGTAATACACCAGCCTATGCACCGACTTACCATCCTCATCACGCTCCACTACTATCACTGCACTTATGACTCGGTTGGTCGCTGCTATATAGAGAAACATTGGCTCTTTGGATAGTGGCGAAGCTAACACTAGTGTAGAGGTTAGCTTCTTTTTTAGTTCATGGAACGTGCTATCATCTTGCGGTGTCCATGTAAATTTATCTGCCTTTTTCATTAACTGGTAGAGGGTCAATGCCTTCTCTCCCATCCGACATACAAACTGACTTAACGATGACAGGCAACCCATGAACTTCTGCACATCGTTAAGACACTTCGTCAGTTTCATTCTTTCTATGGCTCGGATTTTTGTGGGGTTGGACTCGATACCTTGGCTGGATATGAGAAAACTGAGTAATTTCCTAGCCGACACGTTAGAGGTACATTTCTCCAAGTTAAGCTTCATTCGGATCCTCCTTAGGTTCATGAATGTTTGTCTGATATCGTCAAGGAGCGTTTTGCTTCCCTTGGTTTTTATCATGACATCATCCACATAAACTTGCACATTTCGACCAATTTGGTCATGTAGACATTTTTGCATGCATTGTTGATACGTTGCTCCTTCATTACGCAACCCAAACGGCATAGTGCGATAGGAATAAGCCCCATATGGGGTGATAAACATGGTCTTTATTTGATCATCCGGGTTTAAAGTTATCTGGTGGAAACCAGAATATGCATCTATGAATGATAACAACTCACACCCAGCAGTTGAGTCTATGACCTGGTCTATTCTTGGTAGTAGAAATGGATCTTTTGTACATGCCTTGTTCAAGTTCATGTAATCAATACACATACGCCACACCACTGCCACATTCGGATCATCTTTCTTCTACTCCACGAGCACTAGATTAGAGAGCCAATCCGGGTAAAGTACTTGCACGATAAACTTGGTTGCAAGGAGCCGAGCTATCTCATCTCCAATGACTTTTCTCCTGTCTTCGGCAAAGCGGTGGAGAGGTTTGCTTCACCAGCTTTGCTCCGGGTCTTACATTCAAAGAGTGCTCAGCCAACTCCCTCGGCACACCTTGCAGGTCTTGTGTAGACCAAGCAAAGATATCCCGATTCTCATGGAGGAAGTTGATGAGCTTGCTTTCCTATTTGTCGCTTAACCCAGCACCAATGGTTAGGGTGCGCTTTGGGAACTGATCATCAATGGGCACCTTCTTTGTATCCTTCGCCGCTTGGAACGAGACACTCCCATGTGGGTTAGTTAGAGCCGGCATATGCTACTGTGCGGACTGATAAAATGCTGTCACCTCCTGAATTTTCCTCTTCTCTTGAGCAATCACAAGTGACTCGGCCATGTTAGACCCGGATGAAGCACACTAAATAGAACACCTGAAGTCCCTAGCTATGGTGACCACTCCCCTTGGTCCGGGAAATTTCATCTTCAAGTAACTGATGTGAGTACTTGCCATAAACTTGTTCAGAGCAGGCCTACCGAGTAACGCATGATACGCGCTTTCCAAATTCACAACCTCAAACTCCAAGTTCTCAGTCCGGCAGTTATCCCTTGTGCCGAATAATACGTCAACCTGCACCTTACCAATGGGCTCACATGAGATACCCGGCTTGATGCCATGGAAAGTGGTCTTTATTGCTTGGAGCATGTTCTCCGATATTTCCAACTTGTGCATGTTATCTTTGTACATGATGTTAATGCTACTGCCGTTGTCTATCAGCACCTTGGAAAATCTCACATCGATATTCAGCCCAATGAACGTTGGATCCAACGCCAGTGCATATGATCCAGGACTCGACATGATCCTGGGGTGATCCTTGATCCTCCAAGTGATTTCCAATTTTTCCCAAGGCATCTACCTCGTCACAGCCATCATTACCGCGTTCACCTCCATGTGTTGGCGCTGCAAGCTCTTTCTATCAGTCTGTTCTGTGGTGAACACACAGTAACTCTGGTGATGCTCTCTGTATTCGTTCCTGCCATCATTTCCATGATAGCCTTGGTCTTGTTGCTGCTGATTATTCACCTGATGCACTGCATCCCTCCTCTCATGGTTCTCATACCTCGGTGGAGGTGAAGGAAACATCAGTTGCTATCCATTTCCTCCAGTGAGCTGTTGCTACCGAGGTGCTTCATGCTAAGGTCCATCATGCCGAAGTGCTTCGTGCCGAGGTTCCTGAGCATTCCCCGAGCCACCTTGCTCTATCTTCCTCATCCATTCACATTGCCAGGTCGTATGATTCGTCGGGTTATTCGGACCTAGTGTGTGGAACTTGCACGGCTGATCCAGCGTAGACTATGTATCTCGACCTATCCTTTCTTTCTTGCCACTATTTCTTCTACTCTGGCGTCCAAGGTTTCTTTCCTTCACCCTTTTGTTGCCATTGTTGCCCTCCAGTTTTCTAACGCAGGCTAGCGCCGGCATTGGGTTGATCTTGATCCACCTCTGCCACTTACTGCGAGTTGTACCGGTAATCCGGCTGATCATCTCTTCTTTTACCATGGAAATCATTTCTCCGAGATGACCCGAGACCATCCCTGTTGTAGTATTCCTCGTTTGCCTCACATGACATCAGCCAAGGTTGGGTTGGATCACCCAAGGCATATGAGTCAGAAATCCGAATTGTTTCTGCGAAGGTTGTTGGCATATCTCGTTGCAACCTCTGCCACGACATACTTCCATATCTACAGCCTTGGGAAAACAATGCAATACCTTGTGATTCAATTACCCCTTCACAGGAATTACACACATTGCACCACCGAGTCAAGAATTCTCCGTCCGGATCATTCGGCCTTTGCATGCATAGTGCCAAAGTCTATGGCCTATTTAGTCTCATGTACATGCTCGAGAAGTTACTAATGAACATCTCCTCGAAGTCTATCTAGCAGTTGATACTTCCCTCTAGAAAATTATTTTACCAGACCCTTGTTGGCCCCTCTAACATTGTGGTACATACCTCACGTCCCATCTCAAATTTCCTCCGGCTATGTTAACTGCAGTAGCATAGTCAATGAGCCAATCATCCGGCTTAGTGCTACCATCATACGTCATGGTTCCTCGGGCCAATTGAAAGTACGGCACTGGCGGCTCCCTCATGATCCGAGGTTCACAACATGCTGGACCCGGAGGACCTTGCACCTCAATCATTTCCAACCTATAGATTCGGTCCAGCTTTAGTCTTGCGTCATCCGGCTGCAAATTCATGTTTCCCAATCTCGATCCAATCACATGGTGCTCTGGTCTAGGAAATCCGGCATTAGCCATTGTCGAGTAACCATCATTGTATCTATCTTGACCCAGATGACCATTTTGCTGCTACATTGTTGGGTCAGCACTTCTCTCCTGTCGGGGTGCAAATTGCTGTTGCTGTTGTTGAGGTGCATTTTGCCCTGCTCCCGCCGAATTATGTTGTCCGGCATTGCTGTTGGTAGTGTTTACTTGACAGGCATTACCTTGGTCACCGTTACCCCGGCCAGCTTCACCCCAGCTAGCACTGTGACGATCCTCATCAATTTTCACTGCTTTTCCTTTTCCTGCCTGACATAGGTATGATTACTCGGATGCTTATGATTCACTACCCTATATTGGGTAAAAGTCTTACGGCCCATGAAGTTTTCAGATGACAGCCCAAGGAAGCAACCGACAAAGGCTTTGATTGTATTAGGAAAGAGACTATGAACCGACATTGTGTTGGTATTGTAATTACGCGTGTATGAAACCTATTCGCATACAGCTTTGCAATCCGACCTATTATATATAGGATGGGAGAAGCCCAAGCGAGGGTACCGGAATCTAGAGGACAACTTGTAATAGAGCGATTTCTCAATATTCAGGTGACTTTGACTCCATTGTTTTCCTGACATCTAACGAAATCCCTAGCGCTCTCTTTTCCGTGAAACCCTAAGTCCTTCTTCATGGACATTGCCGAGGTTACCCCTCGTCAATTGGCGCCATCTTTGGGAAATTTGAACGCTGGAACCATGGATTCGGTGGACCGCTCTCCACCAAGCATCAACCCGACGAAAGTAGATCCACGCCCTCCCACCCCTGTATTGGTACCCGCTAATTTCAATGGCGGATCCGATCTGATCATCAGAAGTTTCCACTTCCAAGTAGAGGACCCACGAGAATCGCACCCTTCGGCCCTGATCACATCAGAACCATCGATGCAAAAACCTACGCCTATGGCAGTACCAGCATCTTCCGTCGGATCCTCCACGGACATCACAACACAGATCAAAGAAGGCGAGAAAATCAAGATGGATGTGGGGGAATTTGATGGCCTTCATGGTAATCTCTCCCTCGGGTCAGGTCTTCAGCCAACTCCACCACACGAAGCAAAACCGACAGATTCATAACCCGAAGAAAGCAGCGAAAACGTCGACTTCGAAGAAAGGATGGCGAAGGTCTATCCAGAACTACAATCTCAGAATACTATCAGCACATCCTTTGAAGCAGGAGATGACGCCATCGCCCCACGCATAACACGCCAACAAGTGTGCATGATCAACGGGAATACCTCAACACCATGCGACTCTAACGGTAATCCTATCCTTAATCCCAATGATATTTTATCGGATGACAATGCAGGAAACCACGAGAATGAAGGGGGCCATGGAAACAGAGGAGAGATGGCAGATAACCGCATAGTCCAAGGAAGAGGCGGAGAACCGAACGGAGGAGAGAGACAAACTCTTCAGCTACTAGCATCAGCGTGGCAAAAAGCAAGGGAAGCAATTTCAGGAGCAGTTCCGATGACAGCGGGGGCTTCACATGAGGATCTGTTAGCATACCAGTATCTGCTTCATCACAAGAAGAGAGACCTACTTAGGATGCAGAGGCAACTCGACAAAAGAAAGAGATTAGCCGATGAATCCAGCTTGCGACAGGCACAGTTAAGATCTACACGAGGATCAGGGAGCGTAACAGGAGGATGATACGTTGCTAACGTATCAATAATTTTTGATGTTCCATGCTTGGCTTTTATCTACTTTCTTATGTTTTGTTCCAAGTTTGGAGTATTTTTATACACTTACTTGGACTAACCTATTAACAAGATGCCACAGTGCCAGCTACCTATTTTCTGCTGTTTTTGGTTCTAGGAAAGTCAGAAAATGAATATTTTCAGAATTCGACGGGACAAAAGCTAAAGTCAATATTTTACCGAGGGGGACACGGAGCTAGAATACGAGACGGAGAGGGGCCAGAGGGCCGCCACACCACCTGGTCGCGTGGGCCAGGCCTGGTCGCGCTAGGGGGTGGTGTGGCCACCTAGGGCACCCCCTCGGCTTCCCCTTCCAACAATAAGATGCCTCCGATAAAGAAATCCTAATTACCAAATCAAAATTCCATGAAAGTATCAGTAGCCGCCGTCATCTCCATCCCTAGATCAGGAGGGATCTGAAGCTCTTCCCAGCACCCTATCGTAGGGGAGAATTCACCCTAGTGGCCTTCTTCATCACCATGCAAGCCTCTGGTGTGATGCGTGAGTAGTTCATCCTTGGACTACGGGTCCATGTAGTAGCTAGATGGTTGGTTATCCTCCTTTGTGATATCATGTTTAGATCTTGTGAGCTCCGTTCATGATCAAGATCATCTATTTGTAATCCTACATGTTGTGTTTGCGGGGATCCGATGGATATTGATATGCTATTTCAGATTGATTATTGATTTTATCATGTCTTTGTTATTTGTGATTTTGCATGCTTTTCGTTGTTAATAGCTATCTTGGCCATTTAGATGCTAGCAACTCCAAGAGTGAGTATTTATGTTTGATAGTGGGCTCATGCCTCCAATAATCTAGCGAAGTGATAGAAATCTCTAAGGTACTAGATGTGTTGTCGCTACTAGGGAGAAAACAACAATCCTTTGTTCATATAACAATCGTATTGTTTACTTTACACACAATGCTTAATGCAATTATCTGTTTCTTGCAACATAATACTGGAGGGGGTTCGCATGATAACCTGAAGGTGGATTATTAGTCATAGATGTAGTTGGATTACGGTCTATGTATAATATTGTAATGCCAATCGAATCTTAAAGGAGTCAAGATGATTAGTATATGCATGTATGCTTTCTTAATGTTTGTCAATTGCCCCGCTGTAATTTGTTCACCCAACATATTATTTATCTTAAGGAGAATCACCACTAGTGAACTATGGACCCCGGCCCTTTCTTTTACAATCAATCTACAATTGTTTACTATTTTATGTTTACTTTCTACAAGCTATTACTTTCTTCCACACGATACGTTTAATCCTTTGTTTTCAGCAAAACTGGTGAGATTGACAACCTCACTGTAAGTTGGGGGCAAAGTTCTGCGATTGTGTTGTGTAGGATTCCAAGTTGGAAACAACACCTTGGAGTTGTTTTCTTGCTCATACTGGTTTGATAACCTTGGCTTCATAACTAAGGGAAACTTGTTGTTGTGCTCATCATACCTTCCTCTTAGGGTTCCCCAACGAGCTCGATATATTTTGGGCCATCAAGCTATTTTTCTGGTGCTGTTGCCGGGGAGTCAAGGACATCTTCGCAAGGGGAGTCCCTCATAACTCAATCTCTTTACTTTGTTGTTTTTGTTTTGCTTAGTTTATTCTCTGCTTTGTTTGCTTGTTTCTTTATCAAAAACACAAAAAAATTAGTTGCACTAGTTTGCTTTATTTATTAAAAACACAAAAACATTATTATTATTAGTTCCTATCTTAAGTTGCCATTATGTCTAGCTTTTCTCCAATCACTATGTCACCTGAGGAAATGATTTTCACTTTCAAACAAGGAATTGAAGAAATTTTCAAAGAAGCTTGGTCTAGAATCTTTGATTTACATGAAAAAACTGAACCTAAAATGACTCAAAGCTTGTTTCTTAGCAGTTTTTACCTTGGAATTGCTCTTTGCTATAGATATGCTTTGGATGTTGTAGTGGGAGGAGATTTCCTCCAATGCAATGAGGATGATGTTGTTAATTCCATAAAGAAGTTGGTCTTTACTTACAACTTTCCTAGCAAATCTGATTCTTCCTTTATAAACATATTTGCTATAACACACTTAGAGAGCATCATGACTATGTTCCAATAAATTCTGAACCCTCAAAATGGCTTCCCATAGTAAAAATTGTTATAAATAATGAAACTTTTCATGCTCGCTGTGATATCATGTCTGAATTCTGTCTTATGCCTAAAGATACCTATGAATCTTTGAATCTTTGGGGACCTTTTGAAGGGGAAGAAGAAATATTTCTTACTAATAATGCCACAATATTACCCATTCGAATAGCTAAAGAAGTGTTTACAAAGATCTTAGGGAAAATGGTTTCTACTGATTATCTTGTTATTGAATGTGTAGGAAAAGGACAAATTACACTTGGAAGATCCGTATTGAAGCTCCTTGGAGTAATAATAGATGTGAAAAAGGGCACCATGCACTTTTCTTCTCCACCAACCAATCATATGTTCCCCAAGGTTAAGAATAAAAGTAAGAGAGGTAAGGGCAAGAAATTTGGTTTTAATGCTTCTTCATTTGAGAACACTTGATTCCTTTCCTGCTTCTTATGCCTAACTTAAAGGCGTTAAAGAAAAGTACTTATTGGGAGATAGCCCAAAAGTTTTAGATGAGTCTTGGAAGTTATTACCTTTGTAATAACCGCTCCTTATCCTTTTTATTTGCTTTTTGTTCCAAGAGTAACCTCTAATGAGAGAGAAGTAATGCTTGGGAAAGTTGTTGTCCCGAAACAGACTTTCGTTCTTCACTGTAAAAATTCGTGTAAAATCTCTATACGTCGGTTTGATCTGTGATTGTTTGTGATTATGCCCCAGGTTGTTATCTAACTTTTGTTAGTTCACCACGTTTAGATTTGAGCAACAGAAGGTGTTCGAAAAAATTGGTTTTTACCTGTTGTTCTGTTTTGACAGATTTCTGCCATTATTTGCATTTGCTTCTTGTTGATTCCATTTTGAGTTATTTCGGGGAATTGAGATTTTTGAGGGAAGTGCTACAGTAGCTTGTGTTTTAATGGAAGTTTTATTTGTGTTGGAACTGAATCCAAAGGTTTATTATCTTGAGTGTACTAATGTTGCTAATAAAGATTGTGTGAAGTTTTGTATGAAGGAAAATTTCAGATGTATGGAAAGAATGATGTAATGAGATGAAGAATGGACTAAAGCTCAAGCTTGGGGATGCCACGCGTGTCACCCCAAGAAAATTCCAAGAAGTACAAGCATCAAAGCTCGGGGATGCCCAAGGCATCCCCTTCTTCATCAATAAAAATCTTAGGTTTCTTTCAAACACTTCATTTTTATTGTTTCATGCACAATTCTATTGTTCTTGGAGCATCTTTGTTTTTGTTTTTGGTTTTCGTTTGCTTGGTTTTCTTAGTTTGCTTGAATAAATTGGTTGGACCCCCTCTTTCATACATTAGTTTTCAAATAGTTTGGTTTGGATTGGAAAAGAGTAGGAAAAGTTCATGCTTAAGTGGTAAGAGAGCTTGTTTATGACTGTGGCATATGCTTTGTCATGTCATGCTTAATATTGTTTTGGATTTATGCTTAGTGATTTTAGTTGTACCATGACTTGTTATAAACAATTGAGATTGCTTAATGTGCCTTGGAAGAATCATGCGTTGTTTTAGCATATTAGAGCATAGTATTGTGGTATTCTCCTTTGATTCTTTATTCGGGTTAACTTGGCGCATCCTCACACCATGTTATGACTATCCAAAGTCACCATAGACTTTATGATCCTTTAGTTTTAGCCTTGTAATATCACTTTATGCTTTAACCAATGATGTTTTGTCACCTTGCATGATTATGTCCATTATTGCTCTCTTAGTTGGTCGCTCCCGGTCTTTTGCTAGCCTCCACAACTAAGTATGAGTTCCACTCATGCATCCAACTCCAAATAAAACCAAGTTATTCCAAAGAGTCCACCATACCTACCTATTAGCATTTGTTATTCCAAGTATATTCATGTTTTTATCTACCTTCCGAATTAAACTTGTTATGTGAAAACTAGTGATTAAAGCTCTCATGAACTTGATGGCACACTTTACGTTTCTTGCACTTAATAAACTTGAACCATTGTGTCCATCTTTGTTACGTATATGCTCCCGCTTTATAAGTTGAAGTTAGCAGAACCTTGTATCATGGGTAACGCTTTCAAGATTGCACGTGTACATAGTACCCCGTTGATATCATGATTCTTTTGCTTATGGATCCCGACAGTGTGAAATAAAAGTGGAACTTGTAAGATCATGGAGTTTGTATGTGTGTTAGAGAAACGCCTTGGCCGCTAGCCTAAGCCATGCCTAATCATGGTGGAAACTTGCAGCATAACCATAATGAGCACTCTATGAAGCATCCTCAATAAAAACCTATGCAAATAGCAAATAAAAAGATCGCTGAGATGCTCATTGTCTGCTTCCTTTTCATTTTGATTATGGGATAACTCCTGTATCATGTGCAAGGGGTACCCCGTTGGCAGTTCTCTATGATACATATGTACTTACAATGACAAGAGCTTACTTGTGACTAAAGTTGAGTAGCATGAGGTTCGGTCTTCGTAAGTAAGGGGCATGAGATTTTGGCTTATAACTTATCAAGCATATCCTCTTAGTTGTGTCAATTTAACCTTACTCACCTAAAGATGCTTATGATAGGAGCAATGAGAGCTGAAAGCTAATAAGTACCATAATTTTTGGAAGCTCTTTATGAGACTTGAATCCCGGCTTCCTTCCATGAAGGCCTTTCTTTTACTTTTATGTTGAGTCTCCACCTTCTATCTTTATGCACCTATTGAGAGAGCATAGTGGCCATTCTTAGTTCTAAGAGCATTGCCCCAAGACTTGTCGATTGATGCATAACTCTTATATTGCTTGTTCTGAAACTATTTGTATCTAGTCACCCTTATGAACTTTGAAGGTGTCCTATGCATTTATGTTTTGATACTCTATGAGGGACAAGCTGAATGACACTATGCTATGTTTTTATGTGAAACAAACAAACGTCTTGCAAAGCATTGTTATTCATGAATCTTTTGTTTATGCCTTTTCATGTTACAACATAGTTACTTTGTCTTATTGTTAGAACTCTATCTTTCATGCTATGTTGAAGTACTATGGTCCCAGCTATCAATGTTTTACAAATACTTTGATCAAGTTTATGATGGTGCATGTCACCTCAAAAATTATTCTTTCTTTTTATCACTTACCTACTCGAGGATGAGCAGGAGTTAAGCTTGGGGATGTTGATACGTTGCTAACGTATCTATAATTTTTGATGTTCTATGCTTGATATTTATCTAATTTTTTTATGTTTACTTCCAACTTTAGAGTATTTTTATACACTTTCTTCGACTAACCTATTAACAAGATGCCACAGTGCCAGCTGCCTGTTTTCTGCTATTTTTGGTTCCAGGAAAGTTAGAAAATAAATATTCTCGGAATTGGACGGGATAAAAGCCAAAGTCAATATTATACTGAGGGGGACACGGAGCCAGAATACGAGACGGAGAGGGGCCAGAGGGCCACCAGACCACTTGGTCGCATAGGCCAGTGTAGCATCCCGTTAAAACCACTACTAGAAAATCATGTGTTATTTTCCTTTTGTGCATCATCCTGACTGCATGCTCATATCATCATGCCACATTGCATGGAACATATCATTAAATTGTTGCATCTAAATTATGGCACTTGTATTCGGATCTTGGTATTGTATTTGATGTTTCTATTTTGCATCTCTCTATTTTTGTCCTCCTATTGGATCTCTAGTTGGTGCCAGTTGATATGGAACCACAATGTCTAAGTTATATTATTTGGAGCCTTGCTTTTATATTGTTAACATGTCCAAATTAAATTGGGGGCATCATATCTGCAGTTCTTTCTATCACAAACTTGCCAATCCATCTAGTCCTCATGACCATGTCCAATTCTACCACATATATGATACATGGGTTTCTTTTATTTTTTTTAATTATGATTTAACTCATGCCCATATATTATGTGTGGATCTACCTAATATCATGAGACCATCTCTCTACTTCTTGTGTTGTTATTCTTCTTTCTATACTATTCTTGAAACTTTTGGGATCCTCTCACTTCTTTCTTTTGGTCATCCTCGGTTCTTCCTCTAATTGGATGCCACACCTATCGTATACCCTTTATTACTTTCTCTGTCTATCCTAATTCTCATTTTCTTTTGTGAGCTTCCATTTACCAACCTTGATCTACTCTCTTTTTCTTCACCTCTCTTTTAATTCTATTCATGCCGTCTTAATATTTTTGCCGACCTATATTTTGGATCCTCTTGCTCCATGCAATATTCCTACCCAACTCCTTCTAAACCCATAGCCAAACATGTTTCATGCTCTATACAAGCCTCCATCTTGTTTCTTACCACAATCTCATGCCACCATATATGCCATATACTTTTTATCTCAAATACATGTGGTCGTTCCTCATAATCATCTTGGTCCAATTCTTCCATATGTTGTCAAGTTGGTTATTCTTTTTATGCCATGTAATATCTCTCTAATGCTTACGTGGTTCTCTTTTTGATCTTTTCGTATTTCACCCTTGCCATCTTCATGCATACTTTAAAGTATAAAATCATTTATATTAAAAATTGTATTTCTTTTATTTGATTAAATATACGTACAGTTAATATATATGAAGCCGCCTCCTTTTTCTCATTTTATAACAAAACAAACTAATAGTTTTCGGTCTATTGTAAGAGTACAAAAGGTTTGCTTGTTTTTTCGAATAATAAAAATAGGCTAAAAGCCGGTCTAAAGTTTTGTCAAAATTAGCCCCGTCTAGTCTACTTTAGACTATATAAATATTTGAATCTCCTTCTTCTTCCTCCTCATCAAACCCTAGTCCCAGATCTCTCCTTGATCTCGATCTAAAATTTCTCACTTTTTTCCTCCCAACTTTTCCAAAATTCACCTCCAATTCTGCGGTCGCCGAGCTCTTGGATTCCGGCCGACTAATCTTTTTAAATTGGGTGAGCAACCTCATCTTCTTTTCGTTTGAATTCCATGCCCGATGCACCAAAACGTTGGCCTTCTTTTTAATTTATTAATCCTTGCTATGCTCCCACATGCCCACGTCCACAACACCAAGCGCAGCAGCCGACGCAACAGAGCCGAAGATGCTCCATCACCACCAGCTCCCCTTAGCCATCATGTGCACGCAGGGGCCTCCTCTTGTTCCTGCATCCTTGCTTGCCGTGCAGCAGCAGATCAACACCCGGCCAGCTCCTTGCGACCACGTTACCACAACACACCGGCGCCCGCTACATCTCTTCCACCACCGCCAGATCCTACTGCCTCCCAGCTACACATCACCGCACGCCACCGCTCCACCCTAGGGCCGCGCGCAACAGCAGTAGGGATCCCATGCCCCAAGGCTCCCCTCGGGCGCGTGTGCATGCGACCTGGCCGCCAGTCATCTGGGGCATGCCTCCTTGTTCTGGCCTCGGGCCTTGCCCCTTCATGCGCACCCGCGGGTGTTCTGCTACCTGATCTTGCCCCGCCGCCACACGCCACCACCGGGCCAATGCCTAGATGCGACGCCGTCAACCACGCAACTAGATTCATGTTATTAACCTCTGCAGTGTATCAGGTAGTTACGGCTGTGAGTGAGGCAATGCCTCCGATCCCGTAAATTTCCTAGTTGTCAATAACCTGTTTGATAAAATTCCTGTAGAGAGTTTAGACTGTTGTTCCTTCTTACCGACGTCCGTTTTGTCTACTCTCACTCTAGGAACATCTAGATGGTATCAATGCGACTATTTTTCAGCAAACATTACTTCCACCGATTTCAACTATAATCTGAAGACCTGTCTCTTCGTCTTTCTGATCCAAGCCGTGAGACCCAACCCTATCCCTATTTTATAACTGTTATATATACTTGTTGCATATTAAATCATTCATACTTGCATACACATTATGGTTGTTTGGGGTATTTAGGGGATTACCTAAATTAGGCTTTTCTAGTCTTATAATGGCTCCATTTAAATTTGTGTAGCGAACCGATACCATGTTTTCGCCCTGGTAATACAACATTTAAATTGCGGGTAGATAAATAACTTGAACCTTCTAAATAATTGTCGGGACCCCCGTTCCGCTTAATATTGCCTAATTGCACCGCATGTGCATCATATCTTAATCATGCCGGATCTTCTGCCGTAGTATTAAATATTGCATCCGGTGTTTCTTCTAGTGCTTTGCTTCTTCGCGGATTAGGCCGATGAGTGGATGCGAGTATCGACAAGTTCTATGGATATGAACCGTCGGCAGTGTTTCCCAGGCGAGCATCTCTCCTCCTTCTACCTATTTTGCTTTTATTGTCTTTATGTCCTCGTGTTGATCTATTGCTACCCGTGTCGCGATGCTTTAGTTTCCGTGCACCAGTTATATCCCGTGCAACCTCTATATTGCCTTGGAAACCTCCTATTACTTGTGTTTGGTAGGTAGCTGGCCTTGCGAGTCGTAGTTGCTTGCTCAGGTGCGATCTCGTGATTGTCGAGTACCATAGTTGTTGGTATGCTGGCAGATGTTTATGGTGGAGATGTTTATTGGTGGAGATGATCATGACTTTAAATACAACTATTAAAATGCTAGATATAACTAATGCAGAGGCATCGGTGGGCAATAGATGTTATTTTGTTCTTCCACGCTCACTTGTGTCCCGTAGGACCCCGAGTACTTGATTCCTGTTCCTTGACTATTCGCACTATCCACATCCGGGAGGCCTTATGGACCCTCCTGAGCTAGAGCTTGATTCATTTCTATTTCTTAGGGCCACAAAGTAGTTTGGGGCTTTATTACTATCCTGTACCTATGCCATGCTTTACCGCTTTATTTAAGATTGTGCGTGGAGCACCTGTACTATTTTGGAACGTGGAATGTTTTCGCGGTATCGACAAGCCCAGTCACACTTTCGGGTTCCCAGTCGTTTACAGCCATTGACACAAACCCTGGGTCCGTTCCGGAGCCGGCCAACTTTGTTGCGGGTAGCTTAGTGGGGTGGCCCCCTGAAATATTTCTGAATCCTGTGATCGCTTTGTCGTGAATGCCTCGTTGTGTTTTGAGTTGGTTTTTCCGAGGTTGATCGAGTGTGTGTTGCTATTTGTGCACCCCTGTAGGGTAAAACTTTCTAAAAGCCGTGTCCGCGGTTATGGACGACTTGGAGCACAGTATCTCGATCATAGACAAGCATAACTAAAGTAGTGCTATAAATTTGACTTGATATATGTGACTAGTAATCAGCTTTACTATAACGGAATGGATATTAAAAATGCCAACAACTGGTGGATCTGTGGTGATCTATGTCATACTATACCTGCCTAGTAAGTATTGCAACTCCAATGGAATGTGATAAAAGTGTCAACAACTGTTGGTTTTGGGATTCCTCAGGACAATTATATCTGACTAGTAAATGTTCCAACTACAACGGGATGTTACCTAAAACTGCCCACTACTTATGCTATCAGGATGACTCTGGATATCTATATCTGATTAGTAATTGCTGCAACTATAATGGAATGAGTAAAATTGCCAACCGTGTGAGTTTCTTGGTCCGACTTCCTCATTTGGTCTCCAGGGGGAAATACCAGGATGGGTTTGTTTGCGTTAGCTTCAGGTTGGATCCGAATAGGTCTTTCTTATCCCTCTCTAATAGCACCAGTTGTATCGAGTCTCTATAGGTTGTTTAGTGCCGCTGTGCTGCCGCTTCAGCCCACCATACCTATGTAGGCGAGAGCCGCCGAATTCTAGCTTCGCCGTGTACTGGCCTCAGTTCTGACGCTCCTGTTTTTCCTTTGCCCTTTGTCGGCACCCCTTTTGTTTTAGCAGGTTTGAGATCGACGTCGTTAGCAGGGTTACCCTTCGGCTTGGCCTGGGCAGGGTTATGGACGCCATTGGTTATTCTTCAGGGCTCTTAGCCCAATTTGCATCTTGTCCGTGCTCAGACGCTGTATCATTTTCAAGGTGATTTGGATCTTTGTATTGTATATCTGTATTCTTGACTCTTGGAGTCGCGTTCTATATATATATCTGTTATGTGGGTCCCATCGAGGACTGTTGTGTAATGGTATTACTTCGTTTTCCACCCGCACGAAAGTGCCTGGTGGGGGTCCTTGAATCGTTTCTATGCGGGTTTGGCGGAAAGGGCTAACACTTGCATAGGGCCGATTTGAGGGTGTTACAGAGTGGTATCAGAGCTCAGCAGTTGTGATACCCCACAAGTCTAGCCTGTAGGGTAACCTAGCTAACGGCCGAAGTAGAGTGTCAAAACTATTTTGCAAAATCGGTTGGATAGATCTGATTAGGTCTGCTTTTACTCGTTACCCCTCTGCTGTTCTCCTCTTACCTCTGCGTGTTTTGGATCTACTCTCTTACCTTCTTCTAGTCCAGGATTTCTCGTGGCTGGGTTCCCGTCATACCTTCAGGTTTTCGCTTCCTCCTTTGGTAACGGTGTTTCTACATCCGGTCTTTATGCTATCTGAGGAATCATTCATCTGTTGGACTTCTCTTTGTTCCTTCTCGTGCCTTCCGGTGGTTTCCGATGCGACGACATCATCTACGCCAGATCCGATGCAGAGTCTGCATCACTGTTTTGTTCTGAACCTCGATTGTCGAGATCTTCAGTCTGATTCCGAGAATGGTTGCACGTTTTTCTACTGATTGTGCGGAGTAATAGTTTGGGTGCGTGATGGATTGGCCCCCATGCCGACTACTCACTCTATTTGCTCGTGTACATTGAAGTGGATAAGAATGCATCGATTCTCTCCTTCTATCGAAGTTAGAGGTGGCTTAGTTTGTTGATACCTCTACCTTCGTCCTTGTTTCTCCGGAGTGTTCTCTCGATGATCCTGGACAACAACCCCTTGTTGGTGGTGTCGCCGATTTCAAGATGGACAAGGACCTTTGTTAGTGGTGTCGCGAGGATCGACACGAAGCGAGAAGAATCCGATCATCAGCCTTCTCCCCGGTACCATGAGGCGGATCTCGAGGGCGAGATCCATTGTTAGTGGTGTCGAATTGTAGCATCCCGTTAAAACCACTACTAGAAAATCGTGTGTTATTTTCCTTTTGTGCATCATCCTGACTGCATGCTCATATCATCATGCCACATTGCATGGAACATATCATTAAACTGTTGCATCTAAATTATGGCACTTGTATTCGGATCTTGGTATTGTATTTGATCTTTCTATTTTGCATCTCTCTATTTTTGTCCTCCTATTGGATCTCTAGTTGGTGCCAGTTGATATGGAACGACAATGTCTAAGTTATATTATTTGGAGCCTTACTTTTATATTGTTAACATGTCCAAATTAAATTGGGGCATCATATCTTCAGTTCTTTCTATCACAAACTTGCCAATCCATCTAGTCCTCATGACCATGTCCAATTCTACAACATATATGAAACATGGGTTTCTTTTATTTTTTTAATTATGATTTAACTCATACCTATATATTATGTGTGGATCTACCTAATATCATGAGACCATCTCTTTACTTCTTGTGTTGTTATTCTTCTTTCTATACTATTCCTGAAACTTTTGGGATCCTCTCACTTCTTTCTTTTGGTCATCCTCGGTTCTTCTTCTAATTGGATGCCACACCTATCGTATACCCTTTATTACTTTCTCTATCCATCCTAATTCTCATTTTCTTTTGTGAGCTTCCATTTACCAACCTTGATCTACTCTCTTTTTCTTCACCTCTCTTTTAATTCTATTCATGCCTTCTTAATATTTTTGCCGACCTATATTTTGGATCCTCTTGATCCATGCAATATTCCTACCCAACTCCTTCTTAACCCATAGCAAAACATGTTTCATGCTCTATACAAGGCTCCATCGTGTTTCTTACCACAATCTCATGCCACCATATATGCCACATACTTTTTATCTCAAATACATGTGGTCGTTCCTCATAATCATCTCGGTCCAATTCTTCCATATGTTGTCAAGTTTGTTATTCTTTTTATGCCATGTAATATCTCTCTAATGCTTACGTGGTTCTCTTTTTGATCTTTCCATATTTCACCCTCGCCATCTTCATGCATATTTTAAAGTATAAAATCATTTATATTAAAAATTGTATTTCTTTTATTTGATTAAATATACGTACAGTTAATATATATGAAGCCACCTACTTTTTCTCATTTTATAACAAAACAAATTAATAGTTTTTAGTCTATTGTAAGAGTACAAAAGGTTTGCTTGTTTTTCCTAATAATAAAAATAGGCTAAAAGCCGGTCTAAAGTTTTGTCAAAACTAGCCCCGTCTAGTCTACTTTAGACTATATAAATATTCGAATCTCCTTCTTCTTCCTCCTCATCAAACCCTAGTCCCAGATCTCTCCTTGATCTCGATCTAAAATTCCTCACTTTTTGCCTCCCAACTTTTCCAAAATTCACCTCCAATTCTGCGGTCGCCGAGCTCTTGGATTCCGGCCGACTAATCTTTTTAAATTGGGTGAGCAACCTCATCTTCTCTTTGTTTGAATTCCATGCCCGATGCACCAAAACGTTGGCCTTCTTTTTAATTTATTAATCCTTGCTATGCTCCCACATGCCCACGTCCACAACACCAAGCGCAGCAGCCGACGCAACAGAGACGAAGATGCTCCATCGCCACCAGATCCCCTTAGCCATCATGTGCGCGCAGGGGCCTTCTCTTGTTCCAGCCTCCTTGCTTGCCGTGCAGCAGCAGATCAACACCCGGCCAGCTCCTTGCGACCATGTTAACACAACACACCGGCGCCCGCTACATCTCTTCCACCACCGGCAGATCCTACTGCCTCCCAGCTACACATCACCGCACGCCACCGCTCCACCCTAGGGCCGCGCGCAGCAGCAGTAGGGATCCGCACGCCCCAAGGCTCCCCTCGGGCGCGTGTGCATGCGACCTAGCCGCCAGTCATCTGGGGCATGCCTCCTTGTTCTGGCCTCGGGCCTTGCCCCTTCACGCGCACCCGCGGGTGTTCTGCTACCTGATCTTGCCCCGCCGCCACACGCCACCACCGGGCCAATGCCCAGATGCGACGCCGTCAACCATGCAAACAGATTCATGTTGTTAACCTCTGCAGTGTATCAGGTAGTTACGGCTGTGAGAGAGGCAATGCCTCCGATCCCATAAATTTCCTAGTTGTCAATAACCTGTTTGATAAAATTCCTGTAGAGAGTTTTGACTGTTGTTCCTTCTTACCGACGTCCGTTTTGTCTAGTCTCACTCCAGGAACATCTAGATGGTATCAATGCGACTACTTTTCAGCAAACACTACTTCCACCGATTTCAACTATAATCTGAAGACCTGTCTCTTTGTCTTTCTGATCCAAGCCATGAGACCCACCCCTATCCCTATTTTATAACTGTTATATATACTTGTTGCATATTAAATCATTCATACTTGCATACACATTATGGTTGTTTGGGGTATTTAGGGGATTACCTAAATTAGGCTTTTTCTAGTCTTATAATGGCTCCATTTAAATTTGTGTAGCGAACCGATGCCATGTTTCGCCATGTTAATACAACATTTAAATTGCGGGTAGATAAATAACTTGAACCTTCTAAATAATTGTCGGGACCCCGGTTCTGCTTAATATTGCCTAATTGCACCGCATGTGCATCATATCTTAATCATGCCGGATCTTCTGCCGTAGTATTAAATATTGCGTCCGGTGTTTCTTCTAGTGCTTTGCTTTTTCGCGGATTAGGCCGATGAGTGGATGCGAGTATCGACAAGTTCTCTGGATATGAACCGTCGGCAGTGTTTCCCAGGCGAGCATCTCTCCTCCTTCTACCTATTTTGCTTTTATAGTCTTTATGTCCTCATGTTGATCTATTGCTATCCGTGTCGCGATGCTTTAGTTTCCGTGCACCAGTTATATCCCGTGCAACCTCTATATTGCCTTGGACACCTCCTATTACCTGTGTTTGGTAGGTAGCTGGCCTTGCGAGTCGTAGTTGCTTGCTCAGGTGCGATCTCGTGATTGTCGAGTACCATAGTTGTTGGTATGCTGGCAGATGTTTATGGTGGAGATGTTTATTGGTGGAGATGATCATGACTTTAAATACAACTATTAAAATGCTAGATATAACTAATGCAGAGGCATCGGTGGGAAATAGATGTTATTTTGTTCTTCCACGCTCACTTGTGTCCCGTAGGACCCCGAGTACTTGATTCCTGTTCCTTGACTATTCGCACTATCCACATCCGGGAGGCCTTATGGACCCTCCTGAGCTAGAGCTTGATTCATTTCTATTTCTTAGGGCCACAAAGTAGTTTGGGGCTTTATTACTATCATGTACCTATGCCATGCTTTACCGCTTTATTTAAGATTGTGCGTGGAGCACCTGTACTATTTTGGAACGTGGAATGTTTTCGCGGTATCGACAAGCCCAGTCACACTTTCGGGTTCCCAGTCGTTTACAGCCATTGACACAAACCCTGGGTCCGTTCCGGAGCCGGCCAACTTCGTTGCGGGTAGCTTAGTGGGGTGGCCCCCTGAAATATTTCTGAATCATGTGATCGCTTTGTCGTGAATGGCTCGTTGGGTTTTGAGTTGGTTTTTCCAAGGTTGATCGAGTGTGTGTTGCTATTTGTGCACCCCTGCAGGGTAAAACTTTCTGAAAGCCGTGTCCGCGGTTATGGACGACTTGGAGCACACTATCTCGATCATAGACAAGCATAACTAAAGTAGTGCTATAAATTTGACTTGATATATCTGACTAGTAATCAGGTTTACTATAACGGAATGGATATTAAAAATGCCAACAACTGGTGGATCTGTGGTGATCTATGTCATACTCTACCTGCCTAGTAAGTATTGGAACTCCAATGGAATGTGATAAAAGTGTCAACAACTGTTGGGTTTGGGATTCCTCAGGACAATTATATCTGACTAGTAAATGTTCCAACTACAACGAGATGTTAACTAAAACTGCCCACTACTTATGCTATCAGGATGACTCTTGATATCTATATCTGATTAGTAATTGTTGCAACTATAATGGAATGAGTAAAATTGCCAACTGTGTGAGTTCCTTGGTCCGACTTCCTCGTTTGGTCTCGAGGGGGAAATACCAGGATGGGTTTGTTTGGCGTTAGCTTCAGGTTGGATCCGAATAGGTCTTTCTTATCCCTCTCCAATAGCCGCCAGTTGTATCGAGTCTTTATAGGTTGTTTAGTGCCGCTGCGCTGCCGCTTCAGCCCACCATACCTATGTAGGCGAGAGCCGCCGAATTCTAGCCTCGTCGTGTACTGGCCTCAGTACTGACGCTCCTCTTTTTCCTTTGCCCTTTGTCGGCACCCCTTTTGTTTTAGCAGGTTTGAGATCGACGTTGTTAGCAGGGTTACCCTTCCGGCTTGGCCTGGGCAGGGTTATGGACGCCATTGGTTATTCTTCAGGGCTCTTAGCCCAATTTGCATCTTGTCCGTACTCGGACGCTGTATCGTTTTCAAGGTGATTTGGATCTTTGTATTGTATATCTGTATTCTTGACTCTTGGCGTCGCGTTGCATATATATCTGTTCTGTGGGTCCCATAGAGGACTGTTGTGTAATGGTATTACTTTGTTTTCCACCCGCACGAAAGTGCCTGGTGGGCGTCCTTGAATTGTTTCTATGCGGGTTTGGCGGAAAGGGCTAACACTTGCATAGGGCCGATTTGAGGCTATTACAGCCAGGCCTGGCCGTGCCAGGGGGTGGTGTGGCCGCCTAGGGCACCCCCTCGGCCTCCACTTCCAACTATAAGATGCCTTCGATACAAAAACCCTAAGTACCCGATCAAAATTCCACGAAAGAGTCTGTAGCCACCGTCTTCTCCATCCCAAGGATCGGGAGGGATCTGAAGCTCTTCCCGGCACCTTGCCGGGGGGAGAATTCACCCTGGATGCCTTCTTCATCACCATGCAAGCCTCCGGTGTGATGCGTGAGTAGTTCATCCTTGGACTACGGCTCCATGTAGTAGCTAGATGGGTGGTTCTCCTCCTTTGTGCTATCATGTTTAGATCTTGTGAGCTCTGTTCATGATAAAGATCATCTATTTGTAATCCTACATGTTGTGTTTGCGAGGCTCCGATGGATATTGAGATGTTATTTCAGATTGATTATTGATTCTATCACGTCTTTGTTATTTGTGATCTTGCATGCTTTCCGTTGTTAGTAGCTATCTTGGCCAAGTAGATGCTAGCAACTCCAAGAGTGAGTATTTATGCTCGATAGTGGGTTCATGCCTCCAGTAATCTGCGGAACTGACATAAATCTCTAAGGTACTAGATGCGTTGTTGCTACTAGGGAGAAAACAACAATCCTTTCATCATAGAACAATCATATTGTTTACTTTACACGCAATGCTTAATGCAATTATCTATTTCTTGCAACTTAATACTGGAGGGGTGATGACCCACAAGTATAGGGGGTGTATCACAGTATTTTCAATAAGTAAGAGCGTTGAACCCAACAAGGAGAAGATGGTGTTGGAAAATGGCTTGGAGCAGGAATTCTATGTAAATACTTAGCAAACGGATTTTTAGGGGTTTTTGATAATGCAGGTAAATAAAGTACGAGTACATAAAAGACAATAAGAATAAATGCAGCAAGTGGCCCAATCCTTTCTTTAGCAAAGGACAAGCCGGTTGTATTATTTAAGATGACCAAACGTTTTCGAGGACACACGGGAATATCGTCAAGTGCTTTCGCTTCATATAGTTGATTAATCTTCTTTAGTTCTCTAAGTGTTGTGTGGGTGAACCTGTGCTAATGTACCAACCTTCCTAGGACTAATACATACTTGTGATTATACCCCTTGCAAGCATCCACAAGTACAAGAAAGTAATTAAGGTAGAAACATCACCATAGCTTTAAACTCTAAGACCCTGACGCCCCTTGAGCAAAGGTTTCCTAACGGGGGTTCAGATTTCTGTCACTCGATCAACCCCTACGATTAGTAGCCAAATACACAATGCATTCCCCTAGGCCCATATAGGCGAAGTGTCATATAGTCAACATTCCCATGGAACCACTAGAAGAAGTACACCACAACTTAAATATCAAACTATTGAATCTTTCTCAACACAATTCCACTACTATCAACATGACTTCTCCCATGTCCTCAAGAACAAAACGAACTACTCACAAGACATCATATGGATCATGATCAGAGATGAAATAATGATATGTAACAATCTGAACATAAACAATAATTCAATGGTTCACTCAATAGCATCAACTACAAGGAGTAATCAACACCAGGAAAGTTTCCCCTAAGAACTATGCAAGATTCAACCCAATTGTTACAACGCTATGAAGATGGTGATGATGATTCTGGTGGATATGATGGTGGTGATGATGATGATGATCCCGATGAAGTCCAACTTGATGGTGGTGTTGATGGCGACGATCTCCCCTGTCCGGGAAGGAATTCCCCCGGTAGAATTCTGTCTGCCGGAGAGATCTTTCTCTCTCGGTGTTTTCTGCCCCACAGAGGCAGTGAAATCTTTCTGTGGTCGCTCCCCCGAGTCTTAGGGTTTCGGTAGGATAATATACGACAGAGGGGAGAGCCAGGGGTGGACAAGGGTGGCCACACCACCTAGTGGCACGGCCTAGGGTGGCCCGCGCTAAGGGGTGGTGTGGGCCCCCTCTGGCCCATCTCCGCTTCCCCTTATGGCTTTCTTCGTCTTCTGGAAAAATAGGATTTTCCATATATTTTTCCCGGATTTTCTTATCTTCATGAATTTCGCCTCCAAACAGCACCTCTTCCATCAGAATCTTGACTGGAGCGGTCCATGCTCCAAAAGTCATCAACCATGCAAAAATAGATGAAATAACATAAGTATCATATCTTAATATGGAATATATCAATGAATAACAGTAGATTATGATATAGAATAGTGATGCAAAATGGACGTATCAACTCCCCCAAGCTTAGACTTTGCTTGTCCCCAAGCGAAACTGAACTCAATAAACATGACGTCAGGTTTATGGAGTGAAGAGTCGATAAAATAATACGGACAAGAAGCATCACATTCATCAATACATAAGTCATAATAGAAGACAACTCACTATTATATAACTTACTTGCAATAAGTAAAGGAAACACAATAAAGATACATAAAGTAAATAGCAATTGGTAATGGCACACTTAGCTCTTGGTCGAAGAATAGTTGGCAATTTGCTGGAGTTCACAAATAACTGATTTTCAATGATAGCTTTCAAAGTAGTAGACACTAAGATAAGAGCAAAGTGCAAAACAAGGAACATAAGAAACATGAATGAATAAATCATCATATGAATGAATGAAACACAACAACTCAAAATACTTGCTGAGGTAGAAGGGAATAGGTTTACTGACTCAACTAAAAAGTAAAAGAAAGGCCCTTCATAGAGGGAAGCAGGGATTTCAAGTTTCATAAAGAGCTTCAAAAAATTATGGTACTTACTGGCTTTTAGCTCTCATTGCCCCTATCATAGGCATCTTTTGGGTGATTAAGGTTAAAGTGACACAACTAAGAGAATATGCTTGACAAGTTATAAGTTGAAATCTCATGCCCCTTACTTATGAGTACCGAACCTCATGCTACGCAACTTCAGTCACAAGTAATCTCTTGTCATTGTAAATACATATGTATCATAGAGAACCACCAATGGGGTACCCCTTGCACATGATACGAGAGCTATGCCATAATCAAAATGACAAGGCAAGCAGACAATGAGCATCTCAGCGATCCTTTTATTTGCTATTTGTATAGGTTTTTATTGGAGATGCTTCATAGAGTGATCATTATGGTTATGCTGCAAGTTTCCACCATGATTAGGCATGGCTTAGGCTAGCGGCCTAGGCGTTTCTCTAACACACATATAAACTCCATGATCTTACAGGTTCCTCTTTTATTTCACACCGCCGGGATCCATAAGCAAAAGAATCCTGATATCAATGGAATATAAGTGCAATGTCGAAAGCGTTCCCCATGATACATGGTTCTGCTAACTTCAACTTATAAAGCGCAAGCATATACGCAACAAAGATGGACACAATGGTTCAAGTTTATTAAGTGCAAGAAAGTAAAGTGTGCCATCAAGTTCGTGAGAGCTTTAATCACTAATTTTCTCATAACAAGTTTAATTTGGAAGGTAGATAAAGACATGAATTTACTTGGAATAGAAATAGTGCTAGTAGGTAGGTATGGTGGACACAAATGGCATAGGTTTTGGTTTAAGGATTGGATGCACGAGAAGGATTCCCTCTCAGTACAGGTTTTTGGCTAGCAAGGTTGGGTAGAAAGTACAAGAGTTGAAGGAAACAAACAAACATACAAGCAATAAAAACAAACATGCAATCTTCCTTGGGAGCACAAAAGATCTTAACTAGAGAATACTAAACTTATGAGCAAATCAAGAAAGAAAGATGATGAAATTATATTTCTTTAGAGTACTTTTTATCTTTTTCATTCAACTCTGAAAAATAGTGTTGCTACTGACCGAGCTAGGTTTGCCAAAACCAACTAATATTAACTCAATGATCCCAAAGTGAAACCAATACTAACGACAAGATCAATCATATAACCACGAATTGAAAACTAATATAAGATATGCAAAAGAGTAAATGATAGAACTTCTCATTAATATTCTATAACGGCAACTCACACCAAGGGATACATCCATAATGCAAACCATCCTACATGATAACTTCTCTATTCATGATATGACTCTACTAACAAGGTAAAAAGATAGAAGATAGTGATATGATACCACGGCACTCCCCCAAGCTTGGAACAAACCAAGCGGATGCCAAAACCTGATGACGAATTACTCCTTCTGTGGTGGTGATGTTCTCTTGTCATCGTCCGACTTCCAGGGTAAGGGCTCTCCATGAACAAAGGACATCATGGTCTCCAGCATCCTGAAACTTGCAGCGGTACTTATGCGTTTAAACCTAACCTCGTACTCACAGTTTTGATTTTGAACATCATAGAGTTGTGCTTGTTGTTGGTTGGTTGTTTGGCGGAGTGAGAGGACTTCATCCTTGAGCTCAACAGTCTCCTTTTGGTGCTCGGTGATGAGTTCATAACAAATCTTATGGATGATATCCACTTCGTGTTCCGCCATCTTCTTGTACCTACAAACTTCTTGCTCTAGTGCTTCCATCCTGTCCTCCAAACTTCCTTCACCTTTAGGGCCTTGAACCTCTTTTATCCGTACCTCCCCATCTTCAAGCAACAACTCCTTGGGATGAATCTTCAACTCTCTCATGTATGGGTTGATGATATCCGTTGAGGGATCTTCCTTGGCTGATCCAGAGGGAGACATTGTGGCTCCAAATCTGGGACTCTACCTGTCAGAAACAGATCGAAACGAAAACACGATGAGAACACGATCTACGAACCTCGGGGGATCCGAGGGGATTATATATTATGAAGTTGTACAACAAAAGGAAGGTACTGGGAGAAAACAGGTCGAAGATGGAGTCCGGGGTGGCCACACCACCTGTTGGCATGGCCAGGGAGGGGCCCGCGCCAGGGGGTGGTGTGACCCACCCTGGCTCCATTTCCGTCCATCTTTCGCTTCGTAGCATTCCTTGTTGGATAAAAAATGCAAAAATATAAATAGATAGAACTTTCGTGGAACTTTTCTTACCAAAACTATTACCTATTCAAAAGCGGACTCTGCAGGTCTCTTAATTTGGTCTTTGATAAAAAAAATCCAGAGTTACCACTTGAATAACATCAATATCTTCATATTCATACTCATATTGCTCGAGTCATGAAACCTTTCACTTTCTCATTGCACCATTTTCTCCACTAACCTGGAAATTTCTTCACACAAAACTTCACACAATTCTCATTAGCAACATTAGTGTAAGCGAGGTAATAAACCTTTCATGTCCAATTTCAACTGAAATCCATAAAAACATAAGATACTGTAGCAACTCCTTCCGAAAATCCAAAAATAATTCAAAAAGGAAAATGACTTAAGAAGCAAATGCAAAAGTGGCAAAATCTGTCAAACCAGACCAGCAGGTAAAGATCAATTTTTTCGAAATTTTTCTGTTGTTCAAATCAAAAAGTGCATAACTAACGAACGTTAAATAACAACCTGGGGCAGAAGCACAAAAAATCAAAGCTCAATCCGACATACAGAGATCTCTCAAGAATTTTTACGGTGAAGCACACAAATCTGTTTTAGGACAGCAACTTCCCCAAATCTTACTTCTCTCTCATTAGAGGCTGCTCTTGACACAAAAACCAAACAAAAAGGATAAGGAGAGGTCATTACCGAAGTAATAACTTCCAAAACTCAAAGAAACAAAAACAAACTTAAAGCACAACTAAATTGGGTTGTCTCCCAAAAAGCTCTTTCTTTATAGCCATTAAGATGGGCATGATAATTTCAATGAAGCTCCCATAAGATACGAATTGAAGTAAAAGAGAGCATCAAAAAGCAAAAATACACATGTTTAAGTCTAAACCACTTCCTATGCAAGGGAATTTTGTAAACAAACAAGTTGTTGAAACCAGAGGCTACTAGCATAGGAAGGCAAAATAAGTGCAACATAAAGACTTTGAGCATAAAACGAGGAAACTTGATATTATTGAGGTGCATAAGAACAGTCTTCCCTCTCTCATAATAACTTTTAGTATCATGCGTAAACTTAATGATATAACTATCACAAGAACCATTGTGGCAATGATCACTTATCCTAACAGAAAACACAGGGACACTAGCTCTCATAACACTACTTTGTGAAACAATATTAGGGATATCCTTACAGAGGATAGTGTGTCCCTCTTCTACATATTTAGTGACAAAATCTTTCACATTTTCTATTATAGGTTCATCATCCATTTGTTTATCAGGTTCAACAGCTTTATTTGTACTTTCATTAACCATACTAAATATCATAGAATGTTCCTTTATCTTAACTGGGAAAGGCATTTTCTCAATGTAAGGTTCAGGTAAAACATGATTAGAAGTATAAACTTCAGTATTTCTTGTAGGAACACTCTTAGTAACATCTTTATATGGTTCATGATACTTATTCCACTTCTTTTTAGGCACTTCAATATAGGAAGCAAAAGCCTTAAAATAAGTTGCAATAGCTTGAGAGGCTAGACCATAAGCTTTTTTAATATTTTGAAAATCATCAGTTCCCATAAAAGATTCAATGCATTCATAATCATAATTTATACCTGACTTTCTTCCTTTGTCATTCTCCCATGCTTCATCATTGTCTTGAATACGGTCTAGAAGACCATTTAGCTTCTTCTTCCATGCATGTAAATGATCGAGCACAAGAGGCATCCAAAAAAATCCTTATCATGAAGAGAAAGCCTTACATAAAAGTTATTGATACTAATATTGTTGGGGAGCTCATGAATGGGACATTTGAGCATTAGTTACTTCAATCTCCCCCAAGCTTGAGATGTACTCTCTCCATCAAGAGGCCAAAAATTGTATATTTGATTCCGATCTTCATGAATAAAACTTTGAATAAAAGAGAGGTACTATTTCCTCCCATTCAAGAGCTTGACCATTCTTTAGTAGTTTATACCAGTCCTCATCTCTTCCTTTCAATGATAATGAGAATAACTTCTTCTTGACTTGATCTATTGTAATACCTACACACTTGAACAACCCGCATAATTCGTGTATAAAGAGCAATGATCACCGGGATGGACAGTTCCATCTCCAACATAGTAGTTATCCATAACAAGATCAATAATTCTTGTAGGTATTTTAAAAGTATCAGTCTCAGTAGGTGGTGGTTCATCTACTACCTTAGCAGTGGTAGTAGCATTACGAAATAAGAAACTCAGCAAATTATCCATATTGAAAATAAAGCAACTAACAGAAATAAACTATACTCACAGTAGAAGTTTCCTTACAAGTTCCACTCTCCAATAGCGCTTAACTCCCCGGCAACGGTGCCAGAAAATAGTCTTGATCACCCACAAGTATAGGGGGGTGTATCGCAGTATTTTCGATAAGTAAGAGTGTCGAACCCAACGAGGAGCAGAAGGTGTTGGCGAATGGCTTGTTGAAGGAATTCTCTATAAATACTTAGCAAATGGATTTTTAGGGTTTTTTGATAATGCAGGTAAATAAAGTACGAGTAAATAAAAGGCAATAATAATAAATGCAGCAAGTGGCCCAATCCTTTCTTTAGAAAAGGACAAGCCGGTTGTATTACTTAAAATGACCAAACGTTCTCGAGGACACACGGGAATATCGTCAAGTGCTTTCGCTTCATATAGTTGATTAATCTTCTTTAGTTTGCTAAGTGTTGTGTGGGTGAACATGTGCTAATGTACCGACCTTCCTAGGACTAATACATACTTGTGATTATACCCCTTGCAAGCATCCGCAAGTACAAGAAAGTAATTAAGGTAGAAACCTAACCACAGCTTTAAACTCTAAGAGCCCGACGTCCCTTGTGCAAAGGTTTCCTAACGGGGGTTCAGGTTTCTATCACTCCGCCAACCCCTACGATTAGTAGCCCAATACACAATGCATTCCCCTAGGCCCATATAGGTGAAGTGTCATGTAGCCGACGTTCACATTACACCACTAGAAGAAGTACACCACAACTTAAATATCAAACTATTGAATCTTTCTCAACACAATTCCCCTACTAACAACATGACTTCTCCCATGTTCTCAAGAACAAAACGAACTACTCACAAGACATCATATGGATCAGGATCAGAGATGAAATAATGATATGTAACAATCTGAACATAAACAATAATTCAATGGTTCACTCAATAGCATCAACTACAAGGAGTAATCAACACCAAGAAAGTTTCCCCTAAGAACTATGCAAGATTGAACCCAATTATTACAATGGTATGAAGATGGTGATGATGGTGCTGGTGGATATGATGGTGGTGATGATGATGATGATGATCATGATCATGATCATGATGAAGTCCAACTTGATGGTGGTGTTGATGGCGACGATCTCCCCTCTCCGGGAAGGAATTCCCCCGACAGAATTCTGTCTGTCAGAGAGATCTTTCTCTCTCGGTGTGTTCCGCCCCGCAGAGGCGCCGGAATCTTTCTGTGGTTGCTCCCCGAGTCTTAGGGTTTCGGGAGGATAATATACGCCAGAGGGGAGAGCCAGGGGTGGACCAGGGCGGCCACACCACCTGGTGGCATGGCCTAGGGTGGCCCGTGCCAGGGGGTGGTGTGGGCCCCCTATGGCCCATCTCCGCTTCCCCTTCTGGCTTTCTTCGTCTTCTGGAAAAATAGGAGTTTCCATATATTTTCTCGGATTTTCTGATATTCGCGAATTTCGCCTCCAAATAGCACCACTTCCATCAGAATCCTGACTACAGTGGTACATGCTCCAAAAGTCATCAACCATGCAAAAATAGATGAAATAACATAAGTATCATCTCTTAATATGGAATATATCAATAAATAATAGTAAATTATGATATAGAATAGTGATGCAAAATGGATGTATCAAGGTGGTTCGGATGATAACCTGAAGGTGGATTATTTGTCATAGATGCAGTTGGATTACGGTCCATGTATAATGTTGTAATGCCCAATCGAATCTCAAAGGAGTCAAGATGATTAGTATATGCATGTATGCTTTCTTAATGTTTGTCAATTGCCTCGTTGTAATTTGTTCACCCAACATGTTATCTATCTGAAGGAGAATCACCACTAGTGAACTATGGACCCCGGTCCTTTCTTTTACAATCAATCTAAAATCGTTTATTGTTTTCTGTTTACTTTCTGCAAGTTATTACTTTCTTCCACACGATACGTTAATCCTTTGTTTTCAGCAAAACTGGTAAGATTGAAAACCTCACTGTAAGTTGGGGGCAAAGTTTTGCGGTTGTGTTGTGCAGGATTCCAAGTTGGAAATAACACCTTGGAGGTGTTTCCTTGCTCCTACTGGTTCGATAACCTTGGTTTCATAACTGAGGGAAAACTTGATGTTGTGCTCATCATACCTTCCTCTTGGGGTTCCCAACAAGCTCGATATATTTTGGGACATCAGAGGAGCACCACCAAGAAGGACAACATCTCGTCTGCAGCATATCCCTGAAACATAAAGAAGTGGACTCATCCGAGATCTCAACCTATCATTCATGTCGATTGACCAAGAAGGAAATATTAAAGAAAAAATGGCTCAGGCAGCCATTGTGGCCACGCAAACATATCTGATCACAACTTAGCCCGCACCCAACGATCTGCGTGCAGACCTCCACCGCTCTGCTCTGATGAACCTGGGCATGGCGGGAGCCTCTCTCGCGAAAGCAAAGCAGAGAATCACATGACAACCCGATAGATCCCCGCGCTGTCACATCAGTCCTTGGCAATTGGGGCACACCCAACGATCTTGATCGCCACACCAGGCGCATCTCGTAGGACCCGAGCTGCGATGTATGCAGAAATGTTTACACGACCAAATTGGTCAAAATGTGCAGGTATATGTGGATGATGTTGTTATAAAGACCAAGGAAAGCAAAATGCTCCTTGACGATATCAGGCAAACGTTCGCGAACCTGAGAAGATTCCGAATGAAGTTTAACCTGGAGAAATGTACCTTCAGTGTCCCGGCTGGAAAATTACTCAGATTTCTTGTCTCCAGCCAAGGTATCGAAGTTAATCCAACTAAAATCCGAGCCATAGAGCGAATGGAACTGCCGAAGTGCCTTAATGATGTCCAGAAGTTCACTGGTTGCCTGGCATCCTTAAGTCGGTTTGTATGTCGGTTGGGAGAAAAGGAACTGCCTCTCTATCAACTCATGAAAAAGTCGGACAAGTTCATTTGGACGCCGCAGGCCAATGAAGCCTTTATCCAATTAAAGAAAATGTTAGCCACTGCACCAGTGTTAGCCTCTCCACTATCAAAGGAGCCAAGGTTGCTCTATATAGCCACAACCAACCGAGTTGTAAGTGCAGTAATTGTGGTAGAGCGTGACGAAGAGGGTAATACAGTGCAAAGGCCATTATATTATCTGAGCGAGGTATTATCAGCTTCGAAACAAAACTATCCCCACTATCAGAAGATGGCATATGGTGTGTATATGGCGGCTAAGAAGCTAAAGCACTATTTTTAAGAGCACCCCATCAAAGTAATATGTGAAGCCCCCATATCCGAGATAATGAGCAATAAGGATGCAAGTGGCCGGATTGCAAAATGGGCAATTGAGCTAGCCCCTTATGTGCCACAATATGACAGGAGAGAAGCAATCAAGTCTCAGGCTCTAGCTGACTTTTTTGTGGATTGGGCCGAGGTGCAATATGAGCCACCATTGCCAGATCCGAACTACTAGAGAATGCACTTTGACGGATCAAAAACAAAAACTGGGTTAGGCGCCGGAGTTGTGCTTACCTCGCCCAAGAAGGACCAGCTGAAATACGTGCTACAGATCCACTTCGCAGCATCAAACAACGTTGCAGAATATGAAGCACTCGTGCATGGGCTCAAAGTGGCAAAAGAAGTTGGAATACGTCGGATCCAATGCTTCGGTGACTCGGATCTCGTAGTCTAGCAAGTCTCCGGACAATGGGACGCTTTGGATGGAAATATGGTACTGTACAGATTTCATGTGCAGAAGATATCGGGATACTTCGAGGGATGCGAATTTCATCATATACCTCAGGTGGAAAATGAGGCTATCGACGTATTTTCGAAGCTCGGATCAACCCGAAAAGCAATTCCGCCAGGTGTAGCATTAGAGCATCTCAGAAAACCATCTATCAGGCCATCCCTGGAATCTGACTATATTTTCATCTCGGCAGATCCGGAACCCGGAGCTGTACCCATGGACATTGATGTGGGAAGTGGTTTGCGAAACCCGGGGACTCCCTTGGCAAACCCGGGGACTGCTTCGCAAGACCCGGGGACTGCGCAGCGTGATTCGTTTGAGGTTATGCCGGTGGATCAGATGGAAATTGATGAGGATGTGTTCCCAGTACGAGCTATACCAGCTTGGGCACTACCCATATTTCAATTCCTGAAAGATGGAACTTTGCCCAGTGAGGACGTGCTTTCCAGGCAAACTCAGAGGATGGCAAAAGCATACACGATCATCAATTCCGAGCTATACAAGAGAAGTGTGACAAACGTTCTCAAATGATGTGTTGACCCGAAAGAAGGGCTTGACATCCTCCGAGATATACATCAAGGGGAATGTGGGCATCACGCCTCGTCCAGAGCCTTGGTAGAAAAAGCTTTCCGTCATGGATTTTACTGGCCAAGTGCCTTGGAACAAGCAGAGGATCTGGTAAGGAAGTGCAATGGTTGTCAAAGATATGCTACCAAGACACATATGCCCATGTTGGAGCTCAAGACCATACCAATTACCTGGCCATTTGCCGTATGGTGTTTGGATATGGTTGGTCCGTTTAAACCAGCAAGAGGGAACATGACCCACATCTTGGTCATGGTTGACAAGTTTACAAAATGGATTGAGGTGAAGCCAATAATAAAATGTGATCGAGCTACCGCCGTGACATTCCTCAAAGATATCATCTTGAGATACGGTTATCCTCACAGTATCATAACAGATAATGGCACAAATTTCGCTGAAGGAGCATTTGCACGATTCTGCTGAGATAAGAAGATCCGGCTGGACGTTGCCTTGGTAGCCCACCCCGCATCGAACGGACAAGTGGAGATATCCAACTGACTAGTATTATCCGGGATAAAATCCCGGCTCATTGAGCCGCTGCAAAGATCAGCGGGGTGCTGGATAGAAGAACTACCAGTGATACTGTGGAGTTTAAGAACAACTCTGAATCGATCAACAGGCTATACGCCATTCTTTCTGGTATATGGGGAAGAAGCTGTATTACCAGCCAACATAGAGCATGATTCGCCTAGGGTCACCCAATACACAGAAGCCGAAGTGCAAGAAGCCTGGCAAAATGATGTGATCTGCTGGAAGAAGCGAGAGAATTTGCATTGCCCAGATCCGCCATATATCAGCAAAATCTCCGACGCTATCATAGCCGGAAAGTAAACCCCTGAATTTTCTGGGAAGGTGATTTGTTACTCTGGTTGGTACAACGAATTGCTAGCATGCACAAGTTATCCCCCCATGGGAAGGGCCATTCATTGTGAGCAAAGCATTGCGCAATGACTCTTATTATCTTATCGATGCAAAACCGCAGGAGAAGAACAAGGCGGACAGGTCCGGCGTGGAATCTAAGCGTCCATGGAATGTAGCTCTACTTCGTCCGTTCTACACTTAGCAAAGAAGTGTGTGTATCCGAGTCTCTCATACGTCGGTATGTATGCCAGCAATGAGCTTATCAATGAAGTGGTGGCACCTCGAGCAGTAACTCGGGGACTGCCTTAATAAAATTTGTTGTCTTCTGTACTTGTTATAATTTTTATGCCGGCTGGTTTAAGTTGCTTATGCCTAAGCCGGATTAGTAGTCTGTGAGCACCAAAAAACTAACTCTTCGACTTGCTGCTGTCCAACAAGATTTGGTTTCATGGCAAGCAAGAGAACAAGTTTGGAATTGCGTAGCACACGAAAAACGGTTAAGGAAAAGAGCGTAATCGAGCCGACATTTGTTATTTGGACTAACCTTATGCTCACCTTGGTTTTGCTATGTTGAATTATTTTGAGCTAGTCCTAAAAGTTTCTAAGTACTGTTAAGTCAATTTTTGAAACTCGGACTCGTAAGTCATAAAACCGAACCAAGGTAGACACGAGCCGAGCCAAGAAATTGGAGGAACAATAAAATGAAACTCGGGGACTACGCCCAAGTTAATCTGGCACGAGCAACTTGGTAGCTGATCACTGTGCTTAATACATTTGCACCCGGCATACCGGGGATCTGATAATATTCAAAGTGTTTGTTATCAAGAAGCAGCAGGAGGAGGTAACTCAGCACCAGCAGGCGGAACTCCGGCCTCGGCTTCAGTATTATCTTCATCTTCTTCGACATACGAGGCTTCGTCCTCATCATCCTCACCTGAACCATCTTCGACGTATTCGTCGTCAACAGCGTCAAGGAAGCTTGGTCCTTCGTTCCATTGATGGATGGGGGCATACTGCATGAGGTTATGGGCGCAAGCCTTGCACCGAGCTATCCAATCCGGGTCATTGGACCACCTTGATCCGGTGCGCATGCGCTCGAGAAGATTGAGATTTATTTTCTCATACCATGTGAGCACGTAGTGGAGAACGGTCTCAGCTCCGGCACGTCCGGTGGATTCCCTCCAGAGGTCAAGCTGGGTCTCACACTCCATTAACTTGTTGATTAGAGCAGCGGAACCCTCCGTAGTGTCTTCACCAGGCCAAAGGGCATTGAAGACCCGGACTGCTGCGCTTAGGATATCCTTGCCGTGGTTCTTCATGATTTCAACTCAAGAGGACAAGCTGACTAGCAGATCCTCCAGATCAAGAGGAATGGTGCTAGGACCAGATGGAGTACCTCTCTACTGGCGGAACTTGGTAACGGCACTTGATGCAATGGCATCACCCTCCGGAAATTTGTCTGGAAAACAAGACAAGTGAAATAGGTGAAGGAGGTTGACCCGGAGAGATTCATGTCGGCAGAAGAAAAAGAACTTACGAGAAATATGGCTATGGATCCGGGTCAGCTCTGTGGTGCAGTTATCACGCCTCTTCCGGAGTTGCACAAGTTCAGCATTTGTCGACTCAAGCTTAATGTCGGCCTCCTTCAGCAGTTCTTGATCTTTGGCAATTTGGAGGTTGAGGCGTTCTCGCTCTTCAGTAAAATCTTGGCCAGCTTTATCCATCTCGGATTTGTCGAGCGCCTTGAGCGTCTTCATTTCTGCCTTGAGCTTGGCAATCTCATCATCCTTGGTCCGGAGGAGGGCGAGCTCATCATCTTTCCTCTTGAGTTCAGCCTAATGCTGCCCTCCTTGTTTGAGAAAATGCAGCATCATACCAGGCACGGGCACACTATCTTCAAGAGATGCTGAAATAGTTCGTTGACCCGGCAAAGCCGAGGTATGAATATCTGCCGAGCCAAGAGGTAAAGGAGAGAGGGCGCAGAAGAAAACTAAGCGAAATGGACTTACCTTTTATCTGGTCCAAGTTCTTCCGCATGAGGATGTTCTTAGCTTCCACTCCAGCTGCGCAATCCGAATGATGAATTAGTACGGCGGGAAAAATAAAGAAAGATAGGAAAAAAGCTATGGAGAAAACTTACCCCTTTTCTCGAACTCCGCAAGAAGCGTAGAATGCTTTGAGGGCAGCGCCTTATGTGTGTCCAAGAGACGCTGAAACTCAGCACTCTGGCGATTGGTAGGCACCTGAAAAGAGCAAGAATATCTTAGTCATATACATATTCGAAGTGTAAAAAATCCGGGCCAAGTGGAACTTAAACCGACAATAGGTGTGTGCATATTCGAAGTGTACAAAATCCGGGCCAAGTGGAACTTAACCCGGCTCTAGGTGTGTGCATATTCAAAGTGTACAAAATCCGGGCCAAGTGGAACTTAACCCGGCTCTAGGTGTGTGCATATTCGAAGTGTACAAAACCCGGGCCAAGTGGAACTTAACCCGGCTCTAGGTGTGTGCATATTCTAAGTGTACAAAATCCGGGCCAAGTGGAACTAAACCCGGCTCTAGGTGTGTGCATATTCGAAGTGTACAAAATCCGGGCCAAGTGGAACTAACTCGGCTCTAGGTATATGCATATTCGAAGTTACTAAGGAGCTACACTAATTCTCTAAGGAGCATCCGGCCGAGTAACACGTTACTCCCCCGGAGGCTCGGGGACTAATGGTTATATAACTAAGCACTAGTACATGTTAAAGAAAAGACAAAGTAGTGTACCTCCATCATCCGACCCGCAAGGTTTATAGCCTTGGCGGCTGTGTTCATCTATGCAGCAAACTCCACAGGCCCAAATTTCTCCGGGAGATCGTCGTTATGGACGAACTCCGCCTTGTTCCAGTTGTTAACAAACTCGATCAAGGCCGGAGGATAGCGTTCTCCGCTAAGCATGTGGGGCGCGACCAAACCCTTGGCGTGGGCCTCCCTTCTCTCAACTTGTGCAACAACGGGGCTGGTGTGCAAGACAAGTTGCGCATCAGCTGACCCGGCAGAGGTGTCTTTCTTTGGTGGGGTCTTCTGCAGAAGCATGGACGCGAGCGTGCGCTGTCCATCCTCGATAGTTGCTGCCCTGGCGGCATCAGAAGCTTTCTTGCCCTTGGGCTGCTACTGAGAAGTTGAGGTTTGCACTGCGGATTTGCCCTTGCGCACAGCCTTGGGCGCAGCCTTGGTGTTGGATGTGTCTTCTCGCTGAGTCTTGGAATACTCGGACGAGGCGGAAAGAGTTGGTGCTGCTGGTACTTGTGCTACTGGCGCTGGTGTTGATCTTGGCAGGGGTGCTATAGGTACCTCGGTGGTGGCTGGATGCGGCTGAGCCGAAGAGAAGCTGGGAACAACCTCGGCAGAACCACTTCCCCCTGCTCCGAGATTGCCCTCCTCTGGATGAGGTGGGCTAGAACCCGGAGCAGCCACTGAACCCTCCTGAATGGGGCTCAACGGGCGTGAATCGTCGCCACGAGGGGGAGAAGGGCTTTGCCGGAGGGGCGAAGCAATGCTTGATCCGCTCTGAGGGACTTCTACCACAGCCCTGCCAAATCAAATGACGAATAATAAGTTACCACAGAAGAAAAGCGTGAATCAAAGGATTGGACAGAGAGAAAAATAACTTACTCATCCGAGGTCAATGGCTCCATGGTCTTCCGAGCCCTCCGAGTTATGGCCTTAGTTGTAGGCTTGGTGGCGGCTTCGTCTGCGGACTTCTTTCGCCTCTTGGTTGGCTTGGGAGGCCCGGAAGAAGAAGCAGAAGCATCTCCCCTTTTCTTGGACGCAACCGGACAGGCTCGCCCGTGGCAAGAGGAGGATCTTCATGATTCTGCCCACCCGGGTTAACTGAGGCCAGATAGGCGTAAGAAAGGGGGACAGCGTCAAATGCTTCCATCACCTCAACGTCAGAATCATCTTCATCGCCAGGCCAATCTCTAATGGAAGAGAATTTACCGGTATATCGCTTGGTCGTGTCGGGGAGTGGCAGGAACATTTCCTGATCCGGCTCCTCCTCGTCCGGGCATCTCGATCCTTCGCCCATTTCTAGGAAGGCTCGGCGCCATCTTCGAGTGTTTGCTGAAGAAACTGCTGAGAGAGAAATACAAGAAGATCAAATAAGCAACATACTCCGACATACAATATAACTCGGAAAGAAATTGGAACACGAGAATTACCACAGGGGAAAGCCTATCCTGGCAGAAATGTTCAACTCCCCACTCCCAATCAGTGGAGAAGTTCTTGTCAGTGGTGAAAAGGGCCTTGACCTGGCGAAATATCTCGGTATTGCTCAGCTCGAAGGAGGAAGTCTGGTTGGGGTCAAGGCGCCAGCTCATATGGCATAGCTTGTGTGTGCGTTTCTGGAGAGGGGAGATCCGGTTGCGGACGAAAGTGATCATCGCATCCTCATGGCGCATCTTGGCGTCTTTCAGCTCCTGGAACCGTTTGTTGACTTGGTTCGCCAGGACTGTGGGTTTCTTGGAGATCCGGTCCCACATATCCGGATTAGGAGGACCCGGAGCGTAGGGGCGCAGCCGGATCAAATCTTCCTTCATGCTATTTCTAACATAAAAGAAAGTTCAGGCCCAGCCCTTGCAAGAATCAAGCCCCGTGACCCAGGGAAAGACGGACTGTTTCCGAGGAGAAATAGAGGCAGCACCGAACTGCGTAAGTTGCTTTTCCTCCGGGTCAAGCTCCTTATTCAGAATCACGTTCCGGCGTAGACCGAAAAAATGGATCCAGAGCTCCTTAGTGGGCCACAATCCGACATACCCCTCTATAGTGGAGGCAAAGCAAGAAAGGGAAGTGATGGCGTTCGCCGGAAGGTGGTGCGGTTTAAGCTCGTAGGTGTTGAGCCAATCTTGCAAGAAATCGCTAATGGGGAGCCCGAATCCGCACTTGAAGTGGGAGAGAAATACTACGAACTCACCCGGATTGGGTGAGGGAGCGAGCTCCTCGGCGGCGAGACAAGCAACGGCGCCTTCCGAGATACGGCGCGTGCTGTAGAGCTAGTCGAGGTCATCCTGGCAAACCCAAGACCCAGCCCAGGCGCCGCACTCGGTGTTCTCTGCATCCTCCTCCATCTCCTGTTCCGTGACGATGAGCTCTTCCTCTGTCATTTCTAGGTCGTTGTTCTCATTGGCCCTATCGGCGGTGGGGGAAGTGCCTTGGACTGGCACGGACCCGTGGTGGAGGAGATGCGCGGGGGGTGGCGGCAACACTGGTGCGCGAGGAACGGTGCGGCGGCGGCGCAGCTAAGCAGGTGCGGCGGTGGCCGCGCTGCCGCTGGGAGAAATAAGAAGAAGAAGAGGCAGAGGGGAGCGAGAATGGGGAAAAGTCCCAAGGGGCGCGCCCCTCCCCTATTTAACCACGCCCTAGCAGGGTAGTGGGATCATGCGGTGTGGAAGGGCCACATGGTGTGGCCGTGTATAATCCGGATCAGCCAATCAGCGACGACCACAGGAAGGGCCACAGGGCACAGCGGATCCCACGACGTGACGTTATGATACAGTTAACGAGGAGACAAACACGATGTGACGTGTGCAACAGTAACATCTGACTTTAACTGCGGCAGTTACTGGCGCAGGCCCTTAAAATGAGGCAAGATAATGATTACCCTCCACGTGGGATAGCATACAAGAGAAGGAAGAATAACCCGGATAACCAAAGGATGACCCGGCCAGCGAGTGAAAACTCGGAATGTGCCAAGGGAAAGTTAGCCTATGGAATCCGGACTATGAGATAATTCGGAAAAAGGAGCAAAAGGTTCCGAAAAATGGAACCTGCCGTGGCCTTAGCGGCTGGAGCTACTAAGACCGCACCAGCTTCGGGGACTAATGTTGGGGGGATACCCCTAGGTAGGGTCATGCCAGGGTATAAAGGCCGAGTTAGCCGAGGTACGGCAAGGTCCAAGCAAGTGATGGCTGAGTCACCTCAAGGCAGGACGAATCACGGAGTAACCCGGACCGGAGGATGTCCGCCTAACTGAGTCCCAGCCGACCTATGTCGTATGTCGGCAGGACGTATCAAACTTGTGTGCAGGTATAGGTGTGGCCGGATTAACCAGGCATGATCCGGGTTATATCAGGCTTGCAAGAGAAGGAAGGTATCTCGCTGGTCAAAGGGAGGTCACTGAATGCTGGAGCGTGAGCGAAGCGGACAGAGGCTAGGACCACTGAGGCATGGCTGACAAGGGTGACGTTGCCTGTGTCGGATGACGCTGGCGCCGCAGAGGCTCACGTAGCCTCTGCATGGCTTATGGCGGGGAAAAGTGACCAGGTCGGTTTACTATTTTGGGAAGAGGCATATTCCTTGGAATATGCCTCCACGTATGTCATAATTGGAGACCTAGCCACCCCTATATAAGGAGGGCTAGGGCCTCTGTAGAAGGGGTTGACCTCGAGTGGTTTGATTTTTACTTGTTGGGTTCTAGGTTCCTGAGAGTTAGTTAGTGGTGAGAGTAAGAGAGTTCCTTCTTCCTCCTCTCCCCAATACGGCTCAGGAACAATTGTAACCTTGGAAAACCATGGAATACAAAGCAACTGTGTGTGGAATCACCACACTATCCCTCCCTGGATTCCTCTAGTGCATATAGTCCCCACCTTTAGCCTATCCATGGCATCTGCCGTGACACCACCAAGACATGCGAAGCAACACAAGAAATGACAACACACAACACAGGAGCAATGGATCAAGAGATGAAAACCACAGCCGACGATACCATGATAGATACAACGGAGACGATTACGAGCTATGCGGGGCCAGCTGTTTCACTCAGCAGATTTGCAAAACGTCAATACCTAAGGACTTCAAACTTCTGCATGACTGCCACAAATACGATGGACTCCAGGAAGCCAAAGCATGGTTAGCGGATTATCGGGCCACTATCAAATTACAAGGAGGATCCACAACTATAGCAATGCAAATCTTACAACTACGTCTCACTAGTGCCGCAAGATCATGGCTCAGACAGTTACCCGAAGATTCCATCGGTAGCTGGAATTTCCTGGAAGATAAGTTCATCCGACACTTCCAATCTACATCCAAACGACCTGCATCCTTGGAGCACTTGCGTGCATGCAAACAAAAATATGGCGAATCAATAAGAGCATTTATCCAATGATGGAATATTATAAAAACTCAGCTAAGTCATATCCGACGAAAGGGCCAACGATGCCTTCAACGACGGCCTCCGTCGCCAAGAATTCAAAGAGGAACTGGGATGGGTCAAACCCAAAACACTCTCATAATTAATGGAAATAGCAAATCACTTGGTTGATGGAGAAGACGCGTTGCACAATAAGCGTGCGCGATCACCCAAAGAAGACATGGATAAGCGTGGCAATGATAGAAGAAGAAGGAACAACGATGGAAACACGGGACCAAGTTACGTCATAGCAGGTTTTTTGGGTGAAGGTAACAATAGAAGCAACGATCACAACAGCGGATACCGCCAGAACATGGATGACATCGGAGGAAGCCAGTCAGCACAGCGGTATTAGCCAAGAGCACGAGACCCACCTATGTTCGCGATGCAAATGCTAGAAGGACCTTATAATATGCATTTTTACATCGACTCAGCAGGCAGACACAATCTAACCACCTCATGAAAGAATGCCAAACATTCTCGAACATGCAGGAGCTATGTAATGCAAAGGCAACCGAAATAGCAAACCGAGGATACGCATCTACACTTAGCACATTAGCCATCGGTGCACCATCACCACCACCAACGGCACCACCACAAAACACAAATGATCAAAACAATGAGTACCCTAGGTCAACAGGAGCAATGTCCATGATTCAGAAAGGGCGTCCATCCAACAAATCTCAGAAGCTCATCACAAGACAAATCAATTTGGCGGAAACGGCAACATCAACCACACCCAAATATCTCCACTGGTCACAGCAAGAAATCATGTTCAGCAGAGCCGATCACCCGTTCAGCAGAGCAAGAAATAGAAATATTGCAACCCCATATGCCAAGATCCAAATATCCTAGATAGAGATAATAGTTTAGGATAGCTCCTCATACATCAAACATCAGAGTATCAGGCGGAAGCGGAAAACAAGATCCGAGTACGGATAGGAAGCAAATCGGCATAAGATGCCACATAAATAAACACATCCCGCCCACAGATCTCGCGGATCCCCATCCCCGGAATCTCTACACCGAGTGATCGTTGCCAACATCATCTGTCTCCTCCACCCAGTATCCATCTTGTGAATACACCTGTTCATCTGAATCAAACAATTTATCGTGTGAGACCCTAGGCGTACTCAGCAAGTCTTTATGCCTCTAAAGGGGACATATAACTGGGGTGATGCAATTGCAGCAAAAAATAATAACTAACCAGTCTATAGATACTCGCTAACCATCCGCCTAACCAATGATAGACGGATGTCCGTTAATTAGTAACAACAGTTATAACCGTATAAGTAACAGATCCATCCTCCTTCTCGCTTACCAACGAGAAAGCGGATGAACAACCCCTCCGTTGGCAGTTTTATTAACCATTCCATGAGTATTGCACTATTTACTAGTTAGGTATTTTGTCAGATTAAAAACGGTACTTTAGTTATACTTGTCTATGATCGAGAAACTATGCTCCAAGTCGTCCATAACCGCGGACACGGCTTTTAGAAAGATTTACCCTGCAGGGGTGCACAAATAGCAACACACACTCGATCAACCTCGGAAAAACAAACTCAAAACCCAACGAGGCATTCACGACAAAGCAATCAAAGGATTCATAAAATATTTCAGGGGGCCACCCCACTAAGCTACCCGCAACGAAGGTGGCCGGCTCCGGAACGGACCCAGGGTTTGTGTGGACGGTGGTAAACGATTTGGAACCCGAAAATGTGACTGGGCTTGTCGATACAGCGAAAACGTGTCACGATCCAAAACAGTACAGGTGTTGCACGCACAATCGTAAATAAAACAGTAAGCATGGCATAAGTACAGGATAGTAATAAAACCCCAAACTAGTTGTGGCCCCAAGAAATAGAAATGAATCAAGCTCTCGCTCAGGGGGGTCCATAAGGCCTCCCGGATGTGGATAGTGCGAATAGTCAAGGAACAGGAATCAAGTACTCGGGGTCCTACGGGACACAAGTGAGCAGGAAAAACCAACTAGCAGATATTGCCCACCGGTGTCTCTTTCATTAGTTATCCCATTACTACTCAGGTTAAGTTGTTTAGGTACCTCGTTATTCATCAGACACTCACATACCCTACACATGTTGTTCTACAACTCGCACGGCTCAAACAACTCCTGTAGTAATGACTCATGGGATGGAGGAACAAGCTCGGTGGGGTTTAAAAGTAAAGGCTATGCAGTACTTGGGATTCAATTTAATGCAATCGCGACTCAATGATGCAAGAATAAGATAGAGGCAATAGGTACTATATGTATGAAAGCATGTGGTACTGCTTGCCTGGCAGCTCAGTTGAAGCGAGAGACGGATCTGGGTAGTACTCCTAGGATTCCTGATATTACCCCTGCTCGGCGTCTATTCGAAAGAAGAACCAAACAAACAAGGGCCAACATAAATAAAGTGCAGAAGCATATAAATAAAATGCAACAAGCAAACAAGCATGCTATGATGAATGATGCACAATTTACGTGGCAGTAATGTAGCATGGCAAGGGTGAGGTGTGGGGACGAGAATAAATCATTTTATTAATTATTTGGTCAAGTTTTATTGCCATAAACAGTTCTGATTTTTAATAATGACATGATGCATGCTTCAATTCATAACATGGAATGCATAGTTAAAACGGACTCGTCGCGCTGATCGATTTAGACATATTATTTGTCAAATTTGGAGTTGTAGATTTAAAGTTATTAATCAATTAAGAAAAGGCATTTTTATTGCATTTAAACAATTTCGAAATTTTAAAATGCTCAGATAATATTTTGAATGGCATATTTGAAATCCTCACATTTTTCTGATTCCAAAATATATATTATTTGTATTATTTGGATTTACAGATTAAAAGTTATTAATCTCTGGATTTAAAATCAGATTAAACATCTCCTGTAATTGTTTTATTAAAACTGATAAACCGGAAACCTTTTCTACCCAGACAAACCTAGCCACAGTCGCTGACAACTGGGCCCAACGCTGACTGGGCGAAACGGCGCGGCGAAATCCTTTTTGCACCGCGAGTTCTCCTAGCCCACGGGACAAACAGGTGGGGCCTGAGGCTTTGCAGGCCCACACGCCAGTGGGCGAGTGAGAGGCTGCCACGCGGCACTGCGGGGGACTGCGGGTTGAGACTAAAGAAACACGGGAGCCTTTCTGTAAAACTACCATAGAGGCAGACATGTGGGCCCGGAAGGAGCACGGGTTGAGCAGCAAAAGGTTTGGGGGGGTTTCTGAACGAATGCCCCGCGGTACTGTTTTTCTTCTCTGAACCTACTGACGACAGGTCGGTGCGCGAGAGGGAACAGCACGGCGCGAGGGATCGAACCAGCGACCTGGGGCACATGCGTGGAGGCGGAAGCCACTGCGGCTAGGAGGGGTTGGTGTTAGGGAACGGCGGTGCGGCTAGTTAGGTGTCTGCGCGGCGCGACGACGAGCAGAAGCGCGCGCACGCCGGCACACAGAGCGCGCTCGACGAAAAGTCCGACGAGTACAGAAAGCAAAGAGGGCCGAGAGGTTGTCAGGGGGAGACGGGGGCTCACCGCGAGGCTGATGGTGGTGGTGGAACGGACCGGGGAGCGACGGATCGGCGACGGCGCAGACGGACCGAGGCTAGGGTTTTGTCTCGGTGTTGAGGACGTGCAGCAGCTACCGGGCCATCTCCTCCTCGTTGTAGAGCACAGGGGCGACGCAGGGGACCCCGTGGCCTTCCTAGACAACCTCACACCACGCCCGCCTCCTCCTAATGGCTAGGGCGAGACGACACCGACGGTGGTCGCCGGAGATAGAAGAGAGAGGGTGGCGCTAGGTGGGGAAGAAGAGGGGGAAGGGAAGTGCTCTGGGTAGATCTGGGGGAAGTCACACGAGGCAGGAGAGGGTAGATAGGGACAGAGGGAGGGGTGTCGTGGGGCTCGGTGGAGAAAAAGGTGGCTCGGCCGCCTTTCTCCTCCTCCTCACGTGCTCGGCCAGGCACAGCAGGGGCAAGGCTGCAGCTGAGGCCAGGGCGAGGATAGGGAGGTGGGTTTGGCTCGGGTAGGGTTAGGGTTGGAGGGGTGGTGAGGTGGCTCGGGTGGTAGAGAGAAAGGGAGAGGGAGGCTCGGTTAGGGTTTAGATTAGGAGTAGATGGGGGTGGTGCCTTGGCATGGGGCTGGTTAGGGTGGTGGGGTAGATGGGTTAGGGTTTTACACGGCATGGCATGGGTGACATGCACATGGGTGGGGTGATGAGGGTGGTGGCATGAGAGATTAGGGTGTAGGGTTTTTGCTCATGATCAAGTGCATGGGGTATGGAGGAGATGGAGATGAGGGGTGAGGTGTGATGCACATAGCAAGGAACTAGGACCAAGGTGATGAGGGTTGAGAGAAAAAGGGGAGCTCACAAAAGAAAATATTCAATCAAAACAAAGAAAACCAAAGGAGAACAAGATGGTGGTGACTTGCATGTCCCATGCATAAGTAATAAATGCCATGTTTATTTTGTTAAAACAATAATAAGGTCTCATGGCATTTATTCACGTGCATTCCAAAAATATAGATCTAAGGCCAAGCTAAAAGAATTGAAAAAGGATGTTCCATGTGGAGTAGATGGAGATGGTCATATTTGAACATAATTAGGACATGCTAGTGTGTATATTCCACTAGGTGTTTAATATCCTCAACCATATTCCAACATGAGCAGCTATTCCAAAACAATCCATATGGAAGCTAGAAAAAGGGGTACCACTCATAATGCATGCAAAGGTGGCTCCACATATCAATAATGTGAAAACAACATGATGCTAGTGTGAGAGCATGTGGAAATAGAAGTGGACCCATCCCAACCCACATGAGCTAGATTTAAATGCCAAAGGAAAAATGTAAAAGCTCATGGATAATTAGGATGGTGGAATTATAAGGTGGTGACAAAAGAAGGTGGTGAAGTTAATAAAAGATATTCCCCCAACTCAACTTGGGCATCAAGCATTTATCAAGAACCAAATACAACATACCAAAAGGCAAATACAATTAATAATGCATATGAGATAAGATCCAAAAGAAAAAGGGTTTTATATGATGCTCAAATGCAAGGTGGCATGATGACATGAGCATGATATAATTATGATGCAACAATTATATGTAGGAAGTAGCAATTATATTACTAGACCATGTAGCATTACATATGTTAGACAGATGGGATGCTACAACTCTCCCCCACTAAACAGGAATCTCGCACCGAGATTCTAGGAAGAAGAAGAAGACACGAAGAGGGTAGGATACTTGGCACGGAGCTCGTCCTCGCATTCCCAAGTGGCTTCATCAACGGAATGGTGCGACCACTGCACCTTGCAGAACTTGATGGACTTGTTGCGAGTCCTTCTTTCTGCGACTTCTAGGGTTTTCATGGGGTGTTCTTGATAAGACAGATCTTCTTGGAGATTGATGAGTTCATGGTCCACGGTCCTGCCGGGATCCTTGAAGCATTTCTTTAGTTGAGAGATATGGAAAACATCATGGACCTTGAGTTTTTCAGGGAGCTCAAGAGCATAAGCAACTTCTCCTCTTCTTCCACGAACTTTGAAAGGACCGATGTATCTAGGAGCCAGCTTTCCTTTGATACCAAAACGGTGTGTGCCCCTCATGGGAGTGACACGAAGGTAAACGAGATCACTAGGGACATACTCCATGTCCGTGTGCTTTCTGTCATAGTTGCTCTTCTGGCGACTTTGAGCAACCTTCAGATTTTCAAGAATGATGTGAACCTTCTCCTCCGCTCGAGTTACAATGTCGGGGCCAAACAATGTTCTTTCACCCGCACCCGACCAACCAATCGGAGTTCTGCATTTGCGGCCATAGAGAACCTCAAATGGTGCCATCTTTAGACTCTTCTGGAAGCTGTTGTTGTAAGAGAATTCAGCATAAGGAAGGCATTCTTCCCACTTCATGTCGAAAGAGATAACGCAAGCACGGAACATATCTTCTAGAATCTGATTGATCCTTTCAACTTGTCCTTGTGACTGAGGGTGGTAAGCTGTGCTGAAGTTTAATTTTGTTCCCAAAGCATTTTGGAAACTTCCCCAGAACTTGGAAGTGAAGATGCTTCCACGGTCTGAGCAGATCTCAAGAGGAACCCCATACAGAGAGACAATTCTGTTGATATAGGGCTCAGCCAACTGAATTGCAGAAATTGTTTCCTTGACGGGAAAGAAGTGAGACACTTTAGAAAGCCTGTCGATGACAACAAAGATTGCATTGTTTCCCTTCTGCGACCTTGGAAAACTAGTTATGAAGTCCATCTCTACTTTCTCCCATTTCCATTCCGGAGGCTTCAATGGTTGTAGAAGACCGGAAGGTTTCTGATGGAGAGCTTTAACTCTGCGGCAGACATCACACTCCGAGACATACTTGGCACAACATTGCTTCAACCCAGGCCACCAATATTGTGTTTTCAAGTCCATGTACATGTTAGTGCTGCCAGGGTGGATAGAAAGAACAGAATCATGCGCCTCCTTAAGAACTTGCTCTCTTAAACCCGGGTAGTTTGGAACAAACATCCGGTGTTCAAAGAAAAGAGCGCCTTGGTCGTCGACGTGGAAGGACTCATACTTCGGAAGCTGAATGTTGGAGATGATCTTTTTAGTGTAAGGATCACCAAGTTGAATGGATCGAACTTTTTCTTCCAAGAGAGGGGTTGCCAGAAGGTTCAGAAGATACCCTTGATCCACAATTTCAAGGTTGAGCTTGCGGAATTCCTCGCACAAGAGAGGCTGTTGTTCTTCCACCATGAGGTTGTTGACATAAGCTTCTCGGCTGAGAGCATCAGCCATGACATTAGCTTTGCCCCGAGTGTAGTTGATGGTCAAATCGAAATCATTAATTGCTTCAATCCACCTTCTCTGACGAAGGTTGAGATCAGGTTGTGTGAAGATATACTTCAGGCTCTTGTGATCAGAAAAGATCTCACAACGGTTGCCAAGCAAGTAGTGCCTCCATACTTTCAAAGCAAAGACAACTGCTGCGAGTTCGAGGTCATGTGTAGGATAGTTGATCTCATGCGTCTTCAACTATCGAGAGGCATAAGAAACAACTTGTTTTTCTTGCATAAGGACCGCACCCAATCGTTGCAATGAGGCGTCATAGAATATCTGGAAAGGCTTTGATGTATCTGGAGGAATCAAGACTGGTGTGGAAGTGAGCTTCTCTTTGAGTGTTTCAAAGCTTGCTTGACATGCAGGAGACCAAAGGTATTTCTTGCCTTTCTTGAGGAGACCGGTAAGAGGCTTCGCAATCTTCGAGAAGTTCTGAACGAAGCGACGACAGTAACTAGCCAAACCAAGAAAACTCTGGACTTCTTTGACATTTTTGGGTGGAAGCCAGTCAAAAATTGTCCGAACAGTTTCTGGGTTGACGGCAATGCCCTTGGCAGAGATGACGTGACCAAGGTAGGTGACTTCAGGCAGCCAGAACTCACACTTGGAGAACTTTGCATATAGGCGGTTCTCACGAAGCTTGTTTAGGACACACCGATGGTGTTCTTCATGTTCTTCCTTTGACTTAGAATAGACTAGGATGTCATCCAGATAGACCACAACGAACCTATCAAGATACTCCATGAAAACCGAGTTCATAAGCCTCGAGAAGGTGGCAGGTGCGTTGGTGAGACCGAAATACATGACCATGTACTCGTACAGGCCATAGCGGGTGGTGAAAGCTGTTTTGGGAACATCTTTCTTGCGGATCTTGATTTGATGATATCCACTTCTCAAATCAAGCTTAGAGAATACCACAGCTCCAGCTAGCTGATCGAAGAGATCATTAATCCGCGGAAGGGGATATTTATTCTTGATGGTTTTAGCATTGAGAGCCCGATAGTCAACACAAAGTCTATCAGTCTTGTCTCGCTTCTTCACAAAGATGGTTGGGCTACCCCAAGAAGAAGTACTGTGCTGAATGAAACCCAACTTCTCTTGTTCATCAAGCTGACGTTTGAGTTCAGCCAATTCAGCAGGACCCATTTTATAAGGCCGCTTGGAGATAGGAGCGGTTCCAGGTTTAAGCTCAATCACAAACTCGACCTCTCGATCGGGAGGCATACCTGGTAACTCTTCAAAAAAAACATCTGGGAACTCACTGAACACCGGAACACTCTGAATAGCCTCCATAGCATCATCATTCAGAGCCGCCAAAGAGAAAAGCTGAATTGCAGGAGTCAGACTTGGAGAATAGACTATATGGCCTTCAGGAATTTTTAGAGAAACCGAGCGTTCAGCACAATCAATCACAGCTGCATTTGCTGTTAACCAATCCATGCCCAAGATAACATCAATATCAGAATTGCCCAGAATAATTAAGGAAGCCGGGAACGAAGAGCCACCAATCTCAATTTGATTGCCCTGGCTGATATGAGCAGCCCTCATGTTTGACCCCGGAGATTGTACCACAAGACGATGCAATAAGGGAACCATAGCCAGATCATGCTCATGAGCAAACTTGTGAGAAACAAAAGAATGTGAAGCACCAGAATCAAACAAAACTCGTGCAGGGACTGAGTTAACGGGAAGCGTACCCATCACAACTCCAGGTGCATGCTCAGCTTGAGCGACATTGACATAGTTTGCTCGAGCAACAGTAGACCCGGGCTTGGTGTTGATGTTGAGAGCCCGAGGTGGAGGTGCACAAACCATAGAAGAACTTGACGCAGGTCTTGGAGGTGGTGGAGGAAGAGCTTTGTTGTTCATTGGACAACTCCAGTGTTGATGCCCAGTGTTCCCACAAGTGTAACAGGCACCAGGTGGACATGGAGCAGCGTAGCCAAGGACTCCGCCAGGCGCTCCAGGGTAGTTGTGGTTGTAGCCCCTAGGAGGCGCGGTGAAGGAGTTTGGTGGCCTTGCCACGTAGCTTGACGGTCTTGGTGGAGCCGGGAGCGACGGTGGGGTGTTAGGAACCCACACAAGGCGCTTAGAAGGAGCTGTCATAGCTGAAGAGCTTGCTGCGTCACGACTATGTTTCTTGGACTCCTCAAACACTTGCCTACTTGCTTCTTCCTGCAGAGCTATATGTTGGAGTTCTAGAAAAGACCCCGGCCTTGCATGAGTGATTGCATATTTGATAGATGCATTGAGCCCTTGCCTGAACCTCTTTTGCTTCTTCTTGCCATCGGAGATCTCATCGCCACCATACCGAGAAAGGTTCATGAAGTTTTTGATATAGGTATTGACATTGTCATTGCCCTGCTTGAGGTTGAGAAACACTTCCTTCATCCTTTCCATGACAATTTCTGACAGGTATTGCTCTTTGAAAGCCCCAGTGAACTTCTCCCAAGTCGGCTGAAAACCAGATTGGTTTGCCTTCAGGTAATTCTCCCACCACAGAGCTGCATCTCCCTTCAGAAGGTGCATGGCACATTTTACCCATTCTTGCTCTGGAACATCAGCAGTCATCAGCAACCTTGACATCTCACGCAGCCAATCATCAGCATCCAGTGGCTGATCAGACACCTCAAAGTGGCGCGGGTTAAACTTCAGAAAACTCTTGATGTCTCCTCGCTTGGGAGGTGGAGGTAGCGGAACAAACTCATTCCTCCTGACACTTTCCTCAAATCGCTGCAGGTTCTGCTGCATTGCTCTTAAGGCATTAGCAATACTTGCCAACGCAGCCCCCAGTTCAGGTGGTATGTCCTCCTCAGAACGGTGTGGTGGTACCATCCTGTGATTGATATAAAACACAAGTCAGTACCATAATGGAGAATGATAATAATCCAAAATAGTACCAAAATGGAATTAACCAAGATTAAAGGATACAAATCACTAAGATGATATTAAAATATCAACAAAGTTCAAAGCACCTAGAAGATATCAAGCATATCGCACACGATTTAACAAGGAGTGTGGTACACAAGCTAACAAACAAACAAAATCCGCAAATTTCGGCATTAAAATACCACTAGATGTGCAAACCCCACTTAACGAACCAAGATTAGTAACTCTACCAATTCAATATACAAGAGCGAATGATAAAAGTAGTGGTATGGTTGCGACTCCATCCCGCACTCAAATCATTACTCCGCACATGAATAAGTAAAACACACATCCCAACAACTTCTTCTTAAGATGAACCTAAAGATTAGTAACTACGGAAACGAACACCCCAACAAGATAGCATCGGATAACAAAGAGTAAGACAGATCGCACCGGTATACAATGAATCAGATAGATCACGTCAGTTTACAAAGGCCTGTCGGTATGGAATGTACCAACAGTTGACAACCAAAAGGCAGATAGTGATAACATTTGGATGCAACAGATAGACAAGGAATTCACACACACACACACAACCTATGGTACTATGGAACCCCGAACACGTGAATCCTAGTTTGAATTTTAGAAGAGGATTGAAAACGTTACACTTCCTTACTAGAAAAGGGTGGGTGGGTGGGTAAGAAGAAAAATGGAAGCAGTCCTACTCTCACGTTTTGTTTTTCCCTAGTATACATAGCTACCAAAAATATTTTCTAGACTGACAATGACCATTTTGGCTGAGACCCTGAAGGGCGGGATGGCTCTGATACCAATTGTAACTACCTCAGACCCTACGCTCTAAGTTCAATCCTGGATGAAATGGAAGTGGTTAAAATAGTACAGCGGGGGCCCAGGGGACCACCCACGTGTAGACCCGTCGGCCGTCCAAACCACTTCCAAGACATCGGGACGAGAGCGAGTGACGTAGGAAACAAGCGAAGAGATCAAATACATACACAAGTGAGTATGTATGCAAGCTACCATACAACAGTTCTTAGAGCCATTCCATCTAAAAGAAATAGAAATATTGCAACGCCATCCGGCAAGATCCAAACATCCTAGATAGAGATAATAGTTTAGGATAGCTCCTCATACATCAAACATCAGAGTATCAGGCGGAAGCGGAAAACAAGATCCGAGTACGGATAAGAAGCAAATCGGCATAATATGCCACATAAATAAACACATCCCGCCCACAGATCTCGCAGATCCCCATCCCCGGAATCTCTACACCGAGTGATCGTTGCCAACATCATTTGTCTCCTCCCATCTTGCGAATACACCTGTTCATCTGAATCAAACAATTTATCGTGTGAGACACTAGGAGTACTCAGCAAGTCTTTATGCCTCTAAAGGGGACATATACCTGGGGTGACGCAATTGCAGCAAAAAATAATAACTAACCAGTCTATAGATACTCGCTAACCATCCGCCTAACCAATGATAGACGGATGTCCGTTAATTAGTAACAACAGTTATAACAGTATAAGTAACAGATCCATCCTACTTCTCGCTTACCAACGAAAAAGCGGACGAACAACCCTCTGTTGGCAGTTTTATTAACCATTCCATGAGTATTGCACTATTTACTAGTTAGGTATTTGGTCAGATTAAAAATGGTACTTTAGTTATACTTGTCTATGATCGAGAAACTGTGCTCCAAGTCGTCCATAACTGTGGACACGGCTTTCAGAAATATTTACCCTGTAGGGGTGCACAAATAGCAACACACACTCGATCAACCTCAGAAAAACCAACTCAAAACCCAATGAGGCATCCACGACAAAGCAATCATAGGATTCATAAAATATTTCAGGGGCCATCCCACTAAGCTACCCGCAACGAAGTTGGCCGGCTCCGGAACGGACCCAGGGTTTGTGTGGATGGCGGTAAACGACTGGGAACCCGAAAATGTGACTGGGCTTGTCGATACAGCGAAAACGTGTCACGATCCAAAATAGTATAGGTGCCCCACACACAATCGTAAATAAAATAGTAAGCATGGCATAAGTACAGGATAGTAATAAAACCCCAAACTAGTTGTGGCCCCAAGAAATATAAATGAATCAAGCTCTGGCTTAGGGGGGGTCCATAAGGCCTCCTGGATGTGGATAGTGCGAATAGTCAAGGAACAGGAATCAAGTACTCGGGGTCCTACGGGACACAAGTGAGCAGGAAAAACCAACTAGCAGATATTACCCACCGGTGCCTCTTTCATTACTTATCCCATTACTATTCAGGTTAAGTTGTTTAGGTACCTCATTATTCATCAGACACTAACATACCCTACACATGCTGTTCTACGACTCGCACGGCTCAAAAAACTCCTGTATTAATGGCTCATGGGATGGAGGAACAAGCTCGGTGGGGTAGTACTCCTGGGATTCCTGATATTTCCCCTGCTCGGCGTCTATTCGAAAGAAGAACCAAACAAACAAGGGCCAACATAAATAAAGTACACAAGCATATATATAAAATGCGACAAGCAAACAAGCATGCCATGATCAATGATGCACAATTTACGTGGCAGTAATGTAGCATGGCAAGGGTGAGGTGTGGGGACGAGAATAAATCATTTTCTTAATTATTTGGTCAAGTTTTATTGCCATAAACAGTTCTGATTTTTAATAATGACATGATGCATGCTTCAGTTCATAACATGGAATGCATAGTTAGAACGGGCTCGTCGCACTGATCGATTTAGACATATTATTTGTCAAATTTGGAGTTGTAGATTTAAAGTTATTAATCAATTAAGAAAAGGCATTTTTATTGCATTTAAACAATTTCGAAATTTTAAAATGCTCAGATAATATTTTGAATGGCATATTTGAAATCCTCACATTTTTCTGATTCCAAAATATATATTATTTGTATTATTTGGATTTACAGATTAAAAGTTATTAATCTCTGGATTTAAAATCAGATTAAACATCTCATGTAATTGTTTTATTAAAACTGATAAACTGGAAACCTTTTCTACCCAGACAAACCTAGCCACGGTCGCTGACAACTGGGCCCAACGCTGACTGGGCGAAACGGCGCGGCGAAATCCTTTTTGCACCGCGAGTTCTCCTAGCCCATGGGACAAACAGGTGGGGCCTGAGGCTTTGCAGGCCCACACGTCAGTGGGCGAGTGAGAGGCTGCCACGCGGCACAGTGGGGGACTGCGGGTTGAGACTAAAGAAACATGGGAGCCTTTCTGTAAAACTACCATAGAGGCAGACATGTGGGCCCGGAAGGAGCACGGGTTGAGCAGCAAAAGGTTTGGGGGGGTTTCTGAAAGAATGCCCCGCGATACTGTTTTTCTTCTCTGAACCTACTGACGACAGGTCGGTGCGCGACAAGGAACAGCGCAGCACGGGGGATCGAACCAGTGACCTGGGGCACGTGCACGGAGGCGGAAGCCACTGCGGGTGGGAGGGGTTGGTGTTAGGGAACGGCGGTGCGACTAGTTAGGTCTCTGCGCGGCGCGACGACGAGCAGAAGCGCGCGCACGCCGGCGCACAGAGCGTGCGCGACAAAACGTTCGGCAAGTACAGAAAGCAAAGAGGGCCGAGAGGTTGTCAGGGGGAGACGGGGGCTCACCGCGAGGCTGATGGTGGTGGTGGAACGGACCGGGGAGCGACAGATCGGCGATGGCGCAGACGGACCAAGGCTAGGGTTTTGTCTCGGTGTTGAGGACATGCAGCAGCTACCGGGCCTTCTCCTCCTCGTTGCAGAGCACAGGGGCGACGCAGGGGACCCCGTTACCTTCCTCGACAACCTCACACCACGCCCGCCTCCTCCTAATGGCTAGGGCGAGACGACACCGACGGTGGTCGTCGGAGATGGAAGAGAGAGGGTGGCGGTAGGTGGGGAAGAAGAGGGGAAGGGCAGTGCTCTGGGTAGATCTAGGGGAAGTCATGCGGGGCAGGAGAGGGTAGATAGGGACAGAGGGAGGGGTGTCGTGGGGCTCGGTGGAGAAAAAGGTGGCTCGGCCACCTTTCTCCTCCTTCTCCTCACGTGCTCGGCCAGGCACAGCAGGGGCAAGGCTACAGTTGGGGCCAGGGCAAGGACAGGGAGGTGGGTTTGGCTTGGGTAGGGTTAGGGTTGGACGGTGGTGAGGTGGCTCGGGTGGTAGAGAGAAAGGGAGAGGGAGGCTCGGTTAGGGTTTAGATTAGGAGTAGATGGGGGTGGTGCCTTGTCATGGGGCTGGTTAGGGTGGTGGGGTAGATGGGTTAGGGTTTTACACGGCATGGCATGGGTGGCATGCACATGGGTGGGGTGATAAGGGTGGTGGCATGAGAGATTAGGGTGTAGGGTTTTTGCTCATGATCAAGTGCATGGGGTATGGAGGAGATGGAGATGAGGGGTGAGGTGTGATGCACATAGCAAGGAACTATGACCAAGATGATGAGGGCTGAGAGAAAAAGGGGAGCTCACAAAAGAAAATATTAAATCAACACAAAGAAAACCAAAGGAGAACAAGATGGTGGTGACTTGCATGGCCCATGCATAAGTAATAAATGCCATGTTTATTGTTAAAACAATAATAAGGTCTCATGGCATTTATTCACATGCATTCCAAAAATATAGATCTAAGGCCAAGCTAAAAGAATTGAAAAAGGATGTTCCATGTGGAGTAGATGGAGATGGTCATATTTGAATATAATTAGGACATGCTAGTGTGTATATTCCACTAGGTGTTTAATATCCTCAACCATATTCCAACATGAGCAGCTATTCCAAAACAATCCATATGGAAGCTAGAAAAAGGGGTACCACTCATAATGCATGCAAAGGTGGCTCCACATATCAATAATGTGAAAACAACATGATGCTAGTGTGAGAGCATGTGGAAATAGAAGTGGACCCATCCCAACCCACATGAGCTAGATTTAAATGCCAAAGGAAAAATGTAAAAGCTCATGGATAATTAGGATGGTGGAATTATAAGTTGGTGACAAAAGAAGGTGGTGAAGTTAATAAAAGATATGCCCCCAACTCATCTTGGGCATCAAGCATTTATCAAGAACCAAATACAACATATCAAAAGGCAAATACAATTAATAATGCATATGAGATAAGATCCAAAAGAAAAAGGGTTTTATATGATTCTCAAATGCAAGGTGGCATGATGACATGAGCATGATATAATTATGATGCAACAATTATATGTAGGAAGTAGCAATTATATTACTAGACCATGTAGCATTACATATGTTAGACAGATGGGATGCTACACCTTCCTCGAGGCCCATTTCTCAGCTCTTCAGCCTCCGGCTAACGCGTGGATATTTATTGCCATATGGCCCAGTTGGAAGTGAGATTGAGAGAGCGCTGCGTAAAAATGGGATATTTTTTATTAAAATCAAGTGGCAATAAATTGCAGCACCCATCGATGTCCATGCACTCGATGACCCTGTTGCCCTATGCATGCATTGTGGGGTGTAGTAGTAGTAGTATTAGGCTTTTCAGACGAGATTAAATGTGACATGACCAGTCGATGACTTTTTTAATGTATAGTTGTGTGTTCCTTCTTGTAAAAGTGTCGCTGAGGGAGAGACGTCTATGCGTACTCACACTATACTGTGTAGCACAACCTGTGAAATGATCCGCGTTGGATCACAGAGGATCAACAGTTGGTGCGCATGATCCGTGTGACAACCGTGTCAACCAATCAGTGCGTAGCAGCCAGAGTAGGCACACATTTGGGCTTTTATGTGATTTGTGACTAGGAGAGAGGGCAAAATATACTAAGGGATTAAAATATATAATAGAAAGAGATTTTAAAAATGGAAAGTGAGTTTTTAGTGAGTGTTTTAAACAATAAAATACATCTTGGCATATATCAAATTATTTGCAACTTCAATGTTGTGGTTTTAGAGAAGAACACATGCAATGATGCCACTCCAGCATGTGTCCAACCATGTCCAGGAACCCTAGCAGCATGCTGGTATTCAACTTCAACATGCATTGTATCACCAGTTTGAAACATGATGCATCACCACATCCACTTGGATGTGTGTGTATCAAGGTGCATCATTGTGATTTTCGAAAAGAACACATGTAATGAAGCCACTCTAGCATGTGGCCAACCATGTCTAGGAACCCTAGCAGCATGTTGGGATTCAACTACCACATGCATTGTAGCACTAGTTTGAAAGATGCTGCATCACCACACCCAACTGGCAGTGTGTGTATCAATATACATCATTGTGGTTTTGGAAAAGAACACATGCAATGATGCCACTCTAGCTTGTGGCCAACCATGTATAGGAACCCTAGAAGCATGCAAGGATTCAACTACAACATGCATTGTAGCACCAGTTTGAAAGATGTTGCATCACCACACCCACTTGGATGTGTGTGTATCAATGTGCATCATTATGGTTTTGGAAAAGAGCACATGCAATGATGCCACTCCAACATGTGTACAACCATGTCCAGGAACCCTAGCAGTATGTTGGGATTCAACTACAGCATGCATTGTAGCACCAGTCTGAAAGATGCTACATCACCACACCCGTTGGGATGTTTGTGTGTTTATCAATGTGCATCATTGTGGTTTTGGAAAAGAACACATGCAATGATGCTACTCTAGCATGTGTACAACCAAGTTCAGGAACCCTAGTAGCATGCTAGGATTCAACTACAACATAAAGTGGAGCACTAGTTTGAAAGATGCTGCATCACCACACCCACTGGGATGTGTGTGTGTATATCAATGTGCATCATTGTGGTTTTGGAAAAGAACACATGCAATAATGCCACTCCAGCATGTGTACAACCATGTCCAGGAACCCTAGCAAGATATTGGGATTCAACTACAACATGTTGTGGAGTATCAGTTTGACAGATGCTGCATCCCCACACCCACTTGGATGTGTGTATATAAATGTGCATCATTGTGGTTTTGGAAAAGAACACATGCAATTATGCCACTCCAGCATGTAGCCAACCATGTCTAGGAACCCTAGCAACATGTCGGGATTCAACTACAACATGTTGTGGAGCATCAGTTTAAAATATGTTGTATCACCACACCCACATGGATACGTGTGTGGATCAATGTACATCATTATGGTTTTGGAAATGAGCACATGCAATGATGCCACTCCAGCATGTGCCCAACCATGTATAATAACCCTATCAGCATGCTAGGATTCAACTACAACATGCATTGTAGCACCAATTTGAAAGATACCGCATCATCGCACTCACTTGGATGTGTGTGAATCAATGTGCATCATTGTGTTTTTGGAAAAGAGCACATGCAATGATGCCACTCCAGCATGTGTACAACCATGTCCAGGAAACCTAGCAATATGTTGGGATTAAACTGCAACATGCATTGGAGCACCAGTTTGAAAGATGCTGCATCACCACAACCATTGGGATGTTTTGTGTATATCAATGTGCATCATTGTGGTTTTGGAAAAGAACACAGGCAATGATGCAACCCCATCATGTGTACAACCATGTCTAGGAACCGTAGTAGCATGCTGCGATTCAACTACAACATGAAGTGGAGCACTAGTTTGAAAGATGCTGCATCACCACACCCACTTAGATGTGTGTGTGTATCAATGTGCATCATTGTGGTTTTGGAAAAGAACACATGCAATGATGCCACTCTAGCATGTGGCAAACCAAGTCAAGGAACCCTAGCAGCATGCTGGGATTCAACTTCAACATGCAGTGGAGCACCAGTTTCAAAGATGCTGCATCACCACACCCACTTGGATGTGTGTGTGTGTATATCAATGTGCATCGTTGTGGTTTTGGAAAAGAACACATCCAATGATGCCACTCCAGCATGTGTCCAACCATATCTAGGAACCCTAGCAGCATGCTAGGATTCAACTACAACATGCAGTTGAGCACCAGTTTGAAAGATGTTGCATCACCACACCCACTGGGATGTGTGTGTGTATCAACGTGCATCATTATGGTTTTGGAAAAAGAACACGTGCAATGATGCCACTCCAGCATGTGTCCAGCCATGTATTGGATCCCTAGCATGGTGGGATTAAACTTCAACATGAAGTAGAGCACCACTTTGAAAGATGCTATATAACCACACCCACTTGGATGTGTGTGTATATCAATGTGAATCATTGTGGTTCTGGAAAAGAACATACGAAATTATGCCACACCAGCATGTGTCCGACCATGTCCAGGAACCCTAGCAGCATGCTGGGATTCAACTTCAACATGCATTGTAGCACCAGTTTGAAACATGGTGCATCACCACACCCACTTGGATTTGTGTGTGTATCAATTTGCATCATTGTGGTTTTGGAAAAGAACACATGCAATGATTCCACTCCAGCATGTGTACAACCATGTCCAGGAACCCTAGCAGCATGTTGGGATTCAACTTCAACATGCATTGGAGAACCAGTTTGAAAGATGATGCATCACCACACCCATTGGGATGTGTGTGTGTATCAATGTGCATAATTGTGGTTTTGGAAAAGAACACATGCAATGATGCCACTCCAGCGTGTGTTCAACCATGTCCAGGGACCCTAGCAGCATGCTGGGATTCAACTTTAACATGAAGTGGCGCACTAGTTTGAAAGATGCAGCATCACCACACCCACTTGGACGTGTGTGTATATGAATGTGCATCGTTGTGGTTTTGGAAAAGAACGCATGCAATGATGCCACTCCAACATATGGGAAACCAAGTCCAGGAACCCTAGCAGCATGCTGGGATTCAACTTCAACATGTACTGGAGAACCAGTTTGAAAGATGTTGCATCACCACACTCACCGGCATGTGTGTGTGTATAAATGTGCATAATTGTGGTTTTGTAAAAGAACACATGCAATGATGCCACTCCAGCATGTGTCCAACCATGTATAGGAACCCTAGCAGCATGCTGGGATTCAACTTCAACATGCATTGTAGCACAAGTTTGAAACATGTTACATCACCACCACCACTTGGATGTGTGTGTATAAATGTGCATCATTGTGGTTTGGGAAAAGAACACATGCAATGATGGCACTCCAGCATGTGGCAAACCAAGTACAGGAACCTTAGCAGCATGCTGGGATTCAACTTCAACATGTAGTGCAACACAAGTTTGAAAGATGCTGCATCACAACACCCACTAGGATGTTAGTGTGTGTATCAATGTGCATCATTGTGGTTTTGGAAAAGAACACATGCAACAATGCCACTCTAGCATGTGACCAACCATGTCTTGGAACCCAAGCAGCATGCTCGGATTCAACTACCACATGCATTGTAGAACTAGTTTGAAAGATGCTGCATCACCACACCCACTTGGATGTGTGTGTATCAATGTGCATCATTGTATTTTTGGAAAAGAACACATGCAATCATGCCACTCCAGCATGTGGCCAACAATGTCCAGGAACCCTAGTAGCTTTCTGGGATATAACTACAACATGCAATGTAGCACTAGTTTAAAATATGATGCATCATGACACCCACTTGGATGTGTGTGTGTGTGTGTATCAATGTGATTGATTGTTGTTATGGAAATTAACACATGCAATCATGCCACTCCAGCATGTAGCCAACCATGTCCAGGAACCCTAGTAGCATGTTGGGACTCAACTCCAACATGCAATGGAGCACTAGTTTGAAAGATACTGCATCACCACACCCACTAGGATGTGTGTGTGTATCAATGTGCATCATTGTTGTTTTGGAAAAAGAACACATGCAATGATTCCACTCCAGCATGTGTCCAACAATGTCTAGGAACCCAAGCAGCATGTTGGGATTCAACTGTAACATGTAGTGGAGCACCAGTTTGAAACATGTTGCATCACCACACCCACTTGGATGTGTGTCTGTAGATCAATGTGCATCATTGTGGTGTTGGGAAAGAACACATAGAATGATGCCACTCCAGCATGTGTACAACCATGTGAAGGAACCATAGGAGCATGATGGGATTCAACTCCAACATGTACTGGAGCACCAGTTTGAGAGATGCTGCATCACCACACCAACTAGGATGTGTGAGTATATAATGTGCATCGTTGTGGTTTTGCAAAAGAACACATGCAATGATGCCACTCTAGCATGTGTCCAACCATATCTAGGAACCCTAGTAGCATGTCGGGATTCAACTACAACATGTTGTGGAGCATCAGTTTAAAATATGTTGTATCACCACACCCACTTGGATGTGTGTGTGTATCAATGTACATCATTGTGGTTTTGGAAAAGAATACATGCAATGATGCCACTCCAGCATGTGCCCAACGATGTATAGGAACCCTGGCAGCATGCTGGAATTCAACTACAACATGCATTGTAGCACCAGTTTCAAAGATGCCGCATCACCACACTCACTTGGATGTGTGTGTATCAATGTGCATCATTGTGGTTTTGGAAAAGAGCACATGCAATGATGCTGCTCCAACATGTGTACAACCATGTCCAGGAACCCTAGGAGTATGTTGGGATTAAACTTCAACATGCATTGGAGCACCAGTTTGAAAGATGCTGCATGACCACAACCATTGGGATGTTTGTGTGTATATCAATGTGAATGATTGTGGTTTTAGAAAAGAACACATGCAATGATGCCACCCCATCATGTGTACAACCATGTCTAGGAACCCTAGTAGCATGCTAGGATTAACTACAACATGAAGTGGAGCACTACTTTGAAAGATGCTGCATCAGCACACCCACTTAGATGTGTGTGTGTGTGTATCAATGTGCATCATTACGGTTTTGGAAAAAAACACATACAATGATGCCACTCTAGCATGTGGCAAACCAAGTCCAGGAACCCTAGCGGCATGCTGGGATTCAACTTCAATATGTAGTGGAGCACCAGTTTCAAAGATGGTGCATCACCACACCCACTTGGATTTGTGTGTGTGTATCAATGTGCATCATTGTTCTTTTGGAAAAGAGCACATGCAATGATTCCACTCCAGCATGTGTATAACCATATCCAGGAAAACTAGCAGCATGTTGGGATTGAAGTTCAACATGCATTGGAGAACCAGTTTGAAAGATGATGCATCAGCACAGCCATTAGGATGTGTGTGTATATCAATGTTAATAACTGTGGTTTTGGAAAAGAACACATGCTATGATGCCACTCCAGCATGTGTTCAACCATGTCCAGGAACCCTAGCAGCATGCTGGGATTCAACTGTAATATGAAGTAGTGCACTAGTTTGAAAGATGCAGCATCACCACACCCACTTGCATGTGTGTGTATATGAATGTGCATCATTGTGGTTTTGGAAAGAACACGTGCAATGATGCCACTCTAGCATGTGGGAAACCAAGTCCAGGAACCCTAGCAACATGCTGGGATACAACTTCAACATGTACTAGAGCACCAGTTTGAAAGATGTTCCATCACCACACACACTAGCATGTGTGTGTGTATAAATGTGCATCATTGTGGTTTTGAAAAAGAACACATGCAATGATGCCACTCCAGCATGTGTCCAACCATGTACATGAACCCTAGCACCATGCTGGGATTCAACTTCAACATGCATTGTAGCACCAGTTTGACACATGTTGCACCACCACCACCACTTGGATGTGTCTGTATAAATGTGCATCATTGTGGTTTGGGAAAATAACACATGCAATGATGCCACTCCAGCATGTGGCAAACCAAGTACAGGAACCCTAGCAGCATGCTGGGATTCAACTTCAACATGTAGTGGAGCACAAGTTTGAAAGATGCTACATCACAACACCCACTAGGATGTGACTGTGTGTATCAATGTGCATAATTGTGGTTTTGGAAAAAGAGCACATGCAATGATTCCACTCCAGCATGTGTCCAACAATGTCTAGGAACCCTAGCAGCATGTTGGGATTCAACTGTAACATGCAGTGGAGCACCAGTTTGAAACATGCTGCATCGCGACACCCACTTGGATGTGTGTCTGTAGATCAATGTGCATCATTGTGGTGTTGGGAAAGAACACATAGAATGATGCCACTCCAGCATGTGTACAACCATGTGAAGGAACCATAGGAGCATGATGGGATTCAACTCCAACATGTAGTGGAGCACCAGTTTGAGAGATGCTGCATCACCACACCAACTAGGATGTGTGAGTATATAAATGTGCATTGTTGTGGTTTTGGAAAAGAACACATGCAATGATGCCACTCTAGCATGTGTCCAACCATATCTAGGAACCCTAGTAGCATGTCGGGATTCAACTACAACATGTTGTGGAGCATCAGTTTAAAATATGTTGTATCACCACACCCACTTGGATGTGTGTGTGTATCAATGTACATCATTGTGGTTTTGGAAAAAAATACCTGCAATGATGCCACTCCAGCATGTGCCCAACGATGTATAGGAACCCTGGCAGCATGCTGGAATTCAACTACAACATGCATTGTAGCACCAGTTTCAAAGATGCCGCATCACCACACTCACTTGGATGTGTGTGTATCAATGTGCATCATTGTGGTTTTGGAAAAGATCACATGCAATGATGCTGCTCCAACATGTGTACAACCATGTCCAGGAACCCTAGGAGTATGTTGGGATTAAACTGCAACATGCATTGGAGCACGAGTTTGAAAGATGTTGCATGACCACAACCATTGGGATGTTTGTGTGTATATCAATGTGAATGATTGTGGTTTTAGAAAAGAACACATGCAATGATGCCACCCCATCATGTGTACAACCATGTCTAGGAACCCTAGTAGCATGCTAGGATTAACTACAACATGAAGTGGAGAACTAGTTTGAAAGATGCTGCATCACCACACCCACTTAGATGTGTGTGTGTGTGTATCAATGTGCATCATTGTGGTTTTGGAAAAGAACACATACAATTATGCCACTCTAGCATGTGGCAAACCAAGTCCAGGAACCCTAGCGGCATGCTGGGATTCAACTTCAATATGTAGTGGAGCACCAGTTTCAAAGATGGTAGATCACCACACCCACTTCGATTTGTGTGTGTATCAATGTGCATCATTGTGCTTTTGGAAAAGAGCACATGCAATTATTCCACTCCAGCATGTGTATAACCATGTCCAGGAACACTAGCAGCATGTTGGGATTCAAGTTCAACATAAATTGGAGAACCAGTTTCAAAGATGATGCATCACCACAGCCATTAGAATGTGTGTGTGTGTATATCAATGTTAATAACTGTGGTTTTGGAAAAGAACACATGCTATGATGCCACTCCAGCATGTGTTCAACCATGTCCAGGAACCCTAGCAGCATGCTGGGATTCAACTGTTACATGAAGTGGTGCACTAGTTTGAAAGATGCAGCATCACCACACCCCCTTTCATGTGTGTGTATATGAATGTGCATCATTGTGGTTTTGGAAAAGAACACATGCAATGATGCCACTCCAGCATGTGGGAAACCAAGTCCAGGAACCCTAGCAACATGCTGGGATTCAACTTCAACATGTACTAGAGCACCAGTTTGAAAGATGTTCCATCACCACACGCACTAGCATCTGTGTGTGTGTATAAATGTGCATCATTGTGGTTTTGAAAAAGAACACTTGCAATGATGCCACTCCAGCATGTTTCCAACCATGTACATGAACCCTAGCACCATGCTGGGATTCAACTTCAACATGCATTGTAGCACCAGTTTGAAATATGTTGCATCACCACCACCACTTGGATGTGTGTGTATAAATGTGCATCATTGTGGTTTGGGAAAATAACACATGCAATGATGCCGCTCCAGCATGTGGCAAACCAAGTACAGGAACCCTAGCAGCATGCTGGGATTCAACTTCACCATGTAGTGGAGCACAAGTTTGAAAGATGCTACATCACAACACCCACTAGGATGTGACTGTGTGTATCAATGTGCATAATTGTGGTTTTGGAAAAGAACACATGCAACAATGCCACTCCAGCATGTGACCAACCATGTCCTAGAACCCAAGCAGCATGCTCGGATTCAACTACCACATGCATTGTAGAACTAGTTTGAAAGATGCTGCATCACCACACCCACTTGGATGTGTGTGTGTATCAATGTGCATGATTGTGTTTTTGGAAAAGAACACATGCAATCATGGCACTCCAGCATGTGGCCAACAATGTCTAGGAACCCTAGTAGCATGCTGGGATATAACTTCAACATGCAATGTAGAACTAGTTTAAAAGATGCTGCATCATCACACCCACTTGGATGTGTGTGTGTGTATCAATGTGATTGATTGTTTTTTCGGAAAATAACACATGCAATCATGCCACTCCAGCATGTGGCCAACCATCTCCAGGAACCCCAGTAGCATGCTGGGACTCAACTTCAACATGCAATGGAGCACTAGTTTGAAAGATGCTGCATCGCCACACCCACAGGGATGTGTGTGTGTGTATCAATGTGCATAATTGTTGTTTTGGAAAAAGAACACATGCAATGATGCCACTCCAGCATGTGTCCAACAATGTCTAGGAACCCTAGTAGCATGCTGGGATTCAAATGCAACATGTAGTGGAGCACCGGTTTGAAAGATGCTGCACACCACACCCACTTGGATGTGTGTCTGTAGATCAATGTGCATTATTGTGGTGTTGGAAAAGAACACATAGAATGATGCCACTCCAGCATGTGTACAACCATGTGAAGGAACCATAGGAGCATGATGGGATTGAACTACAACATGCAGTGGAGCACCTGTTTGTGAGATCCTTCATCACCACACCGACTAGGATGTGTGTGTGTGTAAATGTGCATCATTGTGGTTCTGGAAAAGAACACATGCAATGATGCCACTCCAGCATGTGTCCAACCATGTCTAGAAACCCTAGCAGCATGCCGGGATTCAACTACAACATGCTGTGGAGCATCAGTTTAAAATATGTTGCATCACCACACCCACTTGGATGTGTGTGTATCAATGTACATCATTTTGGTTTTGTAAAAGAATACATGCAATGATGCCACTCTAGCATGTGCCCAACCATGTATAGAAACCCTAGCAGCATGCTGGGATTCAACTACAACATGCATTGTAGCACCAGTTTGAAAGAGGCCGCATCACCACACTCACTTGGATGTGTGTCTATCAATGTGCATCATTGTAGTTTTGGAAAAGATCACATGCAATGATGCTGCTCCAGCATGTGTACAACCATGTCCAGGAACCCTAGGAGTATGTTCGGATTAAACTGCAACATGCATTGGAGCACCAGTTTGAAAGATGTTGCATCACCACAACAATTGGGATGTTTGTGTGTATATCAATGTGCATGATTGTGGTTTTAGAAAAGAACACATGCAATGATGCCACCCCATCATGTGTACACCCATGTCCAGGAACCCTAGTAGCATGTTGGGATTCAACTACAACATGAAGTGGAGAACTAGTTTGAAAGATGCTGCATCACCACACCCACTGAGCTGTGTGTGTTTGTATCAATGTGCATCTTGTGGTTTTGGAAAAGAACACATGCAATGATGCCACTCTAGCATGTGGTAAACCAAGTCCAGGAACCCTAGCAGCATGCTGGGATTCAACTTCAACATGTAGTGGAGCACTAGTTTCAAAGATGTTGCATCACCACACCCATTGGGATGTGTGTGTATATCAATGTGCATCATTGTGGTTTTGGAAATAAACATGTGCAATGATGCCACTCTAGCATGTGTCCAACCATGTCCAGGAACCCTAGCAGCATGCTAGGATTCAACTGCAACATGCACTGGAGCACCAGTTTGAAAGATGCTGCATCACCACACCCATTGGGATGTGTGTCTATGTGTATCATTGTGCATCATTGTGGTTTTAGACAAATAACACAAGCAATGATGCCACTCCACCATGTGTCCAACCATGTCTAGGAACCCTAGCATGGTGGGATTAAACTTCAACATGCAGTGGAGCACTAGTTTGAAAGATGATGCATCACCACACCCACTTGGATGTGTGTGTATATCAATGTGAATCATTGTGGTTTTGGAAAAGAACACACAGAATTATGCCACTCGAGCATGTGTCCAACCATGTCCAGGAACCCTAGCAGCATGCTGGGATTCAACTACAACATGCATTGTAGCACCAGTTTGAAAGATGTTGCATCACCACACCCACTTGGATTTGTGTGTGTGTATCAATGTGCATCATTGTGGTTTTGGAAAAAGAACACGTGCAATGATTCCACTCCATCATGTGTACAACCATGTCCAGGAACCCTAGCAGCATGTTGTGATTCAACTTCAACATGCATCGGAGCATGAGTATTAAAGATGATGCATCACCACACCCATTGGGATGTGTCTTTGTGTATCAATGTGCATAATTTTTGTTTTGGAAAAGAACACATGTAATCATGCCACTCTAGCATGTGTACAACCATGTACAGGAACCCAAGCAACATGCTGGGATTCAACTTCGACATGAAGTGGGGCACTGGTTTGAAAGATTCTGCATCACCACACCCATTGGGATGTGTGTGTATATGAATGTGCATCATTGTGGTTTTGGAAAAGAACACATGCAATGATGCCACTCCATCATGTGGCAAACCAATTCCAGGAACCCTAGCAGCAAGCTGGGATTCAACTTCAACATGTACTGGAGCACCAGTTTGAAAGATATTGCATCACCACACTCGCTAGCATGTATGTGTGTGTATAAATGTGCATCATTGTGGTTTTTGGAATAGAACACATACAATGATGCCACTCCAGCATGTGTCCAACCATGTATAGGAAGCCTAGCAGCATGCTGGGATTCAACTTCAACATGCATTGTAGCATCAGTTTGAATGATGCTGCATCACCACCACCACTTGGATGTGCGTGTATCAATGTCTAGCATTGTGGTTTGGTAAAAGAACACAGGCAATTATGCCACTCCAGCATGTCCCAAACCAAGTCCAGGAACCCTAGCGGCATGCTGGGATTCAACTTCAACATGTAGTGGAGTACCAGTTTGAAAGATGCTGCATCACCACACCCACTGGGTTGTGAGTGTGTGTATCAATGTGCATCATTGTGGTTTTGGAAAATAACACATGCAACGATGCCACTCCAACATGTGTCCAACCATGACCAGGAACCCAAGCAGCATGCTAGGATTCAACTACAAAATGCATTGTAGCACTAGTTTGAAAGATGCTGCATACCACACCCACTTGGATGTGTGTGTGTATCAATGTGCATCATTGTGTTTTTGGAAAATAACACATTCAATCATGCCACTCCAGGATGTGGCAAACCATGTCCAGGAACCCTAGTAGCATGTTGGGATATAACTACAACATGCAATGTAGCACTAGTTTGAAAGATGTTGCATAATCACACCCACTTGGATGTGTGTGTGTGTGTATCAATGTGATTGATTGTGGTTTTGGAAAAGAACACATGCAATCATGCCACTCCAGCATGTGGCCAACCATGTCCAGGAACCCTAGCAGCATGTTGGGATTCAACTGCAACATGCACTGGAGCACTAGTTCGAAAGATGATGTATCACCACACCCACTGGGATGTGTGTGTGTGTATGAATGTGCATCATTATGGTTTTGGAAAAAGAACACATGCAATGATGCCACTCCAACATGTGTCCAACCATGTCTAGGAACCCTAGAAGCTTGCTAGGATTCAACTGCAACATGAAGTGGACCACCAGTTTGAAAGATGCTGCATCAGCACACCCACTTGGATGTGTGTCTGTAGATCAATGTGCATCATTGTGGTGTTGGAAAAGAACACATAGAATGATGCCACTCCAGCATGTGTCAAACCATGTCCAGGAACCCTAGCAGCATGCTGGGATTCAACTTCAACATGTAGTGGAGCACCAGTTTGAAATATGCTGCATCACCACACCCACTTGGATGTGTGTGTGTATCAATGGAAAAGAACACATGCAATGTTGCCACTCCAGCATGTGTACAACCATGTCCAGGAACCCTAGGAGAATGTTGGGATTCAACTACAACATGCAGTGGAGCACCAGTTTGAAAGATGTTGCATCACCACACCCACTTGGATGTTTGTGTGTGTATGAATGTGCATCATTGTGGTTTGGGAAAAGAACACATGCAACGATGCGAATCCAGCATGTGGCCAACCACGTCTAGGAACCCTCGCAGCATGATGGGATTCAGCTGCGACATGTAGTGGAGCACCAGTTTGAAAGATGCTGCATCACCACACCCACTAGGATGTGTGTGTGTATCAATGTGCATCATTGTGGTTTTGGAAAAGAACACACATGCAATGATGCCACTCCAACATGTGTCCAACCATGTCTAGGAACCCTAGCAGCATATTAGGATTCAACTGCAACATGTAGTGGAGCACTAGTTTGAAAGATGCTGCATCACCACACCCACTTGGATGTGTGTGTGTATCAACGTGCATCATTGTGGTTTTGGAAAAGAACATATGCAGGAACCCTAGCATGCAATGAACATCATTGTGGTTTTGGATGTATGTGTGTATCAATGTGCATCATTCTGGTTTTTGAAAAGAACACATGCAATGATGCCACTCCGGCATGTGTACAACCATGTCCAGGAACCCTAGCAGCATGCTTGGATTCAACTGCAACATGTAGTGGAGCACTAGTTTGAAAGATGTTGCATCACCACACCCACTTGGATGTTTGTGTATGTATGAATGTGCATCATTGTGGTTTTGGCAAATAACACATGCAATGATGTCGCTCTAGCATGTGGCCAACGACGTCCAGGAACCCTAGCAGCATGCTGAGATTCAGCTATAACATGCAGTGGAGCACCAGTTTGAAAGATGCTGCATCACCACACCCACTTGGATGTGAGTGTATGTATCAATGTGCATCATTCTGGTTTTGGAAAAGAACACACAATAATTCCACTCTAGCATGTGTACAACCATGTTCATGAACCCTAGCAGCATGTTGGGATTCAACTTCAACATGCATTGTACCACTAGTTTGAAAGATGTTGCATCACCACACCCACTGGGATGTGTGTGTATCAATGTGCATCATTGTGGTTTTGGAAAAGAACACATGCAATGATGCCACTCCATCATGTGGCTAACCATGTCGAGGAACCCTAGTAGCATGCTGGGATTGAACTACAACCAATAGTGGAGCACCAGTTTGACAGATGTTGCATCACCACACCCACTTGGATGTGTGTGTGTATCAATGTGCATCACTGTGGTTTTGGAAAAGAACATATGCACTGATGAAACTCCAGCATGTGTACAACCATGTCCAGGAACCCTACCAGCATGCTGCGATTCAACTACAACATGTAGTGGAGCAACAGATTGAAAGATGCTGCATCACCACACCCACTTTGATGTGTGTGTATCAATTTGCATAATTGTGGTTTTGGAAAAGAACACATGCAATGATGTCACTCCATCATGTGTACAACCATGTCTAGGAACCCTAGCAGCATGCTGGGATTCAACTGCAACATGCATTGTAGCACGAGTTTGAAACATGATGCATCACCACACCCACTTGTATGTGTGTGTATCAATGTGCATCATTGTCGTTTTGGAAAAGAACAGATGCAATAATGCCACTTTATCATGTGTCCAACCATGTCCATGAACCCTAGCTACAAGTTGGGATTCAACTACAACATGCATTGTAGCACCAATTTGAAAGATGTTGCATCACCACACCCAGTTGGATGTGTGTGTGTATCAATTTGCATCATTTTGGTTTTGGAAAAGAACACATCTAATGATACCACTCTAGCATGTGTACAACCATGTCAAGGAACCCTAGCTGCATGTTGGGATTGAACTGCAACATGGGGTGGAGCACCAGTTTGAAAGATGCTGCATCACCACACCCACTTTGATGTGTGTTTATCAATGTGCATGACTGTGGTTTTGGAAAAGAATACATGCAATGATGCCACTCCAGCATGTGGCCAACCATGTCCAAGAACCCTAGCAACATGCTGGGATTCAACTGCAACATGCATTGTAGCACCATGTGCATCATTGTGGTGGCCATTAGGTCGTAACCTTAGCCCCCGATGGTGGCCGTTAGATCGAGTCTTCTAGAAGGCACGCCCCAAGACACTTTTTTAGCATCACGATTGTTACAGTCCGTTCGATATGGGTGCTTGGACGATTGGGATGGTTCTTTGTAAGAGTGATTCGCAAGTAGGCTATTATGTGGCATGATTGGGCACACTTTCTGTTCGCTTGCTCTGGACAAACTGGCAATACCGCGTGCTCCCACTTGCCCATGTCACGTGTTCCGAGGGCCCACCTGCTAGTGTCACGTCCCCTTTACTACTCTTCCTCCCCATACTTCTCTTCCTTCCCCTTGAAGCCACTTTTCCCACTTCTTTTCCATACCGCCGTAGCCGCAAGTCGACGGCGCCTCCAGCGATCTCTCTCGTAGCCACCCCCGTCCCCCACACCCTTTCATCATGGATTCAAGGGGATACGGTGAGAAAACACGTTGTGACGACATCGACGGTGATTTTGATGTGAGTCGTCTCATCTCTAACATCCGTGGCCATTTATCTATTTTGAGCTAGATCTACTCTGATTACTAATGCACGTATGATGTGTTAGATCAACCAGACGTTGTACGAATCCAACTATCATGGTTTAGCAGAGGGAGATAGTCCTTCACTATGTGAACATGGAGATTTGCCCATAAAATTTGTAGCGTTCGAAGGACGCAACGCAGGCAGGAAGTTTTTAGGGTGTCAAGGATAGGATGTAATGTTGCCACGCAGAAGTTGCGGTGTTGTCAAATGGGTAGATCCAGAGTGGCCCAAATCAATGCAGAAAACGCTGGACAAATTATGGGATATGACTGTTGATTTGATAGAATCCATAGTTAGCTCAATTCTTGAGAGTTCTGAGATGAAGTTATTTGACCATGTTGACACAACCAAGCTTCACCGAGATCTCGGGAGGGTGCAAGAGAAGGTTAGCAAAGTCGAGAAGGATAGGGACATGGCATTGGCCCTCAAGGCTAAAGCATAGCAAGAACTGACTCAAGCAAGGATTGAACTTCACCATGCCAAAGTCCTACAGTTCACAATTACGGGTATTGACAAGTGCATGAGGATAAATGCAGATACAAAATTAAAGTTGTACAAGGAAGATGCTAAAAGCACTACGAAGACAATTCAATCCCTGCTCTCGCAGGAAGATGCGCATCGGGCTGAGATTAGGAAGATCAAGGAGATGTGTGATAATTAGTTCTATTTAGCTTGAGCTCCGTACTTTTTTAATTTTAATAGTAGTAGTTGTTGACCTAGCGGTCTGAACTAGTGGTGTCGGAGTCGTGGGAGAAAAAATTGGCCATCCGTTAATCTGTCTTAGACCTTCATTACTTTATTTTGTCTAATGATGGTGGTATTCTGACTTTGGTGGTTTGTTTAAACTTAATCTATGTGGATTATGCCGCATGCAAATGGCACAACCACAATTTATAAAGTGGAAGCACGTACACCCTGTTACTAGAGATCCAGGAGCTTCGCCAGATGCAGGGGAGGCAGGAGCAGGGAGGTGGTGAGATAGACGGGCTCGAGATTAGGAGGTGGTACTGATTTCCTCATTATCTGGGCATTATCAGTTGCCATTGTTGTTTATGTTGGCATGTCGTTGTCTAGCAGCTAAAATAAGTTGTTACTTCGTGGAGTGTAGCAGCTTAAATAATTTATTTCTGTGCAACTAACATTCCATCGAATTTGGAGACCTCCTCCCCCTCAGCAATCGTGGTCTCGGTGCTGCGAGTTTTGACATAGTAATGTCACAATCATAATTTCGGATTCAACTAGTGACTCGGCCGTTTCCAAACCACAAGTCGTGGTACATTTTACTCTGAGAACATAGGTAGATTGTTTCGTCCAACAAGTTCCACGCACAGAGCTCTAGAATTTAACCGAATTACATATATAGGTTCAAGTTCAACACATTATTATGCATCTTCATTGCCAGCAGCCTTCTTCCCCTACCTGGGTGTCAAGCGTTCACGACCACTGGCTTCTTCATTTCCTGCCTTCTTCCTCTTCCTGCGTGCCAATTTTCTTACCTTCACGTACCCTGCATCGCCCGGACAATCAGCACTAGAATCGTGTCCAGGATCATCACTCCACTCATTTTGATTTTCTTCAGGCAGCAAAATGACTGACACGGCGGTCATGTTTAAAACCTTGCGGCGAGTCCTGCCAAAGAAACAGGACATGGCTAACTACTTAATATCTACAAAGTAAATAAAACAAAAATTACAATTGAGAACAAACATGCAAACCCCAAGAGACTTTTGCTTACTAGGAGCAAGGGTTCGAGTGACCACCATGTCCAAGAATAGCAGACGAATCCTAGTTGCAGAAGCTTCCACATCCAGTACATCACAATTCAGTGTAAACATGCAAGTCGAAGCATACCTTTTAATCAACCCAATTAGCTGACTATCACACGTTAGAGGAACCATGATGCCTCGTTCATCCATGAAGCTGAACTTTGTAGTCTCCTTTGGCCCTATTTCAGCATGTTTAGGCAGAGCAGCAACCATACTAGGGATAGTGTAGATCTGCGCAGGAGCTTCTTCCATCGTGAGGCAATGGTGTCCATACCACTTCCCCTTCACCCCTGCTAATTTAGAGTCATAGCTGAAGAGGGCTTCCGTAACCAGGTAAGGGTGGTTTGTGGAGATCCCACTTGATAGAAAACTGTGGACAAAAATTGTTTGTTAGCGTTGGGCTAGCAAACAATTCTAGGTTCAATAGCCAGCTAGCAGTTATAGTTAGTACGAATAGCAAAGAGAATAGTAGCTCACTCGCATGTTGCCAGAACTTCTTCTTCCTTGGTAGTAGGATCTGTCATCCTCCATGTTGCTCAGCTCGTTGACGGTGGAGGCGGGCTAGAGCCTCGCAACAACGGCTACGATATGCGGCATTGGAGCTCGGGATCAGAGAATGGGCGCAACAACTTGGCGCCGGAGGTCAAATGTCCGATGGGATCCTTCTGGTTGGAGGGTGGATATCGCTACCACCGGTGCTAGGGTTCATGCAAAAGGAGAGAGTGGATTTGTAAATTTGGTCAACGCACCAAGCCCCTTAGTTCCTCAATTTTCCTAAGTGGTTGCCACATTGGCGATCGCGTCACGGATAGATTACTGACATGAGGGTCCCGACCATCTACTTCATAGGGCAGTTTGATGGATTGTTTGAATTTTGTAGGGGTGAGATGAGTTTGCTTCCAAATGGCCCCTCTGGGTAGTTGGTAGCCCAACTTTGCGAAATGCGGCAATTACAGGCAAGTCGGGCCCTGCGATGCACTCGCCCAGGAACTTTGGGGCCGCAAACGAACAAGACCGTCCTCAAGGTGTGGTAAAAGGTGGGGTGTAAGACGCACGGTTGTCCGAGATAGTGAGCACACAGGTTTACCCAGGTTCAGATCTGACTGCGGTGGACGGATCCTACTTCCTTCTATAATCAACTATAATGGCAGAGCCAGAAGTTTACAGAGGAATACAAGGATCGGTATCGCCTGTGCAAGTTGTAAGATTGGGTGCCCTAAAGGTTGGACCCTAGGTCGGCTTATATAGTCATCCGACCTAGGGTTTATAGGAGAAACCTATCTTGCTACGATACAAAATTGTTACAAAGTACAAATTGGACTACAAGCCTATGTACAAGCCTAAGTCAGTAAGTCTTCTAGGCCTTCACATAGCCGAATGGGCCTCCAAACTCTTTCCGTGACTGGGCCACCCATGGAGAAAATCTCTAACTTGGAAGTGGGCCACTCTGGTCAGTGAGTAGGAATGGGTATACCCGGAAAGTATATGCCCAATAGTACCCCCGAAAGCCTCCAAGATCCAAAGTCAGGTTTCTTCATCTAGATTCAACGTTATTCGACTTCAGAATCTTGAATGGTTCTTGAAAATCCAAATAAAAAAATAGGATCTGACTCATCGGTGAGTCGGACTTGTTGATTCATCATTCTTGTTCCCACGCTCATTTCAAGCTGAGCCAGAAATTTATTTGGTGACGTATCCCCACAACTTTTCAAGACTTGTCATGTCACTAACATTTATTCTATTAGTGTGACCGTTGGTGGGTCTCACGTCATGAGGAATCGAGGCGCCGATTCCATGCATGCACAGATATCAAGGAGGCAGAGGCTTCAGAAGGAGGTTGCCCCGTGAATTCCGTGACGCGTGGTGGAAATCTAGTGTAGTTAGCGCTAATCTCGTTGCAGAGCGATTATAAAGAGGAGAAAATCCTCATTTTCCTCTTCATTTCTGCTCCATCCTCTTCTTCCTCGCATGCAACTACACTCCCCATCTCCTTCTCTCCAGCACAGAAACCACAACGCCACTAGTTCTTGGTTCTCTGGTGAGATGGCCTAATCAATGTCGACCGTGTCGGGGGAGAGGAAGTGGCGCGGGATTTGGATCTCGTTCCTCATCGACAATGATAAATTGCAGTTGATGGAGGAGGAGGGCTATCTTCCCACTACGCATGGCGGAGCGGCCTCAAGGAAGCAATTCCGGTGCCACGTGACGACGAGCGCGTCCACTTCACAATGCATGTCGACCGTGTGCTAAGTTTTCGGTCATAGGAATTCTACTCCAAGGTAATAAATTACTACGGCGTCCAACTCCATAATCTTCATTCGAACTTGCTATTAGAGCTTAGTGCCCACGCAAATCTTAGTGAGGGATATCTCGAAATCAAGCAGAGTCTTACTCTTTTCCGATACTACTTTGGTAACCGGAAGAATTCCATTACTGTTAGTGTTCCTTACAATATTGAAACTCTTAAGTTAGTCCTTAGGAGAGACCGAGTCTATCCCAAGATTTTAGCTAGTGAGTCAGTGAAGAGATGGCCAGCAACATTCTTTTACCATAAGAATATGTCGGCTCCTAGCAAATATGAAAGTTTCTCGATTTTTGTTCATGGTGCCATGACCCACCAAGATTTGTGGGATGCAGAGGCACCGACAATATCTGACGACTTGATCTGATCCAAGAGGTGGATCGAGTTTTTTATGAAATACAAAGGATTGAGGGAATCTAACCTAGTGCACTGCTAGCTATAATGCCAAATCCAACCTTTGCAGCACCATAGTGACCAACTGATGCATTTGGTGAGCCCTTTGAAAAGAAGTATACCTTGAAGCTCAATCCAAATAGGATTCCCCCAAAGGATTACAAGTCTCGGATGCAATGGTTGATCAAGGAACAAGTGAACAAGAAAGTCCCGGAGATCTCCATGCACATATATACTGCAAATATACCCTTGACTCCGATAAACCTTTCAACTTTAGCTGTTTTATCCATCATCATATCCATCCATTATTATGTTGTACTAAAGTATTTGTTTCGACTTTCAACTTGCAGCCTCCCTAAATTGGAACTAGATCTGATCGAGGGTTATCCTCTAGAAGATCCGGACGTGATCGAGGAGGAGGAGACAAAATAACAATAGGCGATGCCTTCTAAGAAGCGCAGGGAACCTGTTGTTTCGGCTGGCGCATAAGTGTTACCAGTCGTCAAGAAGTAATATCTTTACCATAATTTGTATTTTGATTGTATTCTTTTCAAGTCATAATGATTTCCATCTTGTGACTCCGAGCTAAACCTTTGGGAAAGGAAATGGGGAAACTGGACGAAAAACCAACCAAGACACTGCGCCAGCAGAAGCTCAATTTGACTTCACTGGTGAGAACACCTCCGACTCCCATTCCCAACACTTCATCAACACTTGAGGATCTTTCGTGTCCACGCGCTAGAGATTTTGAGGCTCATGTTGAAGATCATGTGAACACTAGTTCACAAACCAAATCCACAACTGGTGGCTCGGAAAATGATAAGCGTGAACCTGCTAAGGGTAAGGCTCTCGTGGCTGGTTCTTTTGCCGATGAACTGCTGAAATTTCATGACACTCCTAGCCTTGGTATCATGAGGAAGAAGGTGAAAGACATTCATAAGCTTGACCTTTCATGCTTGGAGCTAGAAAAGTATCCGCAGCTAAAGATGCTCAATAAATTGAAGACACGAAGCTTAAAAGTTTGCTGGGGAAAATCAAGATCCGGTAAGACAAGATAAGCGCTAGTGGGGTTCCGCCTCCACAAGTACATCCCTTAACTTTGCCCGAGAAGGTTTTTGATAAAATGCATGTCAGCTTTGAGACGTTGCATCGTGAGCACATTGTAAGTCTATTTCCGACTCTTTTTTACAATCTTTATATCATATCCTCTAGCCCCCCAAGCATTAGGTCGGATAAGAGCTAGGAGTAAAAATACAAGTTGATGCTTTTAGGATGCCAAAGAACAAAGTAGTGTAGCCCCTATTGCTCGTGCTGAAATTTAACTTAGTTAAAAGAACATCCTGAGTCTTAGTATCTCTATGACTCTGATTATTATTCTGACGTACATAAAATTGTGTGTTACAACCAGGAACTCTTGGATAATATATGCACAAAGTGGAAAGATATTAAATCTCTCTGGCTTGAAAATGACCACCTGAAGGTGGAGAAGGAGGAGGCAGAAGGTAAGCATTTCTGACTCTCATGTTTGCTTATTGTTTCTCAACGAATTGTAATTAGGCTATCTTTTCTTTTTGTCATTTCAGACATGCTGAAGAAGTCTTGTAAACTTGTGGAGGAGGTGGATAAATTCAAGTTCTTGGAGATGGAGAACACCTCACTCTGTGAAGAGCTTGAGAAACTCAAGTAGGAGACTGAAGAAAGCATGAAAAATCTCCTACAGTCCAACAACCATGCAATCGAGAAACTTGGCAGGACCTTGGCCCTCCAGGATAAAGAGATTGAAAATCTTAAATCAGAAATGAGCAGGCAAGGCGACATCATCTAGGCACTCTGGGATGAACTCCGAAGCTTGAGGGAAGAGAAAACTCAAATAGATCAATCCATCTTTGGTAATTTGCTAATGCCATACCTTCTTTGCCTTGTAGATAGTTCAGACTATTTCATTAGATTTTTAACTTTATCTTTTGATAGAGCCCCTCAACATTACGGATGGCACTTCTTCCGAGTCTATCAAAAACTGACTTGTCACAGTCCGAGATTAGATTCATGACTTCAACCTGATTCTTGAAGAAACTGGCAAAGCCGTTAATCTCTCAGACCTAGACAAATTGTATGGTTTTGAGACAAGGGACTGATACGTTGCAAATGTATTTTTGATGTTCCATGCTTGTTTAGTATCTACTTTGCTTTGCTTTGTCAAAACTTTGAGATATTTTTATATGTTTTCTAGGACTAACCTATTAAAAATATCTCACAGTGCTAGTTGCATGTTTTCTGCTGTTTTTGGTTCCAGGAAAGTCAGAAAATGAATATTCTCGGAATTGGACCAGACAAAAGCCAAAGTCGATATTTTACCAAAAGACTCATGGAGCCAGAAGACGAGACGGAGAGGGGCCACAGGGCGGCCACACCATGTGGTGGCGCGGGTCCACCCTGGCCGCGCCACCTGGTGGTGTGGGCCCCTTGGCCGCCCACCGACCTTACCTCTTCGCCTATAAGATGCCTCCCGATGCAAAAACCCAAAACCGAATAGCCTCCAGCCACGAAAAGTTCCGCAACACCACCGCCACCGAAGAGGAGATTCGGGGGACAAAAAGTCTCTGTTCCGGCACCCTGCCGGGATGGGGAAGTGCCCCCGGAGCCATCTCCATCGATCTCCACCACCATCTCCATCGTCGTTGCTAATTCCCATGATGATAAGGGAGTAGTTCTCTCTCGAGGCTAAGGGTTCTACCGGTAGCTATGTGTTCATCTCTCTCTCTCTATGCGTGATCATATTATGATCATGAGCTTTAAAATCAAGTAGATCTACCTTGCTACTCAAGTGCTTTAATAGATCTCTGCTCTCCCCATGTGTGTGAAAGTGACAGCATGCACACCATGGTGGCACTTAGGCTAGAGATTACAAATACTTGTTATGAGTTATATTTGGAGTTGGATGTCTTTATGAAATTGTGGTGTTTGTTGAAACCATCTAGTGCTCAAGGTGACAATGTGGGGTTATCTAGATGGGAAAGGAAAACTTTGAGGAGTGTTGTTATAGCCCTACCATGGATTAGAGTGTCCAACCGGAGAGTAGTTAAGAGTAGTATCATAAAGAGAAGATATTTATATGAGAGTGTTCACTAGTGAAAGTATGATCCCTAGGCCTTGTTTCTAAACATTGAAACACCGTTTGCAATTAGATCTGTTACATGTTTGCTTGCTTCCATCTTTATTTCAGTTTTCCTTTAGTCTCTTTCACGCCATCAAGCTATTTTTTGGCACCATTTTCTTATATCCATACCACTTCTATTTCACTATCTCTTCGCCGAACTAGTGCACCTATACACCTGAAAAGTGTATTGGGTGTGTTGGCGACACAAGAGACTTCTTGTATCTTGATTGCAGGGTTGCTTGAGAGGGGATACCTTTGACCACTTCCTCCCTGAGTTCGATAAACCTTGGGTAATCCACTTAAGGGAAAACTTGCTACTGTTCTACAAACCTCTGCACTTCGAGGGCCAACAACTGTATACAAGAATAGAAGTGCGTAGACATCAGGGAGAAGCCCAAGGAATTTCTGAAGCTAATTGAGGACTAGAAGATGTCATAAGCCCGACAAGCTTCCCAGAATGCCCTTACCATGGTAGTATGGAAATCTGGCAAGTGACCAAGGGTATTTCGACTATCGATGAAGATGGCAATGACCAAGACGTTGAAGCCATTTGGGAATATTGTGTCAGTTATGCTTGTCACGTGGTGGAGATGACCAACTACTCGAAGCCATTCTTCGGTTCCATCGCTTTGCCACCAAGCCCATATGCCAAAGAAACAGAAATTTCTGATGGTGATGATGAAAAGACAAAGTCTGGCATCATTGGCTCGGACAAGGATCAAGATGGTGCCGACAGTGGCACTAGCGCAGCGGAAAGATCTCCATATCCACCACCTATAGCATAGATTCAAAGAAACTCTGCATTATTTTGAACCAAGTGGTGTAATGAAAACAATTTTATCTGGATGTGATGTATTGTAAGAACTTTTGCATTTACTCTAGCACTTGTTTGATTTTGTGGTGCTCGACAATTTCTTAAGAACTTTTTTAGGTATTTCTATTTTCATGTCCCTCGTTCCTAAGTTTTACTCACTTTTTCCTAGACGCTAAACTTTTCCTCACTTTTGCCCAACCTCTTGTCTGAAACTCTCACAGAGTCTGTCCGTCAGCCTTACCATTACGTTGACGAGTGGCGCCACGTTGGGTCAGGTCCCGTAGTGGAGACCTCTCTCCACTTATCCAGATCAGTGTGGGACCCATAGCTTATCCACGTGAGCATCGGACCCACAACTTACCTAGGTTAGGTTGCAAGATGGGAGCCCGAGCCAACGCAAGCCCATGCCCGTGCCTTTGCCTCCCCTTTCTTTGGCCCATGCCCATGCCCGGACGGCATTCTTCTTCTTCTCTAGTGACGGTGGCCCTTCTTTGGCCGACGAGTGTACCAAATTGTTTTGATTTGTCTCTATTTTCATGTTATTCCCTCAGAATTTGGGATTTAGGATTCATGTTTCCATTTTCAGATCCTTAAGAAATTCGGGAATTTCGAGTGGATCGATGTGTACATTGATAGTCTGATTAGAGAAATCAATTGGTGCAACTCAGGAGCTTGGGGGCTTGTTGTGGAGAATGTGACCGATAGAGGAGACGGTTCGATGATTCCCAATGCTAGTTTGGGTGCCTATGAATAATGAACTTCAAGCCTTTGCTATGAGGTGAAGTTGAACTTAAATATTCTTGTACATTTAAATTCAAGGGATCCCTAAATTCAATTTGTTTATCGACTTAGTGTCTCGGTTGCAATCACGTGAATCTATGTGGTGAAAGTCAAACTTAAAGATTTAGGGACATGGAAGTATAAAAATAATAAAATGACACAACTCTTGAACACTTTCAAATTAAAAACATTATACGAATCTTGATGTAAAAGAGAGTTTACCATTTTTAGAGGGTGAAAAGCAATGCATTCACTAAAATAATTATGTCCCATGCATATACAAAAATTATACAACTCTTGAACACTTTCAAATTCCACTTTGGACATGATAATGTTTTCCTAAGAAAATCTTGAGAGTTTTTCATTTTCAGAGAGTGAAAAGCAATGCATAAACTAAAGTGATCACTAAACTAAAATCTTTATGTCTCATGCATATACCAAAATAATACAACCCTTGAACACTTTCAAATTACACTTTGGACATGATAATGTTGTCTTAAGAAAACCTTGAGAGTTTTTCATTTTCAGAGAGTGAAAAGTAATGCATAAACTAACGGGATCACTAAACTAAAATATTTATGTCTCATCCATATACCAAAAGTATACAACTCTTGAACACTTTCAAATTACACTTTGGACATTATAATGTTGTCCTAAGAAAACCTTGAGAGTTTACCATTTTCAGAGAGTGAAAAGTAATGCATAAACTAAAGGGATCACTTAACTAAAATCTTTATGTATCATGCATATACCAAAATTATACAACTCTTGAACACTTTCAAATTACACTTTGGACATGATAATGTTGTCCTAAGAAAATATTGAGATTTTATCATTTTGGAGCATGAAAATAAATGCATAAACTAAAGGGATCCCTAAACTAAAATCTTTATGTCTCATGCATATACCAAAATTATACAACTCTTGAACACTTTCAAGTTACACTTTGGACATGATAATGTAGTCCTAAGCAAATCTTGAGAGTTCACCATTTTTAGAGTGTGAAAAGAAATGCATAAACTAAAGGGATCCCTAAACTCAAATCTTTATGTGTCACGCATATACAGGAATTATAGAACTCTTGAACACTTTCAAATTACACTTTGGACATGATAATGTTGTCCAAAGAAAATCTTGAGATTTTACCATTTTTAGAGCATGAAAATAAATGCATAAACTAAAGGGATTCCTAAACTAAAATCTTTATGTCTCATGCATATACCAAAATTGTATAACTCTTGAACACTTTCAAATTACACTTTGGACATGATAATTTTGTCCTAAGAAAATCTTGAACACTCACTACTAGGAAACAACCCATCTGTGGCGCAAGGAAATGGGACTTCTGTGGCGCATATCCTAGTCGCCACTGTTACCTCGCCACTGATAACTACTTCATGTGGCGCATATGGATATGCGCCACAGAAGTCCCAGACTTCTGTGGCGCATTTCTTCATATGCGCCACAGGAAGAACTTCTGTGGCGCATTTACATATATGCGCCACAGAAAGCCCATGCGCCACTGACTATATAATTATATGCGCCACTGATTGCGTAACACGTATTCGAAGTAAAATACTTTCCTGGTGTATAATCAGGTATTTATACAGGATTTATACAGTATTTATCCAGATAAGTATAAAATACATTGCACAAATAGTAGATGCATGAAAACCGACATATATATAATACAAACACTTAGAGCCCGATCGAGATACATATATAGTGTCAAGTGCCAAATTTTTACACAAGCGCCGAATACAAAGTTCATATCATCTCACATTACAAATATGAAGTGGCCATCGCCGCCTACACTAGGATCAAATAGAATACAGCTGTGATAATGGTGAGCAACAGCATTAGCCCGACCAATATCTTCATCCGGTTCTTCTTCCACAAGTGGTTCCTCCACTTGGCTATCGCCTCCTCTCTAGTCGCGTATCCTTTGTAGATGTTGCCGCTGAACTTGTTCACTTGTTTGTGACAATCCTCCCACTCCTCGTAGACTCCTGGAACCCTACCCATGTACACCACATACCACCTCGTCGCCATCTCTATAGACGACAAGGCATATTACTAAAAATACAAAGAAAAGAATGAATAAAGGGTTCACATCCATATATATATGTGCACAGAATATAAAACAAAGGATCCATAAACCTAAAAGATAGATCATCATAGAAGCAATAAGTTCAACGACAACACCACCACAAGGTAGTTTAAGTCTAACAACAATGACCATTTCGACCACGAGATAGTAAAGTTTATGACACACACACTAATACAGCAGGCGTCCATCAAGAATATACACACACTGGATCATGCTAGAGGCACACATCGATCATGATGAAGACTTCCTCTTCTCCCTCGGCTTCGGGAACGGTAGATAGCCCTCTTTCGTCATCCATGTCCTTGTGTCACGCTGCTTACGGAGGCGTTCTTCGATCTCCCTCTTACTCAACCCTCTGGCTTGTTGTAGGGCACCCCTCCCCCTTGTGTTGACATCTTCAATGATGATTTGCGAAAACTTCATCTGAATGCGATGGAAGTCTTCTCTAAGATCAGAATTGTCGATTTTCGCCAAAGTTCCGGCCCATCCTCGGAGACTAGATGGCAGCGTTAGGTTCTGGCAATCCCGAACATAGCCTTTAAGGTGATGGAGGACGTAGAAGGCCTCCTTGGCACCAGTAGTCGACTGCTTGACGCAGGGGAACTCGAGCACGTGCTTGAACACGTGTTTTCCATCCTTGATATATTCCCCCTAACTATGAAGGTGCATCCCTTCTTAGTGTAGCCCTCGAGATCCTAATTGAGAACTCTCCTTATTCTGGTGTAGTCTTTCCTCTTCGTCAAACTCCCTGAGTCGAAATACGTGGCTAGCGAATACCTCGGGGCAAGGACGATGAGTGTGCAGTATTTGTCTCTGCGCAACACAATTGGAATGGAATGTTGGAAAAAGAGCAAAGGAAGAAATCTATAAGAAATGCATAAGTTACGGTGGCGATGAGCGAGTGTGTGTACTTACTCGGGAAACAAAGGCAAAAGAAGTGTGCCCTTCCTCTTGTTGTCCACCATGAACTTCTCAAGGTACGACGTCGCCTTGGTCCGTTTCTCTGATCCTTTGAACAACTGGTTGTCCCGCATGTAGTAGGGATCCACTATCGCGATTTCCGGGGGTACTTTCTCTCTTGATCGTGATCGCCAGATTGAGCGCGTATAGGCGGACCAAGTTATAGTCCAGCCGTTTCGTGAGAAACAGCTTGAATATGTCCTCGAACGCTGTGAAGAATATATCCGTGGGGGGTTCATCGATGAAGCCCACGTCCAATGGCACCTTGGCCGTGAAAACCGGGTAATTTGGATCTTCGTCTTTAAGGAGGCCCTCTAGTGTCTTGACACCCTCGTGCAAAGTTAACATGGCTCCAATCGCAATGTGGATTATATCCGGAGTCAATATCGGACTCGGGCCAAGCCATATTGTGTGGATGGTATGACGACAACGTCTTGACCCTGGATCCTCTTCGGAAGAGGCTGGCTTGCACCCTTCTTATTATTATTACCTCTCTTCCTGTAGTGCTTCTTCTTCACAACAGTGTCAGCCACTGCCATCTGCTCATCAGTCACCTTTCGGAGTGTGTTGGGGCTGAAAACCAATCCCGGTTTATCTTGTGGTGGATCGGTGGCCGGAGGCGTCTCTTGAGAAAGACCATGGAAGACCAGGCGCTGCGTGCATGTATTGGGCCGACCAGCTTGATGGTCGTCGCGAGCTGTGAAGGGTTCTTCATCCACAGAAGGCATATACAATCCTTTGGCGGCGCCGGTGTTGATGAAGTCGTCAGCGTTGACCAATTCATCATCATCTTCATGGGTGCCATCATGTGGTGGTGGTAGCGGGGGCGACGGCGGTTGCGGCACAACGTCTTTGCCATGTGGCGGTGCACACGCTGCCAAGAGTTGATGGTGACGGCTGGTGGTGGCGACGACGGCGGCTACTGGCTTCCGAGGTGGTGGCCAGGATATCGGTCGAGAGTTGGCGCCGGTGCTCCCCCCACCCCGCAAGACGAATCTGGGTCTTCGGCCATGTCAAGGGCTAGTTGTAGATTTCCCCAAGGGTCTTGTGTTCTTTGGCTCCCTGAGGTTGAAAGGGGGGGTCCATGTCGTCGCACCCTGGCAACACCCGACCCAACCTAATCCTCATCACGTCATCATCCATTGGATTGTTGTGCATCGTGTGGCTCACCGGTTGTATAAGAGTGCCCTTGGCAACATCCTTCAACTCACCGCCGACATCTTTAAGCAGGAGTACGCAAGAAGTGTCCTGAGATGGCAGCAATCATGCATCAAAGGCATAAAGGAGATGGCGTGCACTAACTAATTAGTTACCTTGGTGATGGCGTGGATCTCGGCTAATGTAGAGACACGGCCGATGTCGGTGGCCGACCTATCACCATATGCAATCTCCTGCTCAGGTGCCTCACGAAGCACCACCGCCGTCGGCTGCGCCTTATTAGTATCTTTGGTGGGAGGGGGAGTCGGTGTGACCAAAACGAGCGGCTGCGTCCCGACGTTGACGGCCGGCAGGGTCACTAGGTCCGACGACACGGTAATATTGATGCCCGAGTTGCTGCCGCTTAAGCGGGGCAGATGTATCGGCCCCTGTCGACCTCCCGCATTCCAAGCAGTAAGCCCCTCGAAAAACTCAAGGGGATCATCGAGCGGAGCTTCTCTTCCACTAACTTGTCCACCGTTTTCTCGTCCACCGCCTTCTCCTCTAGTGTATGCACCTTCATCTTCATCTCTGCAATAGCGGCTTTATCCTGGTTCTTCCTCTCCCTTCTTTTTTTGGCGTACTCTTTGTCGTACTCCTTGAACTTCATGCTCGTCCCGAAGCCGGACACACGGCCAGCTGAGGACGGCGGCAACCCCTTGTCCCTCTTCTTGTAAGCATTGGTCGCCCTGTTGAAAACCGTGTCCCACGGCTCCGTCGAATCCTGGGACGACTCTGTGGCAGTAGCGTTCAGTTCCTCCTCCTGCAGAGACAGGGAAAGGTGAACCCATTTAGATTCTTGACTTCATTATCTTAATTAGAACGCAATAGACTTGAGATCGGCGATAAATTCCTTACCAACTTCTTCTCGAATTCCTTCACCTTCGGATCGTCGGTGATGAACTCCCCTGTTTCCGTGTCTAGGTAGTAGCGGGCCCGAACAAATTGCCTAAGCTGCAAGTCCGTGATTTTAAGCCAAGGGTTGTCTTTACCAAGGCGTTCAAGCTCGGCGTCCTCCTTGTCCCAAATGGCCTGTTTCCCCCTATAACCGCCGTTTCCAAGGCGGTGGTTACCTATGTTTTGTTTCCGCATACTCCGTCCCCATTTAGTCCATTTTATAGCGTCAGCGGTAGCTATATCCGCCTTGAATATCTTAAACTCCTCTTCGTAGAGCATCGGATCTTTCTTACTAATAACCTCCCAGCTTTCACCTTTGTCAATGTTATTCTTCACCCGGGTTTTCTAGCTGCTCAAGGCATTGCTCATCTTCGTGAGGGCTAGTTTGTTCACCGGGTTCTTTCTCTCGAGGTTTCTAAACCGCTCTGGGAATCTGTATTGCTTGTGAAGCTTCTTAAGGAGGTTATCGACCAAAGCTGCATTGTCAGCATGTCTGATGTACGTCGTGTTGATCGACATGCTTTCCCGGAGGATGCACCCGAGTTGCAAGCCATACCCTTTAGCAATCGCCTCTGGCGCAATGGGTAGGCCACTTTCTGTGACCTCAGTGAACTCATCGCAGACGGTGGCGAGCACTGGCACCTTCCGCTCCTTCTGTTCCTTCTTCTTCTTCTGAGAAGCGGTCAGGTTGCCGCTACCGCCATCCGTGCGCTCGCCACCATCGGTGGTGTCATCCTCTTCGCCGCTGCCTTCACTAGTTCCATCGTAGTTGTCTCCGTCCCCCTCGTAACCAGGATCTCCGCCCTCATTGGCCCCAGACTCCTTGTTGCCCGACATGTTTGCACTACTCTATTTAAAAGAGGCAAAAAGTTAGCACAAATCTTGGCCGAAAAATTTGGCATGACCTTTGCTAATTTTTTGACCTAGGAGTGCCCATTTCTCAACCGAAATGGAAGTGAATCGACACTTCGGGAGAATTGGGAAACTCAAATGAAATCCCTGCAACATTCACACACAAGATAATAGACCCATTCACAGCCCCCATCCAGCCACATTCACAGCCCCTCCACGACCCCATTGAATCAGACAACACCATATTTTGTAAATAGAAATAATAGGACCACATGTACATCATCACCATAGTCCAAATAAGGGTCATCAACTTGATGGCCAGGACACAAAGAAGAACTAGAAACTTACCTCAACTTGTAATCTAAGTAGATCTAGTCCAGATCATGGATCCATAATATTTATACATCTAGAGGCAAAACAGATTTACATGTAAATAAAAAAACCTGGGACATATTCAGAGGCAAAACAGATTTACATGTAAAACATTTTCAAGTATTGATTTGACAGTGAAATAACCCAGATCAACAAACATTGCTTCAGCTCCTTTTCATTTGACAGTGAAATGACCCAGATTAGCAACATTTTCAGGTATTGATTTACAAATATTGCGTTGCACAGAATAAATAATAAAACCATGTAAGCATTTTACCTGTTGCCCAAGCATCTTATTAACTTTTTAACTTGTGCAGGTTGTCAAGGGGCACCACTGCTACCTCTACTATTTGTGTTGGTTAATATGGGATTCAATATATCTTTGCTACATCTACTGAACATATCTTCTACTGTTGTATCTTATCTAGCCTCTACATTTTCAGGTTCAAATATTCTTTCTCTACACCATGCTCCACGTATAATTAGCATGTCGAAGTTTTTCATTTCATTTATATGCATGTGCCATTTTTGTGTGGCAATGTGCCACACAGAACTAGTTTTGAAGAAATGTGTGGAATTTAGTTAAAACTTATCTCACAAGAAAAGGTTGTTTTGTAGCGCAAGGTTGCCAGACCTAATCTTAGTCATGCCACAATTCCTTAAGCATGTGTTTGGTTCATACCACAGTAGTGGATTACCACACTTTGTTAGATATATATGGTATACATGTCACGGACACAATTTCTTGACACACTTATGGTGGCCACTTCTGTCACACTTCTTGTGGCAACCACAGTTTGCCTAATGTTAGTTGTGGGAACATTAGGTATCAACACATGCTACAATATGGTATGGTTAAACAACCGGTTAAAAATGTCCTGTACAAACCTTATTGTGGCCACACACAAGCTGGCATGGTTGTATCCACGCCCTGAGTCCCAAGTCTCAACACACAAACCACTACTTCAGTAAGGGTTCAACATTAATCTTCGTGTTTCTAGATTCCGCTCAGTAAAGTATAGCAATTAGCCATGTTTTAATATATCATACTGGATGTCAATAAGGCAGAGTTGTGACGTTGCATAGGATGCCCATGTTCATTGGTTTCAGTCTAATGACAGTGTTGTTGTGGACCAGTTTATCAATTAAAAATAGAGAGAAGGATTATAGGATGCCTGGATTTTCATACTTGACTTGCTTACATTCTGTAACTTTGAAGCTTTTGAGGTGTAGACTAGTTAGTTATATAAAGTGGACGGTGAAGATGATGCAAACCCTTTATTAAAATGATGAGTTATGGAGAAAGCATGGCATTTGTCCAGGAAGTAAAGCTTGTTAAAGTGTCCAGCAAATATTTCTTATCAAGCGTTTGATGTATGTTCAACCCTCATAGGCTCTACATAAGCCTAGTCTGTCAGTGAGAACTAGGGTTCAGAGGGAGGATGGGGGTAGGGGGACGAACCATGCGCGATGCTGCTGCGGTGGTCGACGACTACGAGGGTGGCGTGCTTCGGCGTGGTGGATCCTCCTCCACTGGTTCGCCGGGCGGGCACGGCGGCTCCTCCTCCACTAGTTCGTCGGGCGGGCGCAGCGGCTCCTCCTCCACTGGTTCGTCGGGCGGGCGCGGCGGCTCCTCCTCCACAGGTTCGTCGGACGGCTCCTCCCCCACTGGTTCGCCGGGCGGCACGGCGGTGGCTAGGGCGGCTCTAGGGTTTGCGACGATAGAGAGAAAGGGGCCGGGATCGAGAGAGAATTTTGGCTAAGTGAGAAAGCAGGGGGATTAGGGGGGAGAGGCCGAACCGTTCTGTGGCTAAGTGTGAAAGTTCTGTGGCGCATTCCCACAGAATACGCCACAGAAGTTGGAACATCTGTGGCGCATTCTATGGGAATGCGCCACAGAACTTTTGGACATAGTACAAAAAAGCGTGGCGTCGTTGTATGACAAGATCCGATACTTGTCCTAGTGGTCTTGCTCGCTTGCTCTCACCTGGGGCAGCCAGGTTCGAATCTTGGCTGTCTCACATATTTTTTTTCTTTTTTTTAAATATTTTTAATTACATACATATGCATATTTATTCAAAAAAAGCAAGAACATATACATATATGCATATTTATTCACATATGCATATTTATTTAAAAAAAGCAAGAACATATACATATGTGCATATTTATTCAAAAAAAGCAAGAACACATATGCATATTTATTCAAACATATATATTTGTGTGTTTGCTTGTCACACACTGACATGGGTATACCCTACAGGTACTCGAGCTTGGTGTATACGGTCTAAATACGTATAGGCCCACGGTGTCGCCAAGGCCCAGATGAAAGGACTCGAGTAATCTACGGACTCTCGATTGCTTGAAGGTCAAGAAGAAGCTAAAGATAGAAAGTTTGAAGGGGAAAACCCTAACTTGTAACCGACTTGACCTGCTACACGAGACCTAGCCTATCTATATAAAGGTTAGGAGGGGGCGGCGAGAAGGACACACGCAACCCTAGTTTCCACAACCCTCGCCAGATTGCATCTGCGCACCATTGTAACTTTCGACTCCTTCGATAATTCCATGAGCAGACAAGCAGGAGTAGGGACCTCTACGAGGCCTGAACCTGGGTAAATCCTTTGTCCCCTTTGTGCTTGTTTGCTAGCCGATAGATGTCTCCAGCGCTCCCTCCTTCTCCAAAACCCAAGTCCATAACAATGGGAATTGATGAGTTAAACCCTCGTCAATTGGCGTCGTCTGTGGGAATTGGGAGTGCTGATGTTGCGGCTTCTTCGGCTCCATCGACTGCGATCTACAACTCCGCAACAGCGGAGATTCGCCAGCTCTTCGGCGCGTTCGACTTCACTGTCCACACGCCCGCGCATCCTTCGAATCTGTGGGTGACGGAATTAGTCTGGCGATTGGGAGCTTCCGCTTCCAAGTTGGCCAGATGGGCACGCTTCGCATGCCCGATCAGCCGACAGCACCGGCGATTGCCCCGGCATCGTGCTTCCCTCCATCAATCGGCACCCTCAGCGAGCTCAACACTCCGGTGGCAGTCGAGAACACAATCAGCGACAGCAGTCGCGATTCCGATCTGAGCGATCTGGCCACTGAAGATGGAACTTACGGTTCCAGATCTGAAAGTTGTGGAAGCAACAGCTTCCCCAACCACTTCATGTGCGCCGTTATCAACGCGGGCGACACCTCCACCAATCGCGGCAATGGTGGTAACACCGGCAATGGCACCGATCCACCCAACGGCGGCAATGGAGGCAACAGCGGTAACGGTGCCAACGGAGGAGTAGTCGAACCTCCCAGCATGATCAACGAGCAAACCGGCGAACGCGTCGTAATCAAGCTCAACGAGCAAGAGTGGGATCGCTGCCGCGAAGCCCTACGAGGTGCACCTCTACCCTTCGGGTCCCCGCAGGAACTACTGATGGGCTACCACTGGCTCCTAAAAGAGAAATTCAAGCGCCAAAAACAAGCAATCGTGCAACTTGAGGCGCGTAAAAAGGCGGCGGACGAGTCGAGCCTTCGTCGCGCTAGGCTCTCCTCCTATGGAGGATCCTCCTCACGAGGCAACGAGTACCTCACCAAGAAGAGGCAGTCGCGAATGGCTCACCTCACCGAACAAGAGCGCATAGACGCCGCGAAAGTCCTTGACTTCGGCTCTATGACAGTCGACACGAGAGGCAATGTGGTTCCTAGGACGCCGCAGGCTGCGGTGACAGCAGCCACCATGTACCTCCTCAACAACCAGCCACCGGCTGGAGATCCCCAAACTGCCATGCACCGATCTACGATCGCGGGTTTGGGGTTAATCGAGGCCGCCCTCGACAAGGAGCCAGTACCAGACCCAAAAAAGGGCAAAGCACTAGCAAAGCGCTACTCCTCACCCTCATCTAGCGATGACAGTCACGACCTGTCTCGACGCCGTCGCTCACGGCGACACGATCATGACTACGATGCGCGTAACGACCTCACGCAACGCAAGATCGACAAGTCAAGGGCACGACGTGCTCGGTCGACTGACTCGGAGGAGGAAGATGGGGAGCTCTACGGCGCCAGATGCTTCAGCAGATCCATCAGGCAAAAGCGAATTCCTAAAGGGTTTAAACTCCCATCGGAGAACCCGAAATTTGATGGTCTACAGGACCCCAAGATTTGGCTGGAAGACCACATCTCATCCGTCAGGCTACACGGGAGCAGTCGAAGTATTGCCATGCAATGCCTACAGCTACAGCTGCTGGGCGTCGCCCGAGCATGGCTCAATAACCTCCCACGTGGATACATTCGCAGTTGGGATGAGCTGGTCTACAGCTTCGTGCGCAACTTTAAGGGCACGTACAAACGGCCCGCCTCAATCGAAGAATTGAGATGCTGCCAGCAAAGATCTGGCGAATCACTGCGCTCCTACATCCAAAGATGGTCCATCATCAAGAACTCCGCGAAGAACATCTCGGAAGACCGCGCAATTGATGCATTCAACGGTGGCGTCTGCCGCATGGAACTCAGGGAGGAGCTAGGCCGCTCAAAGCCCCAAACCATCGACCACCTGATGGAGATCGCGAATCGGTGGGCCGATGGAGAAGATTCGGTGAAGAATCATGCTCACTCCGACGAGGAGGCAGAACTCGAACGCAGACGCGGCCGCCGAGCCAAATGCCGCATGCGCATCTACGACGACCGTGACGACGTCAACATGGTCGCAGCCGGCTACGCCGATAGACGCGATGAAAACCGCAACAGCGGATACCGCGATGCCGGGAAAACCACGCAAGTGTGGCAACACCGCACTCGCGACGAGGCACCCGCGACCTCCATCGAGGAAAAACTATCTGGGCCATGCACGGTACACTTCTACATCGACAAGCATGACGGCAAGAGAAAGTCCAGCCACCTCCTCAAGGACTGCCGCGAGTTCCTCAAGCTACACGAGGGATTGGTTCGGATGAACCGCAACACAGTCGAAAGAGGCTACGGAGCCGCTCTAGGCGCCGTGGCACATGGCGCACCGCCACCACCACCTGGGCCACCCCCGAACGGAGCTGCACCGGACCAGCACCACGGAGGAGAACCGTACCCACGGGCCATGGGTACCATGATGATCCAAAAGGGGCGCCCCTCCAACAGGGTGCAGAAAGCCATCACTCGCCAAGTCAATTTGGCCATGCACTCGCCACCATCCACCACTGAGTACCTCAGTGGCAGTGAGTCGTGCATTACCTTCGATAAACGCGACCACCCGCCTCAAGTACCTCGCCCAGGTCATTGCCCCCTCGTACTCGAGGCACAAATTGGAGGCTTCGACATGAGTCGCGTCTTCATGGATGGCGGAAGCGGCATCAACCTCATATTTGCGAGCACCTTGCGAGCAATGAGGATCCCGCTAACCTGCTTGGAGGCATCAGACACAATGTTCCATGGCATCGTCCCAGGGAAAGGCATATACCCTCTGGGCAAAATCAACCTCGATGTCATATTCGGCACGCCAAAGAACTTCCGGCGCGAGCGCATCGACTTTGAGGTCGTCGACTGGCCCTCACAATACCACTACATCCTCGAACGCGTAGCGTTCGCTAGGTTCATGGCGGTACCCCACTACGCCTACCTGCAGATGAAAATGCCAGGTCCCAACGGCGTCATCACAATCAACGGGAGCTTTGAGCGATCTGACAGTTGCGACAGGGAATTCAACAGAATCTCCTAGTCCTTCGGCATGCAGGAGGAGCTCGCGCGATTGAAGGAAACGACAGAAAACTGTCTGCCTCCCCTGAGTAGGCCAAGCTCACCTGATCTCTCCTTCGACTCCTCTGTGCACACAAAGAAGGTGCAGGTCCATCCGTCAGATCCCGCCAAAACAGCCCTCATCGCCAACAACTTGAGTCTCGCATAGGAACTCGCGCTCGTCGAATTCCTCCGTGAGCACTGGGAAATTTTTGCCTGGTGTCATGCGGACATGCCAGGAGTTCCCAGGGAATTCGCCGAGCACGCACTCAACGTCAACCCTGACGCAAGGCCAGTCAAGCAAACAATCAGGCGATTGTCTGAGCCACAAGCGCAGGCAGTCAGAATGGAGATCAACAGACTCCTCGAGGCCAAATTCATACGCGAGATCAAGGAAAGCACTTGGCTCGCCAATACGGTGCTAGTGCCAAAAAAGGACACGGATATCCTACGGATGTGCATGGACTTCACTTCTTTAAACAAGCACTACCCAAAAGATCACTTCCCGCTACCACGGATCGATCAAATCATCGACTCCACCGCTGGATGCGAGCACCTCTGCTTCCTTGATGCATACTCAGGCTATAACCAAATTCGAATGAAGGAGGAAGACCAGGAGAAGACCGCGTTTACAACGCCCTTCGGTGTGTTCTGCTACAACACAATGCCCTTCGGGCTAAAAAACGCGGGAGCCACCTACCAGCGGTGCATGCAGGCTTGCCTCAAGGAGCAACTGGGTCGCAACATCCAAGTCTATGTCGACGACATAGTAATCAAAACCAAGGAGGAAGCCTCTCTAATCGATGACTTGCGCGAAACATTCGCCAATCTCGATCGTTACCGGATTAAGCTCAATTGGGACAAATGCGCCTTAGGCGTACCATCTGGGCAGCTGCTCGGGTATCTCATCTCCGCGAGAGGGATTGAGGCAAACCCGAAAAAGATAAAGGCCATACTGGCCATGGAGAAGCCAAAGAACATAAGAGGCGTCCAGCAACTAGCCGGAAAAATCGCGGCCCTCAGTCGAATGGGAGAAAAGGCACTGCCCTTCTATCAGCTCCTCCACAAAGCTGACAAATTCGAGTGGACCAATGAAGCGCAAGAAGCATTCGAAGATCTCAAGCGCCTGTTATCCACCTCGCCAGTACTGGTGACTCCACGAGAAAGGGAACCGCTACTGCTGTACATCTCTGCTACCAACCAAGTGGTTAGTACAGTGCTCGTCGTCGAGCGGGCCAAGGAAAACAAGGTCCATGCTGTACAATGCCCGGTATACTACCTCAGCGAGATCCTCACGCCAACAAAACAGCGGTACCCGCACTACCAGAAGCTGGCGTACGGTGTCTTCATGACCGCCCGTTCACTGCGCCATTACTTCCAGGAACACCCAATCGTGGTAGTCAGCAACGCCCCATTGGGACATATCCTCAATAACCCCAATGCCACGGGACGAGTCGCGCTTTGGGGAATCGAACTGTCTCCACGAGACATCACATACGAAAAGTGCGACGCAATCAAGTCGCAAGTTCTCCCTGACTTCCTCGTGCATTGGATGGAAAACCAACTCCCGGACAAGCCAGATATGTCCTACCTCTAGACAATGCACTTCGATGGATCCAAGCGGAAATATGGAGCAGGAGCAGGTGTCATACTTACATCACCTCAAGGGGACAAGCTGAAATACATCCTGCGAATGCAGTTCACAGCCTCAAACAACGAGGCTGAATACGAGGCCCTGTTGCACGGGATGAGGATGGAAAAAGGCTGCGGCGCAAAGAGGCTCATCATATATGGCGACTCCAAGCTGGTCGTCAACCAAACAATGCACGAGTGAGACGCACTGAATGACAACATGATCGCATACCGCGACCTCTACGATACACTCGAGGGAGACTTCGAGGGTTGCGAGTTGCGACATGTAGGTCGCGAAAGCAACGAGGAGGCGGACGCACTCGCCAACATAGGCTCTACCTGCGCCCCCATACCACCTGGGGTATTTCTCGAGCGCATCTGCGAACGCTCCATCAAGCCAAAAGCCGCAGAGAAGAAAACAAGCGCAGCAACAGACTCGGGGGCTACGCCACCCAATGAGCCAATGGCACTCGATGACTTGGAGCTAGACACAGGACTCGAGGGCCCAATGAGCGTCATGATGATCGAACAATCCTGGACGCAGTCGTACATTACGTACCTCCTCAATAAGCGCCTACGGATGACTCGACAGACGCACGGCACATCGCGCGACGCTCCAAGGAATTCTCCATTATCAACGGCGAATTGTATAAACGCAGCATCACAGGCGTGTTACAACAATGCGTCTCCTTGGCCGATGGAAGAGCAGCCCTCCTCGACATCCATGAAGGGACCTGCGGGCACCACGCCGGCAGTCACGCCCTCGTCGCCAAAGCTCTACGAGCTGGATTTTACTGGCCCACGGCCATGCGCGACGCCAAGGACATAGTCCAAAAGTGCAACGCTTGTCAGCGATTCGCGGACAAGCCACACGCACCAGGCGCAGAACTACGGCCTATTCCATTGGCCTGGCCCTTCGCACAATGGGGGCTCGACATGGTAGGCAAGCTCCCAAGGTCCTCGCAAGGAGGCTACGTCTACCTCTTGGTCGCAGTCGACAAGTTCACCAAGTGGATTGAGGCCATGCAAATGACCAAGCAATCAGGTCACAGCGCGGTCAAGTTCTTCGAGTCCATCGTCTACCGCTTCAGCGTGCCGCACAGCATCATCACTAACAACGGGACAAACTTCACATCCAAAGAGTTCCAAGAATTCTGCGGAACCCTGGGGATCAACATCAGTTACGCCTCAGTCGCGCATCCACAGACCAACGGTCAGGTGGAAAAAGCAAACGGGCTCGTCTGCAGCGGCATCAAGAAGCGACTCCTTCGACCACTCGAGCAGGCCGCGGGTTGCTGGCCAGATGAGCTCCAATCCGTACTCTGGAGCCTACGAACAACTTCAAACAGTGCCACGGGCTACACGCCATTCTTTATGGTGCACGGAGCAGAAGCAGTACTACCCGCCAAAGTTCGGTACAAGGCGCCGCGCGTAGTCGCTTACAGCGAACAAGAGTCATCTCTTGCACTCGAAGACTCTGTCGACCTCCTCGACGAGGCAAGAGAAATCACCGCAGAAAATTCCACGATCTACTAGCAGAACCTGCGCAACTACCACAGTAGAAGGCTTCGCCCTAGATCCTTTGTCGAAGGTGACCTGGTCTTGCGACTGAAGCAGCAGGGGCATCTCAAGCTCGAGTCCCCCTGGGAAGGACCGTACGTGATTACAGAAGTAATCCCAGGTGGCGCCTATCGCCTTCAAGATTTAGAGACAGGAGTCGCATACTCCAACCCTTGGAACGTAGCACAACTGCGACGCTTCTACCCCTAGCTGTTTTTTACTTTTACATCGCAAATAAGGCTACTCAGCCAAGGCTACTTAGCCACAGATTGTACCTCGTACTGTTCTTCAAATAAATAAAAGCTAAGTGCCCCAAAACTCTGTGTTTTTTCATTTCACTTCTATCAATTTTATACTCGGGGGCTACGCCACCCTACATACATCTGTTCTTCGAACCAATAAACGCGATATCCTGAGTAGCTGGCACATCAATCAAACCCCTTAATGCAAACTCAACCCAGCTGCAACGCACCTGGCAGGTTGACAAAGGGATGGCCAGGCTAATGAAAAGGACTCGTATAGTGCAACGCACCTCACGCCAACAAAGTTGTTTATACACATTCAACAATAAAATATCTACAACCTATACATGAACTTTACAACACAAATACACTTATGTGCAGGATACAAATCTGGCTACTGCGCAACAGAAGAACATTGGTTTGTTCCTTGAAGAAGTCGACAATCTCATCTGCTGGACGGTCCACCGCCTGATAGTGCGGCACCATATTCCAAGCAGATCCGGCTGGCGGCGCTGGTAGACCGGAAGCAATGGCGGCGACATCCACGCCAGGCCTGTGCAATCGCACCATCGAGAGGGCAGCCTTGGCACCAGCCACCAACTGCTGCTTCACGCACTCGCGAACAACGGACATATCTTGAAATTTGGCAGAAGAGCCAACAGGCTTGATGGAGTGTCATCCAATGGGAACATCGCCCGATAGATGTTCTTCAAACACGACTGTGACTTCTTCAGGAAGAGCAGCACTCGCGAAGCGCGATCCTGCAGGGTCGCCAATGCAGTCGCACGTGCATGATCTACCCAGAAGTATCCACTCTCTTGAAGTTGCTCCTGGGTGAGATCATGAAGGCGGATGGCAATCCTATCCCTCTCCTCCTGCGGATGGCGTGCGCTAACAACTACACGAAGCAGCACCAGTAGCATGAGTACAACGTACCATTGCGACTAACTACAAAGGAAAAGATGAGGATGAGCAAACTAACACTTAAACAGGTCGCCCAGCTGCGTCACCTCGCCAAGCAGATATTGCTCGCGGGCGGCGGATTTTTCCACCTTCGACTTCCACACGTCTGCGTCACCACGGATCAGGGGCAACTCACGCTCTAGTTCCTTCTTGCGATCATGAAGTCGCGACAGCAAGGACAACTCCTCTACCCTGGAGCGAGGCGGTGCCACTATCTCATCAAGACATTGCGAATCTTGGTTTCCCCCCACAGGACCACTCGATGCACCCTACCACAAGTCAAGACAAAGGCAATTAAGGCGACCAAATTAACACAAAGGCAAGGGGAACAGATTCATTCAAGATAAGCATAAGTGTTTACAAACACACTCGCCACCAGGCACGTCCTTAGGCTAAAAAGGCAACTGATCAATTATTACAACAAGCTAACTACGGAGCAGCTGGCTTCTTCGACTTCGACGGCTTCGGGGGCTTCATCAAGTCCGTGGCAGTATCAGATGCCACTGACTTTATGCCGGCCCCTGAGGCCGAAGCTTTCGCCGCCTTCTTCACACGTTGGAGCTCCTCCGAATACTTGGCAACAGTATTTATCAAGGAATGGCCATATTTGGCACAAGCAGTCGCAAAGGGAGCGAAGACTACCTGCTGACCATCCGCGCCAACAGGCATCGCCTTTGACACCGCAGAGGGATCTATCTCGACTCTGTGGGCTTGCACCATGGGAGTGACATCGTCGCACCAGCCGCCCGGAGGGAGTTCTTGTAGGTAGCAGGCACACCCCCGGCGAGTGGCTCCACCAGCTTGTCCATATTATCGACCAGCTCCGCCTTCGGCATCAACTCCTCTCGGAGGCGACTAAGGGCGACCTTGGCCTTGGACAATGTATCCTGGATGGCGGCACTTCGGTCCTCGACCACAGATACCGTGTCGGCCAGAGCGTCATCACGATGAAGGGCCTGCGGGTCAAAATTCAAGTCGCCAGCATCTACACCGAAAATACACACATGGATCAAACTTCTAGTGCCACCGGCAAAACTCTAGATGCAGATAGGAACATCAATAAAATATCTACCAGTAAAGGTACCTAAGAGGGCCTTGGCGACTGAGAACAGTTTCTCTTCAAACAACTTTTCCCTGGCCACAAAGGAGGCATGCAGATCCTCTTCACGCTTCTAGGCATCATCACGAGCCGCGATTGCCTCGTCGCGTCCCTTCACAGCTGCGGCTAATGTCTTCTCCAACGTGGCGACGTTGCGCAGTAAAGCATTATGATTAGCTACATGGCAGTCAATAATTGGCTATCAGTCGATTACACCAAAACAGAGAGAAGACGAAAAGATAAAGTGTAGAAGCACTCACTTTCGACCACGCGGTGACGCGTCTCCAGCATTGCATGCTGGCGACCCATCACCATCACCTGCTCCGCCACTCGCGCAGCTTCCTTTATAAGGAGCTGTCACACAAAACAAGGAGTTAGAAGAGGGCAACAGAAGGCGTCGACTGCCACACTAAAAAGAAGGAAAGATATACTTACATGGTCCTCTAGCAACTCTGAAGAAGTTTGCTGAACCATCATCCGAGCAACTATTCGATACTCCCCTACGTGAGGAGAGCTCGAAGAATTGTGCCCGGAGTGGGCCGCCGGCGGAGGAGAAGGAGCGCGCTCGACCTCTACTTTGGCCCTCGAGGTTGTGACTCCAGATTCCTTCACAAACTCGACGTCGCCAGAAGATGACGACGCCTCTTGGCTACAAGAACAAATTCACATTGAGAAAAGGAAAACTCCAGGGCAAAGCCAACAAGAATAAAACAGAAAAGAACTAGTGAACTCGCAAATTTACCAGTCAAAGTTGTCAAGATTAAACGTGGCCTCCGCCGACTCTGACGAAGACTCCTTCGGCAATCGCATCTTCTTGCGAGAAGATGGTGCCACAGTCCTCACAGGAACGGTGGGAATTGGTGAATCCGCACCATCAGTTGTGCCTTCTGGAGTCGAAGGAGTCGACGCATCGGAGTCCTCGCTGCGCGAACGCTTGCGAGTATCCGGGCTCTCAGACTCGGGGGCTTCCTCTTCCACATCAGAAGGGACAGTCGACTCAGACTCGTCCTCTTCCAAAGCTTCGCGAGGAATAATACCGTTAGGGAGAGGAGGCATACAAGGCGACACCGCCCAATCCTGCATACAGACAGTGAAGATCAGCAAACAGAACAGGTAAGCAACAGAAAAAGCAATCATGAAAGTAAGCTACTGCGTAGCACAACTGTATCTCAGGAGGAGGATTCGAAGCATCGAAAGGAGGAACGACTGGCTCATTCGGAAGCACATCCTTGAAGGTGTATTTCGTGACTAGTCGCACCCTCTTATCTACCTCACTCGCGGACATGCCATCAGCAGACACGCGAGTGGCATCATCAGCGCCACCCCATTGAAACATGGGATGGACTCTGGCCTGGAGAGGCTGGACGCGACGACGCAGCCAAGTCCTGACAAGGGCGCAGCCTCCCTCTTCCGCGCCTATGCGACTCTCGAGGTCGCAGACGCGTTGATATAGCACGTCTGTCTCCGCGAGTTCGGAAGGCATGATCACGTTCTTCCAAGAACGCATCTTCTTGCAGGGAGTCGCGGGATCGAAAGGCGCGAGTCCAAAGTGCTCGTCCTTGGCCTTCTAGTCGCGAACATAGAACCATTTGTCCCTCCATCCCTGGACAGACTTGGCGAGCTTGATGTCGAAGTAGGTGGCAGACGGGTCGACATGGATTCCACAACCACCTACGTCATAAACTAGAGAGCGAGATGCGGACTGACGCTTCAGCTTAAATAAGCGTTTGAAAAGGCCAAAGTGCGGCTCGATTCCGAGCCAGCACTCGCAAAGAGTGATGAAACAGGAGATGTGAATAATTGAGTTTGGGGACAGCTGATGGAGCTGGAGCCCATAGAAACAAAGGAGACCCCTAAGAAAGGGGTGGAGAGGCAAAGAAAGGCCACGAATGATGAATGCAAAAAACATCACTCGAAAACCGGCGGGAGGCATAGGAATGGTCTCACCACTAGGGACGCGTGCATCAGCGACTGTTGCAGAAATAACTCCGTCTTGGCGAAGAAGACGGACATCCGATGCCTTGATGATAGAGGGGCGCCACGCGCCATTGGTCACGCGGGTGCCCGCGACCTTCATTTTCCCGCCGGCGGCGGCACTGGTGCCCACAACAGCGGGGCCACCCTTCTTCTTCGTCGCAGCGATGGTGGCTGCGGATTCAGCGGCAGCGCCTCCTTTCTTCTTTCCCATTGCGCGGTGGTGATGAGAATGCAGAAAATAACTTGGAAATGAGCGGAGGTGGTCCAGAGTTGAGGAGGAGATGAGCGCAGGGAAAAGTAGATGAGAAGCAGCAATGGCGATGGCAGCGAGGAAGAAAAGAGTGCAGATGGAAAATTACCGCCGTAGCGCCACTACTTAAACCCTAGGAGATGCAATCCAACGGCTCACAAAAACCCTACTGGGCGCGTGGCACGCATCCCATTCGACACGTGGAGAAGAGGAAGCGCGAACCGTCCCTCCACTGCTCCCATTACGCACGGAAATCGAGGAGGCACAGTTAATAATAAGATTACGCACGCCCAGTCAAATCAAAGTCAGAAAGTGGGACCCACCGCTCGTCACGTCCCGTCAAAATCGCTCACGCGGGCAACTGAGGTCATGCAAGCGTCAGCACTGACGTCATCAACAGCTACGTAGCGGAAAACTTCGACTACTTTAGTCCTTGCTGGAGTCTTCGACTCCACCAAGCACTCGGGGGATACTCCCATAGGGAGCGCTGACCGCGCACCCTACGATTTTTCTTTTCTTATTGCAGGGATATAGGCAATCAAATTCAAACCCAACCACTCGAAACATGGTTTGACTATGGACATGGGTTACTCCCATAGGGAGCGCCGGAAACAATTTCGACTGAAACAAGCAAGCAGAAGACGACAGCAGTCGCAAATGTGTTTTAGTCCCTGCCTAAGTCTTTGACTGAAACAAACAAGCAAAGATGATAGCAGTCGCAAAAATTCTTTAGTCCCTGCCTGAGTCTTCGACTCAACCAGGCACTCGGGGGCTACTCCCATAGGGAGCGCTGGCCACGCACCCTATGATTATTTGCACAAAAACTGTGTGTTGATAACATCCGCACTCGCAGATCATGGCGACACCGCCTCATAATTTTCCCTACAAAGAGACTACGTCTCCTGGGTTGCTCGAATCATCTCCGCGGTGATAAAATTCGGATGTCACGCTTATAGCGTGAAGGTAAGACCTGAATAAGGCCTGGCAACGCATTTAACTGCGCACTACCAGAAAAATATCCATGCCTGCAGGCACGATGAACATGCCTTGACGGACGCGTCAAGTGCTCACACCCATATAACTGGAATTCGACTCCTGTAAGACCTCCGCGGCCTGAGTCGAATTACGCCAGCACTTTTCCAGATTCGAGTCCGTGGACTCGAGTTCGAGTAGATTGTGTTGTTTCACCCTAAGGTGGTTAACTGATACCGATACTTCGGCTATATCAGGCACGTATATCAACAATCCCTATGACATAAATGAAAGTAGTCGAAAATGTACTCATTCAGGCACTCGAAGACTTCAAAAAGTACCCAGTCGAATCTGCGATTCCACTGGATACTCGGGGGCTACTGACATGGGTATACCCTACAGGTACTCGAGCTTGGTGTATACGGTCTAAATACGTACAGGCCCACGGTGTCACCAAGGCCCAGATGAAAGGACTCGAGTAACCTATGGACTCTCGATTGCTTGAAGGACAAGAAGAAGCTAACTTATAACCGACTCGACCTGCTACCCGAGACCTAGCCTATCTATATAAAGGCTAGGAGGGGGCGGCGAGAAGGACACACGCAACCCTAGTTTCCACAACCCTCGCCAGATTGCATCTGCGCACCATTGTAACTTTCGACTCCTTCGATAATTCCACGAGTACGAGGCCTGAACCTGGGTAAATCCTTTGTCCCATATGTGCTTGTTTGCTAGCCGATAGATGTCTCCAGCGCTCCCTCCTTCTCCAAAACCCAAGTCCATAACAATGGGAATTGATGAGTTAAACCCTCGTCACACACAAATGTGAATTTGTATACCCACACGAATATCACATTATATGTTTTAGTCTCTAACTAATACCCACACGAATTAATACACCAAAAAGTCACACTATTTCTAGTGTCTCTCCACAATCTTCTTGCCCTTTTTCGTCACGGTTGAATACTTTAGCCCGTGCACTTTGAGATTTCTTCTTGTGTATGGACAACCTTTAGTAGGCAGTGTGGTCTTCCTTCTTCCTTTAGTAGTAGTAGGCATGTCGAAGTACTTGTCAAATTCCTCTTCGATCTTTGGGTCGCCGTTTTTGTCGAAGTTTTGCTCGTTGGCGGCTCCTTCCATTCCGATGATGCTCCTCTTGCCCCTCCTAACTACAACACGGTTGGGCTTTGACGGGTCGGTAATAAAAAAAGCATTGATCAACTTGGCTAGCGAGTACCCAAGGCTCATTTTTTGCGGAGGCGTTCTTCGTTGATTTGGCATCTGGTATAACCATTGTGGTAAAATAGCGGCCTTCTTTTTCCACGTTCTTGGCCCATCTAACACGGAACATCGGCACGATCTCTCCACAGTACTCGAGCTCCCATATCTCCTCGATCCTTCCGTAGAATCTTTCCATCACAGTAGTCTCATCATCAGCAAAGGATAACATAGTTACTCCTGAGTTTTGATATTCACTATTCTTGTCATTTTCCTCGGTGTAGAATCTGTAACCGTTTATGTCGTATGACTGATAGGTCCTTAGGTTGTGCCCTGGGCCCTACGACAAGGAGAATATGAGTTTTTGATCTTCCATAGAAGGCGTCTGTGGGGGATTGTCCAGTTGCCTTTTCTTGAACCAACCCGTGAAGCTGGAGTTGTGCTCTCTGGTTACGTATCCCTTCTTCCTCGGTCGGCCCTGGTCGACGTACTCCTGCTCGATTAAGCTTCTTTGCTCTTCGACCCAAGGGCCGACCACTTCAATGTATTGTAGCGCGACTTGGTGTGCCCTTTCAAAATCAGTGCGTCGACCATCAATGCCAACATGCAGCGAGCGGCAGCCCTCGCGGTGACCATATCCACCGAGCCTACCGAGGTGCTTCTTTGTGGGTATTCCAACATCCTCGTTCTCGGTGGTTAGATAATTCTGGCAGAAGGAGATGCACTCGTAGATCAGAAAGCCCTTGGCTATGCTTCCATCTGGACGAGACCTGTTGCGAACGAATCCTTTGATGACACCGTTTAGCCTTTCAAACGGCATCATGTTGTGCAGGAATGTCGGCCCGAGCTAGATGATGTCGTCCACGACATGTACAAGCAGATGCACCATGATGTCGAAGAATGCGGGCGAGAAGTAAATCTCAAGCTCACATAGTATCATCACGACCTCTTCCTGTAGCCTGTCGAGCTGCTTCACACTGATCGACTTCCTAGATATGAAGTTGAAAAAGTTACAGAGGCCAAACAACGTCTCACGGACATGCTCGTCCATTATCCCACGGATTGCAACAGGGAGTATCTGCGTCATCAGCACGTGACAGTCGTGAGACTTCATACCGCTGAACCTCTTCTTCGCCATGTCCAGATATCTGCTTATCTTCCCCGAGTAACTATGAGGAACTTTCACTCCTAAGAGGCACCTAAAAATCTGCTCGAGCTCCTCCAGACTCAGAGTGAAGCAGGCAGCACGAAGCACCACCTCATTCTTCTTAACTCTTTTGCGGCGACCTTGAGTCCCTTCTGTCTGATCATCATCATCATCATCATCATCATCATCATCATTATCATCACTATCAGGGTACTGAAGATCTTTCTTGATGCCAAGCAATTTAAGGTCCTTTCTTGCTTTCGTCCCATCCTTGGTCCTCTCCAGCATGTTCAGTAGAGTGCCAAGCAGACTCTCGGTAACGTTCTTTGTGATGTGCATTACATCGAGGCTATGGGGAGTGTGAAGGACCTTCCAATATGGCAGGTCCTAGAAAACAGACCTTGCTTTCCATACACCCAGCAGTGGCTTTGTCCTCGGTCTTTTTTTCTAGGCGCAGGGCAATCTATCCAATTATTCAAAAGCTCCTCGATTTCCTCGCCGCTCCTCGGACGCTGGGCTCTTTCGAGCTTGTCCTTACCATTGAACAGGTCACCACGTTTTCTCCACGGGCGATCCATGCGGAGCCACTTTCGAGTACCTTGGAACACGGTTTTCAAAGACCCGGGATCCCTTGGTAGTTGGAGATGCGGTGTCTCATCCATGCACTTGACGCATGCATTGTGTCCATGGTTCACCTGGGCCGATACATATGCATAACCAGGATAGTCCTGCACGGTCGTGAGCAACGCGGCTCTCAGATGGAAATATTCTTTAGTGTAGGCATCCCACGTACGGGCCGGCGTCTCCCACAAGCTGGCTAACTCCTCTCTCAATAGCCCGAGATACAGATGCATATAGATACCTGGTTGTTTCGGCCGCTGAATAAGGATGCTCATGTGTACATACCTTTGCTTCGTGCATAGCCACGTGGGGAGGTTGTACGGCCATACAAACACGGGCCAGGTGTTATGTGTGCTACTCTGGTTTCCAAAAGGATTGAGTCCATCGGTGCTCATACCCAGCCTGACGTTCCTTGCATCGCCCCCGAACTCTTCGAACTCGATGTCTAATGCATTCCACTGGCTAGCGTCTGAAGGGTGTGTCAGGATCTTGCCCTTCTCTGGATCATCTTCGGGTTTCTCTCTTTCTGCGTGCCATTGCATGAGCTTTGCTTCCTTAGGATCTACGAAATATCGCTGCAGACGGGGGGTGATAGGAAAGTACCATACCACTTTTAGAGGAACTTTCTTGTTCCCTCTCTTGTACCGTCCTTGGCCACACACCGGACATGTGGTTCTATCCACGTACTCGTTCCGATAAAGTGCGCAATCATTGATGCGTGTGTGGTATTTAATGTGTGATAGGTCGAGAGGGCACACGATTTTCTTGGCCTCCTCGATACTTGTTGGCAATGTGTTCCCCTTAGGAAGTCGGTCGTGCCAGTATTCCATATTCGCGTTGAAGCTCACATCGGTCCATTTGTGTTCGGCCTTCATCTCTAGAGCCTTGAGCGTTACACTCAAACGTGTATCCTCGGGGCGACACCCAGGATACAATGGAGTCATCCCGTCTACCTCCATTTGGGCCAGCTTGGCTTTATCTCTGGCTGCAGCTTTGTCGCTGCTCGTCTCCTTGAGGAGCAGTTCTTTAACATGAGGGTCCTACAAGACCGAAGTTAGCAGCGTTTGTGTGCTCGCGTCTTCTCCTTCTTCATGATCATGATCATGCATGTCGCCATCTCCTTCTCCATGCCGATCATGCCCGCCGGCATCTCCTTCGTCATGATGATCATGCCTGGTAGACTCTTCGTCTTCTCGCCCGCCCACGTCTTCGTGACCACCACCATGTCCTGCCGGCGCCTCATTGAGGTCGCGCATCAAAACCGCGCCTGAGCAGGTGACCCTCCAATAGTCCAGATTCAGGGTTGATCCAGCCTGCAGTTTGCATGTTCGACATGGACATCTTATCATGGTCTTGTTGTTCAGAATCATATCCTCCTTCGCTCCTTTCTTGTACCTAGCAATTCGACCTTCGCTCATCGTGAGGACCATGGTTGCCTGAGCGGTCAAAACAGAGAGTATAGGTGAGAACCACACCATATGAACACACACATGCATGAATGCTAGCCGGAAAAAAATTCGGCTAGACCTTTCCTAAAATTAGGACATATGGGTAGTGCAAAAAATTGCCGAAATGGAAATGAATCAACATTTCAGCAAACATCCATGCAACCACACCGGCCGGGACAACAACAAGCAAGCAACAAAGAAAAAAACTTCCTCCCATTGCAAACATTCATGCACCACACAAGCATTGTCTCGCCATGGATCGCACACACACACCGCCCGCGCGACAAGCTTCACCTACATGTTCATGGCCAAGTACTCACCTAGTAGACACAATAATAGCGAGACGAGACCGCGCGATAAGAGAGTTTGGACAAATAGATTTACAAGTTGGTGGAGAGGAAATTAGTAAACAAATAGAGATGTGAGAGAAAAAAGTAAGGAACTTTTAGATCTAGAAGTTGGAGCGAAGCTTCCACTTACCAATCTATGGATTAAAGTAGGTTTAGTTACAAGAAAATGGAGAAACTATGGGCAAGATGGGGTGTGAGGGAGGAGGAAGACGAGTTGGGAGGAGGTAAAGATGTGAAATGGGTGGTGGTGGATAGATAAGAGCTAGCTTTTGTCACCTTTTTAACATGGATCTGGACGCCCTCATCTGTGGCGCATATGGAGGAAATGCGCCACAGATGCTGAATCTTCTGTGGCGCATAAGTCCATATGCGCCACAGAAGTGGGTGAATTAGATTCCCTCTGTGGGGCCCACCGCCAAGTTCTGTGGCGCATGCAAGGATATGCGCCACAGATGACAACTGTGGCGCATATCCCAGCATGCGCCACCGAACTTGGGTGAATTAGATTCCGTGGTGGGGCCCTCCTCCATATTTTGTGGTGCATAAGAAAATATGTGCCACAGAAGAGGCAACTATGCGCCACAGAACTTGGATTAACCCACCTCGGCTGGTGGGTCCCACCAATCTTCTGTGGCGCATACTGTGGAAAATGCGCCACAGAACTTCCAATCTTCTGTGGCGCATGTTTTCTAGTGCGACACTGCTATTTTCTGTGACGCATGGTTTCGCATATGCGCCACTGAATATCTTGTCTATCTATAGGTTGTTTCCTAGTAGTGACTCATGCCTATATGAAAATTATACACCTTTGAATACGTTCCTTCCATTTGTTTATGGAGGTAAAGTATCGGTGGCACACATAGAGAGGGGTTATTCCGCCCGTTAGATCACAAAGGATCAATGGTTGGTGGGAAAGATCTGTGTGACAACTATCTCGACCAATCAGAACGTAGCAGCCAAAGTGAGCACACATTTTGGCTTTTGTGAGAATTTGTGACTAAGGGAGAGGGCAAAACTGAGCAGCGTAAGAAACCAAAGGCAAAACAGACTAAGGGATTCCAATATAAAATAGAAACAAATTTAAAAATGTAAAATGCGTGTTTATACAATGAAATACATCTTGGACTACATCAAATTATTTGCAATTTAAATATACACGAGTGTGCCAATTATGGCCTTATTCAGACAAACTATATTTTTGGGAAGGATGTTTTGGGAAAGGGTTTGAGTAGAAAGCCATGTACCTTCATAGCTAGTAGGTGATTTGAGAAGTGGTGGTTTAGGGTAAAACTTGATTTCTCTATATTTCTTATGGTTTCCTAGATGCCAGGTCACATAAGACTCCATTAGTAGGTGCCACTATGTTTTGATCTTTTTTTGAATTAGTTATGTATAAAATAACTCAATTAGCAACTAAACTCATTCGTTGACTCTGTGTTGACCAGCTAGTTGAGGGTAAAGCTGAGTATATTGCACGCATCAGGGTTAGTACCCGAGGGTAAAATTGAGTACAACTAACGCGCCATTGTTACTCTCGAGGGGATAAATGAGTATGCCTAACGTGCCAGGGTTAGATTCGAGGGAAAAATGTGACATAGCGTACGTGTGTCGTGGTGCACCAGTGCAGTAACAGAAAAGTGCCGTGGTGCATGGTGCAGTAGCGTACACGGTTAGTATGTGGTGCACGGTGGTGCAACAAAACATCCCTTCCCTTCACCTTTATAGAGCCCCTCTCCATCTCCCTCCCTGCCTACCCACTCTAACTCACTCACTCACTCGCTCACCCATGCAACCGTCTCCACTGTCCCATCACCTTCTGCAAACCCCGAAGAAAACCCCAACCACGCCGGTGATAGAGAAGAAAGATGCGGTGGCCATCATCACCTCCAAGGATGCCGGTGAGGAGGCCCCCGTCGAGGCATCAAAGGCAGCCGTCGTCCCCGTCCCTGCTTTCGATGTACCCGCCGATGAGTAGGCCCCCATCGGCCGCGGGCAGATCCCGCTCTATTGGGACGCGTACGAGGAGCGGTACATCTGGCCAGAGAACCGCTATGACACCAGCATCATCGACCCATGGTCAGAGGTAACTAGGTTTTGCTACCCTTCCCTTGTTCGTCTCTCATTCCCATCGTTGGATGCTAGATCTTGTGTTATTAGGGTTCGGCTGTTCGCATTTGATTTGTTGGATGCTAGATCGATCTTCTAGATCGATCTTCTTACAGCAGCTAATCCTCTTGTGTTTGATCAAGTGTTTTTAAGAATCCACATGTTCGCATATCAATCCTATTTTATTTATGCTTCGAGATTTAGTTAAGGGAGTCCATAGTTAATACTAGTGTCAATCTATAGTTGGAATTCGTATTTGATTTTGTTTGAGATTTGGAGATTGGAGAATTTAACCCACTCGGTTAATTTATGCAAATAATCATGGGATCTCAATTGGTTAATATATGCAAATAATCAATCCCAATAATCAAGAGATCTCAATTATGTCCTTATTATCATGCATGCTACAATTTGTTCCAACAGGTGTCGAGTAGCGATGTCTGCAGCGATGAGGAGGCTGCAGTCCAGCCAGTATGATGCCTACTTTGTTGGTGACATCCTTCTGCAAAAGGAGACTCGGAGCCACCAACTTCAACTGTCTCGTGACGCGTGCCTAGGACGTGAGCTCCTGCAACCCCAATGTTGATGAGACCGTGAACATCCACGCCTTCTTCACTAAGCACAAGGTGTCTCGGCATTCACCTCCGCAACCTCCAGCAGGTGGCCATCACAGAGGGTCGCATGCTTCCAATCAATCCCAAAATTACCAAGATCAAGGAACAGGGCAACAAGAAGTGGAGAAAGCACCAGAGGGAGGAGGCGGAGGCCAGGAGGTATTGAACGTGTGTGTTGTTGTTGTAAAGAAGCTTCTTTTGTTTTTATATGTTGTGTGTTGGCTGCTGAGCAGCGAATGTATTGAACCTCGTTAGGTATCCTACTATTTATCGCTAATATATCATATGTTTGCTGTTGTGAGCAGCTTGTCTGTATTTGTTTTGTTTTATAAATATATGTATGTTGTTAGTGTGATTTCTGCTCTAGATTTGCTACCAGATTGGGCAAAAAAGAGGGCCAAAAGGAACGAATGGTTAAAGAGAGAAGTTGCTCCAGATTTTCTACCAATTTGGGCAAAAAGGAAACATAACGGTTAGAGAGAGAGAAAAAAAGCGCTTTGAAAACTACCAATTAACGATAAAAAAAAAGAAAACTGCCAATTTAGGCGAGAGAGACAGAACCCACTCGTGTGTACTACTAAACACGGTGTCGGCCTACCGGCCCCACACGACACAGCCCCACACGTCCGCATAACGCGGTCCCGACCTACCAGGCCCACACGGTCCCACACGGCGCGGCCCCACATATCAGCATAACGGTCAACCTGACGGCAGCTGCTGTTCGAACTCTTTGTGAGAGAAGCGCATGGGCAAAAGTTAGGAAAAGTTTAGCGGCTGGGGAAGACTGAGTACAACTAAGGAACCAAGGCTACAAAAATAGAAATCCCTTTTGTTTATACTTTTCGTTTATGTGGACTTTGTCCCTTTCATGAGCCGACCAACCTTCAGCATGGAAACACTGCCGAGCCACGGATGTCAATTGCTAAACCTTTTTAACCCGGAAACAGAGCTAGCTTCGAGTACCAACAATTCACTACTCAAAAGTTTTCCGCGTTCAAACAATCAGACAAATAACCAAAGTCTAAACAGAAAATGAGACTTGCACCCAAAGGTAGCATTTTTATAGAGTTGAAAATCTAATCAGAATGGACATGAGCATAAAGTACTTTCAAGCATTTTGAGATTTTTCTAGTTTGACATGATCATTCGGAAATAAGATGGTATTAAAAACTTCTCAGAAAAAACTTTGAGACAACTAATACTTTATTTCACTTTGAACATGCATATTTGTATGATTACAATAAAGGAAACTTAAGAATAGAAGTGGCATAGTTGTGCGATATTCCATGGATGATCTAGCTCATCCGGATTTGTACTACCACTAGCTCTCTTCCTGTTCCGAGTATCTAGTCTTTTCTTGATTTGTCTCATATCCGTTAAGACCTATTATGCAATACTCTGCTGATCATAAAAGGTCCTTCCCAAATCGGGAAAATTTTATGCTTTCTGTTTTGCACTAGTCGGAGAACTAAATCGCATTGCCTGAAAGAATGATTCATGACTCTCTAACTATGCTAGTTGTGTAACTTTAGCTGATAGGCTGTAGATCTCTATTGAGCAAAGGCGCGCACTTCCTAGAGCATATCGAGGTCACCTTGTCAAGAAACTTCGACATCTTTTTTGACATACGCAGCAACTCGAGGATAAATATGGATTAGATCACTTGGAAGTATTGCCTCTGCACCGTAGATCAAGAAGAAAAGTGTGTATCTGGTTGACCTATTCAGAATAGTTCGTAAGCTCTAGATAATAGATGGTAATTCTTCCGCTGAAGCCCTCGTAGCACGGTGAAGTGGTGCTTCGAGACGAGGGCGGAGGCCCTATAAAATAAACCATATGCACTTTCGACTTGTCCATTGGCTTGTGGATGTGCGACCGACACAATGTCGAGTCGGATTCCTTCTTTTTCGTAAAACTCGGCAAGTTGTACCTTTGAAAAGTTACTCCCGTTATCTATAATAATTCTATATGGATAGCTGAATCAGATGATCACATCCTCAACGAACTTTGTGGCTATGGCCCCATCACAATGTGTTACGGGTTTGGCCTCAATCTATGTTGTGAACTTGTATCCACCATCAGTAAGAGATGGGTAAATCAACACTTTGTCGTTTTAAACGGTCCTACCACATCAAGCCTCCAGACCGTAAAGGGCCATGTAATCGGAATTGTTCGTAGTTGATCAGCCAGAACATCTTACATGCATCACATTGCGACGGAATTGACTTTCACTAAGGCCAAACTGGAAATTCACAAATCGGCAAAAAATGCTAATCCTTTGGAGAAATAGGGAGAAATTGAATTTAACCCTAGATACGACCGGGTCGAGTTCTCGCTGTCATTCCAACTAGGCATGGCGACTTTAGGACTCGACCTTGAGAGATTTGCGCTGGAGATTGTCCGCCAGCGAGACGTTGGTGGACGAGACTGACAGGAGAGAAAGTGAGCGGTGAGAGGATTATGTAGCCGAGTAAACACAGCGTTTGTTGCTCCTTCCCGGCGTGCAGGGGAAGGCCCCTTCTGCGCTCACTTGATATGGCTCCACGAAAACTACGATTCAGTAGTTTTGAGCGGGTCTAGTTAGAAAGTGCTTTGTGTGGCGCGCTGGCCACAGTGCAAAGGTAGCGCAGGCAACTAATCGGATTGTTTTCTTCTCCGAGAACCTGTCTGGGCTTGGTGTGAGTGTGACCTAGCAAACTCGTCCCTTTTACGGCCTCCTGCGGGAGCCGTGACTAGCGCATACGTCGATTCATCACTGCAGTTTCTTTTAATTTGCTCCGTGATTACGTTCAAACTTCTTTTGTCTCCGTGGCAGTAGCGTGTCGGACTGTTAATGCCCACTAGCGAGTCGTACATACGTGGTGCAACTCGCAAGTGGTAATACATTAGTCCATCGGTCATCAAACAAAGATGCGCCTTGGTTGATTGTTAATCCTCCACGCGCACGCGGCATGGTCCTCCTGCGCGTTCGTTAGTCGTCACTCGCTCTAGGTGGTAGAGCTCCCGGAACTTGGGAATTCCTTGGGTAAAAGATTTACGCCGCCTTTTATTCCCTTCGTTTCAAAATATAACCATGCATATTAAAAGATGTTTAGATACACTCTTTTTATAAAGATAAAACACCTTATATTTTGAAACGGAGCGAGAGATCGTGAAGAATTGCCTTTATGTACACCCTCTAATTCACGGCATATTTGTTAGCCAGGGCCGGCCCTAGGGGGGTCTAGCGGGGCAACCTCCCCGGGCCTAAAGATAGTAGGGGCCCAAAAATATTATAAGCCTAGTATACATTGTTAAAAAAGATGATTTTTTCTACCGGGCTGGTGGCCAACCGCCTGACGCCTCGACTCCCGCCTAGCGTCGGTTTCTGTACATGTACGTAGATCGATTCCTTTTCAATCGATTTCCACGTTCCCAGGCAGGCAGGCAGGTCCCACCCAGCGTCGGTTTCCTTCCGATCGGCGCAGACCGACTAGACCGTAAGACTGACACGTACTAAAAATACTCGATCGAGAGAGGTAGAGAGTCCAATAATTAGTTACGCAAAATCGATCGTGTACGCGCTCAATCGTCATCGTCTACGAGTCTGAAGTCTCAAGTCCAGGCGCAATTGCGGCGCTTCCCCTGGTCCCTGCCTGCTGCCTCTCTGGATCGGATATTCGGATCATCGACGATCAACCACCAGGCACGATTGCGGCGCGAAGGCCATCGACGAGACGACGATCGACCGCCTCGGCCTGCTTGCCGGTCTGCTCTCCGCCCCGCTCAACCGCCCATGCCTCTGTTGTTTACGCTCGCCCTAATTGTTATTGTTAGTTCTTAATTCTAATTAGTACCTGATTGTTGTTCTTGTTTGTAGCGAGCAAGGTTAACTGATTATGGCGCCCGAATCCGGTGCTAAGAAAAGAAAAAGAAGAGAACAAGAGAAGAAATTAATAGAATCACAGAGAGGATCTTTTCATAAATTTTTGAAGAGCAATACGAGCACTTCGAGAAATCCAGATGATTTGGTGCTATTCTTGTGAGGGAACAGACTAATGTTGATCCAGAAGATAATGACGTGATGTTGAGTTAAATACACTTATTTCTGAGTTAAGTGTTATGAAGTTCACTTCGCCAAATACATCTATATCTGGTATGGAGCCTTTTGAGTTTATCAGAGAAGCGGATTGTTATCCTAATATTTATAACGCTTATCAGATCTTATTTACTATGCCTGTAACTGTTGCATCAGCTGAAAGAAGCTTTTCAAAGTTAAAAATATTGAAGAACTATTTGAGATCTTCAATGTCTCGGGAGAAGTTAAATGGTTTGACGACTCTATGCATCGAGAAGAAGTTAGTGGATGAGATTGATATTGATTCCATCGTCACGGACTTTGCTTCTAGAAATTTTCGGTCAAAATTTTAAGGTATCATGTAAACATTGTTATTTTTATATGAATATTATAGTTACGAGTATACTTAAAATATATTTTTTCATCATCTTATATATACATAAAAAATTACAATAAGGAACCGAAAATTTAAGTTTCGCCCTGGACCCCGAAATCTCAAGACTGCCCTGTTGTTAGCTATCTGCATAAGTTGTAGACATTTTGTTACTATTACCTCTATTCGTAAATACAAGATGTTTAAGTACAAGTAGGGTATTTTAGATTACTAAAACATCTTACGTTTTAGAATGGAGGTAGTAGTCGCGAAATTGATTGCACCACTTACTTCAATTATAGCACGAAAATCAGCAAGATCCAACTGCAGCTCGACCTAATTACTGATAGCAAAAGTGCTATGAGCATAATACAAGTGCATCAAACAAGAAGTAAAAGCTCAACCATAAACACAAGTCGAAGTAGTCTTTTGCAGTGAAGTCGAAATTTCTTTTATAATATGATTAACCTTTTATTCTGCTGAGCAATTATTAACTCTACAGACATACAAAGTCCTAGATACTACAAGTATTCTACGTACAAACGTATATACGACCGTCGTCTGCACTAAAAATCAGTACACACGGCCGTATGTAATTAGAATGATCTAATTAATCACAAGTTTTTTATCTGCTCTACTAAAAAATTAAGCAATATTTTCATTTTCCACGTCACTACAGCTAGTAGCTAGCCAGCTCTACCTAGGCTTGTCGCTGCAACTCCGTGGCGCTGATGAACGTGCCGTGGAATCCATACGGCACGCGCCCGGGCAGCTTTACGGAGGCCTCCGCGCGCATATCGCTCGCGTTCACCACCAGCAGCTCCGACGACGAGCTGTCGCCGCAGCTCTCGTCGTGCACGAAGCAGAGCACGTGCCCGTCGTCCTCCGCTCCGGAGCCATCCGCACGCGGCACGAAGCAGGGCTCGCCGCCGTACCGGCCCTCCCCGTAGGTGAACTTCTCCACCGTGCCGGCTTCGAGGTCCACCTTGGCGAATCCCGACACCTTGGGCCACGGCTCGGCGATGGCGAGGTAGGCGTACCGCGTCTTCCTCCCCAGTAGCTGCCGGTTCACCATGCCGGCCTCGAGGTTCACCTGATCGGCCTCCCGCAGAATGGCACGGCGGCGGGAGGTGCCGGTGCGCGGGTCGAGGCGTATCTCCGAGAGCACGCTCTGGAAGCTCTCCTCCTGGTCCGGTGACTCATTGAACACGGCGTCCGCTGGCGTCATGCAGGACCCGATCACGACGATCTCGCCGGTAGCCTCGTCGTCCCACGCGTTCCAGAGATGGAAGCAGAAGCAGTCAGGGACCTCCACCCACTGGAGCTCCGAAGCGTCGGCGGCCCGTTTCGGTAGCACCCCGAACCGGGCCGTCTTGTTCTTGTCGTACACCACCGGGGAGCCACCGAGTACCATCTCCTGGAGCTTGAACACGATCTGCTGGTCCGGCACGACAGCGTAGTTCTCGGTGATGGCAAAGTCGTGGATCATTGTCGGCGCGTCGACCGGTATCTCGACGTCGGGGGACTTGCGGCCGTCGGCGGTGAAGTAGAAGTACTTGAGGTACGGCTTTGACACGACATTGTAGCTGAGCGCGAAGAGCTCGCCAGTGGCCGGGTCGAGCTTTGGATGCGCGATCATGGCACCGTCGAGCTGCCCGTGGAAGTCGTAGCGGCCGACCGTCTCGAGGTCGCCGTCGGGTGTGACGCGGACGTGGTAGGGCAGGTCGTCCTCGGACATGGCGAGGAGGCGGCCGTCGTGGTACACCAGTCCGGCGTTGGCGACGCCGATCCCCTGCGACGCGTCCAACACGCCGCAGAGCGACCTTGCACCGAAAAGCGCGAGACGCGCCAGGCCGGAGTGGCCGTGGAGCTCGCCGATGGCCTTGGGGAAGACTGGGCGGCCGATGTCGCGCTCCTGCCTGAGCCGCGCCGTCTCCGTGAAGCGGCACGCGTAGGACTCGGCGTGTCCGTCGCCCAGGCGCACGGCGTGGAGCATGCCGTCGCCGTCGAACAGGTGATGCCCGCCGCGCGGCGCGTGAAGCGGGTTGGCGCCGTTGCGGACGTACACGCCGTCCAGGCACGCCGGGACGCGGCCGGACACGACGGGTAAGTCCTCCGGCCCGGAGGGTGGGAGCTCGCCGACCGGAGCGTAGTTCCCGGCGATCTGCACGGCCGGGTCGGCCGTGCGGGGAAGCGGGTGCGCACGCTCCAGGAGGCCGGCGACCAGGCCGTCCTCGACCGCGTCCAGCGCCGCCGCCGCGAGCCGCTGGAACGGGTTCGGCCACTTGCTCTCGCGACGCGGCTGCGCCGGGACCGCCCGCATTGGCCTCTTCCACGTGACAGCAGCAGCCGCCGAGCTATCAGTGTTCTTGGTGGGAACATTCGGCTTGAGCCTCGTGGGTGTCTTGACCTTAGTCGGTGGCTTGGCGACACCGCCAGGCGCAGAGGGCGGGGCAGAGATAGAGGACGCCATTGGTTGCGGAACTGATCAAGGCGTTCTTGCTCGTGCTAGACTCACAGGCTGCTTCGTGTTGTGTGGACGGAGCTGGGAACTGGGTAGCTGAGGTGATCGAGCAGGAAGAGTGATGGGCTGGGTTGAGGAGCTTGGGTTCGGGGCGGGAGTTGAATTTATAGGAAGTGGGTGGCCGTGGGTAGCGTAGCCAAGGGAGGGAAGCCATGGATGGTCATTTCGAAAGCAATGGGACACGTGGCAGGACAGCGATGGTTCTAGAGAGGAACGCGATGGCCGCAGGAACGGAGGCTTCCGCTGCTTCCTCCCGCCCCTGATTGTGTTCGGCGCGTCAGTGCGGCACAGTGGGACTGCAGCAGGCACGCTCGCTCACCGGGCGTACGTTACGTACCAGCTGAATGTTCTCGAAGTAGAACAACACACCTTCTCCTTCCAGAACATCTTTCTCATGCTTCTTATTCTCTGTTATATGCGGCGTGACCATGTGTGTGCCACGAGATGTGCTAACTTTAACTTTGGTTTTATGTCGCACATCACATAATACCACCATATATCTCCTCTGTTTCTAGCTCTATGTCGTCAGTTATCACGTGAGTGGACAGCGTTTGGTTTGTCCAGCAGACACGTCCCGCCGGAGTCAGGGCCAAGCCCGTCAGTCATATCCGTAAGCTCCGGTCGTCAAGTGAATCACACAATGTGACAATACTGATAAGAGACGTCAAGTAGCACTAATGCTTACACAACACATTCTTTTGCTGGATGGATAGGCAAAGAGTTTTTCATACTCAGCTGCGTGCCCGATGCATGTCTTTTGTTTTTTAGGCTCCGTCGAGGGATTGTTCCACGTATATGGTCTTTGTCGTGCCAAGGATTTTCACACAATGAAATTTGCATATTTCGGGGTCCCTCCATAGTAGCCTTGTAATATATGTTGTTTCTATTGTAAACTTGTAGTTCTATTTTTTGGAAAAAAAAGGGCATAGCCCGAGCTTCATTAAGAAAGTAGGCCAAGGAAGCAAAAAAAGTTCATAGATTGAAAGTAAAAACAAGCATGGGCCTCCCGAGTCCCAAACATCTACCACTAGAAGTAGGAATATCGAAGCATATATACAACCCAAAACTTGTTCATTCTTCATTCCAAGGCTAAACTTTAGATAGCGAGAGGGAAATGTGGGGTCCCCGGATTTACAGTCTGAGAAATCCCTGTTATGCCTATATTTCACGTTTCCATAATTAGTGAGCCGTGAGCATAACCGACAAGTATCATTACAAACATCCATAAAGTAACAAGAACAAGACTTATATTGGTGCCGATGTGGCTATACAAGCATCAGCAGTGGATCTTCATCGAACGCAGAGCCAATTCATGCCTTAACCCTACAGGCAACTAACTGGGAAGATGGCCTAGCTCGCATAAACGTCAGCAACTTCTTCACCCTTCAAGTTTCAGAAAGTCTGGCCAAGTAAATGGCCAGGGACAATGACATTGAGTACTTTGAATGTACTCGCAAACCACCTTAGGAGAACAATAATAACAGGATATGCAATATGGTTGTGGTAGTAGGAGGGCTCACAAGAGGTTCTTTCCTAAAATAGTTTCATTTGTAGATATAGCATCTCTATATCTTTGTTGAAAAAACTTTTTAAGACATTTGAAAACATTTAGTTGAGAACAACTAGGTTAGGGTCACCCAGTTTCATCTCCTGGTCATCCACTGGCCGAGTTCTTCTTTCGTCTTGATCATTACGTGATCACCATACCTCTTCTGTGGTCACTCCAGACCACCCTGTTCAGAAAACTCTTTCTTTCTTAAAACTTTTTTAGAAACCAAAACCACACCGCTAAGCAGCAACCTTTCCAACTGTCCAAAACTGTGGACATGGCCATTCTAATAGATTTACACTCAATAGAGGTTGTACACTTTACCCATACCATTTGGGTACCTTGCCCTGACCCACTTGGATCGTGGGTCGCATAACCGACCATAACTCTTGGAGAGCCTACCTGAGAATGGGCCCTACCCTATGAGGTATTCCTCTCAAACGAGTGCACCACGAAGCACCGGGCTACAAACGGTTATTAAGTGCAAAACACATATCAAAGCCTTAAGAGGTGATGTTGTTGTGATCCCAAATGGGTCGCTAAGCAAAGACCGTACCACCATTTTTGTCACTGGGTTTTCCATGAGATCGCTGCTAACCAAGTATCTCACCTCAAGCCTTTATCAATCTCGGGGATTTTGGGTACCTACAAGTCCAAAGATCAAGGCAAGATACAAGGAAACAAAAGATACAAATCCCTCTTTCAAAAAATACACAATACTCCTGTAGTTTAGATGCACATAATTGCTACGAGGTTTCTCCCCAACCAGCAGCCCGTGAGGACTATTCACTCATAACAATAAGATCAAGGATACAAAACATTGTGCAAAATACTTAGATTGAAATTAAATATTCTTACAATGGTTATCGAATCATAAGGAGATATCAAGTACAAAGTAATGACTATGGCTAATAGAGGGGATGGAAGATGGAAGAGATAAACTATGGTGTGGGTCTCCTTTGGTGGCGTTGTGATGCAATCTTAGAATGGCGTCCGTTTGCGCAGCGACTGAGGCTTCAAAATATATAGGCGTCTTCATGAAAGTTGTAGGGTTTGACGAGACGAAGTTGCCGCCACATGGTACATGCAGACCCTACCCGTACCAGTGGTCATTAGGGCTGCATACGCCTGGCAATTGCTCTAGAATTATTTGGCCGTGTGGACTTCCTCAAAATCTTCATTGTGACTCCTAATTTCGCATTAAAGACGTGATTTCCTGCACAACACAAATCAAAGCAATGGTTTGCATAACTTTGTAATTATTAGTCATTAGTGGCAAGGCTAGATAGTTTCTTATCGATTGCTTGACTAAAACAATGTTTAAACGTGGGAAAAGATGGCGATTTTTAGAGCCATCAACCTCCCCAAAACTCAAATCTTGATCGCCCTCGAGCAAGAAGAAACAAAAGAACTACTACCTCTGATCCAAAATAATGTTCTCAGATTTGTCTAGATTAAGATGTATCTAGCACTAAAACATGACTAGGTACGTACGAATCTAGACAAATCTGAGAATAATAATTTGGATCGGAGGAAGTATAAGAAAATCAGCGTTTAAACTTGAAACAACGATATGAATTTACTTATGGTTGGCTGTCATATGCGTCCAGCACTTCATCCATTTGAAAGTCTTATCAAAGTTAGATGGATAACAAGAATATTATACAAGCTTTAGCAAATCAAGACAATCAAAGTAGAGTCAATATAAGTATAAACAACTAGAAGTGTAACAATCAATCCAATTCTTCTAGTTAACTCTCAGCTTACTAAGGAACACTAGAATGTTTTAATATAGCAAAATTGAGTAAGAGAGTTCATGTCCTAAGTAGCATAACAACGAAGTATCTTATTGACACCCACATCAGTAAATCAAGGCTATCAAAACACTTCTATTCCAATCATTGCCTTTCAAGAAAATTCGAAAGAAGTAATGAGACCATGCCAAGGACTTGTTAAGTGGATCTTCATTTTTTTATTCCTTTTTTCAAGGATCATTGAGTGATTATTTTAAACAATGGTTGCACAACCTTTGAGAGTACCAATACTTTTGCCCATTACGGTGGCATTTATGCCACCTATGTAGTCACCTCATAGCCAAAGTTAGAGGTTGTACCATAGATTGTTCGTAGGCCAGCGGAGTTGTTGACATTCAAAGGTGTGCATAAGAAACATAGAAATCTTTAAATAGTACCACAGTTTGATCCACAAGGTTAGATTTGGAATGCATCACAATTACCTCTAGACTTTATTTCAATCAAACAACTCCTTTCAAGAGTGTCATCAAGTCAATCAAAACATCCATGGGGTTAAGTATCTTCAAGGGTAAACTCTCAAGACAATCATTTATCAAAGAAGTCATAAATTTCAGACATTCTCTTGTTGTACTTGTTTGGAAATATTATTTCCAAGGCAATACTCAGTTAGCTAAAAGAACTAGAGAAAAAGCTTCCACAACTAATCATTCATTCAAATAAAAATCTTTACTCTAACTATTTTGAATTACTCCCACTAGCATGGCATCTTAGGAAATCAACCAAATAAAATGAACAACTCAAAACTTCAAAAGTGGAGACATAGGACATACCTCTCACGAGAGACTTCATAATCCTCTTCCTTATAGGGATGTGTTCCTTCAATACTCAAGTGAAATCACTACCATAATAAAATTAAAGCAAAGAAGCAAAGTGTGAATCCACTTTCACGAAAAAGAAAAAAGGAAAAAAAACTTTTTGTATTTTTGAGGATAGGGATTAGAGAAGAAAAGAACTTCCGACCAAGCAAGGACCTAAGAAAAGAAAAACAAACAAAAAATAAAGCAAATGAAAAATGAAAGAAAAGCAAAGTGTTGGAACGTACCAACACGAGTGTTTCAAAGCTCGCAAGGAGCTAGAGTACAACCTCATTACTACACAAATAAAATTTTTGGGGAACACGTCCCCAAGCTCAGGCTTTTGCAAGCCCTTTTGTTGCTCATTGTGGTGGTGGTGAATAATCTCCCACGTTCCATTGGCTGCTCCAATCATGGAACTGGGTAGCGAGGTTGGCAGTAGCATCTCAAAGGTTAATGTAGAGGTTGCTCATGTTTTGGATATTTCCTTCGATAGCATAATTATATTCATAGTGATGTAGTAGTTTGGTGGCTACACCTCTTGTTCGGCTCCTTCTTGTTCTACATCTGCATCGTCTCCTTCCTCTCCCATGGGTACTTCTTGTTGGGGTAGAACTGCCTCAACCTGCGCGTCATAACGCAAACGTCTCTCCTCAATAGAGAATAAACCATTAGGCAAAGGAGCTGGGATCAGGTGATCCGTCCTAGGTATATCAAGGAAGTATCTACCATTGGTTCTAGAAATCATACCACAAGCTCTTAGATTAGAAAAACCAAGGTGGTGACTTCCTGCCAACGATTGGATATTACCTACGTTGACTTGAAGTGCACATGCAAAAACGTTTATGACCCCTCCTCCGCATATGGGACCTTGAGATTGCAGCGCTTGATGCTTAAGGTAAAACAAAAGAAGGGCGCCCAAATTTGGCGTTAAATTACAGTAAGGAATAGCAGCTTTAGCGAGGATCATCATATCCTCCTCATTAACTCTAGTAAACTCACCACGTGCCTGTAAGGTGTTAGTAATAATATAAAATAAGTAAAGAACATCATGATGATCAATTTGGTTTCCCTCAAGTGTGTTTCCATAAATTCTCATTCTATTAAAGAACTCCCAAGGTGCTGGATTTAAAACAAAGGTGGTGGAGCTTATGTCGGTGGTGTTGTTGGCAAACCCAAAGTAGTGAGCCCATTGGTCGGATGTTAAGGAATACTCACAGTTCATTAGACGGAAAATGATGCGATCAACTCCAGGCATTTTCTCCTTGTAACAATAGTGTGAGCACACTGAATGTGTCAAGGTGCTAAGAAACTCAAGCGTCAAGCAGCGGTACGTGGCGACATCCTAAAAGACAAAGTCATACAAACCAACATTGTTGCAAAGTACATTGAAATCATCACGAATGCCAAGTTTGTTCAGGATATAGGAACACGCTCACTTAGTGGACTTGATTTCTCGGGGCTTAAGACAGTTGGAACAGTTCAGCTGAAACTCCTCGCTGAACCAGATACCAAGTGACTCGGGGGGTCAACTTATCAATGGGTGGCGCGTCTTGTTTTGCGGCCATCACACGTGTACGACTTCTCGTGTTCATATAAAACAAAATAAATAAAAAATGCTAATTAAAACTTTAGTCCAATAGAATTATCACATAAACGATCATCTACACTTGTTATAAAAGAAACTCTTCTAAAAACAAAACTAAGCATACTCAATATCAAGATTAACTCAAGAACAAGACCTAAGTATAGATTGATAATGGTGAAAGATTGAGCAGAGTTTTGATGTAAATAAGTTGGGGATCAGAGGAGAAACATACCTTAGATCGATTGGGTGCAAGGATCGAAGAAAGATTGAATAAAATTAAAGATCCAATGGAGGTGGTTTGGAGTTTGGAGGTAGAAAAAAGAGAATTTTTTGTGTTTTGAAATTTTAGGGTTACCTCCTCCTAGGATGATATGGTGGCCGAATACGTGGTACCGGCAGGCGATACGGCCAGAGCCCGCCCATACCGAGTGCATATATTGGAGTTGAAGGACTCCTTCCGGCGGTGCACTTGGTACGGGAGTGCGGTACGATCGCGCCCTTTTCTGTCCGCACTGCTGGTCGTTATGTGTGCAGTATGTTCGCTTGAAAACTGATGCTTTGCTCGAGGGTACGGTACGGGCGGGCGGTACGACCGCCTCTGGTCGTACCAGTGGTCGTTACGGCCACTGAGTTCTACGGCAAAAATCAATATTTCTATTTTTTAGAGATTCGATGTGGTACGGGCGCACGGTACGGGGGCTCCCGGTCGTAACAGTGGTCGTTACGCAGATAATAAGCTACAAAACTTATAAAATTTGGTTATTATCTTTGAGCGCCTTTACACATCTTAGCAAATGATAAAATAACAGCAAATAGACTTCATAAAAATCAGCAATACCTTTTAGACCATGTGTTAGTAAATAAAAGATCGAGGATTATCTCATTTTCTTATCCTCTCGCCAAAGGACTTCTTGAACACTCTTTATTAAAAAAAATGAAAGAAAAACAAAACAAACTAAACTAAACTAACTCAAGAATAAAAACTTTTATTTCACATGGATTGCATCCCATGAAGCACTTCTAGTTAAGGTCAAATAGCTTGACCCAGATGGTGATAATTTAGGTTTGATGAGTGGAACACCCACTCTAAAGTAATTGGCTTTTATAATTATACCATCATCATCACTATTAGGTTTGGCATTCTTCTTCCTAGGGAAGTGAACTATAAAAAGATCCCTGGAAGGCAGTCCTATTCTCACATTCCCTTCATGTAGATTGATTAAATCTTTAATAGTTCTTAGGAATGGCCTACCTAGAATTATAGGTGTTATAGTGAAGGGTTCGCCGCATAGAAAACAAAAAAATTCCTACGATGGAAACTATACGCCAAGATCTATCTACTAGATACAAGCAACGGGTGGATATACATCCATGGGGAACTTACCTTCGAAGACAACAAAGTTTTGTTAATAAGTAGGAACTCGTGGATGATGTAGTCATTCGCTTGCTGATCTCAAGATCATGTGGAAGTCCTAGATCCACAAACCAGCAGCGCATCCGCACTCGCACACACGTTCAGGCCACCGAACAACCTCCGCCTCCTCGCTCCAGCGATGCAACGGAAGCAACAACTCCTTCCAGATGAAATGCCACCGGGAACATGTATCTCGCTAATTCGAGATCATGGAGAAATAATATTAGAGGGGGAGCGAGATCCTTCACGAGGAGGTGTGAGGAAGAAGGGTTGGAGTGGTGGCCTTTTATAGGAGGAGGGGGTACCCCTCCCCATGGTCGGCGCCCCATGGGGGGTGACCCCTCACCTCCCCCATTCATGTGGTGGTAACCCCCTACACATAAATTTGTCCCTTAACATTCCTCTTTAAAGTCTTTACATTTAATGCATTAAATTTCTCCAAATTTAATGCTCTTTCATTTAATAAAACTCTTTTATTAATTTTATTCAGAATTTTGTTAATTACTTTAATTAACAAACATTCACATAAAACCCCCTGCAACATTTCAATATTACATGCAGAACCAATTTAAGCAATTTCACCCCAAACAGTTTTGGTGTCTATTGAAATAATTCCAGCACTTTGCAACTCATTCGTCTGAAACATATTTGCTCCAAATGGTGTTGGTGTCCCTTAAGTGTGTCACCCTACGGTTCATGAATAATGCAGACATGATCGAGACCCCTCTCAGATCAATAATCAAAAGCGGGACCTGGAGATCCATACTGACTCCTACACATTCTATGATGACTTCTATGATCGTGAGAACCTTTAATGTTAGTAACTAAATTCCTTTGTCTCGCGATATATTACATGTCTGAGATTCGATCATCGGTATCTCCATACCTAGTTTGATCTCATTACCGACATGTACTCTTTTCTTGTTCCCGTGATATAACATTCTAGTGATCTCATTACTTGCTTGCAAGCTAACCAATGTGATATCACCGAGAGGGCCTAGAGAATATCTATCCGTCGTCGGGATGGACAAATCCCACTCTTGATCCATGAGCCTCTACATAACACTTTCATAGTACTGAACCCACCTTTATAATCACCCTTTCACGGTGTGACGTTTGATGTTATCAAGATACTCTTCCAGTGTTAGTGATTAACATGATCTCATGGTCTAAGGAGTAGGATTACTTCGTTAGATGTTATAGCAATATAAACACAATGACTTTGATCGTAATGCTATACTTCGGATGAATGTTCGTCACATCATTCCACTAATGTTGTGACCTCGTTATTAACAACATCCAATGTCCATGATCAGGAAACCTTGATCATCTTGTTAATCAACGAGCTAGTTTATAAGAGAGGCGTAACTAGGAACTTTCCTTTTATTTATTAAACACACATGTATTAACGTTTCCAAATTAATACAATTATAGAATGCAAAATAAACATCTATCATATACTTGGAATATGTATAATAACAACTTTATTATTGCCTCTCAGGACATATTCCCTTTAGTCTCCCACTTGCACTAGAGACAATAATCTAGTTACATGGTGATAAATCTAACACCCATGGAGTTCTGGTGTTGATCATGTTTTGCTCTAGGGAGAGTTTAGTCAACGGATCTCCTACATTGAGATTTGTATGTACTTTACAAATCTTTATATCTCCATCCTTGAGATGCTCACAGATGGAGTGAAATCGGCGCTTAATATGCCTGGAATTCTTGTGAGACCTTGGTTTCTTTGCGTTGGCTATGGCTCCATTGTTGTCACAATAGATCACCATGGGATCCAACGCACTAGGAACCACACCCAGTTCGGTAATGAACTCCTTCATCCAAACTTCTTCATGTGCTGCTTCTGAAGCAGCAATATATTCTGCCTCCGTTGTTGACCTTGTTACCACGGGTTGTTTGGATCTCCTCCAACTAACTGCTGCTCCGTTCATGAGAAATACGTATCCGGATTGAGACTTAGAGTCATCCGGATCAGTGTTAAAGCTAGCGTCGACATAACAATTAGCGACCAGCTCTTCTTCACCTCCGTATACAAGAAACATTTCCTTAGTTCTTCTCAAGTACTTAAGGATATTCTTGACCGCTATCCAGTGTTCCAAACCTGGATCAGATTGGTACCTACTAGTCAAACTAATAACATGTGCCACATCCGATCTTGTACATAGCATGCCATATATTATAGAGCCTATGGCTGAAGCATAGGGGATCTTATCCATTATCTCGCTTTCTTCTGCCATAGACGAACTTTGAGTCTTACTCAATGTCTTGCCTTGCAACATAGGTAAGAACCCTTTCTTACTTTCATCCATTTTAAACTTCTTTAAAATCTTATCAAGGTATTTACTCTGTGATAGCCCTATTAGGCTTATCGATCTATCTCTATAGATCTTTATGCCTAATATATATGACGCTTCACCAAGGTCCTTCATAGAAAATTTGCTGTTTAGATAACTTTTAACACTGTTTAAAAGATCTATATAATTTCCAATCAATAATATGTCATCCACATATAAAATCAGAAATGTCACATTGCTCCCACTCACTTTCTTGTAAATGCAAGCCTCTCCATAAGTTTGGACAAATCCAAACTCTTTGATCACCTCATCAAAGCGGAGATTCCAACTCCGTGATGCTTGCTTCAGTCCATAGATGGATCGCTGAAGCTTGCACACCTTGTTAGCATCCTTAGGCTCGACAAAACCCTTTGGTTTTATCATATACAACTCTTCTTCAATATTACCATTGAGGAACGCAGTTTTGACATCCATCTGCCATATTTCATAATCGAAATATGCCGCAATTGCTAACATAATCTTAACTGACTTTAGCATCGCTACGGGAGAGAATGTCTCATCGTAGTCAATTCCTTGAATTTTTCGAAACCCTTTTGCGACAACTCGAGCTTTATAGACGGTTACATTACCATCACCATCATTTTTTCTTTTGAAAATCCATTTATTCTCAACAGCCTTTCGGTCATGAGGTAAGTCCACCAAGGTCCAAACCTGGTTTTAGTACATGGATTCCATCTCGGATTTCATGGCTTGTAGCCATTTGTTGGAATCCGGGCTCATCATCGCTTCTTCATACGTCACAAAGTCATCTATTTCATCAACCATGAAATTCACAACAGGATTCCCGTACAGTTTGGGAGCTGCACGTGTCCTGCTTGACCTGCGAGGTTTGGTAGTGTCCTCTTTCGGAGTTTCATGATCATTATCATTAGTTCCTTCTTCATTTGGTGAAGTCAACTCCGGAACGACTTTCGGTGCTGCGCCACTCGCTATTTCATGAAGAGAAGGTTCAATAACCTCTTCGAGTTCTACCTTTCGACTACTCACACCTTTCCCGAGAAACTCTTTCTCTAGAAAGGATCCATTCTTGGCAACGAAAACCTTGCCCTCGGATCTGTGATAGAAGGCATACCCAATTGTTTCTTTAGGGTATCCTATGAAGACACATTTTTCCACTTTGGGTTCGAGTTTATCAAGCTGAAGTTTCTTCACATAAACATCGCCTCCCCAAACTTTAAGAAATGAGAGCTTAGGTTTGTTTCCAAACCATAATTCATACGGTGTCATTTCAAATGATTTAGACGGTGCCCAATTTAAAGTGAATGTAGCGGTTTCCAGTGCATAACCCAAAATGACAGTGGCAAGTCAGTCAGAGACATCATAGATCGAACCATATCCAATAGAATATGATTACGACATCCCAACACACCATTACGTTATGGTGTTCTGGCAGGCGTGAGTGCTGAAACTATTCCACAATCTCTTATGTGTGTGCTAAACTCGTAACTAAGATACTCTCCTCCACGGTCGGACCGCAGAAATTTGATTTTTCTATTACGATGATTTTCCACTTTATTCTGAAATTCCTTGAACTTTTCAAAGGTTTCAGACTTATGTTTCATCAAATAGATATACCAGTATCTACTCAAATCATCCATGAAAATAACAAAATAATGATATCCATCTCGCACCGACACACTCATTGGACCACATACATCAGTATGTATTATTTCCAATAAATCTGTCGCATGTTCCATTGAACCGGAAAACGGCGTTCTAGTCATCTTGCCCATAAGGCATGGCTCACATGTATCAAATGATTCAAAATCAAGTGATTCTAAGAGTCCATCGGAATGGAGTTTCTTCATGCGTTTAACGCCAATATGACCTAGACGTCAGTGCCACATATATGCAGATATATCATCATTAAGTTTAATCCTTTTAGCATCAACATTATGGATATGCATATGAGTACTGTCGAGATTCAACAAAAATAAACCATTCATCACGGGTGCATGACCATAAAAGATATTATCCATATAAATTGAACAACCATTGTTTTCTGATTTAAACGAATAACCGCTTTGCAATAAACACGATCCTAGTACAATGTTCATGCTCAGCGCAGGCACCAAATAACAATTATTTAAGTTCATCACTAATCCCGATGGCATATGGAGAGGCAGCGTTCCGACGGTGATCACATCAACTCTTGATCCAATGCTGACACGCATCGTGACCTCATCCCTTGCTAGTTTTTGCTTCTTCTATAGCCCTTGTATCGAGTTACATACATTAGCAATTGGTCCAGTATCAAATACCCAGGTGCTACTGCAAGTACTAGTCAAGTACACATCAATAACATGTATATCACATATACCTTTGTTTGCCTTGCCGGCCTTCTTGTCCGCCAAATACTTGGGGCAGTTGTGCTTCCAATGGCCAGTCCCCTTACAATAGTAGCACTCAGTATCAGACTTAGGGCCAGCCCAGGATTTCTTTCCAGTCGTAGCAAAAAATTTGCCGCCCTTCTTTCCCTTTTGTTTACCCTTCTTATCTTTCTTGAAACCGGTGATCCTATTGACCATCAACACTTGATGTTCTTTCCTAATCTCCACTTCTGCAGTCTTAAGCATTGATAGAAGCTCAGGGAGAGTCTTCTTCATGCCCTGCATGTTATAGTTCATCACGAAGCTCTTGTAGCTAGGTGGTAGAGATTGGAGAACATGATGTATGCCTAAGTTAATGGCAATCATTATTCCCAAGGACACAAGCTTATCGGCGTACCCAGACATTTTGAGTACATGCTCACTTATGGAGTTGTTCTCTTCCATCATGCAGCTAAAGAACTTTTCTGAAGCATTATAACTCTCTATGGCAGCATGGGTATTGAAAATCATTTTCAATTCACCCATGGTATCAAAGGCATTGCCATTTTCGAAACGCTTTTGAAGTTTTGGCTCTAGCCCATACAGTATGCCGCAATGAACTAAGTTGTGGTCCTTCTGACGAGTCACATAGACATTCGTTTCCTCGTCGGGGGCATTCGGAGCTGGTGGGGGGCCTAGCGGCGCCTCTAGCACATATTGCTTTTGTGCAGCAGAGAGGAGAATCCTCGAATTCATGGCCCAGTTGGTGAAGTTGATACCATTCATAGAAAGTTTCTCTTTCTCCATGAACACATTGAAATTAAAAGCAGGTGGTGCCATCTATAACAGAATTTGTAAAGTTTATTTAGACTAAGTTTATGATAGATTGAGTTCAACTAAACTCCCACTCAGAAACAACATCCCTCGTGTCTTTTTGGTGATTACATGAACCAAATTCACTACACCAAGTCCGATCATCACGTGAGTCGGTGTAGCTTCAAAGGCGAGCATCTATATGGGAATCATATTAACTATATGACTCATGCTTAACCTTTCGGTCCGTGTTCCCAAGCCATGTCTGTACATGCTAGGCTCACCAAGTAAGAACGTTAGTACTCGTATGTGTAAAACTATCTTACACCCATTGTATGAAAGCGTAGAGTCGAGTACACTCGGTCATCACGTGATGTCTCGAAACACGATCCATAAAACGGTGCATACTTAAGGAAAAACACATTTTTATCTAAATATTAAATGAGGGATCATCTTATAATGCTACTAAAATCCCAAACAAGCAATATGAGATGGAAACATAATATGTGTAAAGTGAAATGATATGGTTCTTGCATTTGATCACTATCATATGCATCATGGTATGATCTTTATCATTCCTTTGTGTGTAAGACCAAGGTCTATGGAACTTACACGTTAGGTGTGTTGTAAGAGTATCAACTATACATCAACTTTAAACATTAACATATCATGACACAAGCCCAGCAACGATCTAAACTAGACGCCTCTAATTTATCAATTTCAAGTTTTTATGTGGCTTAGGGCTTTCGAAGATAGAACCGTTCTTACCTACGAACATGGAACCACAACAATTATAACCAAATTATTAGCAACTCGTTGTAAATCAGCTATTGACTATAGTAGGAGAGACAGACACCCGCTAGCCACTTATGCAAAACTAGTTGCATGTCAGTCGTGCAACCGGTCTCATGTGCGATGACATGTAAGGTTGGTCCGGGCTGCTTCATCCCACTATGCAACCAATATCCAAAGTACATATAAGAAGCAATAACATGATCATCACCGCCCACATACTCTTATGTGTTCTACCCGTGCAAAGCACCTACGCATAGATCAGGCTCTGATACCACTTAAGGGTTCATAGCATAGAAAATAAAAAAATTCCTACTATGGGAACTATACGCCAAGATATATCTACTAGATACAAGCAATGGATGGATATACATCCATGGAGAACTTACCCTTGAAGACAACAAAGTTTTGTTAATGAGTAGAAACTCGTGGATGATGTAGTCGTTCGCTTGCCGATCTCAAGATCGTGTGGAAGTCCTAGCGCCGCAAACCAGCAGTGCATCCGCACTCGCACACATGTTCAGGCCACCGAACAACCTCCACGTCCTCGCTCCAGCGATGTAGCGGAAGCAGAAACTCCTTCTAGACGAAATGCCACCGGGAACATCTATCTCACTAATCCGAGACCATGGGGGAATAATATTAGAAGGGGAGAGATATCTTTCACGAGAAGGTGTGAGGAAGAAGGGTGGGAGGGGTGGCCTTTTATAGGAGGAGGGGGTACCCCTCCCCATGGCCGGCGCCCCATGGGGGGTGACCCCTCACCTCCCCCCATTCATGTGGTGGTAACCCCCTCCACATAAATTTGTCCCTTAACATTCCTCTTTAAAGTCTTTACTTTAAATGCATCAAATTCCTCCAAATTTAATGCTCTCTCATTTAATAAAACTCTTTTATTAATTTTATTCAGAATTTTGTTAATTACTTTAATTAACAAACATTCACATAAAACCCCTTACAATATTTCAATATTACATGCAGAACCAATTTCAGCAATTTCACCCGAAACAGTTTTGGTGTCTATTGAAATAATTCCAGTGCTTTGCAATTCATTCATCTGAAACATATTTGCTCCAAATGGTGTTGGTGTAACTTAAGTGTGTCACCCTACGGTTCATGAATAATGCAGACATGATCGAGACCCCTCTCAGATCAATAATCAAAAGTGGGACCTGGAGATCCATACTAACTCCTACACATTCTACGATGACTTCTGTGATCATGAGAACCTTTCACGTTAGTAACTAAATCCCTTTGTTTCGCGATATATTTCATGTCCGAGATTCGATCATCGGTATCTCCATACCTAGTTTGATCTTGTTATCGACATGTACTCTTTTCTTGTTCCCGTGATATAAAATTCTAGTGATCTCATCACTTGCTTGCAAGCTAACCAATGTGATATCACCGAGAGGGCCTAGAGAATATCTATCCGTCATCGGGATGGACAAATCCCACTCTTAATCCATGAGCCTCTACATAACACTTTCATAGTACCGAACCCACCTTTATAATCACCCTTTCACGGTGTGACGTTTGATGTTATCAAGATACTCTTCCAGTGTTAGTGATTAACATGATCTCATAGTCTAAGTACTAGGATTACTTCGTTAGATGTTATAGCAATATAAACACAATGAATTTGATCGTAATGCTATACTTCGGATGAATGTTCATCACATCATTCCACTAATGTTGTGAAATGTTATTAACAACATCCAGTGTCCTTTATAAGAGAGGCATAACTAGGAAACCTTGATCATCTTGTTAATCAACGAGCTAGTTTATAAGAGAGGCATAACTAGGAACTTTCCTTTTGTTTATTAAACACCCATGTATTAACGTTTCCAAATTAATACAATTATAGCATGTAAAATAAACATCTATCATATACTTGGAATATGTATAATAAAAACTTTATTATTGCCTCTCAGGGCATATTCCCTTCATATGGATCTTCAGACATGTCCACTATAACAAGATCAATAAGAGCAGGACTTCCTTTAATTTCAACAACTATATTTTCTTTTATCCCAACAGCTTGTTTATAAGTTGAATCAGCAAGATGGAGTCTCTTGGTTGCAAAAGGCCCCAAGTTTAACTTGTCAAATAGACTTTTGGATATTGTTGAGATGCTTGCACCAAGATCACAAAGTGAAGATATCTCATTAACACCTATTTCAATTTTAATAGTGGGCTCAAATATATCATATAGCTTAACAGGAAACTTATCAGCTAGTCTCTTATACTCCATTTCTAAATCTCGAACTTTAGATGCTGCTTGTTGAATAAATTGTTGGTACATAGCATCATTACCTTGTTCTAGACTAAGATTCTTTATGGTGATCATCTTTAATAGATCTTCCATGGTGTATTCAGGTGTTAGCGGGTTGCTATAGTCTAGCTCTTCAGGCTTCTCTTCGTTCATTTCCACCCTCATAATCTTGAGGTCTTCTACCGGATTTGGCTTGGGCTTTCTAGAAAACTTTGCTAGTATGAGAGCTTGGCTCTCAGCTACCTTGCCAATTGAGTCTCCACGGTCTTTGTCCTTTCCTATAGAGCTTGCACATCATTTCTAATTGCAACGGCTTGGTTAGATAATTTACCTATACTACTCCCATGGTTCTCCGTGATTTTAATAAGCATATATTTTGCTCGGTTTGAGCTTGCATAAAGGTTCTAATAGTATGTTCAAAACGACAGATTGCCATGATTTCCTCCATTATGATTATCATAATTATTGTAAGGAGCTCCTGTAGGATTAGAATAATGTTGTTGAACATTAGAAGAAAAATTTTGCATCTTTCAAGCAGGATTATAAGGGGTGCGAGCTATAAAATGAACATCATTAACATCGGTAGCGATAGCATTAGCTTGGGTATCTTCCTTACCCTTTACTATATTGAGTAACTCGTCTATCTTATAAGTAAGCTCTTCATTGTTTACCTTGGTGATTGAATTCATCCTTTTTGAGATTCTTTCCACATGCCATTGGGCATGGTTGTTTTGCATATCATCAAGTAATTTATTTGCAACACTCACTTGCTTTCCCATGATTTTTCCTCCTGCTGCAATATCTAGCATAGACTTAGACATTGGGTTAAAGTCATTATAAAATAAATGTAATATAAGCCATTCTTCCATCCCATGACTAGGAAAGTTCGTTATGGATTCTTTCATCCTTTCCCATGCAAGTTCTAGAGGCTCGCGATCTTATTGTCTAAAACTTGTAATGTTGGATCTTAATTGCATAGTTTTAGCTAGGGGTAAAAAATAGGCATAAATAGATCATTGCATTCCTTCCAAGATTTAATAGTGTCGTTAGGTAGATCTAGCAACCAGTAATTCGCCTTTCCTCTAAGAGAGAAAGGAAACAAACCTAATTTAACAGCATTTGGATCTACATCCTTAATACACATCGTGTCGCAAATTTCAGTAAAAGTATTTAAGTGCAAACTCGAATCCTCAAAAGATGAGCCTCCAAATTGGTTTTGCTGAACCAAATTTAAAAGGTTAGGCTTAATTTCATATGCCTCTGCATCAACAGCAGGCTGAGTAATAGGTCCATGAATAAAATCTATGGGAGTAGCATACTCCCCAAGTCTCTTTTGAGCCACGCCTCTATTTTTTTGGTATTTTTAAAGTAAAGGAAACAAATAATAAGTAACTATACTTTTTGGGTTTTCAAATAGATAACAAGAAATAAACTACAAACAAATAATAAAACTAAAAACAAGGTCTCTAGTGACCTCACCAGGATAGCGAAATTGCTTCCCCGACAATGGCGCCAGAAAAAGGGTTCATACCTTCGATCCGAATTCATGGATGTAGTATAATAGTCGTTTCCCCTAATAGACCTAGGTTTAATCGAACCTTGGGAAACAACACTAAAAGGAATTAAAAAGGACACGTCTTCAAGACTTTGTTTTTCGCTTTACCTTCATTTATCAGACCAATCTAGTTTACTTTATATTGTGGGTTGATTCAATGGATGGAGATAGGCTAGGGTTAAAGATCCACATGGATATCTCAAGTACAAAGTAATGGCTATGGCTAATGGAGGTGATGGAAGATGGAAGGGATGAACTATGGTGTGGATATACTTTGGTGGTGTTGTGATGCAATCTCATAATAGCGGCTTTTTGCCTGTGGCTGAGGCCTCAAAATATATAGGCATATTCACAAAAGTTGTAGGGTTTAACGAGACAAAGCCACCACCACATGGTACGAGCGGATGGTACGGGAGGACCCTGCCCGTAATAGTGGTTGTTACGGATGCAGACGCCTGGCAATTGCTCCAGAATTACTTGGTCGTGTGGACATCCTCAAAATCTTCATTATGACTCATGATTTCACATTAAAAAGTGTGATTTCCTACACAACACAAATCAAAGAAATGGTTTGCATATCTTTGCAATTATTAGTCATTAGTGGCAAGGCTAGAGAGTTTATTGTTGATTGTTTGACTAAAAACAATGTTTAAATGCAGGAAAGGATGGCTATTTTTAGAGCCATGAACAATGTAAAAAGATGGTACCAATAGATTTGTATTGAAATAACAAAGCCACCAGAAGTGGTTTCATTATTTTATCATTTTTTCTTCATTTAGTTATGAATTGTTTAGTGAGATAAACCCTTGTTTTTGTGAACAACTCACCAAAAAGATCTGTAAGTCAAATATTAATTTCCTCTTAGGGTTAGGAATAGGTTTAAGTGTTGGTTCGCTAGTAGTTGGTTTCACTTCAAAATATTTACCATAATGCCCTTGGGAAAATCCCAAAGTCAATTATGTATACATTTTGTCTTTTTCACCATATTAAACCTATAGGATCTTTTGGTATGAAACCAAGAATTTCAGTTACCTTTCTACAGAAAGTGGATTCATCATTTGTTAAGTTGTGGAACTCCTGGAGTGATTTATCTAGTGAAACAACCCTATGCAGAAGGGTTTAATTTACTAAATTTCACGAGAGGCTCAATAAATCTTGAGATCCTAGGATTGGGTAGATATGATAAAGCATAAGTGTTGGAAGTTGGAATCAAGTCAAGACAAGGTGTATATTGACCTATGGAAATTTTGAAAGTCATAACTGAGGTTTTTTTGGTCATTTTTACTACAGTTAAACCATAGGGCTTTTGGGGTTGGGGTCAAGGTGGCATGCAAGGTATTCCAAATACCCTATAGTAAAAATTGTTTTCATCGAAACAGGATTGACCAGACTCTCTGAAATAAATATTAGGGGGAAAGGATACATCTTGGGGTTTATTTTACTAAGAAAATCCTAGATAAGATCTTAGTCAACTTTTTGTCCTACATGTTGCAGAAAACATGCAGAGACCTAGGGGAAATTTAGATCTAGGCATTTGGGTTTGTTTTCATTTTTATTTCAAATTAAAGCTAACTACTAGTTTCATATCTCGGGAAAAGATTAAATGAAAAGAAACTAGGCCAGATCCCAGAAGACAACGAGTTGCATAGGGCAGGTCGGCCCAGCTCGCGGACGAGCACGCGCAGGAGACGCCGAAGTTCAAATTCTTGTCGTGGTCCTAGTAGTTAGCGTCATGGGACAGCCAAAGAGGTACCGAGAAACACCGGCCATAGGATCTAGTTAAGATCTACGTTCACGGTTCGTCGTCTCCGACGTGACGTGAGCAACGACGCAGAAACCCTAGGCAGGGCAGACGAGTGTGAGGAGCTCACCTAAGAGCACGGCGAGGCCAGAGGTGAAGTGGTGGTCTACGGCGAGCTCAGAGATGGGTGGCATGATGAGTTTGGTTGCAGGGAAGTTCTTGGCACGACGAGACCGATGAGGGCTCACTGGAGCTCAATAGCGACATTCGTAGAGGTGACCCTAGGAAAGAAGAGAGGCAGGGTTAGGTAGCTCTTGTCATGGGGAAGACATGGACATGAAGAGGAGGGAAGGAGACACCTCGGTTAGGCCGCAACCTTGGCTGTAGGATAGCATTACCGTGGAGAATATTTCCTTCTCCTTGGCTGCAGAGAGGGAGTGGAACCTTGGGTGACTAGGAGAGGAGAGTGGAGAGGTGAGGGAATGAAATGAGGGGGCAGGAGCAGGGTAGGAACCCTCTGATCCTTATAAATCCAAGGCCAAGGTTTATGGTGAACCTTCTCCATGGAGGGGCAGGGGGTGTGCCAGGACTTGGGATTGGTCATGGTGGATGGTGTGTGGTCAGATGTGACTGCAGGAAGATAGAAAAGGGCCAGGGAATTAGTGTGCTACAAGTTCTCTCTCACTTTCTCTAGATGCTCAAGGAAAATAAATGGAGGAGGTAGGGCCTAGGGTTAGCTCATTAGTGTAGAGGGAAGGTGGAGGCAGGGGTGTGGGACCTGGAGCACGACCAAAGGGAGAGGGAATGCGTCCTGCAACTTCTATGGGGAGTAAAGAGAGTGGCAAAGAAAGACATGCACATGAGGTTAACCTCTTAGGTCCAAGCACTAGAGACAAGGGTGCTACAGTGGTATATTAGCTTGCTACGGTGCATTTCGACCAGAGGTGGTGGATGGGTGCTAAGGTGATCCACCAAGGGTTTGGGAATTAGTTTGATATTTTTGCAAGGTTTAAGTGGGGCAAACTTTGGTGTGTTAATTTAACTGATCTCATAACCTCACATGATCAGGCTAACAGATGAGTGGTGAAGTTGAGCATGATCTAGTGGGAGTGAGGATCACTGGTTGTGTTTGACAAGAATCCCAGTTGAAAAATTTAGAATTCAGGTGGTTTTTGTGATTTCATACCTTCTTTTGTAAGCTATATGATATGATCTAGGGATCCATTTGGTTTGAGGGGAATATGGGTAGATGAACCCAGTGATGTAGATCACCTTAGTGTAGAAAGTTGGTATTGATCATGATTGTAGTTTCCTAGCATTGATTTCAAAGTTTGTTGAAAATAAGGGAGTCAAAGCAGAACATTATTTAGCCTCAAAAACCATGTGGGTCCAAGAAGCATAGGGCTCCAATGGAAACAAGGGAGATATGCGTTGATAAACAAACTTGAGTAGATCACAACCATTCCAAGAGTTGGTCAAAATAATATGACATGGAGATGGGAGCTTCTGCTAATGTAGGCATGTTGATAAGATTGGCAGGAAAAGATTATTTTCTTGTCTGCAGAATGCTGACTCGTATACTAACGAGCTTGTTGGGAACCCCAAGAGGAAGGTATGATGAGCACAGCAGTAAGTTTCCCTATGTTATGAAACCAAGGTTATCAATCTAGTAGGAGCAAGGAATCACCTCAAAGGTGTTGCTAGCTGAACTTTGGCAGGGGGCACTACCGGTGCCAGCAGCAACGTGGAGACCTATACAACACAACCACATAACTCTATCCCCAACTTACGATGAGGTTGTCAATCTCACCGGTTTTGCTAAAAACAAAGGATTAAATGTATCGAGTGGAAGAAAGTAATAGTTTGTAGATAGTAAACACAAAGCAGTAAACAGTTGATTGTAGATTGATGGTAAAAGAATGGACCAGGGTCCATAGTTCACTAGTGGTGGCTCTCCTTAAGATAAATGACATGCTGGGTGAACAAATTACAACGGGGCAATTGACAAACATCGAGAAAGCAATACATGCATATACTACTCATCTTGACTCCTTTGAGACTTGATTGGGAATTACAACATTATACATAGACCGCAATCCAACTGCATCTATGACTAATAATCCACCTTCAGGTTATCATCCGAACCCCCTCCAGTATTAAGTTGCAAGCAACGGATAATTGCATTACAAATTGTGTGTAAAGTAAACAATATGATTGAACAAAGGATTGTTGTTTTCTCCCTAGTAGCAACAACACATCTAGTACCTTAGAGATTTCTGTCACTTCCCCAGATTACTAGAGGCATGAACCCACTATCAAGCATAAATACTAACTCTTGGAGTTGCTAGCATCTACTTGGCCAAGATAGCTACTAACAACGGAAAGCATGCAAGATCACAAATAACAAAGACATGATAGAATCAATAATCAATCTGAAATAGGATCTCAATATCCATCGGATCCTCGCAAACACAACATGTAGGATTACAAATAGATGATCTTGATCATGAACGGAGCTCACAAGATCTAAACATCATAGCACAAAGGAGAAGAACCAGCCATCTAGCTATTAAATGGACCCGTAGTCCAGAGATGAACTACTCACACATCACACCGGAGGCTTGCATGGTGATGAAGAAGGCCTCCAGGGTGAATTCCCCTCTCTGGCAGGGTGCCGGGAAGAGCTTCAGATCCCTCCCGATCTCGGGATGGAGATGACAGCGGCTAGAGACTCTTTCGTGGAATTTTGATCGGGTACTTAGGGTTTCTGTATCGGAGGCATCTTATAGTCGGAAGGGGGGCTGAGGGGGTGCCTGGGCTGGCCACACCACCCCCTGGCGCGGGTCAGGCATGGCCGCGTGGCCAGGTGGTGTGGCCGCCCTATGGCCCCTCTCCGTCACGTATTCTGGCTCCGTGTGTCCCTCGATGAAAAACTGACTTTGGCTTTTCTCCCGTCCAATTCCGAGAATATTCATTTTCTGACTTTCCTGGAACCAAAAACAGCAGAAAACAGGCAGCTGGCACTATGGCTCTTGTTAATAGGTTAGTCTAAGAAATCATATGAAAAGTACTCGAAAGTGTGGACAAAACATAATAAAGTAGATAAAACCAAGCATGGAACATCAAAAATTATGGATACGTTAGCAACGTATCACACAACCATCAAGAACAAGTGGGTCAATGGAAAGAGGGTGATTTGGAAGTACTTATGATGGTTTACACGATGCTTCAAGTGCATTTCCAAAAATGCACAAGGGTTGAGAAAGGTGGAGACTCTAAGAGGGGTTCATGATAACAATTCTAGACTTGGTCAAATTTTGACAGATTTTGGGTTTTCGACTAGGGTACAAGAGTTAATGATTTTGAGTGGATTCAAGGTTACAAACTCACCATCAAGTGGATTATGTTGAAGAGTAGGTTAATTAGAGGAGATCCATGGCTTGAGTTGGTCTCCACTACCTTGGAAACTACCAAAGAGCAGAGGCCCAAAAAGGAGTCTGATAAGGTAATTAGAGGGTCACTTGGGTGACTAGATATCATGGTAAGCTTGGGAGTCTAGGTAGATGAGTACCTAGATCAAGAGAAACGGTTGGTGATGGTAAGGCACATCACCAAGGGTAGGATAAGGTAGGCTACTTGATTGAGGATCAGATGTAAGGTGATAACTTAAGGTTTACCAAAAAGGGTGTGGGAGGGAAAGGAGGAAGGTATTCTTCCTACTATGATTTTTGATGGGGTGGTACTCTAGAGAGTAAGGTGGTATAGGGTTCGGTTCACACTAACCTTATCTTTCTTGACAAGAGTGGGTTAAAGTTCAATGCTAAAGGAGAAGTATTGAAGGTTCTGCCAACTCAGGGGTTTGATAAGGAGTATATAGTACCACAAATTGGATTGGGTAGTTTTTTGTTGGTTTAGTGATTCATTCCAGGGTGAGATCCTAGGGTATCTCACACTCACTCCTAACAAGCAAGTCAAACAACATATCAAGGCAATTCATTTTAAGTATCTCAAGACTTCTACTATGAATACCATGAAGCCTTACTTGAGGTAAAGGTAGGTAGGTTGGGGGTATTGAAGAAGGTAAGAGTATCTTGGTACTTCTACCTTGAGTGGAAGTCAGATGTTTTAGTAAAGAGCTTTGGAAAAGTAGAGGTAAGATTATTTGAAAGTTTTGTCTTGACAACATAAGGAGATGATATCATATATATCTCCATAGTTTTGTAATTAGAGGATAGCAAAACAATTGAGTTTGTACAATTTGTGTCAAGCTCATGTTTAATTTCTTGATTAAGTCCCCCATAGAAAATATGTAAAACATACCATTCTGGTAAATCATGGTGAGGACATTTATTAAGTAGGGCCTATACCTTTTCAAATCCCTTACCAAGCCTTCACTTGGGCAGTTTTTGAAATTTGTGATCTCCCTTCTTACTTCAGCTGCCTTTACCTTGGGAAAGAATCGCAATACGAATTCTCCTTTGAGTTTCTCCCAAGTATCAATTTTCTCTACAGTGCAAATTCTATACCAAGCTAAAGTAGTGTTGGTTAGAGATTGGCTAAAGAATTTAAGTTTCAATTCGTCATTAGAATAGTCTCTCAATTTAAGTGTCCAACATAACTCGGTAAAATGCATTAAATGAGTGTAAGGATCCTCATCGGGATCATCTCCTGCAAAAGTTTTATGTTTAATAATAGCGATAAAGCGAGGGTTAACCTCGTATTCTGGTTCGCTCCCACTCGGAAATTCTTTGACGAGTCCTCTATTGAACTTCTTGAGGTGTTTAGCTGCATCGAGCTGATTCATCACTCTGAGTGCAGTCATGGTGCTTACCTAAAACTAGTAAATAACTTTAGTAAAACAATTAGTAGAATAAGAAACTAAGAACCAAAGATCAAAAGCGCTTAGCTCCCCAGCAATGGTGCCAGAAAATAGTTTGATGACTGCAAGTGCACAAATCGATTGTAGCTAGTTTCGAAATAAGAGTATCGAACCCATAGAGAGTTACTTGGTTAAGGTATTTATGCCCCTCGTCACTGTCTACCAAAGGATACTTGTAATATGCCTTTGATTTCAAGTAAAGGGTGTTTGAAAGGTTTTTGGTTGAATACAGAAAAGTAATTAAAAGAAGTAAAAGAAAGAGAGTAAAAAAGTGTTTGGAAGTGTGGTTGAATTCAATAGGGCTAAAGCGTTCTCGAGGATGTGGGATACGGCTATAGCATGATATTATTATTTATAATTAGGATAACCTACTTATTGTGTCATGATATGTGTGGAAAGAGCTCCATAATAAGATGTTCAACAAGGCTCATAGTCAGTCACTTTTTTGAGCCAAGAATGAGGTCACCTCTAAATAACCACCGTGATGTCTGAGAGCAATCACCCATACAGACCACCGCAATTAAGGGCCTCCCCATGCATATCGTAATTAGCTTAGGGAATCTCTCTTAATCCTTCTTTGAATGTGCAGGTTGTTAGCCGGTGCCAATAGTCACGATAGCTTCCAGGGGACACTTTCGAACACGTCCAAAGGATTTTACCCTCTTCTTTAGTCCCATAGAAAAATAATATGTGGCCGACAACATATACCATCTAAAGAGAGAGATCAAACACACATCATAAATCTATCATAGACCAATAAGTCATATGGATACAAGAATAGATCATTTTTATTTAAATTTCATAATAGTGCTAGGGTTTATCCATCTCCCTAAGAACGAGGGGAAACTACTCACACATGGAAGAAATCAACAACATCATCATAATCATATGGATGGATAAAAGTACGGGGATAAATCTAGTGTAAACCAGAATTGAATATGAAATTACAACAAGATCTAATGAATGAAAGATGGAGGTGATAGTGGTGATGGTGATGCAGCAGTTGATGATGAAGGGGATGATGTGATGTTCTCCAATGATCCATGAAGCAGTAGGTATTTTCCCTTCTCCAAGTTCCTCCTTTAGATCCCTTTCTGGTGTGGTTTTTTGTGGCTCAAGGTTGCTATGAATGTCGGATATATGATCCGTCTTTGCTAGGGGAAAGTATTTGACGAGGAGGACGTGTTGTCGCATGGTACGGGTGGGCTCTACTACCACTAGTCGTTAATGTTGTAGTATCCTTCCTCATGTTTGCTATTCTCTCAGGTGCGAAGGTAAATCAATTAGATGACTTTTATCACTTAAAAATATCATATTACAACATAATATGTACATAAGAGACTCAGTAATTCGGGATCCTGTTGAAACAAGGACAAAAGGTGCGCGCAAACGCAGTAAATACAAAAATCATTATTATACATATGCAAAAAGAAAGGTAAATATGCTTCAATTTTGGACTCATCAGAGTACTATCCATGGGTATAAAGTATGTCCATACCAACATTTTTAGATTCTCCCAATGTTTAGGAGAGAGATTGGATAGTCGTGAATCTATCATATCGAGTGTCAAGAAATGCCCTATCAAGAAACTCTAATTAGTAATCCCTCCATTCTAAAAAGGATAACATGGATTCAGTAGTACAAACTTGTTACTTAGAGATGGTGCCTAGAGGTGGTTAACCCCTAAACTAGGAAGAACCGGCTACATTCAGCAACCTCAGGCGGTGGTTATTTCTGGACCATCTCTAACTATGCCCTCAGATGATTATAAATTAGCACCGTCTCTAGTACCACTTCCTCCCCAGTCGCTCGTTAAAACAAAAAGGCTCTAAATGAAACCTGAGATGCATGAAATTATTATCCGTCTATTTAGAAACTTTAACCGCAGTCGTTCATAAAAAGTAACCGCCTCCAGGAATCTCCTGAGGCTAACCATTATAACGACCGCCTTGAAAACTTGTAGTTAGGGCGATTATTAATTTCGACCGCCTCAAACATATATTTGACTAGAGGCAGATTCAATTATAAACCAATTAAACGATGATTTATTGCAATGCAAAAACAAGCATTACAAACACGCATTACAAATAATCCCCTAGAGAAACACGCACTACAAATAATAATATTAGACAAAAATATATAGCTAAATGATGATATATTAATAATATTGTTCTGCAAACATTACGAACATGCAACATTGAGAAATACAAATATATACAACTAGATCAAAAGGTTAGTTAGCTAGTAGGGAGAATATATTACATAACCAACAGGTGCATCCACCGGCTAGATCAGTCAAAAGTAAACATACTAGTGGAACCAATTGATCACCAGTTGTTGCCGAGCCCCCAGACATTGTCTCCCAGCTCCCACTTGTTCTGTCCCTAGCCATCGCATCCCTGATTCCACCCCCAGCCATCGCCTCCCTCCTGGAATTTCTTCACACATTTGGATCTCCTATAATCCTTGTCGGTCTTGCATCTCAGACACATATTATCATTCAAAACTAGCTTGCCTAGACATATCCCTGCCTTCATCTTCAAGATCTTTTTGACCATCTCGTAGCTCACATAGCCATCAATTGCAACATACTTTAGTTGATCCAGGCTAAGTAGCCGATGCCATATCTTGTGCGTCTCCTCTGTACACTTACTCTTCATATCCAGGTGGAAGTTGTCAATGATGTCTGCCGCAAGATAACCCATGCCAGCCCTATCACCCTTATCCTCGATCTTGTACACATCCTGGAGGTCGGCGTAGTACTCAGCAGGTATACTTATCTTTTTGACCAACCGCATATCCCTGTCTCGCCTTATATAAACACTAGAAACAGTAATATGCTTGTTCTCCAAGAACTGGTGAATCGCTCGATGCCCTTCACCATACCTCGGGCTCCTGCATTAAATGATATACTAGCACATGATGTCGCAAGGCTAGTTGCACCCCCACGACTGTCTGTGGCGGCTCACTACGGCTAGAAGGGATGTACTCGAGGTCCAACCCAACAAACCGATCCTTTTCTAATTCAAGACAAGCCTCGTACATGGCAAAGGTTTCTTCGACCTTTGAGTCCTTGTTAGTGTACACCACCGTCAATGCGGTGGTGCCATGCGTAGTGATGGAGACCGTCTCCGTGAATATCCATCTGTCATTGATTGGTACATGGCCGGCCATGGCGAAAAGGAAGAGGGGTGGTCCCGCCGGAGTGAGGAAGAGGAATGGGGGCGCGGGCTTTGCAAAATGAGGAGGAGGAATGGGGGAGCCGGAGAGAGGAAGAGGAAGTGGCTAGCGCAATGCCGCAAATGATTTATAGAACTTGCGCGTGTGGTTTCGTCATGGGTGCTTTATGGAACTTCCGCGAGTGATTTTGGTGGTGGAATAGGAAGAGGAAACAATGGGAAATAGGAAGAGGAACTGGCATGGAGTAATGACGCGGTGAGGTTTCTTGAATTTGTCAGGGGATCGAGGCAACAAACAAAGGAGTACAGCAGAGCGATGGTTCCCGATAAAACAGGGGCACGGAAAGTTGTGTGTCCCATCAGTTTGAATCACAGAGGCACTCGTAATTAATGACCGTCTCCTAGGAAGTTGTCGTGTGTCCCTAGTGTTTTTAGAGGCGGTTCTTATACACAGCCATCAGAGGGATTGCTTTAGAAGTTCTTAGAATAACAACCGTCTGAGGATGCTTTTTAGAAGCACTTAGGAATAATGCATGTCTGAGGGTGTATCGTCGGTGAAGACAAATTGGCATGGTGGTGTCTGCTTCTCTATCGTTAGGGATGTTGTGATCTTGCCATATATACAACAAAATTTGATGAATGAAGATGCAATATCCATAACAACGGATCATCGTCGCTGACTTCGTCGACTTCATCGTCACTGACTTCTTCATCCAGCTTGTCAACAGGAGGTTGTGCCGATATTGCATCTTTTGCATCATCACTAGACACAAATACAACATATTTATTAGAAAGATCACTCCCTTTCTTCTTGGACCCATTTGGAGTCGGTATATCAATTTTGTTGTGCCTCATTAATGCTTTCAGCATCCTGTTGTTCTCAGTCTAGCATAATCCCTATGAAGCTTGTCCTAATCTTCCATGTAGATGGCATGCCACGTTCTTAGCCCTTTAATGAGCTACTCTTGAATCCTCTTGTTCTTATAGGTAGATGATCCAGGAATATCCAGATACTCCACATCTCTCGAGGCCCTATTCCGTTGTGATTACTTGGTCACACCTTTGATAGGATTGTCAGGGGATCTGTGAATACAATGCTTCTTGTAGGAAATGCTAGTGTTCAACTTTTCTTTGGTGACATGCTGAATGAATGCTTGAAAGTATGGAACCTACACTAGTGACCTCCGACGATCAACCATGTTCCTCCTTATCTCTTGATACAAGAGATCCATAACATCAATATTTCCTTCCTTACTTTGTAGGATAAACCAGATGAGGTTTTTTTGCATATCCACATATGCTAGAGGAGTATCCCGACTTTTGGAACAAGATCCACCGAAAAATCTTGTGCAATGTGTCGAAGAAGGGCAAGAGGCCACCAATATGCCCATGCACAACAACATTACTCTCAGGATGGGAAACTGTATGATAGTATCCATTCAGTTCCTTGGGCTTCTTTGTGAAATCATCATGGAGACGGATGAAATTGATATCATCTGGATCAACCATATAGATTCCAAGAGATGTAGCAAATTCACTAAGTGGGGCACGATATTCTTTGTCATCGGTCATCCACCAAAAATTCCTAGAATCATCCTTCTCAAGAAAGAGGGTACAATAGAATTGCATCACCACTTGTTCATTATAGTGACGCCTGAACTCCATGATCTTCACTTAGCCTAGGCGATCACATGTTTCAAATATGTTGACAAATCTATCCTTGTTTTCCTTGATGTGCTCAAAGTCAATTGCCCTTTGAGGAGCAATCTTAGTTTGAAGTAGGAGAATCATGTCAAAGATCTTTTGTTGAGTTAATGTACGGAACCATTTGATGAGACCTTTATCTCTCTTAGCCTCATACTAATTTTAATCTGAACGAATAGCTTCGTACTAGTGCTTCAGCAATTTCATCGAGCTTGTAATTTTTTAGGCAATGCTACTTTGGGAGCTGCGATTATGACCTTCTTTGCAGTGGGCTTTCATGAGCTGCCTGCCATATCAGTTGCATCTCCATTCGCAATAGTTCTTTTAGGATTTGTACTCCTATTCACCTCAGTCGTCGCAACCACGTGACTATTCCCTTTCTTCTTCACAACCTCATGCTCACTTGAAACCTATCATATAAGATAAAAATTATAGGAAATATGAACTCTAGAAAGTATGCATAGATATGTTATGTATACTTTATTCAAGTGTGAGTTGGATAAATATATTAAGTTGCTATGACCACTACCTTTGAAGGTAAAGATTCCCCACAAAGAGAAATAACTCACTTTCATAACTCCAATGAAACTGAATCATAAACAACTAACTGCTAAAACTGAATCTTGTGTTGAATCAGTATGGGATCTACTAGCACTACAAGGGATTTCATCACAAAATATGTTGGTACTATGATAGGGATTTCAAGAAATCAATCAGCGAAGTTTGTACCTGATTCGTCCGATGACATCCCCGTTCGATGAGATTGCGGCCGCGCTTTGGACAAGGTAGCGGCAGCGAGGCGTGGACTAGAAAGGAGGGCAGTGGAGGCATGGGCTGGCAAGGAGAGGGGCAGCGGCAGCAGCGTAGTCACACGAGAGGCGGCGAAGACATTGGGATAGGGTTTGAGTGGCGGCGGCCAGCGAGATAGGGTTTGAATGGCGATGGCCGGCAGGATAGGGTTTGAATGGTGATGGACGACAGGATAGGAAATATGAATAGATCTATTCCCGGAAGAACAAGTAGGTAGTGAGTGACGACCGTCCAAGGGAGATCCAATGCACGAGATAAATGTGGAGTTGGTTCCAATCCGGAGTATCCGAAGGCCCAAATTTAGCTTTTTTAGTATTTTTCAATAAATATTTTTCTAGACTTGGGAATTGTAATCATATAACTTAACATACCACATAATGTTGGAAATATGATTTTTTAGAATATTAAAAAAATATTTCCTATTTGCTCATGAAACTTGACATTTGTTCATTTTATTAATAAAGTCTAAAAATACTTAGGTAATTATGAAACTTGCCATTTGTTCATTTTATGTTACCTAGATTGTGTGGTAAATTTTTTAGTCAATTCTAAAACATTTTCACCGATGTTGCTTTGTAACGAGTGCATCAACAACACAAGTATCATACCTACAAGGGTAAACTCCAAAGTTTTGTACTACATCGCGTACTTTCTTCAGCGCATAAACTTATTTCTTGGCATAGGAATTTATGTCATGCTACTAATCACATATTCACCTTTTATTACCTTTTAATTTCGAATAATTTGCAAGTTTTATACTTTTTCCTAACCCGGAGTGTCCACATAAATTTAGGGTGTCCGTACTTTGCTCTTTTACAGCAGGTTGAGCTACATTTTAGAGACAGTCAGATATTTTGACCGTCTACGAGGACCTGGATCCAAATATTTTAAAGTAGTGGCGACAAAATCTAAAATTTTGGGCAAAATGAGGGGACAGGGCATCTTTTCTTCATTTGCCCGCCCACCTGGACTGACCTACACTGTTGAAACCCTCGCCACTGCCGCCCTTCCCCTACCGCTCCTCCCAGCCGCCTTCATTGCGTTGTTGCTCCTCCCTGCCATCGTCCTCCCCACCCATACTCCCCACCGCAGGCCGCTCTCTCGCGCGCTTAGATCTAGAGGCTCCCACACCGGCCACTCCACCCCTTTTCCATCGCCACCGGTGGGGCTTGTCAACGCAACCACGCGTGCACTGCTCCATCTTGCTACTTTGCTCCTCACCGATATCGGGCTCTCGTTGCCCTCGCCGCTCCGACGTTCTCACCACTTAGCAGAAATCATTTCTGACGATGCCGAGGACAACCACGAAGGGCTAGAGTCGCCATCAAGCCATACACGGTGAGAGTCTTTGCAAATTCTATTTTAGTTATCTTTAGGACATTTTCCTTTAAAAATAGGATATATTGTAAGTATGTACACATTCTTAATTATAAGTACATTGTCATGTTACAGTTCAGTAGCAGAAAATTGTTTAGTCCCAAGTATTACAAGCGTCTAATATAATTATTACACAATGAAGTGCATTTTAGTTAGTATACTATTATTTTGTGTGTTATCTCATATCCACATTGATTTTCTATAAATGCAAAAGTGGCTCTAACCCACTGTCGTCGATATCTACACGAACCAGAAGGGGAAAACGAAAAGGTGACAGCCGTGGGAAATCAAGTATGCTAGAGTGTAAATACACCGTGGCACACATCAATCCGAATTTTTTTGCTCCGCTAAAGCCGAATACTGCAAGAAAAAAGTTCTCGAGGTTTTGTGGGGTTGTGGCACGAGAACGAGTGTCCATCACCCTTACAGAATGGAGGAAATTATCAAAGACCGCTAGTTATTCAATCAAGAATGAGATTCTCTAGTATTTCACCCCGAGACATCGAGCGGCTATATTTCTCGCATGCAAGGCCTTGAAGCAATGGAAGTCCAGGCTTGTGACGGAGTTAGTGGATATAATGAATAGCCCCCTTGATATATACCCATAGATCACCCAAGAGGCTTGGGATGAGTTTGTGGCGCTGAAAACCGATGCGGAGTTTAAAGAAAAGAGTATTTTAGTGAGAGAGTGCGCCCTGTCATACAAGAACCGCCACAAAATGGGGACTCCTGGGTATGCGGGCATGGCCCCTATATGGGAAAACAGGATTTAGAGGCAGAGGCGTCCAGACTGCCAAAACCATTTAGAGATATTAGAGAGGCAGAGGCGTCCAGACTACCGAAACCATTTAGAGATATTAGAGATGGGAGGGCAAGAGACTAGACTAGAGAAAGGGCTAAATGTGACAAAAAGGGGCAGTGTTCCAACTTTAGTTAGGGCTAAGGACATCGAAGCATATGGAAAATTGGCGAGTCTTCACATGTTAGCTAGAATTGATGATTATTTCATCAAAAATTCACCCTTTGGTCTAAAGGATTCATTAATTTGTTTTATAGGCAAAGAAGGATGCTGAGAAGGAAGCGGGCGTATTCAAGGGAGATGTCCTCGTAGAGGTGTTGGGGCCAGAGCACCATGGTCGCACGAGGGGGATAAGTTCCATTTCCCCATGGAAAACATGATGCAATTGGAAGTTCGAGGACAAGCATGCTTGCAAAAAATATAAGAAGGAGCTTTATGAAAAAGGGATGACAGAAAAAATAAAAGTTGAAATACTTGCAGAGGTAAGAATGGAATTGGAGTTGACGGGTAATCCCGTTCCACCGTCGCTTGTCCTGCAGCCTCCTGCAGTTCCGAGCAGTTGTGCTTCTTCCCAACTCGTCATCAGTTCTAGTACGGACGCTAGCGTGATAAGCTATCCTTGTGATCACATAGTGGTAATTAAACCCATTGATAATGCAAAACATGTATTACATCAAATGAATTATGCATTGTAATATGGCATGCTAGTTGGCCTAAACCTTTTTGTAGGCAGCCACCGTCTGCCAGCTACTACTGAGGAAAGTCGGCTCGAATCGACCCGAGCCGGCTGCCTGGGTACTAGTGCATCCACCAATCAAAGGGTAGATGGTACACAACTCTCCTCTTGGTGACAGTTTTGCTAGGGTCAACATTGATGATGTCCAAGAGGGGTGCAATGAGATTGCTTTGCCAGTCCCTCCCAATGAAGAAAACACGACTCTAATTGAGGCGAAGGACACCTTTGTCCAGTGGCCAAAGAAAGATATCCTTCTTGAAAATCCAGTTGTACTGGCCTCAACACACCTCTCACCGATAACACTCACTCCCAACATCAAGGAAGCGCTGTTTTTTCAAGCTGGTGATGATCATTTAGAAACCGAAGTGATCGGTACCCCGCCCGCGAGTGCGCCTGTCAAGACCTCAGTCAGTGTTGTTGTGCTAGATCCAACAAATACGACACACTCCTCACAAGAAGCACTGCCCCCACAAAATATGTGTCCCCCCCAAGACGTCGTTGTCTGCCCCCAGAATATGCCCCCCCCCCCCAAATATGTCGCACCGCCGGAATATGCCGCTCCCCCAGGATATTATATCACGGATAGTATGGGCCACACCTGATACCCTCACTAGTGTGCCCAAGGCTAAAGAAACTGAAGAGGCAGCTCCCACAAATGTGGCCACCAAGACTAGTGTTGACATGCCAATTACTCCAACGAATAAGGAGTTTCTCTCACAAGTGCCCCCTTAGCCCCGAAGATAACAGAGAAACTAGTGCATGTAGCTGTCGTAAAATACCCTAGTAGTGTGCCCAATGCTAAATACACCACACCTATTTTGGCCGCCAAGGGGGTGCCACCAGCTCCAGTTAGGCTCACACGCTCAAATGCACTTTCCAAGCCCACGGGAAATCCTCGAGCTCCTATGAACACCAAAGCTACCACGAGTAAGGCCAAAAATAATGACAAGACTACAAAAAAGGCGAAGACCAAGCAACAGTCGTCGGCTAATCTCGTTGATGCGGACCTCGGTAAAATAGACACCCAGTAGATGCAAGATTTGTTTGAGGCGGGTGGTAAGGTGGGGGAGCGATAGATACACGAGACATTTCAAAATCATGGGGAAAACTTACAAAAGGTGATGTTAGTAATATTGAGGATGAGCTTGGCAGTGACATTGCATTATTGCACAAGCACTTTGTGGATAATTTCAAGAAGCCAGAGAGCGAGCAAGACATTGGAATATATGCTCGCTTCCCTGCTGAAATCTTTCACCATCATGACAATAGTGATGCTTCCACTTTCCCCGTGAATTGGGAGGAATTGTACCTGGCTATGAACATGGACACCCTCGACATCAACACAATGAGATGCGTGCAAGTGTGAGTATTTAACAATCAACGCGTCAGTATATATCTACGCATGCATGGTTCTAGCTACCAGCTATCTATACAGTTTAAATTTATTCATATATATATGTGTGTATGTAGGTTATTCTTTGTGAGAGTCAGGACCTATAAGCATAAAATAATCTTTGTCGATCCCGTCTTTTTCTTCGCATGTGTCCATGAAAAGTAACGAAAGGAATATCGAGGATTACATCATCAACGTGGTGGAGAAGTGCAAAGACCACGAACTAATTCTATGGCCTTTCAATAAAGATTAAGCTAGCTTAATTAGTACCGCATCCTCGTTTACGAATTTGAGTGGTCTCACCCAACTAATATTTGGTTCAACTTTTAATTTTCACTGGATTCTTATCGCTATCTCACTTCTTGATGGCCATGTCCATTATCTCGATTCTTATCGTCATAAAGAGAATGCAAATTATGAAAATATACATAGGCTTATTGACAGATGATTTAATACTTTCATCTGCACACATCCTAGTTTTGTAATGATATGCTTTTTTGTCTTCCTATTTTTACATCGTTTCAAGTATTTTGTTCGAAAGAAGGAATACAACGAAGAACTATAAAGAGCTAACCCATCACATGGGTCAACTGGTTAGTTTCTACTAGCACTTGTACACATATATATGCATGGATGTTAAATATATCGTCTGGGTAATATGGTCATTTCCACATATGCTCTGTTTCAGTGCCACCGGCAGTCTCCATCGACGCATCTTTGTGGCTACTATGTTTTACAACATATGAGCATCATGATGAACAACCTGGCTGTTCCTAGACCAGAACAACTGGTATGCAAACATTATCTTATTATTTTATTGAAATATTTTTCTTATTGGTACCGGTTTTGATCATGGTTTAATTTACGTAGTGTTCGCAAATTGAAGAGACGGTACTGCCGATGGCCAAGCTAAAAATGGTCCGCGTGTGGCTGGCCGAATTTCTGGCTCAACAAGTGGTGAAAGGCGACAGAGAGTTCCACGCTAAATCTAGCAAGTATGCCAAACATTGTTATACTAGTCGATTAGAGTGTTCTTGAAACTGTATTACTTACCATGCTTACTAGCTATGTTAATGCTAGTGTAGTATACATTGATTTGTGTGACACATTCCAAAATTTATGGTAGCTATGTCAGGTTTCAATCTATTGGAAGCGGCCCATAATAAAAACGACTCTGGGTGACAAACTTATAGAGGCGGTTCATAATAATAACCGACTCAGGTCGCCTGACTATTGGAGACTGTCCATACTATGGGTCGTCTGAGGGTGAGAAGTTCTTGCAAGCGGTCAGGACTACTAGCCGTCTCTAGCTCGTACATGTTAGCGGTGTTTCCCTTTTTGCACCGTCTGAGGTCATGTATTTAGATCTGCAAAGAAAAACCGGCTCCCACGGTGTGTTCTTAGAGGCTATGCGCTTGAGCCGGAACGTGAGACCTATGGACAATCACCATCTCTATGTAACATATTTGTACTAGTGATTTGTCTAAATTTAAATGAATCTGGACGCGTTTTAGTGTATAAATACACTAAATTTTGACAAATCTGAAACAACATTTTCAGGACTAAGAGACTAGTAAAAATATTACCCTTTATAAAATAAGTGACTTTTGTTTGTCTAGATTCGTACATATCTATATTTGTTTTAGTTTGAGATACATCTGAATCTAGACAGATGGAAAAAAATTTTAAACGGATGGACTATTAAAAAAGTATCATCTGATGTGTGTCACCCTGTTTTAGTGCCATACACAAAATAGTGTTGAACATATATGGATCTGTGCTTTCAGCCAGGCTAACTACGACATGGATAATTACAGGTACAACAGTCGTAAGCCGTGTTGACCGCATCAAAAAGAGGTAAGAGCGCATGTAAAGGAAAAGATGTGAGTGGGTGCGTAGAGACCTAGGTAGCGCACACACATCATCATGCTTGTAGGGTTGGGCCGGGCAACGCATCTGGTGGCCGGGCTTGCATGCGACCTGAGGGTGCCTGAAGAGTTGCCACGTAGACTGACACGTGTCACCCGCTCGGCGTCGCGCATTTCACCGCCTTCATGCACCGACCCGCACCAGCTGAAAGGAAGGTTGGCAGACCGCTTCAACGCGGAATTAGGGAGTTTTCAGTGAGTAGCGACGCCACCGTCCGATTGACATTCCTCCCCTGACGTCGTACTAGTCACCTTTCCACTGTTATAATACTACTACTACTTAATTGACGTAGTCCCTGCTTAATTGCTTGTCCAAAATAGTACTTGTCGGAGCCAGTCACTTGATCAAATATTTTCTTTTTAAATACAAATGATGATAAGCTGAGTCCCTAAGGTCCTGTTCTGAGTTCTCTTGAAGCAGAGGATTTAGCTCTTTTTTTTTTGCATCCACCAAGTTTCCACATGAATTATACTTAACTTTACATCCAGAGTAATACTAGAATTTAGTAGAAATCGCAAACAATGTTTGGAAAAAAATCTGAAAATATCTAAGATAGACTCAATCTGGACCCAGCTGGGAGCAGAAGAAGTTGCACGCATTAAAATGGACTCTTGAACGGAAGGATGACTTGGTCCATCGAAATTGCAGATTAACGTGGCACATTTTGCGTAGGCACGATAGCGAGGTTAGGTCATGACCAAAGCTAGAGAGACCTCCGAGTGATTTACCATGTGTCGGCCTCACAGAATCCTGGGTTTAGTCCAGACATACACTACCTGCCGTGACATCATCTCCGGGATCGACACACGTGGCAGCCGGGGACACGTTATTACCTCCCACCGATGTTGGGTTTCTCGATCTTGATTTGACCAGAAATTTTTGTGTCGCCCGTGCGTGCGATGGTCGAGGTGGACCTATCAGTGTCAGGTCACCGCTGCGAACGGCCTCTTGGGATCCAGCCGAGCGTACCAGGGGATGAGAGCGAAACCAGGTGAAAAGAAAAGCAGCACGTAGACGTACCTGCCGGGGAGCTATTGGAATCTGACGTGGGCCAATCGGAGTTAGCCACGTTATTCCACACGTGGGTGGCGACTATACTCGCCTAGTCGCCTTGCGACATCAACCGTCTGCCTCAGTTCGTTTTGATGGAAGCAAAACTCCAAAAGCTAGCCACGAGTCGCTCGGCGAGCATGAGAATCAAGTCGAGGTATTTCGAGCAAGAGAAGGGTGCCGAGCGAGGACTATTGGCGCTTGAGGTGAATTTAGTTATACTGGCGGTCACCGGATCAGCAGAACCAATACTGGATTTTGTTTATGGATTAATGCTCAAATACACCAAATTTGCATAAGGTTTATCAGTTTTCATTGGGTTCAAATCGAACCCAATGCCGTAGAGGCAGCTCCGCTCCTCCCAGCGGAACCCCTCAGCCCCATTGACCTATATATACCTTCCGCAGTCGCCTCAAAATAAGAAATAACTAACCACCCGACGATATATACTATAGAAAAAGAAAAACTAGCAACTAGGCAGAAGTTGCAAAGGTTCAACCAAAAAGAACCATCAACCAACAATAACACATTTTACAAAAATGTGTTAGAGTATGTAACAGGTACGTGTACCTGTACGGAGTAGTACTCCGACCGTACACGTACAACCTTTGTACACGCCACATAGGGGCTTTTCCCTATCTATATATAACATGCAACTGATGGTCCGAAAGGGCACACATCGTTCCACCAAACGTCGACATGGTATCAGAGCCATCCTCTTCCGTGCTCTAGTTGCCTGAAAACCCTAAAGTCGATGCTGTCACAGCTAGTGCCGTCGCCGCCGCATCAAGAATTAAGACCACGACCTAAAACCTAAGATCCTCCGCCGCCTAAGCTTGTGCCGCCGCTGCTCCTCGCCGCCGCCGCCCACTGTTGCCGATGCATCAAGACCAAGACCAAGACCCTCTGCTGCCGCACGTGTTGCGCCGCATCGAGATTTCTACGACCGAAACCCAAGACGAAAATCGTCGTCGCCGCACCGGATCCCACGTCTCGTGCCGCCGCCGCATCTAGAATCCTGGATCGCCATGTCTTCATCGACGTCATCCGCCACTATTCTCGCTGCAGCGCTTGGATCTCCGCCCTCGCAGCTTCTTACGCGTGAAAACGCACTGACCTGGAAGGCCCTTGTCATCCCGTCTCTTCGAGGTGCCCGCGTTCTTGATCTCGTTGAAGGGAACGAGGAGGCACCGGAGAAGATCCTAGAGACGGAGGACATCAACAAGAAGAAGGTGACCATCGAAAACCCCGAGTACACTGCCTGGATCTCTCGCGACCAGCAGGTGCTCCGCTGGATTCTCAATGCCCTCTCTCCCGATGTGCTCGCGCATGTCGTGGGGCTTGAGACCTCAGTCGAGGCGTGGGCTGCCATCAATGCCCATGTGTCCTCCATGTCCAAGACAAAGGTGCAGCAGCTGCGCTCTGCCCTCAATGATACCCGCAAGAACGATCTCCCTGCTGATAAGTACTTTGCTAAGATGAAAGCTATTTATTTTGAATTGACTGTTGCAGGAAAACCTCTCGACACCGACGAGCTAATCTGGTACGTCCTCAATGGCCTCGGCAGTCACTACAACACCCTCCGCACCGCCTTCAACGCCAACTCCAGCACCACTCTCGACGACCTTCTCACTCAGGTCCAGGAGTATGTGCATGCACAAGACCGGGGAGGGCTTCACCTCTTCGGCCAACATGGCGTGCCGTGGTGGTGCACCCCCGCGTGGGCCAGACCGTCCGTGCCAGGATGATCGGCCTCGCTAGGAAGACCGCCCTCGTCAGCCGCGCTATGATGATCGGGGCCATGGTGATGACCGCGGCCGACACGACTACCGTGATCGTTGTAATTATAATGACTGTCGCGATGACCAGGGCCGCCGCGATGGTGGCGGCTACCAGGGGCACCGATATGATGATGAGAGCCCTCGTCATCACGATGATGAAGATCGACGTGGTGGAAGTGGGCGTGGTAGGTGTGACTGCCAGCCCACTCCCTACATCAATACCACATGTCAGATATGCAACATCCACGGGCACCCCGCTCGTGCCTGTTGGTGGCGCTACGGCAATGATCCCCGTGGTGATGGAGACTGCAGGTACAAAGGTGCCAACTTCACAGGAGTCGACACCAACTGGTACTATGACACTGGCGTCACCAACCACGTTACAAGCGAGATAAGAAAGCTCCACATGCATGATAAGTATAATGGTCAGGATCGTGTTCACACCGCTAAAGGCACATGTATGCACATTAGTAACATTGGTCAATCAGTTTTGCGCACCTCACATAATTCCTTTAATCTTCATGATATTTTACATATTCCAAGTGCATCTAAAAGTCTTCTATCTGTCCATCGTTTTAACCTTGATAATCATGTCTTTATTGAGTTTCATCCCTTCTTCTTTTTGATCAAGGACCAAGCAACACGTCAAATTCTATTTACAGGCCCATGTCATGGAGGACTTTATCCCTTGATGCCCATCTCTTCCGAGTCCTCCAAGCATGCATTCATCACAATAAAGTCGTCATCATCTATATGGCATTGTCGCTTAGGACATCCATCTTCGTTTATCTTTCAACAAGTTCTTAGAAGAAATAAGATCGCTTACACTCTAGAAACTACTCCATATATATATGTGATTCTTGTCAGTTAGCTAAGAGTCACTAGTTCACATACCCCATCTCCACCAGTAGACCCACTGTTCCTTTTGAGAAAGTCTTCTCTGATGTATGGGGTTATGCACCTGTTTCTGTTGGAAAACATGCTTATTATGTAAGCTTCATTGATAACTATAGCAAGTTTGTTTGGATCTATTTGCTTAAAAAATGTTCTGATATTTATCAAGCTTTTCTTAATTAGCAAAATTATGTTGAGCGTAAGTTTGATAGGAAAATTGTTACTATGCAAACTGATTGGGGGTGAGTATGAGAAACTCAATGCTTTCTTTCAAACGACTGGTATTGTTCATCATGTTTCATGCCCACATGCCCACCAACAAAATGGTTTTGTTGAGAGGAAACATCGCCACATTACTGAAGTTGGTCTTGCTTTACTTGCTAATGCCTCCATGCCTCTCAAATACTGGGATGAATCTTTCCTCACAGCCATGTTTCTCATAAATTTACTTCCTAGAAAAGTCATAAACCTTGAATCTCCCATTGAACGTCTTCTACACATCTCACCTAATTATGATGCTCTTCGAACTTTTGGTTGTGCTTGTTGGCCCAATCTTCGTCCATACAACACTAGGAAGCTTGCTTTTCGTTCAAAATGGTGTGTTTTCCTTGGCTATAGTCCTCTTCACAAGGGCGTCAAATGCTTAGATGTCTCCACGGGCCACGTCTATGTATATCGTGATGTAGTCTTCGATGAGAACGTCTTCCCTTCCATGAACTTCATCCAAACGCTGGTGCTCTTCTCAAAAAGGAAATCCTTCTACTTCCATACTCCACTCCATCGGAGGTTGCACAAAATAATGATGAACATATTTCTACTATTGTGCCTGTTTGTGTTCCTTCTGTTTATGATCTGCAGGTAGATGCAGCAGCAGGCGAAAATTCTGGTGCAAATGATGATACACAGCTCTCGAAATCATCTGATGATCTCAGCTCACAAGATGACGAAACCAGCGCAGACACCGAAGAAGATTCAGGGGAACATTCTGTTGGGTCTGCAGCATAGAAAACAAAAAAATTCCTACGGTGTGAACTACACGCCAAGATCTATCTACTAGGTACAAAGCAATGGGTGGACATACATCCAACGAGAACTTACCCTCGAAGACAACGAGTTTTGTTAACGAGTAGGAACTCGTGGTTGATGTAGTCGTACACTTGCCGATTTCAAGATCGTGAGGAAGTCCGAGCGCCGCAACTCAGCAGCGCATCCGCACTCGCACACATGTTCAAGCCACCGGACAACCTCCACCTCCTCGCTCCAGCGATCCAGCGGAAGCAGCAACTCCTTCCAGACGAAATGCCACCGGAAACATGTATCTCGCTAATCCGAGACCATGGTGGAATAATTCTAGAGGGGGAGAGAGATCCTTCATAAGGAGGTGTGAGGATGAAGGAGGGAATGGGTGGCCTTTTATAGGAGGAGGGGGGGTGCCCCCTCTTTCCATGCCCGGCACATGGGGGGTGACTCCTCACCTCCCCCATTCATGTGATGGTAACCCCTCCACATTAAAATGCCTCTTCACATTCCCTTTTAAAGTCTCCACTTTAAATGCATTAAATTTCTCCAAATTTAATGCTCTCTCATTTAATAAAACTCTTTTTATTAAATTTATTCAGAATTTTGTTAATTACTTTAATTAACAAACATTCACATATAGCCCCTTGCAATATTTCAATATCACATGCAGAACCACTTTCTGGAATTTCACCCGAAACAATTTCCGGTTTCTATTGAAACAATTCCTGTGCTTTGCAATTCTTTCGTCTGAAACATATGTGCTCCAAAATGGTGTCCGGTAACTCTTAAGTCTGCCACCCTACGGTTCGCAAATAATGCAGACATGATCGAGACCCTTCTCCGATCAATAATCAGAAGCGGGACCTGGAGATCCGTACTGACTCCTACACATTCAACGATGACTTCTGTGATCGTGAGAACCTTTAACGCTTGTAACTAAATCCCTTTGTCTCTCGATATATTACATGTCCGAGATTCGATCATCGGTATCTCCATACCTAGTTTGATCTCGTTACCGACATGCACTCTTTTTTCGTTCCCGTGATATAACATTCTAGTGATCACATCACTTGCTTGCAAGCTATCTTAATGTGATATCACCGAGAGGGCCCAGAGTATATCTATCTGTCATCTGGATTGACAAATTCCACTCTTGATCCATGAGCCTCAACATAACACCTTCGTAGTACTGAACCCATCTTTATAGTCACCCTGTTACGGTGTGACGTTTGATGTTATCAAGATACTCTTCCGGTGTTAGCAATTAACATGATCTCATGGTCTAAGGATAAAGATTACTTCGTATGATGTTATAGCAATATAAACATAATGACTTGATCGTAATGCTATACTTCGGATGAATGTTCATCACATCATTCCACCAATGATGTGACCTTGTTATTAACAACATCCAATGTCCATGATCAGGAAACCTTGATCATCTTGTTAATCAACAAGCTAGTCTATAAGAGAGGCATAACTAGGAACTCTTTTTGTTTATGAAACACACATGTATTGATGTTTCCGATCAATACAATTCTAGCATGTAAAATAAACATCTATCATATATAAGGAATATATAATAACAACTTTATTATTGCCTCTCAGGACATATTTCCTTCACATTCCCCTGTAGGCATCGATCCCGGTGTAGATCCTCCTAGGACACTGCATGGTCCCAGGGCCTCATGCTCTGCACCGGTCTGGGACTCTCCCGCACGCACGCCTACGCCCCGCGCACCAACGACCGACGACCGCGTCCCCGCAGCCCACCTCCACTCCCTAGGCGACACGTGGTGCTGGGAGAGAGGTGTCTTCCTTGACACCCGCATGCCACCCGACATCGACGAGACTGCCCCGCCTGGATCCTCTACGGCCTCCCCTGTAGTGTCTCCTGATGTGCCGTCTCCTGTCGATTCAGCCGGACCATCTGCGACTGCGTCTACTGCATCCGAGGCTGCACCACATCCAACGCCACCAGGGCCTCGCACTCGTTTACAAAAAGGTATCAGACAACCAAAACAATATACTGATGGTACAGTGACATATTGCTTGCTCTCCTCTACAGGTGAACCTCGCAATTTTCCTGATGCTCTCAGTGACACTCATTGGCGTGCTGCCATGCAAGATGAGTATAATGCTCTCATGTTGAACAAGACCTGGACTCTGGTCCCTCCCAGCACCAACAAGAACATTATTGACTATAAGTGGGTTTATCGTATCAAAAGACGTGATGATGATACTATTGATCGTTACAAAGCACGGTTGGTTGCAAAAGGGTTCAAACAAAGGTATGGTATTGACTATGAAGATACTTTCAGTCATGTTGTCAAGATTGCCACTATTCGAATTGTTCTCTCCATCTCTGTCTCCCATGGTTGGAGTCTTCGGCAACTAGATTTTAAGAACACGTTTTTTCATGGTGTTCTGGAAGAGGAGATTTATATGAAACATCCACCTGTTTTTGAACATCCTAATGCTCCTCGTCACATATGCAGGCTTGATAAGGCTCTTTATGGATTAAAATAGGCTCCCCGTGCATGGTATTCAAGGCTGAGTGCAAAATTGCAAGAGTTTGGTTTTATTCCCTCCAAGGCTGACACTTCCTTGTTTCTCTATGACAAGTCTGGCGTTACCATCTTTGTTTTAATTTATGTTGATGATATCATTGTAACAAGTTCCTCTGATGCTGCTATTTCTATATTGCTCAAGGACCTCACTACTCATTTTGCTATCAAAGATTTGGGAGATCTTCATTACTTTCTAGGTATGGAGGTCACTCGCACACATGATGGATTGCTTCTTACTCAGCAAAAATATGCTCATGACATCCTCACTAGAGTTGGTATGATGGACTGTAAGTCGGCCCCAACTCCTATCTCTATGTCTGAGCCATTATCTCTGCATGAAGGTACTCCTTTTGGTCTTGATGATAGCTCTCAGTATCACAGTATTGTTGGTGCTCTTCAGTACCTCACCCTTACACGCCCAGATCCGTTATTCTCTGTCAATAAGGTTCGCCAATTCCTTCATGCTCCCACTACTAATCATTGGACTGCTGCTAAACGCATTCTTCACTATGTTAAGAACACATCTCAGCTTGATATTACATTCAGGAGGTCCTCCTCTACACTTCTCAGTGCTTTTTCAGATGCTGATTGGGCAGGTTGCCTTGAGGATCGCCGCTCCACTGGAGGTTTTGCTATTTTTATAGGTCCGAATCTGGTATCCTAGAGTGCTAGAAAACAAGCCACTATATCTCGTTCTAGTACAGAGGCGGAATACAAAGCTCTTGCTAATACCACTATAGAGTTAATATGGGTTGAAGCTGTTCTTCATGAACTAGGTGTGACGCTCCACGAGAAGCCTTGTTTATGGTGTGACAATCTGGGGGGCACATTCCTCTCTGCCAATCCAGTTTTTCATGATAGGATTAAATATATTGAGATTGACTATCACTTTGTTCGTGAACATGTTGTTAGTAACAGTCTTGATATCAAGTTTATCTCCACTAAGGACCAAATAGCTGATGCTTTACCAAACCTCTTGCTGTAAAATCTTTAGATGAGTTTAAGCGTAATCTGAACCTCTCCCGTGGTTTAGATTAAGGAGGGATGTTAGAGTATGTAACAGGTACGTGTACGTGTATGGAGTAGTACTCCGACCGTACACGTACAACCCTTGTACATGCCACATATGAGGCTTTTCCCTATCTATATAACATGCAACCGATGGCCCGAAAGGGCACGCATCGTTCCACCAAACATCGACAAAATGAACTTGTATGTGCATTAGCGAATCTACTCAACATTTCATGGTGGTCCAACAGTGCAAATTTTCATTTAGTTATATTTATTTTTAATTTTTTCTATGATATATAGGCTATGTGGAAATCCCAGCCCACCCTCTAGATCTGCCAATGCGTACGCGAGGCTCCAAAAGAGAGACGATCACAAAGCAATGGTAAACCCCATCCAGGGTTCTTTCCCGACACCCACGGTCCGCTCCGCCTATAGTACGATGCCATTAGGGCTTGGAGACGTGGCGGACCACATCCCATCGCGAGCCAGAAGGTTCCCGTTATTTGTTTAGGTTGTTTTTTTAGTATTTTTTTGCGGATGGCGAGACAACGGTTATATCCTAAAATCAGAACAAGGCCCTCCCTTCCTAAACTTACTAGAGTGATGCCTCCAGCGTCAGCGGAGGGCGCGTGTGGAGTTCTATGTCCAGAAGATCCTATCCACTCGATTTTCGTGTTCTTTGGTGTGGTTTCAGGTACGAGTCTGTGTATCGTCGTTGATAATGTTTGATGGTGTCTTGGTTGTTTGCGACCTTAGCACGACGACTTACAGTTTATCTACTACAACAAGTTATACTGCCACAAGTTTTGCCTAACTCCGATGATAGAGGGATGACAGCGGTGTGCCTTTGGCTCACTCCAATGTATGTGGTCATGTCCAAAAACCTATTTTTAATTTCTATTACTTTTTATATGTTTTTTACTAGAGTAAATTCTAGTTTTTACCCCTAATTTGATATTTTTGACACAAATTACTCCATTTAATAGTTTTTCATCCATATTATCCCATTTAACTAAAGTTCTGCCATTTTTACCACTATACAATTAGAAGCAGTCTACTATGTCAATCCTGGCGGTCAGTACATGTAGCATGTGACGATTCTCTTATTCTCCTACCTTTTTTCCACTTCTGAATATTTCTAATAGCCCAGCTGCATCCATTTTTTAACTCATGGTGTTAGGTGTAGGTACACACTCCTTCAAAGTTGCAATTAACGACGGTAAGCCATTTTGTGGCTAGCGATCTAAGAGGCGAAGGCAGCGATCTCATAAGGTTCTTTGACAATGTCTGGGTTTGGCAGATGGCAATACCACGGAAGAACTGTTGGCTCTTTTGAAATCTAGTATACCTAGCAGGCAACCTGCGGGAGACGACGAAAGTTTTTTTTTGACAGTAAACACGGCACTTTATTGATTAATCACGTCAATACAAAGAGTCTTCAGGATATAAACCAGAGCAGAATTGGAAATAAAACCTAGTGAAGCTAGAGTACAAGATCTAGCCAAAATGTGTGCCGCCTCATTCAAAGAACGATGAACATGCCGAAACGCTACTGAAGAAAAACCTATAGCAAGAAACTTGATGTCCTTCACCACCACCCCCACCTGGGAACGATCGGGCACAGTAGAGTTCAGGCGCTGGATCAAGGACAGACAATCTGAAACGAAGATCACCTTGGAGAAACCTCTGCCGCGTTTGATGGACACCGCTTCACGAAGAGCTAAGGCTTCAACGATCTCCGGTGAGGTAAAACCCAAAAGAGGAAGACTCGCAGCAACCAAGCACTCACTCGAGGTATCCTGAATTATCATTCCCATAGCCATGCTACGTTGATCCTCAAACAGGGCTGCATCGGAGTTGACAAGAACTTCACCAGGCGGCGGCGGAGACCACTTGATACGCGAACTGGACTCACGCCTATGAACTGGTTGTTTTTTGAAGCAGAACTGAATGATCATGTCAACATATGCAATTGTCTTTGCACAAACACGACTGGGATCCGTATGACATCTGTTGTTCCTCACATCATTCCTGGCCTCCCAAGTGTGCCAGAAAGCCACAACAAGAACAGTGGCCTCAACATCGGATGCTCCGGCAAGGAAATCAAATAACCAGTGCTTCGGGGTCGAAACAGCTCGTCTCGCCAGCTGCAAATTATAAGACCTTTTGATTTCTCACCACACCTCCCTCGCAAACTGGCAGAGGAGCATAGAATGCTCGATATCCTCCTCTCTGCCACAAAAGATACATGCACCACTCGCAGGAACTTGTCGGCGTTGCAGTTGAACCCCACTCGGCAGACAATCTTGTGCAAATCTCCAGAGGTGTATCTTCATCTTGCCCGGTGCTTTAATCTTCCAGATAGCCTTCCAGTGCTTCTCCTCACCACTTGAACAGGAGGAAGAACCCCTGCCCTAGCCGCTTCGATCCACAAAGAATTTGTCCGCTCGAGCCAAGTTATGAGCTGATTTAACCGTATAGGTACCATGTCTGGTATGAGGCCATCTAACAAAATCAGAGCCACCCCGGCAAATCTAAATCCGCAAAATCTGATCCGCTGTCTCCGGATCAAAAAACGCATTGACTATCTCTGGGATCCAGCAGTTGGTTGTCCCGATCAGACAATTAATTGTTGCAATCGCCGGTATGGATTTTAGAGGTTTTAGCATATACAGTGGCCGCTCTGGAATCCAATGATCTGAGGTTATCTTCAATGATTTACCATCACCAACACCCCACTGAACGCCACGGAGAAGAAGATCACGACCAAACAGAATACTTCTCCAGGTATAAGAGGCCGATCTCAGTTTTGGTGCATGCCAAAAATCTGAGTGAGGGAAATACCTCCCTTTAAGGACTCTGGCACACAAAGTATCTGGCTCCGTGAGGAGGCTCCACCCCTGCCGCCCAAGCATAGCTTGATTAAACAGAGGTAGGTCCCTAAAACCCATACCCCCAAGTGACTTTGGTGACGAGAGCCACCCCCAAGACCGTCAATGTATTTTCCTCTTCCCCTCCTCTATTCCTCACCACTGATTGGCGATGGCAGACTTGATTTTATCACAGTTAGCAATAGGGATTTGGAAACAACTCATGACAAAAGTAGGAATAGCCTGGATAACCGCTTTTAGGAAAGTTTCCTTTCCTGCCCTTGACATCGGTCTGTCCACTACTCCATTGATCTGTTTCCAGATCATCTCATACAAGACGTTGAAGGTAGTCGTAGGTGATCTCCCCACAGATGTGGGCATGCCCAAATAAAACTCATTCAGAATCTCACTCTGAACTCCCAAGCACCCCTTCACTCTGTTTTTGATCTCAACATCACATCGATTGCCAAAGAAGACTGGGGATTTGTCCAAGTTAATTTTCTGTCCAGAACCCTCACAGTACGTCTTCAAGGTATTTCTTAAGGTCTCCACACTCCTATTGTCACTCCGAAAAAGATACTGTCATCTACAAACAGTAAATGGGAGATAGGAGGACCGAGTCTACCATTTTTAATACCATGGAGCTCACCTCGATCCTCGCTTTGCTGCAGTAAACTAGACAGACCTTCTGTGCAGAGAAGAAACAAGTAGGGGCTTATAGGATCCCCTTGACGAATGCCCCTGGACGGCACCACCGGTTCGGTTAACTCACCATTAACCCGAACAGCATATCTCACACATGTAACACATCTCATAACTGATTGAATCCATGATGGAGAAAAACCCAGCTTGCTAAGACAACCATGAAGATAGTCCCACTCCACTCTATCATATGCTTTCATCATGTCAATCTTGAGAGCAAAATAAAGGCATTTATTGTCTTGATGACGAATAGTATGCAAGCACTCAAAAGCAATAAGAGCATTGTCCGTGATTAACCGTCCAGGCACAAAGGCGCTTTGGTGCTCTGAAATGATCTGTGGTAAAATCACTTTCAATCTATTAGCCAAGACCTTAGAGGCGATCTTGTAGATCATGTTGCATAGGCTGATTGGTCTGAAATTCTTCAAATGCTTAGCATGTGTGACCTTAGGAATAAGCACAATAGTTGAGTCACAAAATCCCTCAGGGACCGTGAAGGGATACGGGTAGGCTACACTAGCGTAAAATCAAAAATTTCTACCGCGTCAACCAGGAATACAATTGTCATAGATCACGGGATTATCGCTAGACGCGCAGGTGCGGAACTCGATGAAGCACGTTGCGGCAGTGTAGATGTTCTACGTCTCCTCCTCGTCCTCGTCCCACGAGCAGCTCCCCTTTGCGCGGCTCGTCCAAGTGCTACAGATGCAGCACCTCCGAGGTATCCACACGTCCGGAGTGGAAGTCGTCACACGCCAGACTGCTAGGTCTGCGCGTGCAACACAGGCGGAAGAGGAGTGGCGGCTGGGTGGAATGCTCTCTCCTTTTCAGCTCGCCTCACTCCCTCTTATATAGGCATCCCTGGTGGGCTTCTACATTAGCAGCCCATTAGCAGCCTAAGCCTGGTCTAATTCGGATCCAATCCTCATTAGGCTTCCAGCCCCTAAAGTGTGTGACCCTATAGGTTCATACACGTATAGACATGACGCGAGTACACTTACTCCGTCAATAGTTGGTAGCGGCCTCTAGCAAGACGTGCCAACTCCTAAACGCATATAAAGATCATTCGGACGAACCATCACAAGGTTGAGTACATGTATTTCTCTTTGCCTCACGATATTTGGTCTAGCTCTAAGCTGACCTCTCTTTCTCGATACTGTGATTCAGAATCCCTTTACTAGGTTAACTCTTAACCATATGTAGCACGGCCATGCATTTCTGGATCCGATCACTCGAGGGGCCCAGAGATATCTCCCTCAAGTAGAGAGGGGCAAATCCCATCTTGATTGACCGATGCCTTGCAACATGTATCAGGACAAACCCGAAAGCTACCTTTATAACTACCCAGTTACGGAGTAGTGTTTGATAGCCCCAAAGTAGGTCGATCCACATCTCAAGTACATGCGACAATCTCAGGTCTAAGGACAAAACGTACACGATGTGTAGAGAGAGCTGCAAGTATTATTGCTAGTCTCATGTTGGGTCAGTCCAACCCCATGTTCATAACATGTGTCCACATCATTGGTTTGACATCTCCATGTCAATGACTTGCGAAACATAGTCATTAACCAATCGATGTGCTAGTCTAATATTCACGTGTGTCCTCGCATGAACTCCGACTAGGGACAATTATTAGATAACCATACAAGTAAAGAGTTTCACAAACAATTCACATAATTGCTAATCAATACAAGTTGCCTAGTATATGGATATTCAAGGAACATTATAATAACTCATGGATACACATGAAATACAATCATCTCTATGATTGCCTCTAGGGCATATTTCCTTCAGACCGCACCCCGTAAAATAAAAGACCGCACCGCATTGCAAATCTCCTCTTTAAAAAAGTCCCAATGGGTTTGATAAAACAACGCTGGGAAACCATCAGGTCCCGGCACCTTCGTTGGACCCATTTGGAAAAGAGCAGCCCCAATTTCTTCCTCCGTATACGGCTTACACAGATCGTCGTTCATCTCAGTCGTCACTTTAGAAGGAATATCATTGAGAACTACATCTGAAGAGGCACACGTTTCTGAGGAAAATAGCTTCTCATAAAAATCATGTGTCATACCTTTTATCTCCCCTTGTGTCTCACAACTCGAGCCATCGTCACGAAGCAACAAATCAATCATGTTGGCTTTTCGGCGTGCCGATGCTCTAGCATGAAAGAAGGCAGTATTGCGGTCACCTTCACGCAACCACTCCACCTGAGAGCGTTGCCGAGCCATGATCTCCTCTCTCTCAAAGAGTTCACATAGTTCCCGCTCAACAAGCCGTTCCTCCTTCAGAGTATCATCCGAGAGAGGCTGGCCGCGAATGTAACAAAGTCGGCCCTCCAATTTCCTGATGCTTTTTCGAACCGAGACAAACGTGGCACGGCTCTAATCCTTCAGCGATCCAGCGACACGGCCAAGATTTAACCACATGTTCTGCAGGGATCGCACACTGCCACTACCATCCGTCCAAGCTTTCTCCACCGTCTCTTTATAATCAGGGGCACGTAGCCACATTGCTTCAAACTTGAACCCATGTTGGACTGGTACAACCTGTGCATACCGAGAACAACTCTCTAAAGAAACTAAGACAGCATAGTGATTAGACGTAGTAGTAATTATATTTTCCACAGCACAGTTCTCAAACAGCCGTAAGAATTCACCATTTGCAACAGCTCGGTCGAGTCGAACTTTAATATGAGTGTCAACATCTTGCCTGTTGCTCCACGTGAATTTGGGACCCTCAAACCCTAAGTCTGTCAACTCACAATCCTGCATGCAATCTCGGAACGCATTAATTTGTGTCTCAGATCTATCCCTCGGCTCCACATGTTCATCCTGATTCAACACCTCGTTGAAATCACCACAAACCAGCCAAGGACCATTCCATTGTGCACGCATAAAACGAAGAAACTCCCAGAACTCATGGCGTAGTTCCCGACGAGGTTCCCCATAGACAAAGGTTGCCCGCCACAAAATCCCTACCTCTGGCATAACCTAGACATCGATGCACCGAGAGTTAGACGCCTTGAGAGATACCGTGACCGAATGCAACCAGAAAAGGGCCAAGACACCCCTCAGACCCTCACTACTAACACCAAAGCAACCAGAGTAACCCAATGACCACATGAAGTTCTGAACTCTAGCGTCCTTCATATTCGTTTCAGAGAGGAAGAGACGGGTGGGACGATGAGCTTTCACCAGCCAGCGAAGCTCGCCAACCGTCGCGGCTGTCCCCAGCCCACGACAGTTCCAGCATAGGAGTCTCATTGCGTCTGGCGGGGTTGTTCAACAGCGCCCGCCTGATCCGCCGATCCAATAGTAGTATCATCTCTCCTGATCTTTTTATTCGAGTCATTACTCGTATCAGCAACAACATTGTTGCACACCTCCTCAGTCCGACCCTGGACACCCGAAGCCATTAGTAGCAGCATTGGAGGCACCTCAACCTCGGCCCCTGCAGCTTGCCTCTGGCGGAACACTTGCTGAGTTTTACGTTTCTACCCAGCCAACAACGTCCCGTCCTGGTCACCAACTGAAATCTTGCCAGTTCCTTTACCAGCATTGGTCTTGGCACGAGCACGGGCAGGATTCTTCTTAACGGGTGAAGCAACTTCACCCTCATCATGTTTGCTACGTGCACTACCCGTAGCTTTGCCTTTACCCCCATGCTGACCACGTCCCTCATTAGAAGAATGACCCTGACCAGCAGACATTGATCCCCCAGACGACCAAGCACTCTGAGGTTTCTTCTTGCGATCATCCGGAGCACATAGCCGATTAGCCGAGTAGGGATGCCTCCCTGCCTCATCCCTTTCACCAGGGTTCTTGCAGTCCATAGACCCATGTCCAATTACCCCACAGGAATGACAGTAATGAGGTAGATGTTCATACTGAACCTCAAACCATTCCATCGCCTTGCGACGGTGCGAGTAGACCATGGCTCCCCACAGAAGCAGTTTGCCAACATCCACCTCGATTCGGGCGCGCATGTAGCTGCCCCAACATCGCCCGGTTCCATCACAGTCCACCTTCGGGACACAACCTGCCATACCAAGAGACCCGGCAATCGTTTTCCCCCACCTCTCATGCATATAGCCGAAGGGGAGATTCAGTATTCTGACCCAAAATTTCAGTCTATCAAAAACCATCTCCTGCGGATTCAGATCAATATTGAAGCTTTGTAGGAGTACCGCATGTTTTCCCACCACCCATGGGGGGCCATCCAGCACACGATTCATATCAGCCTTGGAGTTGAACTCGGCGACAAACAGATTGTCACCGGCAGGATTCAGGAAAAGCCCTCTTGGGTTACCCCAAGCAGAACAGAGCGCCGACGCGATCGTGCTGATATGAAGGATGGATGGCGACATGACCTTACCTACGAGCGTCCACTTCGAGTAGATGGGGCCATCATTCCCGCCATCATCAAGCATCACCGCGACCGCCTCCGCGGCCGTGAGACGGAGGCGGCCCATCATATCCGCAACCAGGTCTTCAGGTCCGGGTGCCGCCGTCACAAATGGGGAGGCCGTACTACTGCCTCCCCCCCAAGGTCCCAGCCTCCGTAGTAACTCGAGGAACCGCCTTGCTCTTTCCCGCCGTCTCCGAGGAGCCCGTCATCGCTGCCTTCCCAGATTTCGCGACCGGCCAAGGGCGGGTAGCGATCTCACGGAAGCCCCTTGATCACCCTGAGTCGACGTAGAGCCGTGGGAGAGACGAACTAGAGCACACAGGCTAGGGAGAGGAGCACGAGAGGAAGAAAAACGCGCCCGCGAGCGTGTCTCAGACGTGGGTTCAAACCCTAGGGGAGACCGTCGCCATGGGAGCGTCTAACCCTAGGAGAGAGAAACAGACTCCGTAGTCAATACGGCGAATGTTGATTTGGTACATGCACGTAATTCAGGTGTGCTACTTACTTTGTATTTCTTCCCACGTGATAGGTGTATGTAATTATATGTTTACATGGAAAATCCGAGACGTAATACCATTTTGGACGGAATCTAATGTTAGACATAGTATATTATACGACTTGTAGAGTTGTAATTGTGTAGGACTGGAGTCCGTACCTTTCACGTATATTGTATCAGCTCGGCACCTCAACGTGCTCGTATATATATATGCCAATCGTGGGGCTCGGACTTTATCCGAGTAGACGTGAATTTTCACATGGTATCGAGAGCCTAGACTTCCGATACATCTACCTGATCGCTAAACCAGAGGCCTACCTGCCCGCCGCCGACGCAGCGCACCTTCGCTGCCTGCCATGACTTCCTCCTCGAGCAGCAGTCCGGCAATCAACCTCGGCGAGCCCCCGTCTGATAAATTGACGAGAGGAAATTACCCGCTGTGGCGTGGACAGATCATGCCCGCAATCCGCGGAGCACAACTCGTCGGCCTCCTCGACGGGACCGATGCGGCGCCGCCGAAGATGCTGGCCGTCGCCCCCGCCGACTCCGACAAAGACAAGGACCCGAAGATGGTTCCCAATCCTGCGTACGCATCCTGGTTGTCCCGGGATCAGATCGTACTGAGCTACCTCCTGAAATCTCTCTCTAAAGAGATCCTCATCCATGTCATCCGGATCGAAAGCTCAGCCGGTGTTTGGCATGCAGTGGAAGAGATGTTCGCCTCCCAGAATCAGCCAAGGTCACGAACCTTCGAATTGCTTTGGCGAACACAAAGAGATTCCAATTCCCAAATACTGCGGCGTTCCTATCCAAGATGCAAGCCATCGCAGACGAGCTTGCTGCTGCCGCGCGCCCTGTCCCTGATGATGAATTAATTTCTTTCATCCTGGCCGGTCTCGGCGCTGACTACAACTCTCTTGTCGCCGCGCTCGGTATTGTGGCAAACAAGATGCAGCTGTGCGAGCTGTTCTCTCATCTACATGCCTACGACCAGCGTCAAGAGATGCTTGACGGGTCCACAGGTGGAGGCTTTGAGACGTCCGCAAACAGTGCCTATCGCCAACGTCGTCCGGGAAATTTCAATGGCAATAAAGGCAGCCGTGGTGATTTCCGCAACAACCGTGGTGAAAACCGCGGTGCTCGCCGCGATGATCGGCGTGACGACAAACGTGATGATCAGCCTCGTCAAGGGCGTGGCGGAGGACGTGCTGCACCTCCAGGAGGGGGACGTGGTCGCGGACGTGGTCGTCGGCGTACAACACCGTGGGTCGACGTCACATGCCAGATTTGCAATAGAGAAGGTCATGCTGCCAAAGATTGTTGGTGGCGTTTTTAGGATGATGATGACGACTCTTATGATGACAAGGAGGCACATGTGGACTCCTATGGTGTGGACACAAACTGGTACTCCGACACCGGTGCGACACATCATGTCACCGGCGAACTTAACAACTTGACCGTCCGCGATGATTACAAGGGCTACGACAAGGTCAACACTGCTAGTGGTCATGGTATGGCTATTTTCCATGTTGGTCATTCAATTTTTCGTACCCCTGTTCAGAATTTTCACATTCGCAATATTTTGCATGTTCCGAATTCTTCCAAAAATCTACTATATGTTCATCGTTTCACACTTGATAACCACGTGTTCATAGAATTTCATCCTTTCTTCTTTTTGATCAAGGATCAGGTCACACGGAAATAATCCATAGAGGGAGATGTGTTGGCGGTCTTTATCCCCTTATTTCGTCGTTGGAGTCGTTCACTCACCCACAGAAGCATGCATTTGCTGCCACCAAGCTTTCCCAAGCAAAGTGGCATAGTCGTCTTGGTCATCCATCGTTTTCCATTGTTAGTCGAATAATTAGCAAAAATAAACTCCCCTGCATTAGCGATTCTAGCTCCGAGTCAGTCTGTGATTCATGTCAGCAGGCTAAGAGTCATCAGCTTCTTTATCCTGTGTCCACTAGTATTTCTATGGCACCTCTACAATTAGTCTTCTCTGATGTATGGGGTCCTGCTCCCACTTTTGTTGGACGTCATGATTACTATATAAGCTTTATCGATGATTATAGTAAGTTTACCTGGATTTATTTGCTTAAGAAAAAGTCGGATGCTTTCTCCGCTTTTGTAAATTTTCAAAAGCTTGTTGAACGTAAGCTTGATAAAAAAATTCTTACCGTTCAATCTGATTAGGAGGAGAGTATGTCAAATTAAATTCCTTTTTCCAAACACAAGGCATCGCACATCATGTTTCATGTCCTCATGCACACCAGCAAAATGGCTCTGCAGAAAGAAAGCATCGCCATATCGTTGAAGTAGGCTTAGCTCTTCTAGCAAATGCTCACATGCCTCTAAATTCTGAGATGAAGCCTTCCTCACAGCCACATATCTTATTAATATGCTTCCAAGCAAAGTCATCAGTCATGACACCCTGTTCATCGCCTTTTAGGTACTCGGCCTGATTATAATTCTCTTCGAGTTTTTGGATGTGCCTGTTGGCCCAACCTTCGACCGTACAACAAACGTAAACTTGCCTTCCGCTCTAGGCAATGTGTATTTATGGGATATAGCCCTCGTCACAAGGGAGTTAAATGTCTAGAAGTTTCTACTGGCCGTATATATATTTCTCGCGATGTCGTATTTGATGAAGGTGTGTTTCCTTTTAAATCTCTTCACCCAAACGCTAGTGCCTTGCTTAGACAGGAAGTCCTCTTGCTTGAACCATCCTTACGTAATTTTGAACATGGGAACGAACTAGTTGATGATTTACACATGGGAAATACTCACACTAATAATCCTGCATCTAGACCTTTTTTGCTCTCTAGGATACAGCGAGTCGACCAGTGCATGCTGTTGAAAATTTGAGTCCAAATGATGCTTCAATCATAGAAAATAGTACACATGTAATAACAGAGGAAGAAGGCAGTGGTTCTGAACATGAGGCAACGTCAAATCAATCGTCTCCTGCCCACCCGCTGTCCCCTGGCAACTCTGCGCGCCAAAGCGCGTCGCGCGGCTATTCACATGGCAACGCGTCCTCGGCTGGATCTTCTGCGCCCACTCATTCAGAGACGCGTTCCCCAACCGCTGAAGCCTCCGCATACACGCTGGTAGGATCGGCTGTGCCATCCCATGCATCTTCGACAGCGACAGGAGCTTCTCTCTCAACTGCAGCTGGCAGCGACGGGGGTTAGGGATCCTCTGCGCTGCGACAAGTCACCCAGCCTGTGGCTTCTGCGTCCCGGGCTGGTACACGTGCGTCCAAGGGAGTTTTTAAGCCTAAAACTTACACTCATGGTACTATCAGATGGTGCCTCTCAGCAAACAAAGAGGAACCAGCTGATCTGCAAGCTGCTCTAGCAGATACAAAGTGGAGAGAGGCAATGCATGAGGAATATGAAGCCCTTATGAAAAATAAAACCTGGAGATTGGTACCACACAAGCATGGCACAAATGTTATTGATTGTCGATGGATTTACAAAATAAAGAGAAGAGCTGATGGTTCTGTTGATAGATATAAGGCTCGTCTGGTTGCTAAAGGTTTTAAACAACGATACGGTATAGATTACGAGGACACTTTTAGTCCCGTGGTCAAAATTGCTACTGTTCGGCTTGTCTTGGCAATTTCTGTTTCCAGGGGATGGAGTTTGCGACAGTTAGATGTAAAGAATGCGTTCTTACATGGTGTTTTGGAAGAAGAAGTCTACTTGAGACAACCACCTGGTTATGAAGACAAGAAGATGCCGAACTATGTGTACAAACTTGACAAAGCATTGTATGGGTTGAAGCAAGCACCGCGAGCATGGTACTCTCGTTTGAGTTCCCAACTGGTACAGTTTGGTTTTGTTGCTTCAAAATCGGATACGTCTTTATTCATCTATCATAAGTCCAATGTGACTATTTTCATGCTCATTTATGTGGACGATATCATAGTTGCTAGCTCCTCAAAAGTTGCAACGGATGCTCTGTTGAAGGATTTGAGTAAGGAATTTGCCTTGAAGGATCTTGGTGATCTCCACTTCTTTCTAGGGATTGAAGTTCACAAAGTTAATGATGGATTAGTGTTGAGTCAAGCAAAGTATGCTCAAGATGTTCTTGCACGAGTTGGTATGGTAAATTGCAAGGGCTCCACTACTCCAATGTCCTCTTCAGAAAAGATCACAGCAAATGAAGGAGAATTGCTGGTCCTGAAGATAGCACCAAATATAGAAGTATGGTAGGTGCATTACAATATCTCACTCTCACAAGGCCTGATATTTCTTATGCAGTTAATAAGGTGTGTCAGTATTTGCATGCTCCCACCACTCTGCACTGGACAGCAGCCAAGCGTATTCTGAGATACATTAAGCATACAGTTGGCACTGGACTGACATTTATGAAGTCCAAATCTACACTTGTTAGTGCCTTTTCAGATGCTGATTGGCCAGGTTGTGTGGATGATCGTCGATCAACTGGAGGCTTTGCTGTTTTCTTTGGGACAAACTTGATTTCATGGAGTGCAAAGAAACAAGCCACGGTATCTAGGTCCAGCACTGAGGCAGAGTATAAGTCTGTGGCCAATGCCACATCTGAAATAATATGGATACAATCATTGCTTGAAGAACTTGGAGTCAAGCTAAATCAAACACCATGTTTGTGGTGTGATAACATGGGAGCAACATATCATTCTGCAAATCCTGTATTTCATGCACGAGCTAAACATATTGAGATAGACTTTTATTTTGTCAGAGAGAAAGTACTCAATAAACAGCTGGAGATTCGCTTTGTTCCTTCGAAGGATCAAGTTGCTGATGGATTCACAAAGCCCTTCCAATTTGTAACTTCGAAGAGTTTAAGCATAATCTCAACTTGAGTAAGTTGTGATTAAGGGAAGGTGTTAGACATAGTATATTATACGACTTGTAGAGTTGTAATTGTGTAGGACTGGAGTCCGTACCTTTCACGTATATTGTATCACCTCGGCATCTCAACGTGCTCGTATATATATGCCAATCGTGGGGCTCGGACTTTATCCGAGTAGACCATACGTGAATTTTCACGTCTAAGACAACTCGGGCACACGCTTGCAGACCGTGTGTGATAGATGTTGTGATCAAAGTTTTCTTCAGGTGTGGGTAAAAATATGAGGAAAGCTCCCAACGACACATCACGTGCAAAACCTTAGATGGGTAAAAGTTGGCAAAACTTTTACTAAATAAGGTACTCCCTCCGACCCATATTATTTGACTTGAATTTGTTTAAATTCGGATGTATCTAGACATGTTATAGTATTAGATACATGCGAATCTAGATAAATCCAAGTCAACTAATATGGATCGGACGGAGTAATATATATGAAAAGTTGTTAAATGGGGTAATTAGTGTCAAACTACTCAAACTAGAGGGGTAAATTTTGGAATTTACTCTTTTTATACAACGTACTACTATGGATGAGATCGATGTCATAATAAAAAAGAAAAAGAACTAGCAAGCAAACTGGGCTTGCGTTGATAAGAACCAAATAGGGCCGGTTTGAGTCTAGATAGCTCGAGGCAAGCCCACAGGGTACGAATCTTTGCCCACATGAAAAACAAAACCATTTCATCAGAAAAAAAAAACGTGCAGAATAGAACTCAACTAGGTCAGTAGGATGCGTGATCTCAAAACGCACAGATTAATAGCTAAGCCTTCCTCCAGGAGTAAGAGCAGACTAATCAATTGCATGACTAGAAAGTGGAAAGTAGCATAGTAAGTTAAATCGATGCACACTCTGCTTGTAGTGGAGTAGTATATTTCTGCGGGGGTGTGAAGAAACACTGAAATTGAATCAGAGCCCATAGCAATCACCAGTAACGTATGCTTGGATCGATCACGTATGACGATGCTAGTCTCCGCTAACGATCCTTTTCTCCAACTTCGATCACACATGCCCCCAGCCGGCATATCTCGCAATAATGGAGCGCACCAAACAACATCTTCCCTCGCCTTACCTACCCAGTCAACCAAACGAACGAACGAGGCGTACACGATCTATGCTGAATTGCTGATCAGTGATCAGGAGCCTGTGCTTGGCTAGTGTGGTGGTCACCGTGGTACTAGTGGCTTGTTGAATCAGATAACACACTCGCACCGCACATGGCTAGCTTGTCGAACCAGATAACTAACACCATGCATCATGCATGCATGCATGGCGCCTCCAGATCAAATAACCAGTTTTGCACGGTACGTCTTACGTCCCTGCCGATCAGTCGCTCCTCCATGGTGACCTAGCTACCTAAATGCTGCCACTATGTTGGAGTTAGTCTACTGCATTTCCAATTCGAGGGGACTTCTCGAGCTCTCAATCACCATCCAGGCAAAGTTATAACTGATGATAAGCCTCCTTTTTGACTCGAAACGGGAGACATATGGATGGTAGTCAAATAGTTAGATACATAGCACCGACGAACCTTGTCAGAAATGATGAATGGCAGTACGCCTCTACTTGGTCGTGGACTATTTTTCATTCAGGCACGCATGTACCATTAGTACATACTATTTCCTTCGATCCATATTAATTGTCGCATAAATAGATGTATCTAGACATATTTTAGTGATAAATAAATCCATTTGAGCGACAAGTAATATTGATCGGATGGAGTATCTCTGTTCTAAAATGTAAGCTATGAAACAGAAAAAGTACATGCTAATAGCATCACATTCTTCCTCAAACCAGCCTAATACGTAAAATAGGTGGAGTAATTCAGCACTCCGTGGTTGACAATGGATATCTTGGTGTTGGAGGTCTTATCATAACTCCTCGTAAGATCATCTCTGATATTCTTTTTTATGCACGTGCATAAATAAGTTGAGGGACAATTAGACATGTAAAATGCAAAACAAGATCAAGATTACTTAAGTTTCCCAACTGTAAGGAAATCTTTTCCTGTATGTAAACAAATATTGTACATGATTGAAATAGCAAACCACTACCTTTTATTTCAAACTAGGCAATAGACTTGCCATTTTCATTGATAAAGAAAAAGGTTTTAGAAGGCCTTACAAATCACGCCTCGACCAAACAAAAGTAAAGCTACTCTCGCGGCATTACATTACATAAGGCCTTTGTTTCGGCGAGGCACCACATCGCCACATCTTCCTTTATTTTTTCCACAAGCATGCTCGAAGTGATAAATTGGTTGCGGAAGACACAGCTATTCTTTCCTTCCACATCTCCCAAGAAACTAGCATGGCAAGGGAGGCCATGGCTTTACTCAGTTGACCTCTCTTTTGGATCGCCTCTATCCACCAATCCTTGATGGTGTTCATATGGTGCCAAGTGGAAGGATCTACGTCAACAAGGCCAAGCCAATTCTTCAAAGTGGGCCACGCTCTCTGGGTGAAGTAGCACGTGAAAAGGAGATGAGAAGCCGACTCTTCATCTTGATTACATAACTTGCATAGACCACAATTTTTCCTTCCTTTTTGCTCTAATCTATCCGCTGTCCAAATTCGATTTTGGAGAATCAACCAAGCAAACATTTTGCATTTTGAGGCTGCCCATGGTTTCCAAACCAAGGAAAGCATGAAGGATGTTGTGAGACCCAAAAATTTGCATCTTGTAGGCCGACTTTGCGGAGTAAGCACCGTCAAGAGTGAGCTTCCATAAGATCACGTCGGAGGCGCCGTCGTCCAAAGTAACATTGGCAAGTTTTTTCCATAACTTGTAGAATTGATTGATGTATTCCATATTTAGACCATCATGAGTACTGATTTGAGAGAGCCAAAGATCATTTTCAATTGCTTGGTGCACCGTGCACTTCCTCTTTTTGGAGCGGTCAAAATTTTGGAGGGCTATGTCCTTTGGCCACATGCCATCAAGCCAAGCCACCTCCCAAACAAGCTACTACCTTGAATACTACATGAAACATGAATGGCTCTAAACAGGGTTTTTGGATTCTCCACAGAAAAGACAGACACCTTAAGGTTTACTTTATTAGTGTAAGGAATAGACAATTTAGTGACTTTAAGTTTGCTTTGTTAGGGAGAGAAAGAGAGGAGCTGCATTGGAACTGTGACATAAATGTTTCACAGGGTCAGAGCTAGTGCTTGGTTCTTTCCTGGTAAAGTTTGTAGGACAGGTTCCTATCATAGATTATTCAATGCAATTATATGATCCAAATGGCATTGATAGAAGGACAAATATTTGAGGATCGCAATCCAACAGTGTTCCATAAGTGGCCTTGCAAATAGACCCCTGCAATCCCTGGAGTGTTGCGTTGTCTAATATGACATTCATTTCATCACTTGATCTTCTTGGGAGGTTAACGAGACACGTTCGGTAACAGGTTAACTAGAATCTTCACTTCAATACGACAGGTGTAACACACCTTGTACTGTACTACTGTTTTTTTAGGGAACCTTGTACTGTTACATCACTGGAATGCTAACGGAAATTCTAGCAAATAGGTGCAGTTGCACGTAAAACTGCAGTCTAGTTTATACCCAGTATGCTGAAGGGAACCATCGGAGAGGGAATCAATCTGTGGTTCCACCAAGGCTACAAGTACAGTGTATACATCTACATGGGCTATATATTATTGGACGTGCATTCATAGCTTGTACTCATTTCTGAGTTGATCGCGCATTATATAGTGCAAAGAACCAATTGGTTGCCAGACTTCGAATAAAGAAAATATCAACGACTAACTGATGATCAAGAAGTCCTAAGTTTCTAAAAGCAGAGCTGCAGGTTACCATGCACTATGCAGTGACGCTACCACTGTTCGTCATTCGTCATCATTCTTTGGTGACAATTGGAGTCTTAATACCTACAGATCAACACAAAATCGTCATCGTCGAGAACCTGCACCTCTTTCTGACCCACAAAGTGCTCCCGTCCAATAGCTTCAACAATCTGGACAAGCTCGGCCCTCTTTTCATGAGGAAGAGGAACATATGGTAATCTGAATACAGGCCTCGCCACACCGAGCTGGGCCAGGGCAGTGTTGAGGCCAATCGGATTGGGCTGGCAGAATAACCAGCTCATCAGAGGCAACAGCTTCCCATTTAGTACTGCATTCCCCCCTTCATACATGAGATTCTGCATGAGACCAGGAACAAGGTTGCTAGCTACAGAAATAACTCCAGTGGCACCATATTTCCACCTAGAATCATGGCATTCATCATCATTACCACTCCATACTGTTATAGCTTTGTCGGTATAGCACTTAACCCTCTCATGTCCAACACATTCTTTCACGCCTGCCATGTTTGCGTGACGTGAAACAGCCTCGATAACTGGAGGAGGTATATCCTGGCTTGTCCTGGATGGCACATTGTAAATGATAGTTGAACCCATCGGGAGGACATGCTCGAAATGAGAGATCAATCCTTCAGTCGAGGTCTTCCCATAGTAAGGATTGATATGGAGGGCTGCATGCATGCCAACAGCAAATCCCTGCTCTGTTGCGTGAACAGCCTCTCCGGTTGAGTTACTTCCAGTGTTACCTATCACTTTAATTTTTGTGCCAAAGCAGTTAACAGTATGCCCAATGAGCATAATGTGTTCATCCCAGCTCATAAGGTGACCCTCTCCAGTTGTTCCTCCAACTATTACACAATCGGCACCACTCTCTATTTGCATATTTATCAAAGAATCATATGCTTGAAGATCAAATCTTCCATCTGGCAAATACGGGGTTTTGACAGCTGTGATTAATCGAAGGCTTTTGATATCATCTGCCGATGTCCTGCAACAAAGACAGAGAAGGTCCAGGCCTAAATATCATATACATATCGAAGTCCTATAAAATACTTGTGTGCAAACAGTAAGATCCATGTGGGTCAGGTACTCAGGTCATTATTAAGCAATAAAACACTAACCAGCAAATTTTACAGCTACGAGCCTAGCATTACCAGGTGAGGAAATTGCAGGAACCATGACCTATTGCAGTCGTCGTTGCACAAAACACCAATTTTACGTGTTTTTTGCACAGACCACCAAATATTGGTGTAATACGTTGCACATAGGTCCAATTCTGAGATTAAGTTGATTAACTGCAAACCTGACGACCAGGCCCGGCCGTGAGGATGTGGCATCCACATGTCATTATCTAGTGTGGGTTTTCAAACATAAAAAAAAAGTACCAGTAATTGAAAGAGTATTGTTTCAAACTTCACAGATTAGTTAGTTTATAAGGTAGTTTATACTATTTCAATTACTAAACCTTTTCATTTTTTTAAAGTTTGGAAAAACACACTAGATAATAACATGTGGACACGGGATCATCATTGCCTCTGGACCCCGGTCATCAGATTTGCAATTAATCAACTGAATGTAGGATTTGGACCTGTGTGCAACCTATTACACCAATAGTTCGTGGTATGTGCAAAAAACAGGTAAAGTTGGTGTTTTGTGCAACAACAAATGAGTGGTGATTTGCGCAATTTCCTCTTACCAGGTTAATGCATGATCATTTCTTTTATCATGATGAATGGATCATTTATAAATTTATATATACTCCAGCCAATATAGTTTTGTTTGACAAGATCCTTCTAACTACATAAAATTAACTTTCATACAGTGACAAGAAGCGATTCACCAAAAGTAGTTTAGTTTGTTGCACATAATTGAACATACAGGAAAATAATAAAATACCATATGTTTCTATGTTGAGCAGATGATATTCCTAGCCTAGACCTGAACAAATGTGTGACAATTGAAATAGGATCAATCCACACTAGCACTTCCACATGTTTCGATAATTTTGATTTTGCTATCTATTATTATTTTCATCGATTGCCTCCAATACAGGAAATGCCACTTCCTATTTACTCCTTGGTTGTTTTGGAGGGTTCACAAATTACATTCCTCCAAGGCATCAACCAATTCATCCATTGGTATGTAGGATAGCATCACTCATCATGCTAGTAAAGAGGACTTGGACAAGTGAAATAGTGCCTTCCAAGTAACAATCAGTAGCCATTGAATGATTTTGGTGCTTTGTACCCCTTGTGTGCTTCCCCAACTCCCTATCCGAGTTGTGCATGAGGCGTGTTGGGCACACCTTGTGTTGGTGTGTTGCCAGTGATAGTGGTGGCGTGGCGGATGGGGTGTTGCGGCCGCAGGGTCTATAGGTGGCTGGTGTTGATGGTGCCCAAGTGAAAGCTTTGCACGGCGCTTGCCGGTGCTGGCAACGGTGATGTTCTTGGGCATCTCTCCCCTCCCTGGAGGCATCGTTCTGGGTCTAGACTCCTGCCCTAAGGGGTTCCAGGTAAAAGCCCTTGTCCGTTTCTTTGGACAGGGCGGTGGTGGCGCTATTGCGGCGTTACCTTCTGGGAGGCGCCGTCTTCGAACCCCCGGCCCTGTCGGCTGGTTAATGCGTGTTTCAGTGGTGGACGGTTGCAGTGTTGTTCTCAGTGTGTCTCCAACGATGGTGTTGGTGTCTATCTCGCTTGACAGTCTGGGTGTCAGCTCTCTCTTCGTGTGCTTATGGGCTTCTCTACTTGTCGACGGGATGGTGCCTTTCAGCAAAGACAAGGGGGCAGGGGCCCTCTTCGACAGTGTACACGGACGATGCTGCGCCAGAACTCAGCCTTTGTAGTAGACACAGGTGTGATCCACATGGTGTCGTCCTCCCACATCAAGATGGTGCACTTGCCTATACTTCGGTCTTCAGGCGCTTCAGTTCAAGGTTTTGTCTTGAAGCTGTGTTTCTTTTTTCTTATTTTCTAGTGCTTGCTCTTGCTCGAAGTCTTGTAAGTTGATTTCCTCAGCACTTTGTATCTGGTTTGGCTGTTTGGGGCTTTATTAATTTATAAAGCCAGGTGTAATGCCTTCAATTTCAAAATGATTAAACTAGTACTACCTTCAATTTCAAAATGATTAAACTAGTACTACCTTCAAAATGATTAAACTGTGTAATGCCTTCAATTTCAAAGCCAGGAGTATCTGAGTTTATTCTACAGGTGTTTTAATACAAAATAAATAAGGTCAGGCGTCGCATCTGTCCCAGAGAAACGAATCATGTAAACTGGAGCTATGAGTTTCAGACAGGAAGGCTGTTTTAGACAGGAAGGCTCAGGCGACAAGCAGAAAGCATCCGGAGTTTCAGACAGGAAAGCTCTTTTAACAAGCACAAAGTACGTAGGAGTACTACCAAATGCTGCGATCAAATAAACAAAGTAAAAGGAACCAATGCTCTTTTATCGAACAAACAAGTTACCGGTTTTTCACTTCATTGCTTCGCATCGGAAGGTAATCATCAGAACTGACGGCTAACACTGCAAACTTCCCTCTGCCGCTAATCCTGCACAAGACCTCCGAGTGTCATTGCGCAGATTCTTGCAAGTATTAAAGCTGAATATCGCGGGAATAAACGAGCTTAGAACCATAGTTACCGTGGTCGATCGGCCCATCGTCGAACTCCGATCCCGACCGACCGATCTGGAGCATTGTCCAACTTCCTCCCTTGATTCGCTGTTCGAGTCGCTGCAGCCACTTGACAAGGTTGTCGCCGCCCACCCTGGTGGAGTTGAGTCCGCGTCGGCAGCGTGTCGCCATTGGTATAGGTGTGTAGGCGGGTAGCCGGGAAGCGGAGCGTCTGGGAGAGCATAGGGGCGGCGCCCGAAGGGTCGAAAGTGGGGAAGACGTGCCGAGCTCGCGACGGGTTAAGGGCCCCCAACGGGCCGGCCCGGCATCGCTTAATTGCCTGGCACGGCCCGGCACGCTAGGACCATTAAGCTCGCGGGTCGTACCGTGCTGGCCCCGTGCCCCGCCTTTGGGCCCTGGCACGGCCATTTGGCCTGGTGGACTGGCCCGTGGCATGGCACGGACTCAGTGTCGCCTTGGCTTGCCTGGCACGGTGGGTGGTACGTTTGACCCACGGACCTGATTAAACCTGATTGGCAGATTCGATTCCCTGATGTGTAATATAGCAAAATATTGAAAAATTAAAAAAATACAGAAAAAATATATAAAAAAAGAATGAGGAAAGATCTTATATGGGATAAAAAAGAAATTTATTAGTGTTGTCTTATTAAAAAAGTCTACGAAGGAAAAAATAGTATAACTTGATCTAAAAGAAATAATACAATAACTACAACTAATAGTTCGCTTTGTCTTGCTTCTCATCAAACAAGATGTGTCGAACCAAATAACTGTTTCCACCTCTAGGCATGAAGGCCAGGCATCGACCGTGTCTTCTGCACTCAGCTCTCCATTTCACGACACCATTCTCCTCATATTCTTTTTCCTCAAACCACTCATGCACCCAGGGTGACATAGGTATGCCCTACGGGTGCCTAAGATTGGCCTATTCGGTTCAGCCCAGCGGAGGCTCATAAGACGAATTGTGTCCAATAATGAAGCCCATGAAGTCTCAGGTGGCCCAAGACTCATGGAGGACGCGACTCCTTGGAGGATACGTCAAAGTCTAGATAGAAAGTTTAAAAGAAACCCTAATCTGTAACTGGCTCGGTGGTATCTTGAGACCCGGCCTCCTCATATAAAGGTTGTGAGGGAACCACAAGGAGGACCTACCGCAAACCCTAGCACATACACCCGCCAGATTATATTTGCGCATCATCGCCATCAAGGCACCCCTGTAACCTTTGGTTCATCTTCAATAAAGAGAAGACAAACAGGAGTAGGGTTTTTCCTCCGGGGGCTGAACCTGGGTAAACACTGTGTCCCTGTGTTGCTTGCATGTTAGCCAAATGAGGTTTCCAGTGCTCCCCTCTTTCTCAAAACCCAAGTCTATAAACTATGGGCATTGATGTGTTAACCCCACGTTAATTGGCGTCGTCTGTGGGAAGTGGGCGCGCTGATGTTGCGAACTTGACGGCCCCATCATCTGCCATCTTTGACTCATCCACATCGGAGGGATGCCTCAGCATCAGCTCCTTCGACTTCACCATCCACTTGTCGGCCATGCACCCGATGTTTGACTCCCTCGACAACGAGGCCGACATGATGATTGGCGGCTTTAGCTTCCAGGTCAGCAAGACTTGCACCCTGCGCATCCCGGAGCAGTCGACCATACCATCGATTGCACCAGCTTTGTGGGTCCCTCCACTGATTGGGACCCTGAGCGAGCTAAATGCCACCTCCTTGCCTGGACAGCAGTGATAGCTACAACTCTGATCTGAGCGATCCGCTCGGGAATGACCACAATGTCTGATCCAATCTATAGAGATCTAGAAGCAACTCCTACACCAACCGCTACTACTGCACCGTCGTCAACGCCAACACCAGCGGTACCACTGGCAACAATGCTGACACGGGTTCCAATCTTGAGGCTAGGAACGGGGCCACTCGTGACAAAAACAACAACAACAACAGCGACAAACCATAGGTCCACCTCAATGAAGTAGAGTGGGAAACGGTCTGGCAGGCCGTGTCGAGGGGCATGCCTCTGCCCCCGGCTCATTACAAGAGGTACTAATGGCATACCATTGGTACCCGACTAAGGAGTTCCGCCGCCAGCGGGCGTAGCGGGCCTAGCTTGATGAACGGTGATGACTCGTCGATGAATCGAGTGCTCGACGGGCGAAACTATCTTCGTTCGGAGGATCCTTTTCAAAGGGGAACCACCACGTCTAGGCGTCCAAAAGACACTCTCGAGTGGACCTGATGGACGAGGAGGCCAGAAGAGAAGCCACCAATCAATTGGACTTCTCGTTCATGTCCATTGATGCCCAGGGCAATCTAACGGCCAAGACGCCGTAGGCCACTGTCATGGCGGCCACCACCTACTTACTGTCCAAACCCCCAAAGGCGAGGGACCCACACACTGCCATCCACAGATCTGCCCTTGCCGGACTTGGACTGGTGGAGGCCACACTCGAAGGAGAACCCACCTTGGCCCCAAAGACAATGCTGAAGAAAGGCGTCCATGAAATCCGCAAGAAATCGCTCTCCATCATATAACGAGGATTGCCGGCCACAACGACATCGCAGCCCATGGCGGAGAGATTACAACTATGATGCCTGAGCGAAATCATGCAACATAATGTCTATAAGCTACACGCCAAACGTGCTTACTCCTCTGGGTCCAAGGATCTAGAGACGGGATTCTGCGGCGCCAAATGCTTCAGCCGTGCCATATGGCAAACTCCGATGCCTAAGGGTTTCAAGCTACCCTTGGATAACCCAAAGTTCGATGGCTTCCAAGAGCCGAAGATCTGGCTGGACGATCACGTACAGTCCGTGAAGTGCCACGACGGAACCAAAGATACAACCATGCAATGTCTGCAACTGCAGCTACAAGGCTCTGCATGGTCCTGGCTAAACAGCCCCCCCCCTCCGGCTTGATTCGCAACTAGGAGGAGCTACTGTACAACTTCGTATGAAACTTCAAAGGAGCCTACAAGTGACCGGCTTCAATCGAAGAGCTTTGAGCCTACTGCCAGAGGTCTAGCGAATCACTTCGCTCGTACATCTAGTGGTGGTCCATCATCAAGAACTCCATGGAAGATATTTCCGAGGAGTGGGCAATCGATGCATTCAAGGCTAGCATACACCATCGAGAGCTCAAGGAGGAGCTAGGTCGCACCAAGCCCGAGACCATCGACCACCTAATGGACATAGAGAATGGCTAGGCGGATGGTGAAGATGTCGTCCACAACAGTCGATCATGCTTAGACGACGAAGATGACCAAGGTCGCATGCACGAACGCTAAGGAAAATGCAGGACACGCGGTTACGAGGACCACGACAAAGTCGACATGGTTGCAACCGACTATGCCGACAAGCACGATGAAGGCAACCGTAACAACGGGTACCATAGCAGCGAAAAAATGACCCAAGTCTGGCAGCACCGCACCACTGATGGCGCTTCAACCGCAATGGTGCGACTGCTGGGCCCCTGCAATGTCCATTACTACATCGACAAGCACGACAACAAAAAGAAGTCGAGTCATCTCCTCAAGGACTGCCGCGAGTTCCAGAAACTCCAAGACGCCTATGCGCAGCTCCAGCATGAGGCAACAAGGCCAAGGATACGGGAAACCATGGGACCCATAGCATATGGAGCACCACCACCGCCACCCCTTCCGGCCAATGCACCACCCCCACCAACAGCTCTGGTGGTACAACACAATGGGGGTGAGCATTATCCCCCACCATGTGGGAGCATGATGATACAAAAAGGGTGTCCTTCCAATAGGACCCAGAAGATAAGGAGCTGACAAGTCCACATGATGGTATCATCGCCACCTTCAATCCCTGAGTACCTTAGCGGATCGGAATCCTGCATCACCTTCGAAAGATCCGATCACCCATGTCAAATACCACGTCCGGGTCACGCGGTGATGATCCACAAGTATAGGGGTGTATCGTAGTATTTTCGATAAGTAAGAGTGTCGAACCCAACGAGGAGCAGAAGGTGTTGGCTAGTGGTATGGATCAGGAATTCTCTGCAAATACTTAGCAAACAGATTTTTAGGGTTTTTTGATAAAGCAAGTAAACAAAACGAGTAAACAAAAGACGGTAGGAATAAATACAACAAGTGGCCCAATCCTTTATGCAGCAAAGGACAAGCCGGTTGTACTACTTAAGATGACCAAACGTTCTCGAGGACACATGGGAAGACTGTCAAGTGCTTTCGCTTCATATAGTTGATTAATCTTCTTTAGCTTGCTAAGTGTTGTGTGGATGAACCTGTGCTAATGTACCGACCTTCCCAGGACTAATACATACTTGTGATTATACCCCTTGCAAACATCCATAAGTACAAGAAAGTAATTAAGGTAGAAACCTAACCACAGCTTTAAACTCTAAGACCCTTACGTCCCTTGTGCAATGGTTTCCTAACGGGGGTTCATGTTTCTGTCACTCCAGCAACCCCTACGATTAGTAGCCAAATACACAATGCATTCCCCTAGGCCCATATAGGTGAAGTGTCATGTAGTCGACGTTCACATGACACCACTAGAAGAAGTACACCACAACTTAAATATCAAACTATTGAATCTTTCTCAACATAACTCCACTACTAACAACATGACTTCTCCCATGTCCTCAAGAACAAAACTAACTACTCACAAGACATCATATGGATCATGATCAGATATGGAATAATGATGTATAACAATCTGAACATAAACAATAATTCAATGATTCACTCAATAGCATCAACTACAAAGAGTAATCAACACCGGGAAAATTTCCCCTATGAACTATGCAAGATTCAACACAATTGTTACAGCAATATGGAGATGGTGATGATGGTGATGATGGTGATGATGGTGATGATGATGATGATGATCCCGATGAAGTACAGCTTGATGGTGGTGTTGATGGCGACGATCTCCCCTCTCCGGGAAGGAATTTCCCCGGTAGAAATCTGTCTGCCGGACAGATCTTTCTCTCTCGGTGTTTTCCGCCCCGTAGAGGCGACAAAATCTTTCTGCGGTCGCCCCCGAGTCTTAGGGTTTCTGGAGGATAATATACGCCAGAGGGGAGTGCCAGGGGTGGACTAGGGCGACCACACCACCTGGTGGCGCGACCTAGGCTGGCCCGTGCCAAGGGGTGGTGTGGGCCCCCTGTGGCCCATCTCCACCCCCCCTTCTGGCTTCCTTCGTCTTCTAAAAAATAGGATTTTCCATGTATTTTCCCAGATTTTCTGATCTTCGCGAATTTTGCCTCCAAACAGCACCTTTTCCATCCGAATCCTGACTGCAGCGGTCCATGCTCCAAAAGTCATCAACCATGCACAAACAGATGAAATAGCATAAGTATCACCTCTCAATGAATAAAAGTGAATTATGACATAGAATAGTGATGCAAAATGGACGTATCAACTCCCCCAAGCTTAGACTTCGCTTGTCCCCAAGCGAAATTGAACTCAATAAACATGACCTCAGGTTTATGGAGTGAAGAGTCGATAGAGGAATACGGACAAGAAGCATCACATTCATCAATACATAGATCATAATAGAAGACAACTCACTGTTATACAACCCAACTTGCATAAGCAAAGGAAACACAATAAAGATACATGAAGTAAATCATAATTGGTAATGGCAAACTTAGCTCTCGGTCGAAGAATAGTTGATAACTTACTGGAGTTCACAAATAACTGGTTTTCAATGATAGCTTTCAAAGTAGTAAACATCAAGATAAGTGCAATGTGCAAAACAAGGAACATAAGAAACATGATTGAATAAATCATCATATGAATGAATGAAACACAACAACTCAAAATACTTGCTGAGGTAGAAGGGAATAGGTTTACTGACTCAACTTTAAAAAGTAAAAGAAAGGCCCTTCGCAGAGGGAAGCAAGGATTGCAAGTCTCATAAAGAGCTCCCAAAAATTATGATACTTACTAGCTTTGAGCTCTCATTTCCCCTATCATAGGCATCTTTAGGTGATTAAGGTTAAAGTGACACAACTAAGAGGATATGCTTGACAAGTTATAAGTTGAAATCACATGCCCCTTACTTATGATTACCGAACCTCATGCTACTCAACTTCAATCACGAGTAAGCTCTTGTCATTGTAAATATATGTGTATCATTGAGAACTGCCAACGGGGTACCGCTTGCACAAGACACAGGAGCTATCCCATAATCAAAATGACAAGGCAAGCAGACAGTGAGCATCTCAGCGATCTTTTTATTTGCTATTTGCATAGGTTTTTATTGAGGATGCTTCATAGAATGCTCACTCTAGTTATGCTGCAAGTTTCCACCATGATTAGGAATGGCTTAGGCTAGCGGCCCAGGCGTTTCTCTAACACACATATGAACTCCATGATCTTACAAGTTCCCCTTTTATTTAACACCGCTAGGATCCATAGGCAAAAGAATCATGATATCAACTAGGCACAAAGTACCATGGTAATGTTGAAAGCGGTCCCCATGATACATGGTTCTGCTAACTTCAACTCATAAAGCGCAAGCATATACGCAACAAAGAAGGACACAATGGTTCAAGTTATTAAATGCAAGAAAAGTAAAGTGTGTCATCAAGTTCGTGAGAGCTTTAATCACTAATTTTCACATAACAAGTTTAATTTGGGAGATAGATAAAACAAGAATTTACTTGGAATAGCAATAGTGCTACTAGGTAGGTATGGTGGACTCAAATGGCATGGGTTTGGTTTAAAGGAAGTGGATGCACGAGAAGAATTCCCTCTCAGTACTGGTTTTTGGCTAGCAAGGCTGGGTAGCAAGTATAAGAGTTGAAGGAAACAAACAAACATACAAGTGATAAAGACAAACATGCAATCTTCCTTGGAAGCACAAAAGATCTTAACTAGAGAATATTAGACTCATGAGCAAATCAAGAAAGAAAGACGATGAAATTATTTTTCTTTAGAGGTACTTTTATCGTTTTCATTCAACTCTCGAAAATAGTGTTGCTACTGATCGAGCCAGGTTTGCCAAAACCAACTAAATTAACTCAATGATCCCAAAGTGATACCAATACTAACAACAAGATCAATCATATAACCACGAATTGAAAACTAATATAAGCTATGCAAAAGAGTAAATGATAGAACTTCTCATAAATATTTCATAACGGCAACTCACGCCAAGGGATACATATCTAACGAGAGAGGGGACACTTCCATAATGAAATCCATCCTACATAATAACTTCTCTATTCAAGATATGACTCTACTAATAAGGCAAAAAGATAGAAGATAGTGATGCGATACCGCGGCACTCCCCCAAGCTTGAAACAAGCCAAGGGGGTGCCAAACCAGATGACGAATTATTCCTTCGGTGGTGGTGGTATCTTCTCATCTTCGTCCGACTTCCAGGGTAAGGGCTTCCCATCAACAAAGGACATCATGGTTTCCAACATCCTGAAACTTGCAGCAACACTTATGCGTTTAAACCTAACCTCATACTCACAGTTTTGATTTTGAACGTCATAGAACTGTGCTTGCAGTTTGTTGGTTGTTTGGCGGAGTGAGAGGACTTCATCCTTGAGTTCAGAAGTCTCCTTTTGGTGCTCGGCGATGAGTTCGGAACAAATCTTATGGATGATATCCACTTCGCGCTCCGCCATCTTCTTGTACCTAAAGAGTTCTTGCTCCAGCGCTTGCATCCTGTCCTCCAGACTTTCTTCACCTTTAGGGCATCGAACCTCTTTTATCCGGAGTTCCCCATCTTCAAGCAACAACTCCTTGGGATGAATCTTCAACTCTCTCATGTATGGGTTGATGATATCCTCTAAAGAATCTTCCTTAGCTAATCCAGAGGAAGACATTGTAGCTCCAAATCTAGGACTCTACCTGTCAGAAACAGATTGAAACGAAAGCACGACGAAAACACGATATATGAACCTCGGGGGATCCGGGGGGTTATATATTACGAAGTTTCATGACGAAAGGAAGGTACTGGGAGAAATCGGGTCGGAGACGGAGTCTGGGGTGGCCACACCACCTGGTGGCGCGGCCAGGGGTGGGCCCACGCCACAGGGTGGTGTGAGCCACCCTGGCTCCGTTTTCGTCCCTTTTTCGCTTCGTAGCTTTCCTTATTGACTAAAAACTGCAAAAAATATAGTTGGATAGTATTTTCGCGGAACTTTTCTTACCAGAACTGTTTCCTATTTGAAAGAGGACTCTGCAGGTCTCTGAATTTGGTCCTTGATAAATTTTTCTGGAGTTATAACTTGAAAGGCATCAACATCTTCATTATAAGAATCCCCAGCAATATAGTGTTTGAGTCGCTACCCATTCACTACTTGTGTAGTATTATCTTTTAAAGAAGAAATTTTTATTGCTCCTGAACGGTATACTTCTTCAATAATGAAAGGTCCTTCCCATTTTGACAGTAGCTTTCCTGCAAAAAATCTGAGACGAGACCTATACAATAGAACTTTCTCACCAACATGAAATTCTCTCTTAAGTATTCGCTGGTCATGCCATCTTTTAACCTTTTCCTTAAAGAGCCTAGCATTGTCATAGGCTTCACTCCTCCATTCATCTAAAGAACTTAAGTCAAATAATCTTTTCTCACCAGCGAGCTTACAATCTCTATGTAGTTCTTTAACTGCCCAGTAAGCTTTATGTTCTAGTTCTAAAGATAGGTGACAAGCTTTCCCATAAACCATTTCATAAGGAGACATCCCCATAGGATTTTTGTAGGCAGTTCTATAAGCCCATAAAGCATCATTCAACTTTTTAGCCCAGTTTTTTCTAGATCTATTAACAGTCTTTTGCAAGATGGGTTTAATTTCTCTATTTGATAACTCTACTTGCTCGCTAGATTGGGGGTGATAGGCTGAATCAATTCTATGATTAACATCATATTTAGCAAGGGTCTTTCTAAAACCACCATGAATGAAATGAGAACCCCCATCAGTCATGAGATACCTAGGCACTCCGAACCTCGGAAAGATAACATCCTTAAGCATTTTTAGAGAAGTCTCCCCGTCAGCACTCTTCGTAGGAATGGCTTCTACCCACTTAGTAACATAATCAACGGTAACAAGAATATGAGTATAACCTTTCGAGGGAGGGAAAGGACCCATAAATTCAAATCCCCAGCAATCAAAGGGTTCAATAACTAGAGAGTATTTCATAGGCATTTCATTGCGTCTAAAAATATTACCAACACGCTGACATTCATCACAAGATAAAACAAATTTTCTTGCATCTTTAAAAAGGGTAGGCCAGTAGAAACCTGATTATAGCACCTTTTGCGCAGTTCTATCTCCTGCATGATGTCCTTCATAAGCACTACCATGACATTTACGCAATATCTCCTTTTGTTCATATTCTGGAACACATCTTCGCATAATACCATCTACTCCTTCTTTGTATAAGTATGGGCCATCCCAAAAATAATGCCTCAAATCATAGAAGAGCTTCCTTCTTTGCTGAGCTGTAAAAGTTGGAGGCAAGTACTTGGAGACAATAAAGTTAGCATAATCAGCGTACCAAGGGCTCCCTCGCGAGATTACCCCTACTGCGGTTAACTGCTCATTTGGGAAATTATCATTAACAGGCATAGGGTCAAAAGAGATGTTTTCCAATCGAGATAAATTATCAGCTATAGGGTTTTCAGCACCTTTCCTATCTACTATATGCAGATCAAACTCTTGTAGAAGCAGAACCCATCTAATAAGCCTAGGCTTAGCATCCTTCTTCGTCATAAGGTATTTAATAGCAGCATGATCAGTATGAATGGTGACTTTTGAGTCTACAATATAGGGTCTAAACTTATCACAAGCAAAAACGACAACTAGAAATTCTTTTTCAGTAGTAGCATAATTCCTTTGAGCAGTGTCTAAAGTCTTACTAGCATAATGAATAATGTTTAACTTTTTATCAATTCGTTGCCCAAGGATAGCACCTACAGCAAAATCACTAGCATCACACATTATTTCAAAGGGTAAACTCCAATCAGGTGGTTGAACAATAGGGGCTGTAGTTAGAGCCTTCTTAAGAGTTTCAAAAGCTTCCTTACAATCGTCATCAAAAATGAAGGGTACATCTTTTTGAAGAAGATTAGTGAAGGGTTTTGATATCCTAGAAAAGTCTTTAATAAACCTTCTATAGAAACCAACATGACCAAGGATACTACGAATACCTTTGATGTCTCTTGGGCATGGCATCTTCTCTATTGCCTCAACCTTAGCTCTATCAACTTCTATGACTCTTTCAGAAACTCTATGCCCAAGGACAATCCCTTCATTAACCATGAAGTGGCATTTCTCCCAATTAAGACCAAGATTAGTTTCTTCACATCTCTGCAAAACTCTATCAAGGTTGTGCAGACAATTATCAAAAGAAGTTCCATAGACAGAGAAGTCATCCATGAACACTTCTACAATTTCCTCACAAAAACCATGAAGGATAGCAGACATGCACCTTTGCAAAGTAACAGGAGCATTACATAAACCAAAAGGCATACGTCTATAAGCATAAGTTCTGTAAGGGCTAGTAAAAGTAGTTTTTTATTGATCTTGTTGTTTAACAGAAATTTGAGAGAAACCAGAATAACCATCAAGAAAACAAAAATGGGTCTTTTTAAACAATCTTTCCAACATTTGATCAATAAAAGGAAGCGGGTAGTGATCTTTCTTAGTAACTTTATTGAATTTTCTAAAATCAATGCACATCCTATAGCCTACTACTATTCTTTGAGGAATAAGCTCATCATTATCATTAGGTACAACGGTAATACCTCCTTTTTTAGGAACACAATGAACAGGACTAACCCATTCACTGTCAGCAATAGGGTAAATAATACCAGCATCAAGTAGTTTCAATACCTCGTTCCTTACCACTTCCTTCATCCTAGGATTTAAACGTCGTTGGTGCTCTACTACTGGCTTTGCATCTGGTTCTATGTTGATAGAATGCTGACATATAGTAGGTGAAATCCCTTTTAAATCATCCAGAGTATAGCCCATAGCTCCTCGGTGTTTCCTCAAAACCTCCAATAACCTTTCTTCTTCCTTCCCTGAAAGTTTAGCGCTAATAATAACAGGATATATCTTGTTATCATCAATATAAGCATATTTAAGATCATCAGAGAGAGGTTTTAGATCGAAGACCGGATCCTTTTTAGGTGGCAACGTGGTACCCAAGTCTTCTACAGGCAAGTCACGCTTTAGCATCTTGGGTTGACAGCGGAGGATCTCGTCAATCTCGTTCCTTTCTTCCATGAAGATCTCACTTTCATGATCTTCCATAAATTGCTGCAAAGCATTGTTTGGAGCAAGAGAGATAGAAGCAAGTTGTTCAACTCTAAAATCCTCATTATGGGTTTCCTCTTCACAAGGTTCTTTAGTAAATTTCGAAAAATTAAACTCATAAGATTCCCCATCAAACTTAGTCAAGATTTTCTCCCTCTTGTAATCTATAATAGCTCCATGAGTACTCAAGAAAGGTCTACCAAAAATGATAGGATAAGTTTTACTAGCAGCTGAACCAAGTACTAGAAAATCAGCAGGATACTTAATCTTACCACAAAGAACTTCTACATCTCGTACAATGCCAATTGGAGAGATGGTCTCTCTATTAGCAAGATGAATAACCACATCAATCTCTCCCAATTCGCAGGGACTGATTTCATGCATAATTTCTCTGTAAAGCTCATAAGGAATAGCACTGGAACTTGCACCAATATCACATAAGCCATAATAGCAATGATCACCAATTCTAACAGAAAGCACAGGGACACTAGCTTTTTTTAGCTCTATTAGGATGTGAAACAATATTAGAAGCATCCTCACAAAAAACTATGTGCCCATCTTCTATGCTTTTAGTGACAAGGTCTTTCACAATTGCTACCACAGGTTCAACATTTATTTGTTCATCAGGTTTTACAGTTCTCTTTTAACTTTTAGTGATTACATTAGTTATCATAGGATGATCCTTTACCTTATCTGGGAAGGGAATCTTCTCGATGTAAGGCTCAGGTAAGATGTGATCAATAGTGCGACACTTAGTGCTCCCAACAGGAACGCAGTCAACACTATCTTTATAAGGTGCATGGTACTTATTCCATCCCATTTTTGGAATTTCAATATAAGAAGCAAAAGCTCTAAAGAAATTCGTAATAACTTGCAAATCAAGACCATAAGCATTACTAATATTTTGAAAGTCATCAGTTCCCATAAAAGATTCAATGCATTCATAATCATAATTTATACCTGACTTTCTACCTTTGTCATTCTCCCAAGCTTCAGCATTGTCTTGAATACGGCCCAAAAGATCCCATTTAGCTTCTTCTTCCATGCGAGTGAATGATCCAGCACAAGAAGCATCTAATAAATCCTTGTCATGTAGAGGGGGCCTTGCATAAAAGTTATTGATAATAATATTGTTGGGGAGCTCATGAATGGGACATTTGAGCATTAATAACTTCAATCTCCCCCAAGCTTGAGCTGTACTCTCTCCATCAAGAGGCCAAAAGTTGTATATTTGATTCCGATCTTTATGAATCTCACTAGGAGGATAAAACTTTGAATAAAAGAGAGGCAGTATTTCCTCCCATTCCAGAGCTTGACCATTCTTCAGTAGCTTATACCATTCCTCAGCTCTTCCTTTCAGTGATAATGAGAATAACTTCTTCTTAACTTGATCTGTAGTAATACCTGCACACTTGAACAACCCGCATAATTCGTGTATAAAGAGTAAATGATCACCGGGATGGATAGTTCCATCCCCAACATATTAGTTATCCATAACACGATCAATAATTCTTGTAGGTATTTTGAAAGCATCATTCTCAGCAGGTGGTGGTTTATCTACTACCTTAGAAGTGGTAGTAGCATTACCAAATAAGAAACTCAACGAATTATCCATAACGAAAATAAAGCAACTAACAGAAGTAAACAATACTCACAGTAGAAGTTTCCTTTACCAGTTCCACTCTCCAATAGCGCTTCACTCCCCGACAATGGTGCCCGGAAATAGTCTTGATGACCCACAAGTATAGGGGGTGTATCGTAGTATTTTCGATAAGTAAGAGTGTCGAACCCAACAAGGAGTAGAAGGTGCTGGCTAGTGGTATGGATCAGCAATTCTCTGCAAATACTTAGCAAACGGATTTTTAGGGTTTTTTGATAAAGCAAGTAAACAAAGTACGAGTAAACAAAAGACAGTACGAATAAATGCAGCAAGTGGCCCAATCCTTTATGCAGCAAAGGACAAGCCGGTTGTATTATTTAAGATGACCAAACGTTCTCGAGGACACATGGGAAGACTGTCAAGTGCTTTCGCTTCATGTAGTTGATTAATCTTCTTTAGCTTGCTAAGTGTTGTGTGGGTGAACCTGTGCTAATGTACCGACCTTCCTAGGACTAATACATACTTGTGATTATACCCCTTGCAAACATCCGTAAGTACAAGAAAGTAATTAAGGTAGAAACCTAACCACAGCTTTAAACTCTAAGACCCTTACGTCCCTTGTGCAATGGTTCCTAACGGGGGTTCGGGTTTCTATCACTTCGGTAACCCCTACGATTAGTATCCAAATACACAATGCATTCCCCTAGGCCCATATAGGTGAAGTCTCATGTAGTTGACGTTCACATGACACCACTAGAAGAAGTACACCACAACTTAAATATCAAACTATTGAATCTTTCTCAACATAACTCCACTACTAGCAACATGACTTCTCCCATGTCCTCAAGAACAAAACGAACTACTCACAAGACATCATATGGATCATGATAAGAGATGGAATAATGATGTATAACAATCTGAACATAAACAATAATTCAATGGTTCACTCAATAGCATCAACTACAAAGACTAATCAACACCGGGAAAGTTTCCCCTATGAACTATGTAAGATTCAACCCAATTGTTACAACAATATGGAGATGGTGATGAGGGTGCTGATGGTGGTGATGATGATGATGATCCCAATGAAGTCCAGCTTGATGGTGGTGTTGATGGCGACGAACTCCCCTCTCCGGGAAGGAATTCCCCTGGCAGAAATCTGTCTACCGGAGAGATCTTTCTCTCTCGGTGTTTTCTGCCCCGCAGAGGTGGTGGAATCTTTCTGTGGTCGCCTCCGAGTCTTAGGGTTCCGGGAGGATAATATACGCCAGAGGGGAGTGCCAGGGGTGGACCAGGGCGGCCACACCACCTGGTGGCGCGACCTAGGCTGGCCCGCACCAGGGGGTGGTGTGGGCCCCCTGTGGCCCATCTCCAGCCCCCCTTCTGGCTTCCTTCATCTTCTGGAAAAATAGGATTTTCCATGTATTTTCCCGGATTTTCTGATCTTCGCGAATTTTGCCTCCAAACAACACATTTTCCATCAGAATCCTGACTGCAACGGTCCATGCTCCAAAAGTCATCAACCATGCAAAAAACAGATGAAATAACATAAGTATCACCTCTCAATATGAAATATATCAATGAACAAAAGTGAATTATGACATAGAATAGTGATGCAAATTGGACGTATCACGCGGCCCTAGTGCATGAGGCCCAGATCAACGGATACTAGATGAGCAGAGTATTCATGGACGTAGGCAGCAACGTCGACCTCATATTCGCTAGCACCCTGTGTGCCATGCGAATCCTGCTCTCCAGCCTGGAGACATCCCTGATACCACCTTCCATGGCATTGTACTAGGCAAGGGGATCTACCCACAAGGCAAAATTCACCTCGACGTTATCTTCGGCACGCCCAAGAACTTCAGACGCGAGTGCCTTGAGTTCGAGGTAGTCAACTATCCATCACAATACCACGCAATACTCGGCCGTGTGGCATTCACAAGATTCTTAGCGGTACCGCACTACGTGTACCTCATGATGAAAATGCCAGGACCAAATGGCGTCATCATCGTCCAGGGAAGCTTTACAAGATCCGATAACTGCGATAGGGAGTTCAACAGAATCTCCCATACTTTCGGTATGCAAGAGGAGCTGGCAAGGCTGAAGGAGTCGATGGACAATAGTCTTCCTCCTTTGAGCAGGCAGAACGCACCTGATTAGTCCTTCGACTCGATGGTCAGCACCAAGGAGGTCCAGGTCCACCGACAGACCCTACCAAGATGACCCTCATCGCAAACAACATGAGTCCTGCATAGGAACTCACGCTCGTCAAAATCCTCTATGAGCGCTAGGAGATCTTCGCCTGGTGTACTGTAGACATGCCAGGACTGTTAGAAATATGCCCTAGAGACAAATAGTAATAATTATCATATTTCATAAAGTTTATGATTAAGTTTTATATCATGCTATAACTTTATTGAATGGAAATGTCAATACACGTGTGATATATAAACAACCATAAGTTCCCGGTGAAACTCTAGTCACTGGTCCATTGGTCAACAGATGATCAAGGTTTCCTGATCATGTGGCATTTATGCCAGTTGGAAATGGAGTCACTTCATTATGAGAATAGGATGATGAACTATACCCAAACTAAGCATCGTGACCCGATCATGTCACGAAGTTCAAGTTATGATGATTAGAATAGACCTAGTGTACTATTTCTTAGACCGTAAGGCCATATCAATCACTATTACCCGAGGGTACTTTGATAGCATCAAACGTCACACGGTTAAACAATGATCATAAAGGTGTGTTCAGGTATTTGGAGGGACAATTGATGCAATATGCGTCAAGAGAGGGATTTGTCCATCCGTGTGACGGAAATATACTCAAGGGCCCACTCGGAGAAGTTATATCGAATAGCTGCGCGGCGTGTAATTTGATCACGGGGATATCACTTGTCGGAATGAGTCAAGTAGCATTTGTTGGCAACGAGATTGAACACGACATGGTGATGTCATTGATCAGATCTTGGACAATGCAAGTATCAAGAGACAAAAGGAATATGCGATGATGTTCATGGTTCAAACGACGGAAGATTTCGTGGAATGCACAGGGTCACATGGCCATCCAGGTCTCACTATTGATCATTGGTGCGAGAGAGTCCTGACCATGTCTAGAGTATTCCCAAACCATGGGGTATCATGCTTAAGGGCTTGCTGATGCTCAGAGAGTGTTTTAGGATTGGTAGAATCACCGAAAAAAGATAAGAGAGAAACCTAGAAGGGTTTCGGTAAGTCCAAAGGGTGTCCAAAATGAGAGGGAATGGTTTCCACATCAATGGGGATTAAATAATATGTAAGAGAATGTTGAATATATTTTTTAATCATTCAATTATATTTATTCAATAAAATAAAATAATTAAGAAGGGTCAAATAGCCAATTGGGCCAAATCCGGAGGGAAAAGGGCCCATGAGGGAAAGACCGAAGGGAGGAAGGAGGCGGGGGTGGCCGGCTGGGCCAAGGCACCCCGTGTGGGGACCACTTGGGCCCTAGCCGGCGGCGGCCAAGCCCCCTCTGCCCTCTCCCTTGTTTAGTCTCACATGGCTAAGCTAGTTAGCTATGGGGACGGGGGTTTCCCCTATATAAAGAGTGGTATTTTGACAAATTAAATACACAATAATCAATAAAAGGTTTCCTATCTTTTGGGGAGACCTCTAGTTGATTCTCTCTCTCTCACTCTCACTCACTCTCTCTCTCTCTCTCTCTCTCTCTCTCTCTCTCTCTCTCTCTCTCTCTCTCTCTCTCTCTCTCTCTCTCTCTCTCTCTCTCTCTCTCTCTCTCTCTCTCTCTTGTGACCGTGGTCCCAAGTCCGGATCGCGCGACCAGGAGTCTTCTCCACCGCGAAGCACCGTCGTGCTGCGCGGTCCAGATTTAGGACCTCTAGTTCCACAACTGTTGCTGGATCGGGGAAGAGGGAGTCATCGCCAGGCACCGGATGTGTGTAACTCCCTACGAGGTGCAACACTTGGGGCACTAGGAGTCGTTGGAGCCACTAGAGCTGCTGAGACTTCAACATGACCTTAAGGTCGGCTTCGGTTTGTCTACATTAACCACGGTCTCCCGAGTGTTGACAACACTTTTTGGTCTTCAAGGGTAAGTTTGCAAAAGCCCCTCCCGTTACTGCATTACTAATAGATAGGTCCTATCAACTAGGGTTCTACGCGTAGGGAAAAATTTATTGTTTTCATGCGCGAACCCCTACAGTGGCATCAGAGCTAGATTTATGCGTAGTATTGCTAGTACGGGTAGAACAAAATATATGTAGCGTGTGGGCGTTGATCTTTTAGTTGTTACCTACCCACGTGTACTTGTGTATACCGCAGTAATGCTTGATGAAGCAGCCCAACCGACTTTACACGTTCATTTGCGAGACTAGTCCATGCTTGCCATACGACTTGTACCGTATAAAGTGGCTTTGGGGGTGTATGCCTCTCACGCATTAGTTGGTATGCTACTTGCAATGGAGGGCTTCGAAAGAGGTGTAGTAGATACAACTACTCGATCAACATCGTGGTGAAAGTTCATAGGTAAGAACCATTCTTGTGCGAAAGCCCTATCAGCCACGTAAAACATGCAAAGATAAAGAAGAGGCGTCTAACTTTTTTTGTAGGGGCGCATTGTGATGTGATATGGTTAAAGCAAAGTTAAAGTACTTACTTTATGTTGCTAAGTAGTAGTGGACGATCATGGAGATGATGGACTACCACACCGGAAGGCACCGGTACCCTGGTGCCTACGACGCCGGAACCCTGGCGCCGGAATCCGGAGGCACGGGATGAAGATCACTACATGAAGGACCATATCGCATCACTCTTACATTCAATGTTTATTGTTTGTATATCTTATCGTGTGCTAGTATTAGATACTCAATGGTAGCCTAATAAGATGATCCCTAATTAAAATACCAATGAAAGTGTTCTCCCTTAGTGTGCACCACCAAGAAAGTTCTTCGGTATGAGGCAGGCTATGACGATCGGGTGTTAGACATATCTATGTTCACATACAATGGGTGTAAGCCATGTTGCACAGTGAATGCAGTAAGGTTGAGTTGGCGAGCCTAGCATGTGTAGACATGGCCTCGAAACACGGATGGTCGAAAGATCGAGCATGAGTCGCATGCATGATGTGATCAATGTTTAGGCGTCCAGCTTTGCAACTATATTGCCGGCCATGACGATCGGGGGCGGTGTAGTGAATAGGGATCATGTAATCACTAAAACCCTTCTATGGATAGGAGATTTTAGTGGAGTTATTAATTTTAACTCATATAATTATAAACTTAGTATAAATTCCTTTTGCAATTATAAATATAGAAAATGGGTCTCCCCAATGCTACCTTCCCTGTTGACGATTGGTTAGATGGATCCAACTTTTCTATGTGGGTTGTGCGTCTCCACGTTCTCCTTAGTGAGAATGATGTGGTCGACTATATACTCGACGAGATGGATTTGGAGCAGCCAAGTGTCTATGAGACCCCAGAGCAGCGGGAAGATTGCTATTACCATGGTGATATGCCCACCTTAATATCAGTGACGATGCATTCCAGAATGGTTAATGAGCTGTGGCCAATCGTGGGTAACCTTGACCCATGCAAGACAATGGAACAGCTCAGATCCCACTTCGTGGAACAAGTGCGCATATGGGAGAATGAGCTAATGGGATATTTCCTCTCCATTAAGATGGAGGAGAACTCTTCGCTTAGCGACCACTTGGAGCGCATGCATGATGCGTACATGAGGCTTGCATACTTCCTGGATAAATGGTTGTTAAGCTCTTTTACAAATGGTGTTGTGCTACAGTCGCTGCCACTACGCTACCAAGCACATGCCAGGACTTGCGTTATGAGAGGTGATGCAGAAACACAGGATTTCCATAGGTTCATATCACACCTCGGGAATGTGAAGGTTGAACCCATTGCCGGAGAGGTCATCGATGACAAAGGTATAAATTTGATATACAGTTTTATAAATGTTATAAACTTGCAAACATATATTGCAGTGTTAAAGTATTTGATACTTATTCTGTTTTGGTGAAAACAGGCCTTCTGCATGAGAGTTCCTTGGTGGAGAGGAGGTGCCATTGTGTGTTGATGGCGCGCATGATGATGATGGCCAACGACACTCTCCCTCGACATTTATCACTTAGTTTATTGTTTAGGATGATTTTTTGTAATCGATGGATTGTGAACTTCTTTAGCGTGTCTCACACTTCATGAGACGTTTATTCATATGAGTTTGTAACAAAAAGTTGTTCCACTTTTATGAATGATTTCTATTTGTGTTCATATCTTGTTCGATTTTGTGTGAATTGTCCTTGTTGTTGAAACTAATTGATAATGCATGAACATTTGTAAAATATTGAAAATTCCTTGAAAAATACCCAACTTAATGATATATTCATTACTGAATGAAACCATTGTTTAAATTCAGAATTATGTTGATAATATGTGAAAGACATTTGATTTTCTTTTCACAATGAATCATGCCTAAGTTCGGCAAAGATAACTTAAACGCCATGTATTGCATGAATGCAAAGTGTTTGGTGAATTGTTGAAAGTGAATACATATTCGATGTATTGTATTTCAACAAAATGGTGATTGTCATTATATGATTGTTTGAACTTTGTAAAGAGGTTTACCAAAGGAAACATGAGTATGAAACTATATGATATGATGAACGTGTTTCATCATCCAAGGGTATTAAAGATAAAAGAGAATTTAATTACTATGATTTGATCAGTAGTAATGAAATTCGACTTTATAAGGTTGGCATGAAAAGAAATTGTGAAATGCAATGAGTTTGAAATATCAAAATGCAAAGCATCACAATGTGATATTAGATATCAAGTGGGTGATAGATGGCTCCGAATAAATCGTGGGAGACTGTTGGAAATATGCCCTAGAGACAAATAGTAGTAAGGATTATTATCATATTTCATAAATTTTACGATTAAGTTTTATATCATGCTATAACTATATTGAATGGAAACGTCAATACACGTGTGATATATAAACAACCAGGTGTTCCCGGTGAAACTCTAGTCACTAGTTCATTGGTCAACAGATGATCAAGGTTTCTTAATCATGTGGCATTTATTGCCAGTTGGAAATGGAGTCACTTCATTATGAGAATGAGATGATGAAATATACCCAACCTAAACATCATGACCCGATCATGTCACGAAGTTCAAGTTATGATGATTAGAATAGACCTAGTATACTATTTCTTAGACTACGAGGCCATATCAATCACTTTAACCCGAGGGTACTTTGATAGCATCAAACGTCACACGGTTAAACAGTGATCATAAAGGTGTGTTCAGGTATTCCAAGGGACAGTTGAGGAAATATGCGTCAAGAGTGGTATTTGTCCATCTGCATGACAGAAATATACTCGACGACCCACTCAGAGAAGTTATATCCAATTGTTGTGCAGCGTGTGATTTGATCACATGGATATCACTTGTCGAAACAAGTCAAGTAGCATTTGTCGGTAACGAGATTAAACACGACATGGTGATGTCATTGATTAGATCTCATACAATGCAAGTATCGAGAGACAAAAGGAATATGACACGATGTTCATGGTTCAAACGACGAAAGATTTCATGGAATGCACATGGGTCACATGGCCATCCAGGTCCCTCTGTTGATAATTGGTGCGGGAGGGTCCCAACCATGTCTGGAGTGTTCCCGAACCATGGGGTATCACGCTTAAGGGCTTGATGATGATCACATAGTGTTCTAGGATCAGTAGAATCACCGAAGAAAAGAGAAGAGAGAAAACCAGAAGGGTTTCGGTAAGGCCGGAGGATGTCCTGAATGAGAGGGAATGGTTTCCGCATCAATGGGGATTGAATACTATGTAAGAGAATGTTGAATATTGATTTAATTATTCAATTATATTTATTCAATAAAATAAAAATAATTAAAATGGGTCAAATACCTAATTGGGCCAAATCCGGGTGGAAAAGGGCCCATGAGGGAAAGACCGAAGGGAGGAAGGAGGAGGGGGTGGCCGGCTGGATCAAGGCACCCCGCATGGGGCCCACTTGGGCCCTAACCGGTGGCGGCTAAGCCCCCTCTCCCCTATCCCTTTGTTTAGTCCCACGTGGCTAAACTAGATAGCTATGTGGGGGGAGGGTTTTCCCTATATAAAGAGTGGTATTTTGACAAATTAAATACATAATAATCAATAAAAGGTTTCCTCTCTTTTGGGGAGACCTCTAGTTGATTCTCTCTCTCTCTCTCTCTCTCTCTCTCTCTCTCTCTCTCTCTCTCTCTCTCTCTCTCTCTCTCTCTTGTGACTGTGGTCCCAAGTCCGGATCGCGCGACAAGGAGTCTTCTCCACCGCGGAGCACCGTCGTGCTACTCGGTCCGGATCCAGGAGTTCTACTTCCACAACTGTTGCTGGATCGGGGAAGAGGGAGTCATCGCCAGGCACCGGATGTGTGTAACTCCCTGCAAGGTGCAACACTTGGGGGACTGGAAGTCAACAGACTCCTCAATGCTGATTTCATCCATGAGATCAAGGAAAGCACAAGGTAGTTAAACTTGTACTGGTGCCAAAGAAGGACACGGATATCCTGCGGATGTGTGTGGACTTCACATCCCTGAACAAGCACTGCCCGAAGGACCACTTCCCACTACCGCGGATCGATCAAATCATTGATTCCACCGTAGGATGCGAACACCTCTCCTTCCTTGATGCCTACTCAGGCTATAACCAGATCCGAATGAAGGTGGAGGACCAGGAAAAGGTAACCTTCATCACACCATTCGACGTTTACTGCTACAACACAATTCCCTTCAGGCTAAAGAACGGGGGAGCCACCTATCAAAGGTGCATGCAGGCCCGCATGAAGAACAAAATAGGTCGCAATGTCCAAGTCTACATCGACAACCTGCGTGACCTTCGACAACCTTGACCACTACAGAATCAAGCTGAACCCAGAAAAGTGTGCCTTCAGTGTCCCATCCAGGAAAATCCTTGGGTACCTCATCTCTGCAAGGGAAGTCGAGGCGAACCCGAAGAAAATCAAGGATATGCTTGCCAGTGAGAAGCCGAAGAATATCAAAGGCATCCAACAGCTCATCAGGGTGAATCATGGCTCTTAGCAGGTTCCTCAGCAGGATGGGTGAAAAAGCCCTCCCCTTTACCAACTCCTCCGTGATACGGACAAGTTCGAGTGGACTGATGAAGCACAAGAAGCCTTCGACAAGCTCAAGCTCCTACTATCAACTTTGCCAGTCCTGGTCACTCCACATGAGAAGGAACCAATGCTGCTCTACATATCCACCACACACCAGGTGGTCAGCACCATGTTGTCGAAAGGGCAGATGAAGGAAAGATACACGCGGTATAGTGGCCCGTGTACTACCTTAGCGAGGTGCTCACGCCTACCAAGCAATGGTACCCGCACTATCAGAAGCTGGTGTATGGCGTGTTCATGACTGCACGTCGACTGCGCCACTACTTCATGGAGCACCCAATAGTGGTGGTCAACGATGCTCCACTGTCTCACGTCCCTAACAACCCCGAAGCAACGGGGCGAGTTGCCCTCTGGAGCATCGAGTTATCCCCATGGGACATCACCTACGAGCGTCGCACAACGATAAAATCACAAGGTGCTCCTGGATTTCTTGGTCCACTGGATAGAGCTCTAGCTACCTGACACCCTAGACATGTCGAGTGTCTGGATAATGCACTTCGACCGATCCAGGCACCGAGAAGGAGTGGGTGATGATGTCATCCTAACATCCCCACAATATGACAAGACGCGGTACATACTTCAAATGAAGTTCTGGGCATCAAACAATGAAGCAGAATATGAGGCCCTTATCTATGGGATACAGATGGTAAAAGCCTGTGGCGCCACTCGACTGATGATATACGATGACTCCTACCTCATCATAGAACAAACAATGAAAAAGTGAGACGCCATCAAAGATAACATGATCTCCTACCGTGACCTCTACAACTCACTCGAGGGATACTTCGCCGGCTGTGAACTCCGGCACATTGGCCAGAAAGCAACGAAGAGGCTGACCAATTGGCCAACATCGGCTCCACTTACCACCCAGAGTATTCCTGAAGCAAATATGCGGGCGCTCTATCAAGGTCAAACCGCCAACGGGGCCACCAGAACCTACAACAAACTCGGGGACTACGCCACTCAACAAGGTAGAAGCACCAAGTGAAGGAGAACCAAATCCTCCACTCGAAGGACCCATGGAGTTCATGCTCATCAAGCCCTCCTGGACTCATCCATAATGTATCTGCTCAGTCAGAAGTTGCCGAACGACCCAACTGACGCACAGCACATTGCCCGTCGCTCAAAGGCCTTCACCATCATCAACGGAGAGCTTTACAGCGTAGTATCGAAGTTCTGCAACGATGCATCACCAATGAAGACGACAGAGGTATCCTCCTCGACATCCATGGAGGCACCTATGGGGACCACGCCGGCAACCGTGCACTTGTCGCCAAAGACCTACGATCTGGCTTCTACTGGCCAACGGCAATGTGCAACGCCAATGACATCGTCACCAAGTGGAACGCCTACCAAAGGTTCGTGAACAAGCCACACTCGCTAGGCTCCGAGCTACGACCCATACCACTGTCCTAACCTTTCATGCAATGGGGACTCGACATGGTAGGAAAGCTGCAGAAGTCTTCGCCTGGGGGATATGTCTTCCTCCCCGTCACAGTCGACAAGTTCACCAAGTGGAGTGAGGCTACACATGTCACCAACCAAACCAGCACAACTACCGTCAAGTTCTTCGAATCCATCGTCTACAGTTTTGGGGTGCCACACAACATCATCACCGACAACGGACCAAACTTCACCTTTCTAGGACTTCTGTGACAAGATGGGCATCAATATCAGCTATGCCTCTATAACACACCTTAAAACCAAAGGTCAAGTCGAACAGGATAATGACCTCATCTGCAACGGCATCAAGAAGCGACTCCTCCGGCCTCTCGAGCGAGCCGTCAAGCATGGGATGAAAATCTCCCCTCGGTGTTATGGAGCCTATGCACAACTCCAAACAAAGCCACTGGCTACATACCTTTCTTAATGGTGCATGGAGCTGAGGCGGTGCTACCCACCGAATTGCGCTACAAGGCCCCACGGGTCATTGCTTACAGCAAAGGCAAATCCACAACATCATTCAAAGACGAAGTCAACCTTCTGGACGAGGCACGTGACATCGCTGCTGCACATTCGATGGTATACCAGCATAGCCTTCGCAACTACCATAGCCGACGTCTACACCCAAGATCCTTCGTCGAAGGCGACCTCGTCCTGCAACTCAAATAGAAAGGTCACTTGAAACTCGAGTCTCCTTTGGAAGGGCCTTACATCATCACCGAAGTAATTCCAGGTGGAGCCTATCACCTCAAGGACATAGAAACTGGAGTCAAATACTCCAAACCTTGGAACATCGTGCAACTGTGACATTTCTACCCCTAGACAATTTTACATTTCAATAAGGCTACTCAGCCAGCCTACTTAGACAGAACATGTATCGGCCACCCTTCAATAAATAAATCTAAGTTCCTCAACTATGAGTTCATTGTTTCCCTTTTCTTTATTTTTTATACATAATGCACTCGGGGGCTGCGCCTCCTCAACGACTCTCTCAAACAAACCATCTATTGCCCTGGCCCAAGTAGCTGACCGAATCTGCAATCGAATCCTTGAAAACTCCAACCTAGATGCAACTGAACTAATAAGTTGGCAAGGTACTGAGATTTGTTGGCGTCGGGCAAACAAAAAGGCCCAACAATAATGCACTCGCATCAATACATACAAACATACAACAAATTCACACGGGGTAGAAAGCCCTCTAAAATTACATAAATTTTACATTATCTACATGTCTTATGCATGATAGCTGTTACTGTTGCCGCTGGAGTAGGACGTTTGTGCGCTCGTCTAACAACTGAATGATATCCCCTGCAGGCTAGGCAACCACTTGGTAATGCGACCGCATATTCCATGCCATGCCATCCAGAGGCGCCGATGGTCCTTTAGCGATGGCCTCTAGGTCTACATCTGGACACTGCATATGAACAAAAGCAAGGGCAGCCTTGGCACCCATAACAAGTTGATGGCACACACACTCGCGTACAACACCCACATCTTGAAACCTCCATAGCAATGCCAACAGACTACAAGGATCTTTGTCCAGCAGAAACATCGCTCTAAAAATGGACATGAAGGAGGATTGGGCCTTCTTCAAGTAGTACAACACCTGAGCAACACGATCTTGCAACGTCGCCAGCACGGTCGCTCGACCCTGATCAGTATAGAAGAATCCACTAGCCTCTAGTTTCTCTTGAGTGAGGCAATTTAGTCAGATAATTACACACTCTTTCTCCTGCTGTGGAATGAGATTGACAACTACACCAATAAAGTGATGAGAATAAAACTAAAGACACCAAGCAAAAACCAGAAGGGCAAAATCAGTGAGGGATACTTACACTGCAACTGCTTGTTGATCTGGGCTATGTCGCCAAGCAGATACTTCTTTCATTCAAACTCTTTCTCTGCCTTCGACTTCCACACATTAGCGTGGCCTTGGATGACCACAATAGTCTTTTCCATGTCCTTTACATGGTCACGTAGCACAGGGAGTTGCGATAGCTCGTCAGCCCTCGATTGCGCGGGATCCAGATGAATCGCAGAGGATGGAGCATCCAACACACCACTTGAAGAACCCTACAGAAGCGAAAAGCTAATAGATGAGAACTTCATTCGACAGACAAGGTGGCGTACTTCACACAAAGAAGCACTAGCATTGATATCAATAGACAACCCAAAATATAAAAGTTCCAGCAAAAGACACACAAGTACTCGCAACCATCATCTGCCAGGTTATCCAGAACTACAAAAGTCTTAAGTTTTATAAAAAGGCGATAGCAAGAAATAGTGCATCATCATCTATGCGGTGGAATCCGAAGGCTTCGCGGCGTCCGGAGCAGCCTCCGACGCCATGGATTTTGCTGTGGCCAACCGTTTCGGCTTGTGGAGTACTTTGTGAGCAAGTCAATGAGCCACTGGCCATATTTCTGGCAGCGGTTTGCAAAGGGCGTGAAATCTACATATTTTCCTTCCACTTTCACCGCTATCTTGGAGGTGATCCTGCTGAGGTCCAAGTTGGTGCCGTAGGCTTGTGCCATTGCCAGCTCGAGAGAAGCACCCGCCGCCTTCTACATCTGCTTGTACTCCCAGGGCGCGTCTCTCGTTAAGGCATTCGCAAGGCCATCGACGTCTTCTATTGGCCCAACCTTCAGGAACATCTCCTGATGGAAACATCCAAGGGTGGTCTTGGCCTTGAGAAAGACGTTGATGACCCACAAGTATAGGGGGTATATCGTAGTATTTTCGAGGGAAGTGAAACCCAATTTATTGATTCGACACAAGGGGAGCCAAAGAATATTTATAAGCCTTAACAACTGAGTTGTCAATTCAGCTGCACCTGGAAACAATCTTGCTCACAACAGTTTATCAGTAGCAACCGTTTTGTAGTAGGAATAGTAAAGTAATAGCAGTAGTAAAGTAAAGACAACAGTAACAATAGCAGGAAACAGTAGGATTCGAGTGCGGTAGGCATAGGGATGGATGGATGGTCGTTGCATGGACAAGACAATTCACATAGAAATCAGAACATAGGGCAATTCCAGATAAATAAGATAAAGCATCCAAGTACTAGATAATCCTAAGCATGTGTTCCACATATAGTCATACGTGCTCGCAATGAGAACTTGCACAACATCGTTTGTCCTGCCAGCCCATTTGCAGCGGGGTCTCAAGGGAACTACTGGCAATTAAGGTGCTCCTTTTAATAGAGCACCAGAGCAAAGCATTAACACTCCGTGAACACATGTGATCCTCACATCAAAGCCATTCCCTCCGGTTATCCCGATTTCTGTCACTTCGGGGCCATTGGTTCCAGACAACAACGTGTGTATACAACTTGCAGGTAAGACCATAAACAATACTATCATAATGAATCAATAACATGTTCAGATCTGAAATCATGACACTCGGGCCCTAGTGACAAGCATTAAGTATAACAAGTCGCAACAAAGTCATAAAGCACTAATAAAAGATACTAGGCACCATGCCCTAACAATCTAATGCCATTACATGAATGATCTTATCCAATCCCTACCATCCCCATAGCCTACATCGGGGGATTACTCACTCATAGATGGGGGAAATATGGATGGTCGATGGAGAAGCGATGGTGATGATGATGGGGATGATCTCCTCCAATTCCGCGCCCCGGCAGGGTGCCAGAACGGAGTTTCTGGTGCTGTTTCATGGAATCTGGTGGTGGCGGCGGAGCGGAACTCCTTCTGAAAAAACGTCGCCCCCCTGAGTTTTTAGGTCAGAAGGCAACTTATAGGCGAAGAGGGAGACCGAGGGGGTGCCGGAGGGGCCCACACCATGCCCTGGCAGGGCCTGGGGGTACCCGCGCCTGGGGGTGTGTGTGGCCAGGCCCTGGCCCTCCTCCGTCTCGTATTCTGGCTCCGTGAGTCTTCCGGTAAAATAGGAACTTTGACTTTTGTCCCGTCCAATTCCGAGAATATTCATTTTCTGACTTTCCTAGAACCAAAAACAGTAGAAAACATGCAGCTGGCACGGTGGCTCTTGTTAATAGGTTAGTCCAAGAAATCATATGAAAAGTACTCCAAATTGTGGACAAAACATAAGAAAGTAGATAAAACAAAGCATGGAACATCAAAAATTATAGATACATTTGCAATGTATCAACATCCCCAAGCTTAACTCCTGCTCGTCCTCGAGTAGGTAAGTGATAAAAAGAAAGAATAATTTTTGAGGTGACATGCACCATCATAAACTTGATCAAAGTATTTGTAAAACATTCAAAGCTGGGATCATAGTACTTCAATCATAACATGAAAGACAAAGTTCTAGCAATAAGACATAGCAACTATGTTGCAACATGAAAAGGAACAAACAAAAGATTCATGAATAACAATGCTTTGCAAGACGTTTGTTTGTTTCACATAAAGAAAACATAGCATAGTGACATTCAGCTTGTCCCTCATAGAGTAGCAAACATAAATGCATAGGACACCTTCGAAGTTTACAAGAGTGACTAGATACAAATAGTTTAAAACAAGCAATATCAAGGTATGCATCAATCAACAAGTCTTGGGACAATGCACATAGAACTAAGAATGGCCACTATTCTCTCAAGAAAGTGCTCATAGAATGTGTGGAGACTCAACAAGGAAATGAACAGGTTTTGAAAAGTTTGAAAGGCTTCCAAATGCTGAAAGTATGGTACTCATTAGCTTTGAGCTCTCATTGCCCCTATCATAAGCATCTTTAAATGGTTAAGGTTAAAGTGACACAACTAAGAAGATATGCTTGACAAGTTATAAATCAAAGTCTTATGCCCCTTACTTACGAAGACCGATCCTCATGCTACTCAACTCCAGTCACGAGTAAGCTCTTGTCATTGTAAGTATATACGTATCATAGAGAACCTCAAACGAGGTACCCCTTGCACATGATACAGGAGTTATCCCATAATCAAAATGACAAGGCAAGCAGACAATGAGCATCTCAGGGATCGTTTTATTTACTATGTGCATAGATTTTTATTGAGGATGCTTCATAGAATGCTCATTATGGTTATGCTGCAAGTTTCCACCATGATTAGGCATGGCTTAGGCTAGCGGCCTAGGCGTTTCTCTAACATACATACAAACTCCATGATCTTACAAGTTCCACTTTTATTTCACACCACGAGGATCCATAAGCAAAAGAATCATGATATCAATGAGGTACAAAGCACCAGTGCAATGTTGAAAGCGTTCCCCATGATACATGGTTCTGCTAACTTCAACTTATAAAGCACAAGCATATACACAACAAAGAAGGACACAATGGTTTAGGTTTATTAAGTGCAAGAAAATAAAGTGTGCCATCAAGTTTATGAGAGCTTTACTAACTAACTTTCTCATAACAAGCAAACATTTTATTTGGAAGAAAACAAGGCATATTGAATATGCACGGAAGTAGCAAATGATGCTAATAGGTAGGTATGGTGGACACTTTGGCAATATTTGGTTTTGGGTAGTTGGAAACATGAGTAAAACATACTCAGTGAAAGTGAAGGCTAGCAATAGTAAGGGAGCAACAAACGAGAGAGCAATAATGGCTATAATCATGTAGAGCGACAAAACATCATTGATCAAAGCATAAAGTGATACTACAAGTTGAAAACTAAAGGATCATAAAGGCTTATGGTGACTTGGGATAGTCATAACATGGTGTGAGCATGTGCCAAGTCAACCCAAATAAAGCATCAAAGGAGAATACCATAATACTATGCTTTAATATGCTAAAACAACGCATGATTCTTCCAAGGAACATTAAGCAATCTCAATTGTTTATAACAAGTAATGCTACAACAAAGAATACTAAGCATAAAGCCAAAAAAATATCAAGCATGGCATGACAAAGCATAGGCCACAGTCAAAAACAAGCTCTCTTTACCACTTAAGCATGAGCTTTCCTACTCTTTTCCAAACCAAACCAAATTATTTGAAAACCAATGTATGAAAGAGGGTGTCCAACCAATTTATTCAGCAAACTAAGAAAACCAAGCAAAAGAAAAACCAAAATGAAAACGAAAAAGAAGACGCTCCAAGAACAACAGAACTGTGCATGAAACAATAAAAATGAAGTGTTTGGAAGAAACCTAGGATTTTTATTGATGAAGAAGGGGATGCCTTGGGCATCCCCAAGCTTTGACGCTTGTACTTCTTAGATATTTCTTGGGGTGACACGCGTAGCATCCCCAAGCTTGAGCTTTAGCCCATCCTTCATCTCATTACTCATTCCTTCCATACACCTGCAATTTTTCCTTCATACAAAACTTCACACAATCTTTATTAGCAACGTTAGTGCACTCAAGATAATAAGTCTTTAGGTTCAGTTCTAACACCAATAAAAGTTCCATTAAAACACTAGATACTGTAGCACTTCTCTCAAAAATCTCAATTCCCCAAAAGAACTCAAAAAGGAACCAACTAGAAGCAAATGCAGAAAATGGCAGAAATTTGTCAAAATAGACCAGCAGGTAAAGACGAATTTTTTCGAAGACCTTCTGTTGCTCAAATCAAAAAGTGTTGAACTAACGGAAGTTAGATAACAACCTGTGGCAGAAGCACAAAAATTCACGTCTCAAAAGGACATACAGAGATTTTACACGAATTTTTACGGTGAAGCACATAAATCTGTTTCGGGACAACAACTTTCCCAACCATTATTTCTCTCTCATTAGAGGTTACTCTTGGCACAAAAAGCAAATAAAAATGATAAGGAGTGGTTATTACTGAAGTAATAACTTCCAAGACTCATCTAAAACTTTTGGGTTATCTCCCAATAAGTACTTTTCTTTAACGCCTTTAAGTTAGGCATAAGCAAAAACTAAAATGGATAGAAATAGAAGTAAACAGAGATAATCATAGTGAAAACATTGTTTTGTTCAACGAAATCCTTTTATTAACAAGGTTGATCAAGTCTTGTTACCAAAACAATTTCATATGAGACAAAACTTTGTATTTCACTAATGATTATGTTACCTCAACCTTGATAGAAATGGTCCCAATCATAATAGTTTCAAAATTTTCTCTTGGTATGGGACAATATATTTCTCCAACTTGAATGCCCTCAACATGTTGAATTGAATTCAAACCATAAGTCCTTTCAATCTTCTTGGGGAAATAGACAGTATGTTCCTTGTCATTAACATTGAAAGTCACCTTTCCTTGATTACAATTAATAACAGCTCCTGTAGTATTAAGAAAAGGTCTCCCACGAATAATAGACATATTATCATCTTCAGGCATTTCAAGCACAACAAAATCAGTTAATATCAAGCAATTATGAGCCACTTGAACAAGTACATCCTCACATATACCAACATGAATAGTGGTAGATTTATCAGCCATTTGCAAAGATATATCAGTTGGTATTAATTTTTCTAGTTGAAGCCTTTTATAGAGAGAGAAAGGCATAACACTAACTCCAGCTCCCAAATGACACAAAGCAGTTCTAACATAACTATTCTTAATAGAGCAAGAGATAGTTGGAATCCCTGGGTCTCCAAGTTTCTTTGGAACTTTACCATTGAAGGAATAATTAGCAAGCAAAGTAGAAATTTCTTCATTAGGGATCTTCCTTTTATTCGAGACAATATCCTTCATATACTTTGAGTAAAGAGGCAATTTAATAGCATCAATCAAAGGAATTTGCAGGAATAAAGGTTTCATCCACTCACAAAACTTATTATAGTGTTCATCTTCCTTTGACTTATGTTTCTTATCAGGGAAATGCATAGGTTTTTGGACCCAAGGCTCTCTTTCACTACCATGTTTCTTAGCAACAAAATTTTCTTTAGTGTATTTAGTATTCTTAGTGTGCTTTTCAGGTTCTTCTTCAACTTTTTCTTCATCAGGAACTTCATTTTCTTCATTACCACTTTCAGTTTCAGCATCAGAAATAGATATACTATTAGGATCTATAGCAGGTTCAGAGGGTTCTACAACATTTTTATGTTTCTTTTTCCTTTTCTTACGAGTAGAGCCACTATTTTCAGCTTGTTGAGAATCCTGCTCAATTATTTTGGGATGCCCCTCAGGATATAGAGGATCCTGGGTAGCAGCTCCACTTCTAGTTCTAATTTCATAAGCCTGCTTTTCTTTAGCAGCATTAACTAGCAAGTCTTTTTGCACTTTAATGAGTTGATCTATTTGAGTTTGAACCATTTGAAAGTGTGTAACAATCATTTTAACATCATTAGAGGTTCTTTCCACAATATCTTTCAACTCAACAATAGCTCTAGTGTTTTCCATTAGATGATTTTGCAACCTTTTATTAAAATTATCTTGCTTAACAATAAAGATATCGAATTCTTCTAAGAATTGATCAGGAGGTTTAGAGTAAGGGATATCACCTTCATCAAAGTGTTGGAGAGAGTATACCTCGATAGTGGATGAGTAGGGAATAGGCTTACATAATTCTTCTATAGGAGGTAAATTCTTGACATCTGCAGCTTTAATTCCCTTCTCCTTAAGACATTTCTTAACTTCCTTCATCACTTCATCATTAATTCAATAACTCCCCTCTTCTTTGATGTTGGAATAGGCACTAGTATAGTAGGTTCAGGTACAATTACTTCAGGTATAGCTTGTTCAGGAGGAGTCCAATCTTCATAGTTCTTACTTATTTTAGCCATTAATTCCTCAGCTTCCTTAGGAGTCCTATTCCTGAAAACACAATCAGCACAACTATCTAGGTATGTCCTAGATTCTTCAGTTAGTCCATTATAAAATATATCAAGAAGCTCATTCTTAGGTAATGGACTTCTAGCCTGTGCATGAATTGAAGCACAAAACCTTGCCCATGATTCAGGCAATATCTCTTTTCTCCTTGTTTAAAATCAAAAAGTTCCTGTAAAATAGCATGTCTAGCACTAGGAGGAAAATATTTCTGCAGGAAAGTACTAATCAAGCAATCAAGGCTATCAATAGATCTAGGAGGTAAATTACTAAACCAAGTTTTAGCTTCTCCTTTTAGTGAAAAAGGGAAAATCTTAGCAACAAAGTAAGTACGCATCTTAATATCATCAGAAAACAAGCCACTCATGGTAGAAAGTTCATTCATATGTGCTACCGCACTTTCATTCTTAGTCCCACAAAAAGGTTCTTTCTCGACAATAGCTATGTAAGATAGATCGAGAGAGAAATCATAATCTTTATCTTTAATGTTTATGGGAGAAGAAACAAACTTAGCAATAGGAGACAATTTGGGTCTAATAGTACGCCTCTCAAGGAGACTCTTAGCAGCACTCCTATCATGGGTGTTTTTTACATTCTTTAATAAATTCATCGGCCATCTCAACATAACCATCTTCAATATCATAACTTCCACTAGACTCAAGTGAACTAATAGGTGTAGTAGTGTCTTCATTAGGAGTTTCAGTATTTCCAGCTATAGTTCTAGCAATTGTAGCATCTAGGAAAGGACCTGATGAACCACTCTTATCAAGCACAGTAGAAGAAGCATCATAAGCATCAGAAGTTTCAGATTCAGCAGTAGTAGCAATGTGTGTAGCATGTGTATGTGGTGGTGTAACGAGCTTACTCATAACAGATGGTGAATCAAGAGCAATAGAGGTGTTCAGAACCGTACCTCTTGTAGTGGATGGTAAAATAGGAACCTTGCCATCACGAGACTTACCCATGATGGATGGATAGCAGCGAACAATAGAGAATCCAAGTGAACTTGATAAATAAAGCTATGCTCCCTGGCAATGGCGCCAGAAAATAGTCTTGATGACCCACAAGTATAGGGGGTGTATCGCAGTATTTTCGAGGGAAGTGAAACCCAATTTATTGATTCGACACAAGGGGAGCCAAAGAATATTTATAAGCCTTAACAACCGAGTTGTCAATTCAGCTGCACCTGGAAACAATCTTGCTCACAACAGTTTATCAGTAGCAACAGTTTTGTAGTAGGAATAGTAAAGTAATAGCAGTAGTAAAGTAAAGACAGCAGTAACAATAGCAGTAAAAAGTAGGATTCGAGTGCGGTAGGCATAGGGATGGATGGACGGGCATTGCATGGACAAGAAAATTCACATAGCAATCAGAACATAGGGAAATTGCAGATAACTAAGATAAAGCATCCAAGTACTAGATAATCCTAGGCATGTGTTCCATATATAGTCATACGTGCTCGCAATGAGAACTTGCACAACATCTTTTGTCCTGCCAGCCCGTTTGCAGCGGGGCCTCAAGGGAACTACTAGCAATTAAGGTGCTCCTTTTAATAGAGCACCGGAGCAAAGCATTAACACTCAGTGAACACATGTGATCCTCACATCAAAGCCATTCCCTCCGGTTATCCCGATTTCTGTCACTTCGGGGCCATTGGTTCCGGACAACAACGTGTGTATACAACTTGCAGGTAAGACCATAAACAATACTATCATAATGAATCAATAACATGTTCAGATCTGAAATCATGGCACTCGGGCCCTAGTGACAAGCATTAAGCATAACAAGTCGCAACAAAGTCATAACGCACTAATAAAAGATACTAGGCAGCATGCCCTAACAATATGATGCCATTACATAAACGATATCATCCAATCCCTACCATCCCCATAGCCTACAGCGGGGGATTACTCACTCATAGATGGGGGAAACTTGGATGGTCGATGGAGAAGCGATGGTGATGATGATGGCGATGATCTCCTCCAATTCCCCGTCCCGGCAGGGTTCCAGAACAGAGTTTCTGGTGCTGTTTCATGGAATCTGGTGGTGGTGGTGGAGCGGAACTCCTTCTGGAAAAACCTCGAACCCCCCTGAGTTTTTAGATCAGAAGGCAACTTATAGGCAAAGAGGGAGACCGAGGGGGTGCCGGAGGGGCCCACACCATGCCTTGGCGCGGCCTGGGGGTACCCGCGCCTGGGGGTGTGTGGCCAGGCCCCGGCCCTCCTCCGTCTCGTATTCTAGCTCCGTGAGTCTTCCGGTAAAATAGGAACTTTGGCTTTTGTCCCGCCCAATTCCGAGAATATTCATTTTCTGAATTTCCTAGAACCAAAAACAGCAGAAAACAGGCAGCTGGCACTGTGGCTCTTTTAATAGGTTAGTCCAAGAAATCATATGAAAGTACTCCAAAGTGTGGACAAAACATAAGAAAGTAGATAAAACCAAGCATGGAACATCAAAAATTATAGATACATTTTCAATGTATCAGGTGTCCCTGGCATATATGCTACGGTCTTCGACCGCAACCACGGCGCCAGCTAGCGACTCATCACACTCAAGCACCTAACAATCAAAGTCAATGCCAGTAGCATCTGTAGATGCACAGCTATCGATCATTGATCTACTACAAGACAAAATTGGAGCACACATACCAGTACCATGGTGAGCAAGACTTACTAGATAGGGCCTAGGCGGCCGCCATGAGTTGCTCGACCAAGATCTTTTCACGCTCTGCTATAGCCACCGCCTGGCCCTCCTCACGCTATTTCGACTCGGTCCTAAAGCTCTTGAGGATTCCACTGCGTTTTTCTCTTTCGTCTCTGCCGTGCTGATGCTCTTTTCAAGAGATTCCAAGCAACGAAGAACTTGGTTATTTTCCTCTAGGAAAACAAGCACGATGGAGTTTATCAGCAAGCTCGAGCAATTAAGAATTCAAGAGGCAAGGTCAGAAGCAACTTACCTTGGAGCTGCTTGAAGTTAGAGTCCAACCACATGTAGTGCTGACCCATTTGTACCATGTTCTGAAGAAACGCCTGCACGAAATCATGTGCGATTAGAATAGCAGACTTAGGGGCCGTAGCACATGAAAGGCAAGGGAAACTTACATGGTCACCCGAAGACTCTGCAGGATCCTGCGTGGCTGTTCGACTGACAATTCTATGGCGGCCCAGTTTGGAGGAGCTCGAAGAACTATCACCATCATCAGCCATTTCCTTAGGAGAAGGACCGGATAATTCAACACTCGTGGCCTTTGAGTCCATGGTTTTTATTCCGTTTCATCTTTCGTGGCCCCATCTGACTCTCTGTCAACAAGGACAACAAGAATGATCATCATCAAACGAAAGCAACCATGCTTGAATTATACAGAGTAGTCAAAGAAACTTACGTGCCGAAGTTATCCAGGTCAAAGATCTCTGAATCCTTCTTTTGCTTTTTGGTTGGAGGAGAAGGCGGTGCAGTCTAGATGGGCACTGTTGGAATTAGCCTAGTAGCACCTACTTCAAGAGTGGGGCCCTTCAGCATCTCTAGAGTGGAGACATCTGAATCTTCACTATGCAATCTCATTGCTGGGCTCAGGGGCTTCTATGACTAAGCAGTAGGAACAAATGAGTTCAACTCGTCCAACTCTGTGCCTTCTAGAGGGTCCAAACTCTTAGGAAAAGGAGGCATCATGCCTCCTACTTTCCACGACTGCAAGGGAGTCAATAACGTCATCTGGTCTACACCAGATAAATACAGAAATAAGGAAAATATAGGCAAAGACACTACCTGTGGCACAGGGTTCGTGGCGCTCAATGACACCGTTACCGTATCTGTAGGGAGCGGCTCATCGGCGGTCAATTTGGGCAAAGACCTAATCTTGTTCTCAAGCTCCATGGAGGATAGATCTTCCGAAGAGGTGTGGGTCGGATCGGAAGTGCTGGCCCAAAGGAACATCAGATATCCTCTGACCTATAGGGGCTGCACTCGGCATCAGGGGAAGGTTCGGATGATATCTACACTAGTGACCTCTTTGTCGCGGACAAGCTGTAGACCTAGCACTCACTGGTACATAACCTCGACTTCTTCAGTTTCACCTGGCAGCATAGTGTTCTTCCAGGATCGCTTCTTCTTCGTCTCGGTCTTCGCGTCAAACGGGGCTAGGACATACTTCTGACCTGCCAGCTTCTGATTGCGGATGTAGAACCACTTGTCCCTATATCCTTGAGCATAGTCGACAAAGTTGAAGCTGAAGTACTGCACACCTGGGCTAACAGATACCGCACCCACCGACGTCATACACTACGGACCTAGAACCTGACTGCCTCTTCAATCCGTACAGCTTCTTGAAGAGGCGAAAGTGTGTCTTAATGTCGAGCCAGCACTCGTAAAGGGTGATGAAACAGGCGATGTGGAGAATCGAGTTGGGAGTCAGCTGGTGTAGCTGAATCCTGTATAGAAAAAGTAGGCCATGAACAAAATCATGGAGGGGAACAGAAAGCCCTCGATAGAGAAAGGCAATAAAAATCACTCGATATCCAGCGAGGGGATCGGTGATTACCTTGGCACCAGGTATCTTGCGCTCGGCCTCATCCACGGGAATGAGGACGGCCTGACGGAGTGGCCACAGTTTGGCGGCCCTTGTCGTGGAGCACTGCCACGCACCATTGGTGATGTGGCTCCCATCAGCTTTCTTCTTAGGCGCGATGCTGGATCCAGCACCGGTGGTCTTCTTACCCTTCCCCATCTTCCTCCTCCATCGAGACCGCAAGAACACACTTGTAAATACTCGAAGTATGTGTAGTGCAAGGAACTAGACCAAGAACAATGGCATGATGTGCAGATAAGCAGGGGCAAGGGAGCAAGGAAAAATACGATGACGATATTAAATTGTTACTGTCAAAAACAAGAAAGAGATGCAATCCAATGTTTAAAACCCTGCCTTCTGATGTGTGGCAGGCATCAGTGTCGGGGAAACAACTTTGGCTTGCTAGACAAGGGAGCTGGTGAAATCTTCGGTCGCTACGGTGTCCTGTCGGTGGAGAGGCTATGAAGTGAGATGGGACGGAAGGGGCACGGTCGTGGTCATGCGAGGTGATCATGTGGGATTCGGCCTGAAGGGTGCCAGTGGAATTGTGCCATGCTTGGGAATTTACAAGGCAACCCCTTTTGAGGATTGGCCTTTGGACCATTGTTTCAAGATTGAAGGGCGAGCTGCAAATTTCATACCACTTGAATATTGGACGCACGAGCCTTTTGGCAGGTGTTTCTGGCACAAAGTTAAAATTATGGACTGCTTTGTGAAAGGGTGATTTTGGCATGAGTTTTACCGCTTAGTTGATATTTTTGTGTACTCTACTAGAATCTCAAAGTTTGACTTAGGGCCAGACAAGTAGTGGAACATATTTATTCACGATAATGGGCCTAAGGACATGGTCATTCTCGGACTACCTTTCATGGTAATTGTTGGGCCACGTAGAGATAAAACAAAAATTTCCTACGTGGTGATCCTAAGATCTAGCTGAGGGAGAAGGTCACAAGGATTACCACTAGACACACGGTTGCGGAGCTGATGAAGAGCGTCACTTGATGCAGTGCAGTCCTCATGATCCGATCCAATCCATGATCGTCGAAGTGCTGATCATACAACACCTATGCTAGTATCCATACATACGAGAAGGAGTGTTGCTGGTGGACTGCTAGGTCTGGTATGGCGGCTAGACTGAAAAGGAGCTAGGGTTTTCAACACATGGAATGACCTAACCATAGCCTTTTGGGCATCTGCGCCCCATTATATATAGGGAGTGAAAGTGGGCTCCACTCACTTGTGGCCCATTCACCAAATCTTATGTTACTCACTACGAATCCAACTCACTAACTCAGTCCGTATCCGGTTTGGGTCCAACCCAAACAACTTGCTCCCGCTCTTAAGTGTGTGACCCGGCATGCTCATGGCAACTTGGACATGATTGGAGTCCGACTCGCAATCGATCAATCGGTAGTGGCTCCTAGCAGAACATGCCGACTCCCTAGTACCAAAGAGTCATGACAACATACCTTCCAATGCGACTTGCGTCTGAGTCCCTTTTGCCACATGATACATCTTGTCAAGCTATAGGCGAATAATTGTCATCCTTTGAATAGCTCAACTCTCTTTCTCGATCCGAGATAAGTGATTTTTCCGACTAACTCTTAGTCCGCCGGCTCGGTTATCACTTAACCGAGTGATGAATGGCCATGCTTTCCAAATCTATCTTTCGAGAGGGCCCATAGAATACATCTCCATTCGGAGGGGCAAAATACCATTTTTGGTCATCCACATCACCTAGCTTGATTCTTAGTTGACCCAAACTCTGCCTTTATAATTGCCCTTTGACGGAACAACGTTTGACAGAACCTAAGTCGGTGATCCACAACTCGGATTATGCAATAACCTTAGGTATAAGGATTATATTGATTGAGACATACAAATGACAACTTGTTTGTTGTATCTCAATATGGGTCAGTTTGACTCACTAAACTCCTTAGACGAATCCGTGTAATTCAGAATAGCATCACCATGCCCATGACAAGTGGAACCGAGTCATCAGCCGACTTCCACATTAGTCTAAGTTGTGTGTCCAGCACAACCTCAACGACCAAGGACATCTAGTATGAACAACATGGATATATAGTTCCATAATCGAATCACATATTCAATGATACATATCAGTATTTCATACAAGGACATTAACTTTATGAATGCATCGGGAATAACATCATACATGATTGCCTCTAGGGCATATTCCCAATAGTCTCCCACTTGCACTAGAGTCAATCATCCGACATCACATGTCTAGGCATCTAATGACCATAGCTCTCAGGTGCGCCTCATTCTTCGGCCGGCATAGCGGCTTTGTCAATGGATTGGCAATGTTTGCATCCGTGTGTACCTTGCATAACTTGATATCACCTTCATCTACAAACTATCAAATAAGATTGTAACACATGAGTATATGTTTGTTCTTCTGGTGTTGTCTAGGTTCCTTGGCTTGTGAAATAACACCATTGTTGTCACAATACATGTCTAACGGATTGGACGAGCCCTGAACCATACCAAGATCCAAGAGGAAGTTCCTCATCCAAACGGCTTCCTTTGTCGCCTCCAAGGCGGCATTATACTCAACTTCTATCGTAGACACAAACACAGTCTCTTGCTTTGAACTCTTCTAGATCACAACCCCTCCATTCATAACGAACAAATATCCGGATTGCGAACAAGAATCATCCAAGTCAGTAAGATAACTCACATCCGTTTAACTGTTTACACTGAGTTCATCCTCACCTCAACATATCCTTAGTCCTTCACAAGTACTTAAGGATATTTTTAGCCACTTCCCAGTGGATTTCTCCAGGGTCAGCCTGGTATCGGCTCACAACACTTATAGCATAGGAAACATCCGGCCTTGTACAAATCATAACATACATGATGGATCCGACTACATAAGCATACATAATCACACTCATCCAACTTCGCTCATCAGTTGTCGAAGGACACTGAGTCTTGCTAAGTTTTACACCATGGGACATTAGTAAGAACTAGGGATGTAAAAAGATCGGATCGGATCGGATATTGTTATTACCATATCCTTTACCGCATTTTTGGCGGATTCGGAGCGGAGCGGATAATAGCCGGATGTGGATTCGAATGCGGATTATATCGGATTGCGGATATGGAGCGGAGTCAGAGAGGACTCGGATCAGAAGAGGATAATCAAACAAATACATGTAGAAAAATAAAAATTTATGTAGTTTATCCAAAAGAAATGACAAGAAAGCGTGCAACACTAGATAATAGTAGTATAAAAGTGCAAGATTGGTAATAGCATAGTATAAGATTCATATGTAGCATGCAAAGTTAGCTGATACACTAAGTAGATTGTCTAGATATTAGGGTTATGTTGCATTTATCGGATTATCCTATTTGAGTACCTCGGATAATCCGCATAAAATGTCGGATTATCCTTATCCGTCGGATATAATCAATACCATATCCGCTACCATATCCGTCGGATATCCGCTCGACAAATATCCGCATCCGCATCCATATCTACTGGATATCTAAAAATGCATACCACATCCTCAAAAACGGACGCGGATGCGGATTCGGAGTGGAAATTATCCGTACCATTTACATCCCTAGTAAGAACCCCTTCTTAGATGATTCCATGTTGAAATTTTTCAACACTTTGTCCAAATATGTACACTAAATCAATCTAATGAGCCGCCTTGATCTATCTCTATAGATCCGGATTCCTAGAACGTAAGTCGCCTGACCCATGTCCTTCATTGAAAAACTCTTTTCCAATGATTCCTTGGTTTCTTGCAACATCTGGACGTCATTTCCAATCAGTAATATGTCATCCACATATAAGATCAGAAAGTTTACTTTGCTCCCAGTAAACTTCTTGTATAAACAAGAATCATGATCACTCTTGATGAAGCCAAATGATTTGACTAGCTAAGCAAAATGACTATTCCAACTCCGAGATGCTCGCTTCAACCCATAAATAGATTTCTAAAGTTTGCATACATTCTCAGCTTTAGAAGGATTGACAAAACCCTCGGGTTGTATTATATACACGTCCTCGGTTAAATTTCATTAAGGAAAGCCGTCTTGACATCCATCTGCCATATCTCATAGTTGAAATAGGCTGCTATAGCTAACATGATCTGAACTGACTTAAGCATCATTACAGGTGAGAAAGTCTCATCAAAGTCAACTCCTTGAACTTGTTGGAACCCCTTCGTGACAAAGCCATGCTTTATAGACGGAAATATTTCTATCCATATTAGTTTTCTTCTTAAAGACCCATTTTTACTCGACATGTCTTGCACCATCTGGTAGATCAACCAAGTCCCAAACTTGATTTTCATCGATGGATTTTAACTCGGATCTCATGGCTACAAGCCATGATTCTGAATCGGATCCCACCATAGCTTCTGAATAAGTTACCGGCTCAGCTATCACGGCCGGCTCAACCTATAAGACTTTTGACGACTCGCTACTGGCTGGTTCCTCTCGAATTTCTTCGAGTTGCACCGTACTCCCACTGACTCCCTAACTAAGAAACTCCTTCTCAAGGAAGACACCATTCCGAGTGACAAACACTTTGCCATCTTCTCGGTTGTAGAAGTAGTAACCCAAGGTTTTGTAACACCCCAGTGATACGTCCATTTTGCATCACTATTTTATATCATATTTTACTGTTATTCATTGATATATTTAATATTAAGAGATGCTACATATGTTATTTCATCTATTTTTGCATGATTGATGACATTTGGAGGATGAACCACCGGAGTCAGGATTCTGATGGAAAAAGCATTGTCCAGATGCAATATTTGCAAAGATCAGAAAATCCTAGAAAATACATGGAAAATCCTATTTCTCCAGAAGATGAAGAATGCCAGAAGGGGAGGTGGAGATGGGCCACAGGGGCCCCACACCACCCCCTGGCATGCCCCCCCGGGCCATGCCACTAGGTGGTGTGGCCACCCTGGCACACCTCCGACATCGGCCTTCTGCGTATATATTCCCCTCGAAAACCTAAAGTTCGGGGAGCAACCACAGAAAGATTCCACCGCCTCTACGGGGCGGAAACTACGGAGAGAGAAAGAGCTCTCCGGCAGGCAGAATTCTACTAGGGAAATTCCTTCCCAGAGAGGGGAGATCGTCGCCATCAATACCATCATCAAGTTAGACTTCATCGGGATCATCATCATCTCCACCATCATCTCCACCAGCACCGTCACCACCACTCCATACCGCTGTAACAATTGGGTTGAATCTTGCATAGTTCTTAGGGGAAACTTTCTCGGTGTTGATTACTTGTTGTAGTTGATGCTATTGAGTGGCACCATTGAATTATTGTTCATGTTCAGATTGTTACTTATCATTATTTCATCTCTGATCTTGATCCATATGATGTCTCGTGAGTAGTTCATTTAGTTCTTGTGGACATGGAAGAAGTCATGTTGTTAGTAGTGGAATTTTGTTGAGAAAGATTTAATGGTTTGATATTTAAGTTGTGGTGCTATTCTTCTAGTGGTGTCATGTGAACGTCGACTACTTGATACTTCACCTGTATGGGCCTAGGGGAATACATTGTGTATTTGGCTACTAATCATGGGGTTGCCAAAGTGACAGAAACCTAAACCCCCATTAGGAAACCTTTGCATAAGGCAGTATAGGATCTCAGAGTTTAAGGCCGTGGTTAGGTTTTTATCTTAATTACTTTCTTGTAGTTGTGGATTCTTGCAAGGGTTATAATCACAGCCATGTGTCCTCGAGAATGTTTGGTCATCTTAAGTAATACAACCGGCTTGTCCTTTGCTAAAGAAAGGATTGGACCACTTGCTGCAAATATTATTATTGTATTTTATTTATGCACACTTTATTTATCTACATTATAAATAATCCCCTAAAAATCGGTTTGCTAAGTATTTATAGAGAATTCCTGATCCAAATCACTTGTCAACACCTTCTGCTCCTCGTTGGGTTTGACACTCTTATTTATCAAAAGTACTAAGATACACCCCCTATACTTGTGGGTCATCAAGACTATTTTCTGGCAGCGTTGCCGGGGAGTGAAGCGCTATTGAAGAGTGAAACTGGTAAAGGAAACTTCTACTATGAGTATTGTTTATTTCTATTTGTTACTTTATTTTCAATATGGATAATTCACTTAGTTTCTTATTTCGAAATGCTACTACCACTGCTAAGGTAGTAGATGAACCACCATCTGCTGAAATTGATCCTTTGAAAATACCTACAAAAATTGTTGATCGTGTTATGGATAACTACTATTTTGGAGATGGAACTGTCCATCCATGTGATCATTTGCTTTTTATACATGAATTATGTGGATTGTTCAAGTATGTAGGTATTACAACATATCAAGTTAAGAAAAAGTTATTCTCTGTATCATTAAAACGCAGAGCTAATGAATGGTATAAGCTGCTAAAGAATGGCCAATCTCTTGAATGGGAGGGTACCTCTCTTTTATTCCAAATTTTATCCTCCTAGTGAGATTCATAAAGATCGGAATCAAATATATAACTTTTGGCCTCGTGATGGAGAGAGTACCACCCAAGCTTGGGGGAGATTGAAGTTACTAATGCTCAAATGTCCTATTCACGAGCTCCCTAATAATATTATTATCAATAACTTTTATGCAAGACTTTCTCTTCATGATAAGGATTTATTGGATGCTTCTTGTGATGGATCATTTACACATATGAAAGAAGAAGCTAAATGGGATCTTCTAGACCGTATTCAAGACAATGCTGAAGCATGGGAGAATGATAAAGGAAGAAAGTCAGGTATAAATTATGATTATGAATGCATTAATTCTTTTATGGGAACTGATGATTTTCATAATATTAGTGTTGCTTATGGTCTTGATTCTCAAAGTATTGCAATTTTTTAAGGCCTTTTCCTCTTATATTGTAATTCCTAAAAATAAATGGAACAAGTATCATGAGCCATATAAAGATAGTGTTAATTGTGTTTCTGCTAGAAATATTGAAGTGTATACTGCTGATCGTATTTTAACTGAACCTTACATCAAGAAAATACCTTTCCATGTTAAGGTAAAGGAACATTCTAAGCTAGTATGGTTAACAAAAGTACAAAGAAAGTTGTAGAACCTGATGAACAAATAGATGTTGAACCTGCAGTAGAAAATGTGAAAGACCTTGTCACTAAAAATGTAGAAGATGGACACATTATCCTTTGTAAGGATACTTCTAATATTGTTTCACATCCTAGTAGAACTAGGAAAGCTAGTGTCCTTGTGTTTTCTGTCAGAATAAGTGATCATTGCTACTATGGTTCATGTTATAGTTATATCGTTAAATTTATTCATGATGCTGAAAGTTATTATGAGAGAGGGAAAAATGTTTTTATGCATCTCAGTAATATTAAGTTTCCTCGCTTTATGCTGAAAGTCTTTATGTTGCACTTGTTTTGCCTTCCTATGCTAGTAGCCTCTTGTTTCAATAATTTATTGTCTTACAAAATTCCCTTGCATAGGAAGTGGGTTAGACCTAAATATGTGTATATTTACTTCTTGATGCTCTCTTTTACTTCAATTCATATCCTCATGTAAGCATCATTGAAATTATCATGCCTATCTTAATGGCTATAAAGAAAGAGCTTTTTGGGAGACAGCCCATTATATTTTTGCTTTTAGTTTATTTTTGTTTATTTGAGTCTTGGAAGTTATTACTTCCATAATAACCTCTCCTTATACTTTTTGTTTGGTTTTTATGTCAATATTAGCCTCTAATGAGAGAGAAGTAAGATTTGGGGAAGTTGCTGTTCCGAAACAGATTTTTGTGCTTCACTGTAAAAAATCGTGAAAAATACCAGAATGTCGTACTGATCTGTAATACTTTGTGTGCATGCCCCAGGTTATTATTTAACTTCTGTTAGATTTCACTTTTTGATTTGAGCAACAGAAGATTTTCGAAAAATTAATCTTTACCTGCTGGTCTGTTTTGATAGATTTCTGCCATTTTTGCATTTGCCTCTTAAATCGATTTCCTTTTTGAATTCTTTTGGGATTTTGAAAGGAGTTGCTACAGTAGCTTATGTTTTGATGGACATCAGTTTAAATTGAACCCAAAGGTTTATTATCTTGCATGCACTAATGTTGCTAATGAAGATTGTGTGAAGTTTTGTATGAAATAAAATTTCAAGTGTTAGGAGAGAATGATGCAATGAGATGAAGAATGGTCAAAAGACTCAAACATTATATTTTTGAAGATTCTTGCAATGAATATATTGATATTATTCAAGTGGTGACTCCGGAAGAATTTATTAAAGACCAAATTTAGAAACCTACAGAGTCCGTTTTTGAATAGGTAACAGTTCTGGTAAGAAAAGGTCCACGAAAAACTTTTCAATTTATATTTTTACAGTTTTTATCTAACATGGAAGATAATGAGTCGAAAAAGGGACGGGGCCCGAGGGGCTCATACCACCCCGTGGTGCGGGCCCACCTGGCCGCGCCACCAGGGGGTGTGGCCACCCCGAAGCCCGTCTCCGACCCGTTTTCTCCTAGTACCTTCCTTTTGTTGTTAAACTTTGTAATATATAATCCCCTGGATCCCCCGAGGTCCATATATCGTGTTCTCATCATGTTTCGATCTATTTCTGTCAGGAACTATTCTCAAGTTTAGAAGCACGATGGTCTCCACCAACGATAAGGGCAAGAAGCTTGTGGAAGATTACCTCCAAGACCCCAAGCAGGAGGACGAGATCAAGGGTGAAGTTGAAGAGGAAGTGAAGGAAGACCAGCATCCGCGCACCAGCACCACCATTGCAAGCATTGGAGTGGTGGCAAATCCTGTCAAGCTCAAAAGGACTACACGGATGTCTAGTGGAGGGAAGGTTCCGTGCCTTTTCTTGGCTTCACGGTCACTTCCTCCATGCACCAAGAATCCCTTCCATACCATTATACATGAGCAGCAATTACAAAAAATGCCTAAGGAAAAATTACCCTCCAATTGGGATATGCCTCGTTCTAACCATGCAGGAAAAGAACACTCTAAGGAGGAAGAGTGGGGAAAGAATCACAAGGGCTGGGATTCACAGTCTGACATGATCATGAACCACATTGAGCATAATTCAGAGTTGATTCGTACTCTCACCTTCGAGATTGAGGATTTAAAGAAATTGATTGAAAAGCTTATCGAGAGAACACCACCTCCGAAGGAGTAATTCGTCAGCAAGTTTTGGCATCCCCTTGGTTTGTTCCAAGCTTGGGAGAGTGCCGCTGTATCACATCATTATCTTTCATCTTTTTACCTTTTTAGTAGATTCATATCATGAATAGAGAAGTTATCATATATGATGGTTTGCATTGTGGAAGTATCTCTCCTCTAGTTAGTTATCTATGTATCCCTTGGTGTCAGTTGCCATTACGGAATATTAATGAGAAGTTCTATCATTTACTTTTTGCACATCTTATTTTAGTTTGCAATTTCTGTTATGTGATTGATCTTGTTGTTAGTATTGGTATCACTTTGGGATCATTAAGTAAATTTAGTTGGTTTTGGAAAATGTAGCTCTCGTTAGTAGCAACACTATTTGAGGATTGAATGGAAAAGAGAAAAGTACTTTTAGAAATATAATTTCACTATCTTTCTTTCTTGATTTGCTCTTAAGCTTAGTATTCTCTAGTTAAGATCTTTTGTGTTTCTAAGGAAGATTGCATGATTGTTTCTATCACTTGTATGTTTGTTTTTTTTCCTTCAACTCTTATGCTTGCTACCCAGCCTTGCTAGCAAAAAACCTGTACTGAGAGGGAATGCTTATCCTGCATCCAATCCTTGAACTAAAACCTATGCCATTTATGTTCACCATATCTACCTATTAGCATTATTGCTATTTCAAGTAAATTCTCGAGTTTTATCTATCTTCCAAATTAAACTTGTTATGTGAAAATTAGTGATTAAAGCTCTCACAAACTTGATGGCACACTTTATTTTCTTGTACTTAATAAATTTGAACCATTGTGACTATCTTATGAAGCTTGTATGCTTGCAAATTATAAGTTGGGAGTTAGCAAAACCATGTTATCATGGGGTCCGCTTTCAACATTGCACTTATTATTTAGTTGATATCATGTTCTTTTGTTTATGGATGCCCGCGGTGTGAAATAAAAGGGGAGCTTGTAAGCTCATGGAGTTTGTATATGTGTTAGAGAAACGTCTAGGCGGCTAGCCTAAGCCATGCCTAGTCATGGTGGTAACTTGTGAAGGAGAAATGTCCTAGAGGCAAATAATAAATAGGTTTTTATTGTCATATCTCAATTAGTTTATAATAGTTTCATATTGTGCTATAACTGTACCAAGTAGAAACATTGGTACATGTGTGAGATGAAACAACCAAGTCCCTAGTAGCCTCTATTCATACTAGTTTGTTGGTCATGATGATGATCTGGGTTTCAAGATCATGGGCATTTATGCCGACTGACAACGGGATCATACCATTAGAGAATGATGTGATTAGACATTCCTCGAAGGATTGCAACACGATCAAGTCATATAATTCATTGTTGCAACAGCTATACCTAGACTCCTTTTCCTTAGACCATGAGCTCATATTACTCACTGTTTCCCAAGGCTGCTTAGACCGCATCAAGCGCCACTTGGTAATACAGTAATTATAAAGGTGTACGTTGGGTATTCCGAAGGAACAATAGATGACATGTGACTGCAAGACCGAGATTTGTTCACCCATATAATGGGTAAAGATACATACGGCTAGCTTGGTGAGATTACATCTATAAATGTTGCAACATGTGACTCGGTCACAGGGGATGTAATATCACGGTAACAAGAAAACAGAACTTGTTGGGAATGAGATTGAACAAGGTATGGGATACCAATGATCAGATCTCGAACAAGTCGTATCGAGAAACAAAAGGAAGAGGATGCTACATTTAGCGGTTCAAACGACATTGTCATCAGGAATACATAGGGGTCACATGGATATCCCTGGTCCCTCTGTTGATCATTAATTTAGATCATGTCTAGAGCATTCCCGAGCCGTGAGAGGATACACTTAAGGGTACGATGAGAGCAAGCATTCGCAAGATGGAATCACAATAGAGAAAGAGAAAGCCGGAATCATTCCGCGGAGAGATCCGAAGTTGTTCGGAGAAAGAATAAAGGAAAAGACTAGAAAAGTGTTTTCGGATAAATGGGAATTTCATAATATATTTATTATATGTTAATTGTGAATTAATATATTCTAAATAATATTTAAGTTAATATTTATAAAGACAACTTTTTTATTAGGCCAAATCCCAGAGGGAAATAGCCTAGAAATAAAACTGCAGAAAATGAAAAAGGAAAAAGAAAAAGAAAAAGAAAAAGAAAAAGGAAAACAGCTGCGGCGGCTAGGCTGGCCATCTCGACCCCGGCCCACGCGGCGCTCGGGGAGCCAGGCCGCCTGGCGGGCCGTAGGCCGCTGCCGGCCCACCCGGTCTCGGGCTGCTGGCGTGAGCCGCTGGCAAGCTGGGCTGCGGGGAGCAGCCGGCCCACCCGGGCTCTGCCTCGCCAGGCCATCGCCGCGCGAGAGACATGCGGGCGCGTGGTGGGCCGCGCCAAGGCCCACCCGCCAACCTCTTCCCTGGCTTACCCTTTTTCTTTTATTGTCTATTTTCTGTTTTGTCTATTGGGCTGAGTTGATTCGGCCCAATCAACCAGGACGAAAATTCCTGTATTTCCTTTGACTATTAGTCCCACATGGCTAACCTAATGGGGAGGGCACACCCCCTCCGCCTATATAAAGGGGTGCCCATGGGTGGGATTAAACACACAATTGGAGAAGTCCTTTGGTTGACTTTCTCCTTCTCTCTCTCTCTAGCCCTTGTGACCATGGCCCCAAGTCTGGGCTATGCGATCGAGGCACCCCTGCAGTACGCCGTTGCACCACAGGGATTCCTAGCCGGATATCAACCTCCACACTCCCGGCAGGATCGGGGAGCCGGAGGTCTCATCATGCACTAGATGTGTACGAAGACACAAGGCGCAAAACTTGGGGCGCTTAAATGTCGTGAGCCGGAGCTATTGCACGATGAAGATGAAGAAGGAGCAAGCGGCGACCTGCGAGGAGCTTTGCGACCTTGAGGTTGGCTATGAGTACGACTACTTCAACCACGTTCCCTGCGGAAGGTTAACCATGTATGGTCTACAAGGGTATGTATTTTATACGCATTGGCCGTTACTGCATTACTACATAGATAGATCCTAGGCAGTTTTGGGGTTACATCGTAGGAATGTTTTTGTTTTTTGCTGCGATCCCCTGCAGTGGTATCAGAGCCGATCTATGCGTAGGAGTGCTGTACGGCTAGTACGCACATGTATTGTGCGGGCATTGATTCCTTAGTTGTTACCCTCTAACGTGTACTTGTTTATATCACGGTATTGTTTGATGAAGCGGCCTGGACCGACCTTACGCGTATTCGTACGCGAGACTGGTTCCACGCTCAACATACGGCTTGTACCGTATAAGTGGCTAGCAGGTGTCTGTCTCTCATTCGATAGTTGATATAGCATTTACAACGGAGGGCCCTGAAAGGGGTGTAGTAGAGACAACTCCTGGATCTGTGTTGTGGTTGGAAAGTTCGTAAATTAGAAACGGTTCTATTGCGAAAGCCCTAACAACCACATAAAACTTGCAATAGATAAAGTAGAGGCATCTAACTTTATTTTGCAGGGGGCATGTGATTATGATATGGAATTCGTCGTTGTGAAGGTAAAGTAGTTTACTTTTCTGTTACTAAGTAGTATAGTAATAGTCATCATTCCGATGAACGACCTGGTGGAGGCGTCGTGGACTTGGCGTCAAACCAAAGGCAAGATGGAGATCATGTCGGAGCACTCGATGGAGATCAAGGGGCAAGAAATACCATATCGTATCACATTATACATATGATGTTGATACCTGTTTTTACATCTTATTGTGTGCTAGTATTTAGATACTCAACGGTAGGAAATAAGATAATCCCTATTGAATTCCAATGTTCCGTGTTCCCCTTGTGTGTGCACCACCAAGAAAGTTCTTCGGTATGAGGCGCCCTGCGGTGAGTAGGGGTCAGACATATCTACATTCGCATACAGTGGGTGTAAGCCATGTTGCACATTGAATACACATAAGTTAGATTTGGCGAGCCTAGCACGTTAGAGAAGCGTGGCCTCGGAACACAAGAGATCAAAAGATCGAGCATGAGTCACATGGATGATGTGATTGGCATTAGTGAATGTCTACCTTTGATAATGCACCGATGGCCGTGAAGATCGGGGGAGGTGCAGAGGATAGGGATCATGCGATCACTAAAATCGTCTAGGGGATGAAAATTTTCGTGGAGATCAGTTATAAATTGATCTCTTATTATGAACTTAGTCTAGATGTCTATTTGCAAATATCTTAGTATACCTTGGCCTATCCCATTGAGGTCCTTTGCGGCCATGGGAATATATTGCTTAATTTAGAACTTAGAAAAAGGGTCCAACTTCATAGATTAATACCCACACCTAAGGGATATCCTCGTAAAAGGTGATCTTCTCTTCTTGATACAATAACCATTAGGAGATAATTCGATGACTCCATAATGTTTGGAGAAACACTCAATGATCTTGCATTAGAGTTGAGAACTCTTGGAAGGGCTTGATTGCAAATAGAGGTCATGGATGAAAAGGTATATGTAAGATATACAAATTATAAATGTGGTTCTTGCAAAACTCGTTGCAGTTTGCAAAGTATTTGATACTTGTCCTGATTTGTGAAAACAGGATGATCTGCTTGAGAATTGCTGGATTTGAGGCAACGTGACTTGATGACAGCAAGCAAATCAGTTGATGGCCGACATCACCTCTTTCCTCAAAGTTTATCATTTGGATTAGTGGACTTGAATATAAATTTGTAATCCCAGTTTGTGTTTCTCGCTTTTGGCGAGACGATTATTCATATGAACAAGCTACAAGCCAGTTTGTACTATTCTTATGAACAATACCTTATGGTCACATTATGATTATAAATGAGTTATTCTCATCACTATGTTAATAATAATGGTTTAAAAATTTATAAAGGATTAGAATGCTAAAAGATATCCAAAGTTTAATAATTAAATGACACTATAGTTTAAGTCATTATGGTTATTGCATGTTATTCATTCTAAATGAAGATTGGGGTCCTAGATGCTTAATCTAGAGACTTTGCAAAACCATGCCTCTTGGGCAAAATGACTAGAACTCTGCATTCTGCTAAAACGGCGATATGCGAAGAAATGTTGAATCTTATACATAGTGATGTATTGTATTTTCAACAAGTAGTGGAAATCATTAGTTAATTGTGGCCTTAAGTGAATAAGCATATTTACTTAATGAAACATGAGTTCGATACGATTTGAATTTTTCAAATGAGTTCACAACAAAAGGAGGATATTGAAATTAACAAGAATACAAAGTCTCTTTGATTTGATCGACATGACTAAAGTATTCAAGTCAAGTTTAGCATAAAACGGACTTGTGAAAGATGTTTCACAAATTATGATAATTGGACGAATTCAAACTGTATTGAAATGTCTAAACATCATAATCAATATGTATTAGATACATATGGTATAATATATCTCTTATCAGGGTTATAGTTGTCGTTTAGAGTTAAAGATCGAAATAAGAAAACACTCATTTGAAATACAAAGGAACATCTAAAGATTCGTGGAAACAACACCATAAGTGTTATGGCAAGTTCGAGTTTCTGGAGATTTCGATAAGTCAAAATCATGGCGAATAAACATTGTAGAGCATTCTTAGGAAGCTATGAATGCATCGTCCACAAGGTGTAAACCTGTTGTTGTCCTAAGTTGATGTGTCTTGGTGAAGATACAAGTGGAAGAAGGTAAAATATCAAATTAAGGTATTTGACCTTACCTCCGAATTGTTGAGTGGCACAGCGGAATTGTTTCGTGAATCCAAACTCTACATATAGAGGAGAAACTAATGATTATGATCATAAAGTTTAAGTGAGTACTTTTGCTAAAGAAAGTAGGATTCAACTATATATTCTACAAGTTTGTGGAATTATATTATTGATTCACTTGTCATGTTTTGAACAAGACATACCTATGAATTACAAAGAAGCGTGATGGACCTAAGTACGAGATATGAATGTTCATTGAAATCCTGTTAGTGGAATTCTCGATTTGATGATGATCAAAGAAATTTGGAATGTCCAAGGTTATCGAGAGGACCTAGATTTGAGTGGGAGCTAAGTGAAATCCCTGGATCTCAAACATGAATGTCATATTTGAGTGGGAGTGTGAAATCATTCTGGATATGTGGACAACATATGTGAATGATGTTATTGGTGTTAATAATATTTAAGTTAGGATGAAGTTGAAGTTATTAAATAATAAGATCTATCCAAAAGTTGAAGTTTAATAAACACTAAATGTCGAACGCTTCCTGGACTTGATTCTGAAAGATGTTCAGAATGTCCTAAGACAGGATTCTGAAGTAGCTCAGAATGGAACAAGGTAAGAAAGTAGTTCTTACTATATGACGCATTGAGTTAGTATTGCAACTATGGTTGAAAGAAAGATATGTGTTGCATCTCCTATGCCTCAGTCATAGGTTCTTCCATATAACCATGTTGTATACTCGACGTAATGTGACCCGAAGTTCTGGTTGGTAGGACAAAGTCTTAACTGTAAGAACATGTCTCTAAGTGATTCCTGAGTTGATCACTGAACCAGAATTAAGTTCGTACTTAAATGACAAGAAGCAATGTAAGTGGCATAGTTGCATTTCATGCACTAGGATCTACATAGATATAGAAGTATAAAGGCTACATCTGATGTGATGCATAATGTTATGGCGGGGCTAGTTCTCTTTTAATGTAGAATGATGTGTCCCAGGGCCCAGTGCCCATGAGAAAGCCCTCGAGGTTGATCTAAAGTCACTGTAAGCTCCTGGAATCCGGCCTCGTTCTGTTGCCATGACTACAATATATACACAAAGGATAGCAAAGTGTGTTTCGAAGTTTAGATGATAACGGTGAAAACGACCGTCATCATAAACACTAGAAACAAAGTCTCACTTTGTCGCCAAACAAATACTTCGACCCATTATAAGATAATGGAGTGAATGTCAAAAATTAGGAAGACATTAATGATTTGCAAAAGACATAATGATCTGGTAAAACAGAACATGGACATGACGTTTCCCATGAGCATGCATGATCTGTAAACGCATATGGTATATGGTTTATATGAGTAAAATGCGAGCTAGGTTATTTGTACTCTAGTGCAAGTGGGAGACTGAAGGAGATATGCCCTAGAGGCAAATAATAAATAGGTTTTTATTGTCATATCTCAATTAGTTTATAATAGTTTCATATTGTGCTATAACTGTACCAAGTAGAAACATTGGTACAGGTGTGGTATGAAACAACCAAGTCCCTAGTAGCCTCTATTCATACTAGTTCGTTGGTCATGATGATGATCTGGGTTTCAAGATCATGGGCATTTATACCGACTGACAACGAGATCATATCATTAGAGAATGATGTGATTGGACATTCCTCGAAGGATTGCAACACGATCAAGTCATATAGTTCATTGTTGCAACAGCTATACCTAGACTCCTTTTCCTCAGACCGTGAGCTCATATTACTCACTGTTTCCCGAGGCTGCTTAGACTGCATCAAGCACCACTTGGTAATACAGTGGTTATAAAGGTGTACGTTGGGTATTCCGAAGGAACAATAGATGACATGTGACTGCAAGACCGGGATTTGTTCACCCACATGACGGGTAAAGATACATAAGGCCGGCTTGGTGAGATTACATCTATAAATGTTGCAACATGTGACTCGGTCACGGGGGATGTAATATCACGGTAACAAGAAAATAGAACTTGTTGTGAACGAAATTGAACAAGGTATGGGATACCAATGAACGGATCTTGTACAAGTCGTATCGAGCAACAAAAGGAAGAGGATGCTACATTTAGCGGTTCCAACGACATTGTCATCAGGAATGCATATGGGTCACATGGATATCCCTGGTCCCTCTGTTGATCATTCATTTAGATCATGTCTAGAGCATTCTCGAGCCATGAGAGGATACACTTAAGGGTACGATGAGAGTGATCATTCGTAAGACGGAATCATAGTAGAGAAAGAGAAAGCTAGAATCGTTCCGCGGAGAGATCTGAAGTTGTTCGGAGAAAGAATAAAGGAAAAGAACGGAAAAGTGTTTTCAGATAAATGGGAATTTAAATATATATTTATTATATGTTAATTGTGAATTAATATATTCTAAATAATACTTAAGTTAAGATTTATAAAGACAACCTTTTTATTAGGACAAATCCCGGAGGGAAATAGCCTAGAAATAAAACTGCAGAAAAATAAAAAGGAAAAAGAAAAAGAAAAAGGAAAACAGTTGCGGCCGCTTGGCTGGCCAGCTCGACCTCGGCCCACACGGGCGTGCGGGGAGCCAGGCCGCCTGGCGGGCCACAGGCCGCTGCCGGCCCACCCGGCCTCGGGCTGCTGGCGTGAGCCACTGGCGAGCTGGGCCGCGGGGAGCAGCTGGCCCACCCGGGCTCTGCCTCGCCTGGCCACCGTGATGTCTACGCACTTATATTCTTGTAGACAGTTATTGGGCCTCCAAGTGCGGAGGTTTATAGAATAGCAATAAGTTTTCCCTTAAGTGGATCACCCAAGGTTTATCGAACTCAGGGAGGAAGTGGTCAAAGGTATTCGCTCTCAAGCAATCCTGCAATCAAGATACAAGAAGTCTCTTGTGTCCCAACACACCCAATACACTTGTCAGGTGTATAGGTTCACTAGTTTGGCGAATAGATAGTGAAATACAAGTGGTATGGATAATTATAAGTGGTAACGGTGGCAGAAAATAGCTTGATGGCATGGAAAAGACTAAAGGCAAACTAAAATAAGGATGAAAGTAAGCAAACATGTAACGGATCTAGTTGCAAAATGGTGTTTCAATGCTTAGAAACAAGGCCTAGGGATCATACTTTCACTAGTGAACACTCTCATATAAATATCTTGTCTTTATTATACTACTCTAAACTACTCTCCGGTTGGATACTCTAATCCATGGTAGGGCTATAACAACACACCTCAAAGTAAGCCTTTCCCATCTTGATAACCCCACACTGTCACCTTGAGCACTAGATGGTTCTAATAAACACCACAATTTCATAAAGACATCCAACTCCAAATATAACTCATAACAAGTATTTTTAATCTCTAGCCTAAGTGCCACCATGGTGTGCACACTATCACTTTCACACACATGGGGAGAGCAGAGATCTATTAAAGCACTTGAGTAGCAAGGTAGATCTACTTGATTACAAAGCTCTCACAATATGATCAGGCATAGAGAGAGAGATTAACACATAGCTACTAGTAGAACCCTTAGCCTCGAGAGAGAACTACTCCCTCCTCATCATGGGAATGAGCAACGGTGATGGAGATGGTGGTGGAGATCGATGGAGATGGCTCCGGGGGCACTTCCCCGTCCCAGCAGGGTGCCAGAACAGAGACTTTATGTCCCCCGAATCTCCCCTTCGGTGGTGGCGGCGCCGCTGCAGAACTTTTCGTGGATTTCTAATTGACGACCTAGGGTTTTTGCATCGGGGGAGATATATAGGCGAAAGTGGCAAGGTCGGTGGCCGGCCAAGGGGCCCACACTATGCCCTGGCGCAGCCAGGGGGACTCGCGCCTAGGGGTGGTGTGGCCACCCTGTGGCCCCTCTCTGTGTCGTCTTCTAGCTCCGTGAGTCTTCCAGTAAAATATCAATTTTGGCTTTTGTCCTGTCCAATTCCGAGAATATTCATTTTCTGACTTTCCTGGGACCAAAAACAACAGAAAACAGGTAGCTAGGACTGTGGCATCTTGTTAATAGGTTAGTCAAATAAAGTGTATAGAAAGTACTCCAAAGTGTGGACAAAACATAAGAAAGTAGATAAAACCAAGAATGGAACATCGAAAATTATATATACGTTTGCAACGTATCAACATCCCCAAGCTTAACTCCTGCTCGTCCTCGAGTAGGTAAGTGATAAAAAGAAAGAATAATTTTTGAGGTGAAATGGACCATCATAAACTTGATCAAAGTATTTGTAAAACATTGATAGATGGGATCATAGTACTTCAACATAGTATGAAAGATAAAGTTCTAACAATAGGACATAGCAACTATGTTGCAACATGAAAAGGCACAAACAAAAGATTCATGAATAACAATACTTTGCAAGACGTTTGTTTGTTTCACATAAAGAAAACATAGCATAGTAACATTCAGCTTATCCCTCATAGAGTAACAAATATAAATGCATAGGACACCTTCAAAGTTTATAAGAGTGACTAGATACAAATAGTTTAAAATAAGCAATATCAAAGTTATGCATCAATCAACAAGTCTTGGGACAATGCACATTATACTAAGAATGGCCACTATGCTCTCTCAATAGGTGCATAAATATAGAAGGTGGAGACTCAACATAAAAGTAAAAGAAAGGCCTTCATAGTAGGAAGCAGAGATTCAAGTTTCATAAAGAGCTTCCAAAAATTATGGTACTTATTAGCTTTCAGCTTTCATTGCCCCTATCGTAAGCATCTTGAAGTGATTAAGGTTAAAGTGAACAAACTATGGAGTATATGCTTGACAAAGTATAAGTTGGAAATCTCATGTCCCTTGAATACGAGGGCCGCTCCTCATGCTACTCAAGTTTAGTCACCGGTAAGTTCTTGTAACCGTAAGTACATGTGTATCATAGAGAACCGCCAACGGGGTACCCCTTGCCCGATGATATGGAAGAATCCCCATATCAAAATGACAAGGCAAGCAGACACCAAGCATCTCAACAATCTTCTTATTTACCATGGGAATATGGTGCTTTTTTCTCTCTTTCCTCTTTTCTCATATTTCTTTTCTTTTTCTCTTTTTTCTCAATATCTAACTCTTTTTTTATAAGAAGAATGCTTTATAGACATCTCATTATGGTTACGCTGCAGGTTTCCACCATGACAACATGGATTAGACCAACGGCCTAGGTGTTTCTCTAACACATATACATAACTCCATGGACTTACAAGCTCCCCTTTCATTTCACCCCGCGACATCCATAGACAAAAGAGCATGATATCAACTAGGTACAAAGTACAAGTGCAATGTTGAAAGTGTTCCCCATGACAGCATGGTTCTGCTAATCCCCAACATATAAGTGCAAGCACATACAACATAGACGACACAATGGTTCAAGTTTATTAAGGGCAAGAAAAGTAAATTGTGCCATCAAGTTCGTGAGAGCTTTAATCACTAGTTTTCTCATAGCAAGTTTAATTTGGAAGGTAGATAAAAACATGAATTTATTTGGAATAGCAAATGCTAATAGGTAGGTATGTTGGACTCTTTGGAATAACTTGGTTTTAGGAGTTGGATGCATGAGTGGAACTCATACTTGGTTACGGATGCTAGCAAAAGACTGGGAGCGACCAACTAAGAGAGCAATAATGGCCATAATCATGCAAAGCGACAAAACATCATTGATTAAAGCATAAAGTGATATTACAAGTTGAAAACTAAAGGATCATCAAGGCTATGGTGACTTGGGATAGTCATAACATGGTGTGAGCATGTGCCAAGTCAACCCAAATAAAGCATCAAAGGAGAATACCACAATACTATGCTTTAATATGCTAAAACAACGCATGATCCTTCCAAGGCACATTAAGCAATCTCAATTGTTTATAACATGTCATGCTACAACAAAGAATACTAAGCATAAAGCCAAAACAATATCAAGCATGGCATGACAAAGCATAGGCCACAGTCAAAAGCAAGCTCTCTTTACCACTTAAGCATGAACTTTCCTACTCTTTTCCAATCGAAACCAAACTATTTGAAAACCAATGTATGAAAGAGGGGGTCCAACCAATTTATTCAGCAAACTAAGAAAACCAAGCAAACGAAAAACCAAAACAAAAACGAAAAAGAAGACACTCCAAGAACAACACAACTGCCGGCCCACCCAGCCTTGGGCTGCTGGCGCGAGCCGCTGGCGAGCTAGGCCGTGGGGAGCAGCCGGCCCACTCGGGCTCTACCTCGCCCCAGGCCACCGTGATGTCTACGCACTTATATTCTTGTAGATAGTTGTTGGGCCTCCAAGTGTAGAGGTTTGTAGAACAGCAGTAACTTTTCCCTTAAGTGGATCACCCAAGGTTTATCGAACTCACGGAGGAAGTGGTCAAAGGTATTCCCTCTCAAGCAATCCTTCAATCAAGATACAAGAAGTCTCTTGTGTCCCCAACACACCCAATACACTTGTCAGGTGTATAGGTGCACTAGTTCGGCAAAGAGATAGTGAAATACAAGTGGTATGGATAATTATAAGTGGTAACGGTGCCAGAAAATAGCTTGATGGCGTGGAAAAGACTAAAGGCAAACTAAAATAAGGATGAAAGCAAGCAAACATGTAACGGATCTAGTTGCAAACGATGTTTCAATGCTTAGAAACAAGGCCTAGGGATTATACTTTCACTAGTGAACACTCTCATATAAATATCTTCTCTTTATGATACTACTCTAAACTACTCTCTAATTGGACACTCTAATCCATGGTAGGGCTATCATAGCACACCTCAAAGTAAGCCATTCCCATCTAAATAACCCCACACTATCACCTTGAGCACTAGATGGTTCCAATAAACACCACAATTTCATAAAGACATCCAACTCCAAATATAACTCATAACAAGTATTTGTAATCTCTAGCCTAAGTGCCACCATGGTGTGCATGCTGTCACTTTCACACACATGAGGAGAGAAGAGATCTATTAAAGCACTTGAGTAGCAAGGTAGATCTATTTAATTACAAAGCTCATGATCACAATATGATCATGCATAGAGAGAGAGATGAACACATAGCTACCAGTAGAACCCTTAGCCTCGAGAGAGAACTACTCCCTCCTCATCATGGGAATCAGCAACGGTGATGGAGATGGTGGTGGAGATCGATGGAGATGGCTCCGGGGGCACTTCCCCGTCCTTGCAGGGTGCCGGAACAGAGACTTTCTGTCCCTCGAATCTCCCCTTCGGTGGCGACGGCGCTGCGGAACTTTTCGTGGATTTCTGATTGACGACCTAGGGTGTTTGCATCAGGGGAGATATATAGGAGAAAGAGGCAAGGTCGGTGGCCAGCTAGGGGGCCCACACCATGCCCTGGCGTGGCCAGGGGGACCCGCGCCTAGGGGTGGTGTGGCCACCCTGTGGCCCCTCTCCGTCTCGTCTTCTGGCTCCGTGAGTCTTCCGGTAAAATATCAACTTTGGCTTTTGTCCCGTCCAATTCCAAGAATATTCATTTTCAGACTTTCATAGGACCAAAAACAGCAGAAAACAGGCAGCTGGCACTGTGACATCTTGTTAATAGGTTAGTCCAAGAAAGTGTATATAAAGTACTCCAAAGTGTGGACAAAACATAAGAAAGTAGATAAAACCAAGCATGGAATATAAAAAATTATAGATACGTTTGCAACGTATCACGCCACCGCGCGGGAGATAGGCGGCTGTGTGGTGGGCCGCACCAAGACCCACCCGGCCAGCCTCTTCCCTGGCTGCCCCTTTTTCTTTTATTGTCTATTTTCTATTTTGTCTATTGCGCTGAGTTGATTCGGCCCAATCGGGCAGGACAAAAATTCCTGTATTTTTCCTTTGACTATTAGTCCCACATGGCTAACCTAATGGGGAGGGTACACTCCCTCCGCCTATATAAAGGGGTGCCCATGGGTGGGATTAAACACACAATTGGAGAAGTCCTTTGGTTGACTTTCTCCTTCTCTCTCTCTCTCTCTAGCCCTTGTGACCATGGCCCCAAGTCCGGGCTGTGCGATCGAGGCACCCCTGCAGTACGCCGTTCCGCTACAGGGATTCCTAGCCGGATATCAACTTCCACACTCCCAGTGGGATCGGGGAGCCGGAAGTCTCATCGTGCACCGGATGTGTACGAAGACACGAGGCGCAACACTTGGGGTGCTTAAATGTCGTGAGCTGGAGCTGTTGCACGATGAAGATGAAGAAGGAGCAAGGGGTGACCTGCGAGGAGCTTCGAGACCTTGAGGTCGGCTACGAGTACGACAACTTCAACCACGTTCCCTGCGGAACGTTAACCGCGTACGGTCTACAAGGTTATGTATTCTATACGCATTGGCCGTTACTGCATTACTACATAGATAGATCCTAGGCAATTTTGTGGTTACATCGTAGGAAATTTTTTGTTTTCTGTTGCGACCCCTTCAACTTGAAGCATAACCATAGTGGCATTCTATGAAGCATGCTCAATAAAAACCTATGCAGATAGCAAATAAAAAGATCGTTGAGATGCTCACTGTCTATTGCCTTGTCATTTTGATATGGGATAGCTCCTGTGTCATTGGGCAAGGGGTACCCCGTTGGCGGTTCTCTATGATACACATACACTTACCATGACAAGAACTTACCGGATACCAAAATTGCGTAACATGAGGTCTGGTACTCGTACTCAAGGGGCATGAGATTTTCAACTTATAATTTGTCAAGCATATAACTCATATTTTCCCTCACAATAACCTTAATCACTTCAAGATGCCTATGATAGGGGCAATGAGGGCTCAAAGCTAGTAAGTACCATAATTTTTGGAAGCTCTTTATGAAACTTGAAATCCCTGCTTCCGTCTGCGAAGGGCCTATCTTTCACTTTTTAGTTGAGTCAGTAAACCTATTCCTTGCTATCTCAAGCAAGCATTTGAGTTGTTGTGATTCAATCATTCATATGATGATTTATTCAATCATGTTTCTTATGTTCCTTGTTTTGCACACTGCTCTTATCTGAGTGAATATTACTTTGAAAGCTATCATTGCAAACCCCATTATGTTTGACTCCTGCAATTTGTTAACCGTTCTCTAACCAAGGACAAAGTTTTCCATTACCGATTATGATTTACTTTGTGTATCTTTATTGTGTTTCCCTTACTCATTGCAAGTTAAGTTATATAACAGTGAGTTGATTTCCATTATGATTTGTGTATTGATGAATGCGATGCTTCTTGTCCGTATTCTCTTTATCGACACTTCACTCCATAAACCTGTGGTCATGTTTACTGAGCTCTGTTTTCGCTTGGGGACAAGCGAGGTCTAAGCTTGGGGGGAGTTGATACGTCCATTTTGCATCACTATTTTATATCATAATTTACTATTATTCATTGATATATTTCATATTAAGAGATGATACTTATGTTATTTCATCTATTTTTGCATGATTGATGACTTTTGGAGGATGAACCACCGGAGTGAGGATTCTGATGGAAAAAGCATTGTCCAGATGCAATATTTGTGAAGATCGGAAAATCCCAGAAAATATAAGGAAAAACCTAATTTTCCAGAACATGAAGAATACCAGAAGGGGAGGTGGAGGTGGGCCACAGGGCCCACACCACCCCCTGGTGCGCCCCTGGGCCGCGCCACCAGGTGGTGTGGCTACCCTAGCCCACCTCCGGCATCGCCCTTCCGCGTATATATTCCCCTCGGAAACCTAAAGTTTAGGGAGCAACCACAGAAAGATTCCGCCGCCTCTGCGAGGCGGAAAGTACAGAGAGAGAAATGCTCTCCAGTAGGCAGAAATCTGTCGGAGAAATTCCTTACCGGAGAGGGGAGATTGTCGCCATCAATACCGGCATCAAGCTAGACTTCATCGGGATCATCATCATCATCCTCTCCACCATCATATCCACCAACACCATCACCACCACTCCGTACCACTGTAACAATTGGGTTGAATCTTGCATAGTTCTTAGGGGAAACTTTCTCGGTGTTGATTACTTGTTGTAGTTGATGCTATTGAGTGGAACCATTGAATTATTGTTCATGTTCAGATTGTTACTTATCATTATTTCATCTCTGATCTTGATCCATATGATGTCTTGTGAGTATTTCGATTAGTTCTTGAGGACATGGGAGAAGTCATGTTGTTAGTAGTGGAATTGTGTTGAGAAAGATTTAATGGTTTGATATTTAAGTTGGGGTGCTATTCTTCTAACGTCGACTACATGATACTTTACCTTTATGGGCCTAGGAGAATGCATTGTGTATTTGGCTACTAATCGTGGGGTTGCCGGAGTGACATACCCCGCGTTAGGAAACCTTTGCATACGGGAGTGTAGGATCTCAAAGTTTAAGGCCATGGTTAGGTTTTTATCTTAATTAATTTCTTGTAGTTGCGGATGCTTGCAAGGGGTATAATCACAAGTATGTATTAGTCCTAGTAAGGCCAGTACATTAGCATAGGTTCACCCACACAACACTTATCCAACCCGAGAAGATTAATCGACTATATGAAGCGAAAGCACTTGACAATATTCCCATGTTTCCTCGAGAACGTTTGGTCATCTTAAGTAATACAACCGACTTGTCCTTTGCTAAAGAAAGGATTGGGCCACTTTCTGCAATTATTATTATTGTCTTTTATTTACTCACACTTTATTTATCTGCATTATCAAAAAAACCCTAAAAATCCGTTTGCTAAGTATTTAAAGAGAATTCCTGGTCCAAACCACTTGTCAACACCTTTTGCTCTTTGTTGGGTTCGACACTCTTATTTATCAAAAGTACTATGATACTCCCCCTATACTTGTGGCTCATCACCCAGTTTTAGTAAATAGTAATTAGGGCTTTTATTGTGCATTAATGAGCATCATCTTTTAAAATATGCATGCAAATAAAATAATGCAAACCGCCTAGAACCCTAGCTTCCTCTCTCTCAAATCAATTCAAAAGATATTTGAATAATTTGAAAAGTACAAAAGTTTGTGAAGCCCAAACTGTTACAAGGGCCTCACATTTTTTAGATGTTTCATAAAGTCTGGCGCTATTTTTGAAATACCCAAAACAGTTTTGTTTTGAAAATACAAATAGAAAAAAGGAAATGGGAAATGGAAAAAGGTTTGCTAAAAAAATAAGCAACAACAGCCGCAGCCCGACCGACCCATCCCCTCTCTCCTCCTTTTACCTACCCCGCAAAGCAGCCCGCAGCCAGCCCACCCCAGCCCAAGCTCGCTTCCCATCTCACCGCCTAGCGCCGCCCCACGACCGATCTGTGGTTCACCACCGTTAGTGACTTCACGGTGACATCATCGCGTTTGGTTAGCAGTAGTCAAACCTGGCCGGGCCCGCCTCTGCGCACTTGGCAGCTGAGGTGGCCTTAGGCTCCTCTGTCAGCCACTATGGCTGGGGTATAGCCCGGTGTGAAATGTTTTAGCTGCCTGTGTTGATGTCATAATGACGCAGTAAAGGTTTTTAAATTGGTTTAATAATTTCAGAAAAAGGATAAATCTTATAAAATTCATAACTAATTATTTATAAGTCAGAAAAAATATTTATAATATATCAAAATGTTCAGAAAAATGAGATCTATCTCAGAGCATCGAAATCATGCATTGTTCAACAACTTTAATTGCAATTTTCATTAGAAGAACTAAATGAACCCCTTAGGTGGTTTCGGGGTCTCTCCTGTATTAGGGTTTGCACCCTTCGGACACCGCTTAAATTGCAAAGCATGCTTTAGGGTTCCATTTCAATACAATTTAACTTGTCATATCATCATCCTTTCTTGAGCATTGCATCGATGCCATGTGTTGATTGTTGTTTCCCCTTTCTTTCTGGTGTTTGCTTCTTCCCGGTAGAATACGATATCGAGATCAAGATTGAAGACCGAGATTAACACCGTCGAAGATCGACGAACAATACTTGGTCAACTGTAACCAAGTCAAGTACAAGGCTTTCGAATATCTATATGTGGGTATAAACAAACAAGGCAAGCAAAGCCCCACACATAAAAGAATCATATGCTTTCGAAAGTATTTCATTCATGCCATGATGCATATGATTCTACTGTGGTCTTTTATCGATAGATAGAGTATCCTATCTATTGCATTACTCCCTTGAGCTTATATTACCTGATCCACTTCTCCTAGCATAACTAGGTTTGGGCTTGTGTGCACTCCTAGAGCTATTATATGTGTCTTGCTTAGCCATGCCTAGCTATTAGTGCTGGTTCATCTAAATGATGTATCAGATGCAAAGAATCAAGTATGATAGTAGAACGAGGTATACTGATGAGGTAAGATCAGTGGTAAAGGTTAAACATGCTAAGGCTTGTATGGGAGGCCACGATGGGATGTGGTTTTTGTAGTACCATGCTCGCCACCACTAGCAACTGAGTTCTTGCCTTTGGAACCGAGACGAGCGTACAACCACACAGGGCCTGGAAAACCTCACGAGTAACTAACTTGCCTAGTAGATTCCATGAGTCACATAGTTCGGGCATTCCATTCGACATGTGCATAGAAAATGTTTTGAAAGATTTGGTGGATGAAGGTGCATCATAACAGGTAGGTAAGCGTGGCCGGGGTTGCTTGGGGTGGATGGAGTCCCTGGTACACCAACCTCGACTCACATATCTAGGGACCGACTTCGGGATTTGACCCGTTATGGAGGAACCCTCCTTAGTGCGTGACTCATGGTCTCGCTGAAAGCAATAAAGGTCGTGTCCAACCACCCTCTGCCAGCCTTCTAATGAAGAGGGCTAATAGCTTGGCATTAAAAGTTGGTTGGTACGTGTGGGTAAAGTTGTACACCCCTGTAGAGTATTAATCTTTTCGAAAAGCCATGTCCACAGTTATGGATGACTTGGGAACGAACGTGAAGATCATAGAGAACTTTAACCTAATCGTAAAACTTGGCCGATCAACATGTGCTTAAGGATGCTTCCTCATGGGTACGAGGGGGTGATCCTAGTTGTGAGATGAGGATTACTTTGGTGGATATCAAAAGATGAAGATCAATTCTTCGGAGATGTCGCTCTCTTATCCCATTTTAAAATATTCTGATTAGACGAGCTTATTCTCTCTCTTGTTTTATAAACAAAGATGGCTTTATGCAAAATAACCCCACCAGCCATAAGTCTTGCGGAGTAAACCCTATACTCAGCCTTGCTTTTTTGATACTTTTGCAGCAGATAAGAGTTACTGTAGAAGACAAGTTTCGTACGACATTGACACCGACGAGTAGCTTGGGGTTCGTGGCCGGTAACCTGGAATCTATGGGTTGGGACGTCATCGTTATGCTTCAGGCCTCTTAGGCCATTTGTTAAGTTTGCTATACTTAATAGCATAATTTGCCTTCCGTTGTTTGATATTTGTGGTCAGTGACCTCTGAGTGTAATATTTTGGTTCTTCGCACAACTATGAGCTTGCTATAATAGTTTTTGTGTCGCTGGGTTACTGTAGTGTTACCAATTTCTCACTAGATATCCTCAAGCTCTAGGTTAAGCTTATGTCAGGCTAAGGTCTGTGATTTGTTTAACCCTGATCCCAGGGGTGGCATAGTTTTTGGTATCAGAGTAGTACCGACCGTAGGAAAACCTTGCTATTGGTCGATGTTGAGTCTAGTGCTTATGGAAACTATTTCAAAGATGAAAAATTATTTGCGAAAACTCTAGTATGCTTCTTTTTCTCCCCATATGGTATCGCTCTAACTCTGGGTCATCTTATCTTGTGTTGATTTGGAAATTTTTTGATATCTCTTCTAGTCTTTCAAAGCTTACGTGCCTTCGAGGCATGTAGTTTCTCAGCCAGTTGACCTAGTGTTGAGTTCTCTAGAGTTGCGTGTGTTGTGAATTCCTTGTTTTCCCTTGCTCTGCTTCAATCGAGAGATTCCTTTCTATCGTGATCTCTCTATCTTATGGGTCCACAACATCATATTGATGGTTCCATAGTGTTCTGTTCTAGGCTTCGAGGTTTCCTTTTGCCTCGTATGCCTCCTTTTTATTTGTTTGGGTACTTCGAAAGTTCTTTCTTCTCTTGGAAGCTATCTTGTGATTACTATCTTATAGTGTACGCTATGTTACTCAAGTAGTAGTTACTTGTCTCTTAGGTTTTAACCCTTGGACTTGAATCGAAGATCCCGGATTGTGCTAGATTCTAGTGTTATGAATCTTGTACATGAAGCTGATCTTTAACCCAATGTCCATTTCATCGGCCCCTGTTGTTAATGCTCAATCATTACCTCAGGATGGCTGGTACTACAATTCTAGCCTTCAAGTTCGTGGTTATTGTCACTTTTGAATCGTGACAACTAAGGACGTCCCCTGCCACTAGCTATGGCAGATGTTCTTTAATGAAACCAAATAGATCACGTCAAGAGTACTCCTCATGAGTCTCACATCTGTATTCGTGACTCTGCTACACCCTTCCCTCTCTACATTGGTTTTTGGAAGATTGTTAATCTATGCATCCACATCTCGGGATTCCAGCCTAAGCATGTTGATACATTGCAAATGTATCTATAATTTTTGATGTTCCATGCTTAGTTTTATCCACTTTCTTGTGTTTTGTTCCAACTTTGGAGTACTTTTCATATGATTTCTTGGACTAACCTATTAACAAGAGCCACAGTGCCAGCTGCTTGTTTTCTGCTGTTTTTGGTTCCAGGAAAGTCAGAAAATGAATATTCTTGGAATTGGACGGGACAAAAGCCAAAGTGCCTATTTCTCCGGAAGTCATCAGATGCCAGGATACGAGATAGAGAGGGGCCAGAGGTCGGCCACACCACCTGGCCGCGCAGCCAGGCTGGGCCCGCGCCAGGGGGTGGTGTGGTGGCCCCTGGCACCCCCTCGGTCTCCCCTTCCTCCTATAAGATGCCCTCGGGACGAAAACCCTAGGGGCCCGATCAAAAATCCACGAAAGAGTCTGTAGCCGCCGTCATCTCCATCCCTAGATCGGGAGGGATCTGAAGCTCTTCCCGGCACCCTGCCAGAGAGGGGATTTCACCCTGGAGGCCTTCTTCATCACCATGCAAGCCTCCGGTGTGATGCGTGAGTAGTTCATCCTTGGACTACAGATCCATGTAGTAGCTATATGGCTGGTTCTCCTCCTTTGTGCTTTCATATCTAGATCTTGTGAGCTCCGTTCATGATCAAGATCATCTATTTGTAATTCTACATGTTGTGTTTGTGGGGATCCGATGGATATTGAGATGCTATTTCAGATTGATTATTGATCCTATCATGTCTTTGTTATTTGTGATCTTGCATGCTTTCTGTTGTTAGTAGCTATCTTGGCCAAGTAGATGCTAGCAACTCCAAGAGTTAGTATTTATGCTCGATAGTGGGTTCATGCCTCTGGTAATCTGGGGAAGTGATAGAAATCTCTAAGGTACTACATGTGATGTTGCTACTAGGGAGAAAACAACAATCCTTTGTTCATAGAACAATCGTATTGTTTACTTTACACGTAGCGTAAAGCAATAATCTGTTGCTTGCAACTTAATACTGGAGGGGGTTCGGATGATAACCTGAAGGTGAATTATTAGTCATAGATGTAGTTGGTTGGCGGTCTATGTATAATTGTTGGGGATATACTTTCCGGGTATCCTCATAGTTCCTCACTGACCAGGGTGGCCCACTTCGGGTTAGAGCTTTGCTTCACGGGCGGCCCAGTTAAGGAGAGAAGACGGAGTCCAATCCGGCTACGGGAATGCCCAGAAGACTTACCGACTTAGGCCCATAATGTTACTTGTAGTTCAAGATATACTCTGTAACCAACTCTTAGTCGTAGCCTGATTGATCTCTCCTGTAAACCCTAGGCCGGATATCTATATAAGCCGTCCTAGGGAGAGCCTTTAGGGCATAACCTCAATAGTCTACAATATCAACTCGCACAGGCGATACCCTTGTAACCCATATTCCGGCTCTGCCGTATTACTTGATTGCTAGCAAGAGTAGGGTCCGTCCAAAGCCGGCAGATTCGAACCTGGGTAAACTTGTGTGCTCACCGTCCCGGAACACCATACGTCTCACACCCCTCTCTTCCGCACGCCTCGAGGACCCCCTCATGGCGTACTTGTCCTCAATCCGACGACAGTTGGCGCCCACCGTGGGGCAAGTGAGCTTCGGATCTGCGTTCCGAGCGGAATCTGCAAGAATCCGAATCGGCGAGACCATCGCCATCGGTCGCATCCTCTACGCCAGCGATGTCCCTCTCATCGTTCTCGACGAGACTTGGATTCCGGCTAGGGAGGTCGTGACTGCCTATACTATCATGTCTTTTGGTGAGATCGATGTTTACATCGGTTTCGCTGAACCTGCCCAACCCACCCCAACGGTGATGATAGAGGTAGAAGAATCTTCTGGGTCCCCTTTGTCCGTGGAGGCGGCAGAGTTCCGGATCTCAGAAAAACCTAATCCCACCCAACCCGCACCAGTTGCGGAGATAGTGGAGAAATTTGAGCCTGGAGAAGACCTCACGGTCCAAGTCGAATCTGGAGTGGATCTCCCCGGAGAAGTCGGATCCCAGATCGACCCACCCGTGGAAGTCGAAGAGCATATCAACGACACTGATTCCGGCTCTGACGATGCCGGGACAGACAGGCCTTTCCTCAGGTACACACTAAGATGTATGATACTACAAGGCGCAAGCGTAGATGCAATCCTCGAGACAATTAAAAGTTTCGATATGGCTGATCGTGAAAGCCGCAGGTACCTCAGGAAGCACGCATTGCACTTCGTCGGATATGTTGGATCCGGATCCGGCTCTGCCAATGCTGGAGAAAACACCGACTCGGTGCGGGAGGCAATTGGAACAAACGCCGATGTTTCCGCATCCTCGGATGAATCCATGACGTCGGCAGATTTCCGGGAAACGGACCCTAAGCCGTATTTGCTACCGGTGCTGCCAAGAAGGCAAAGAAGAAGAAAAAGAAGAACAAGACCCCAGCAAAAGACCCTCTGGCAGAGGAGGTGATTGCCGAGGAATACGAGGAAGACTCGGATGGAGCACTAATCCCAGACGAGCCGAAAAAAGAAGCATCGGTGGATGGACACGTGATCACCGAAGGTGCGCGTAAACTCATCGATGCCGCATTAACCACACCTATCCCTACAGCTGCAGAACTTACTGCAAATGAGCTGGACGAAAGGGCCCAGGCCCTAGAAGAGCGTCGTCAACAACTCCTTGATGAAGACAAAAACATCGAGGTGGAGAAGAAGCGCATGTCAAACAAGGAGTACATGTCCCGTCTACATCAGAAGACACGGAAGCGTCACATAGATGACAACCAATTCCCACGTGTCCATGCTGTCCTTTTTGGAGATGAGATGGGGAAGCCACAGAAGGATAGCAATGGAGATTGGGTTTACCCAACACCAGTGCAAAATACCATGGCAGCTCGCGAAATTCTATCTGCTAATCTAGGACCAGAGGAGATACGTTTGGGTATCAAGCTACTCAATAAGGGACTAGAGCAGCAAAAGGTCGCCATGTCTGGAAGTCAAAAGCTGGTCTCGGATTCCGACCAATGTCGCACAGATCCAGCATGGGCTGATGTAAGATCCCACTATGATCGGGTGCAGTATCGTCACCCCGAACGCAGGGAAGACAATTATTCAAGAATTGGATCGTCGGGGCAGCACCACAGAGCTACACATAACTGGAGCAACGTCGCTCTAGTAGCCGAGAAAGACGCGATCGCTGCATTGAATCCGAGGAATCCTCCCCGAAAGGGAGAAGATAAAGAGAAACATCGGGAGGAGGATCGTCAGAGAATGCCACCTCCTAGACATGAAAACCGTCCGGCTGAGCCTCACCATGGTGGGAACGACGGACGAAGGAACGACGGACGAAGGAACGACGGAAACCACGCTAGCACAAGCCGGAAGGGGGCTTGTCATAGTCAAGAACCTTCCCGGAACTAGAATAATGACGCTCCGGACGGAGGCCGGCGATCAGCCGGAAACAACCCAGCTGCACCACCCTCTCCACAACACAGTTATCACAACGGCCCCCAAGGAGGTCAAGGAGGACGACATGGCGGAGGAGGTGGTGGCAGAAGCCGAAGTCCGGCTCCAAGGCACCTCAGCCACAGCCAAGATTCGGGACGATCCCTATCCCCGAACGCGCAAGGCACAGGATCAACTCCAATATAGAGGCTCGGCGCTACGAAAACGATGGCGTATATGTGGGCCCAAAATGCTTCGGACCACGCATCAGAGCTACAAAGTTCTCGGAAGGATTCACTATCTCAAGACATATCCAAGCCTACGATGGCATTGCTTGGCCAGACACCTGGTTACAGGATTTCTTCCAAGCTTGCTGCATCGCCAAAGGCGGAAACAGCCTGGTCGCAACCCGATATCTCCCACTTATGTTGCGGAAGACGGCACGATCATGGCTCAATGAACTTCCGGCGAACACCATCCACAACTGGTATGATTTACAAAGTGCGTTCTTTCGGAATTTCGAAGGCACATATCGGAGGCCCTGTACGGTTGGAGACCTACAACGTTGCACCCAGAAAGCCGGAGAAACTTGACGGGATTACCTCAGACGATGGATTGACACCAAGAACTCCTACGAAGGAGTAAATGATCAAACTATGATTGAAGCTTTCATCACAGGTCTCCCAATTGGTTTACTGCGCCATCGCTTGAAGTGTGACAAGGTTACTGATCTGAGAGAGATGATAGAAACAGCGAGCAAGTATGTAGATGCTGACGACGATGCATAGGGATTACTCAATGTCCTGGCTGTGCCTCAGTCGGCAAAATAACCAAAGCAACAAGCTCAGAAGCGCAAAAATACCACGGAAGAAAAACCCAACGCGGAGACAACAGTAGTCACTACTGTTTTGGGGTCTGGAGGACGAGGAGGACGTGGCGGAGGCCACGGGCATGGTCGTGGGACATGAAGGGTCCAAGGTAGAGGAGAGAAACAACCAGGCAAAACCTACACTTGGGCCGACATCGCCAATAACCCATGTGTGCATCACTTGGACGCTAATGGGGGCTCGTCCCACACCAACGCTGAGTGTCGTTTTAACCACGAAATCAAGAGAGATGATACCGTGGGCTACAAAGCTAAGCGGAAGAAGGGAAAGAAAAATCCCGAAAAGGACAAAGAGACCAAGGAAGATTCCGACATGGAGGAAGCCGATGCTTCAAATCCCAAGTCGGAAGGGAAGAAAACTTTTCCCACCAAGAAGGACACTTACATCACCTTCCTCGGATCTCAACCAGCAAAGGTCAAGAAAGCAGTTCTCCACGAGCTCAACGCAATAGTTCTGGATGTCCCTCAGTATCTGGACTGGTCGGAAGTGGCAATAACGTTTGACCGTGCTGATCATCCGCCTAAGCTACATAGGCGAGGAAAATACGCCTTAATCGTCAATTCACTTATTGACGGTTATGGTTTCTCCAAGACCCCCATGGATGGTGGTAGCAGCATCAATATTCTCTACGTCGAAACGCTACGCCGGATGAAGATCTCGGAAACACAGCTGAACCATAGCTCTGTGATCTTTCACGGGGTTGTCCCAGGAAGACAAGCTAATTCCCTGGGAGAGATCACTTTGGATGTTACTTTTGGAACACCAAAGAATTATCGGATGGAGGCACTTTCCTTCGAAGTGGTCCCGTTCAAGAGCGCATACCACGCTATATTCGGACGTCCGGCTTACTGGGCTTTTATGGCTCGTCCGTGTTACATTTACAATATGATGAAAATTCCAGGTCCCAACGGCGTGATCACCATCAGGGGAGACCCAAAGAAGGCGTGAGAGTGCGAGGATGGAAATGCCGCCTTTGCCAAAGCCGTGTTGCACGCCCAGGAGTACCAGGAGATCAAGAAGAGCATAGATCCGTCCGAGATGCCCGCGATGAAGAAGGAGGTGAAAAAACCAAATCCGGAGTTCAAGGCATTAGAAGAGACGAAGCAGATGCCATTGAAGGATGATGACCCCTCCAAGGTGACCCAGATAGGCGTAGGCCTAAGTAGCGCGTAGGAAAGCGCACTCGTCAAGTTCCTCCAAGCAAATCAAGATATCTTCACATGGCAGCCTTCTGACATGACCGGAGTACCTAGGAACTTGCCGAGCACTCTCTAAATGTAAACCCGAACGCTAAACCCGTCAAACAGTCCTTACGATAGTTTGGTGATGAAAAGCGTAAGGCAATAGCTAAGGAACTAGCGCGGCTCGAGTTAGCTGGATTCATAGAAGAGGTCATCCATACTGATTGGTCGGCCAACCCTGTAATGGTCCCTAAAAAGGACACCACTGATTTAAGGATGTGTGTTGATTATACTGCCTTGAACAAGGCTTGTCTAAAAGATCCGTTCACTCTGCCTAGAATTGATCAAGTTATCGATTCTACGGCAGGCTCGGACCTCCTCTGTTTTCTCGACGCATATTCCGGTTATCACCAAATCCGGGTGAAGGAATATGACAAAGTCAAGAGTTCATTCATAACCCCATCCAGAACCTTCTGTTTTGTTACGATGCCCTTTGGGCTGAAGAACGCAGGAGCTATGTACCAACACACGATGCAGCGTTGCCTCCATGACCAACTCGGACGCAATGTACATGCATACGTGGATGATATCGCAGTCATGTCCAAAAAGAAGGAAATGTTGATTTCCGACTTGGAGGAGACGTTCGCCAATTTACGAAAATACAACATCATGCTTAACCCGAAGAAATGCTTCTTTGGAATACCAGCTGGAAAATTGTTAGGTTTGATCGTGTCTGAAAGAGGCATAGAGGTGAACCGCGACAAAATCAAGGCTATTCTCAATATTTCCAGGCCAACTCGCCTGAAGGACATACAAAGGTTAACTGGTTGCATTGCTGCGGTCAGTCGATTTGTAAGCCGGCTTGCTGAAAGAGCCGCAACATTATACAAACTCCTGAAGAAGACCAAGGATTTTGTTTGGACTGACGAAGCTGAAGCTGCACTACAAGACCTGAAGAAAGTACTCTCATCTGCTCCTATCTTTGCAGCACCGGAACCTCAGGAACAGATGTTGCTTTACATTGCTGCGACAAATAAAGTTGTCAGTATAGTTATGGTGGTGGAGAGACCAGAGGAAAATCAGGAGCACCTGGTGCAGCGTCCGACATACTTTGTCAGCGAGGTCCTGACAGAATCAAAACAGCGATATCCGCACTATCAAAAGTTGGCTTACGGTGTTTTTCTAGCATCTCGTAAGTTACGACACTATTTTTAGGAGCATCCAATTACCATGGTGAGCAAAGCTCCCATGAGAGATATAATCAACAATAGCGATGCCATAGGACGCATCGCCTAATGGGGCATAGAGCTTGCAGCTTTCGATATTGAGTGCAAACCCCGGACAGCAATCAAATCCCAGATCCTTGCCAACTTTGTCACTGATTGGACAGAGACCAAGGAGAACATGGTCCTCCCTGAGTCGGAATATTGGACCCTCTTTTTCGATGGGTCTAAGGCTCAAGGGGGCTCGGGGGCTGGCGTGGTGCCTAAATCGCCCCAATGAGATAAACTTTTATACGTGTTGCAGATCCACTTCACACTGACAAACAACATTGCCGAGTATGAAGCACTGCTGCATGGAATCCGGATTGCTAAGGATATTGGCATCCAACGTTTGATGTGTTATGGAGATTCGGATCTTGTTGCTCACCAAGTCTCGGATATTTGTAATGCAAATAAGCACATGGAAGCATATAAAGCTGTCGTGGATGATCTATCTAAATCGTTCGAAGGGTTTGAAGTTCAACACATCCCTCGAGCAGAAAATGAGGAAGCAGATGCACTATCTCGGATAGGCTCTACGCGGAAAGAGGTCCCGGATGGCGCACTTTTAGAGCACCTCAAAGTTCCCTCGATAAAGGGAGTAGATGAGGAATATCCGACCAAATCCGACTCACCTTTGATAGCAGTTCTGGCTGTAATTCCCAGCTGGACTCAACCCTACCTCGATTACTTGGTAGATGGCAAATTACCCGAAGACGAAGTGTTGAGCCGACAGATTATCCGACGAGCAAAAGCCTATACTATTGTTAAAGGTGAGCTCCATAAACGGAGTGTTTCTGGGGTTTTTCAGCGCTGTGTATCTCCGGAAGAAGGAGTGGAAATCTTAAGGGAAATCCACGAAGGCGAGTGTGGTCACCATGCTGCAGCCAAATCTTTAGTGGAAAAAGCTTTTCGACATGGATTTTTCTGGCTTAAAGCTCAGGCAGATGCCGAACGATTAGTCAAGACATGCAAAGGCTGCCAAAAGTACGCCAAGCAAGCTCATGTTCCGGCTGATCAGCTGCGAACAATACCTATAACATGGCCTTTTGCGGTCTGGGGGCTTGATATGGTAGGACCTTTTAAACGAGCTCCAAGTGGATTCACTCACCTCTTAGTGATGGTGGATAAATTCACGAAATGGATCGAGGCTAAACCTGTCACTAGTTGTGATGGAGCAACCGCCAAAAGATTTGTCGAGGATGTTATAATCCGGTATGGTTATCCGCATAGTATTATCACGGACAACAGGAGTAACTTTTCCATGGGAGAATTGGCTGAATTCTGCGATGAGCAAAATATCTGGCTTGACATTGTGTCAGTCACACATCCACAGGCTAACAGACAAGTCGAAAGAGCAAATGGTTTAATTCTACAAGGCTTGAAACCAAGACTCGAAGCACAACTGAGACGTGCTGCGGGGGCTTGGGCAGAGGAACTACCCTCTGTATTTTGGAGTTTACGAACAACTCCGAACAGGTCAACATGATATACACCTTTCTTCTTGGTCTATGGCGCAGAAGCAATTCTTCCTAGTGATTTAATTCATACTTCTCCTAGAGTGGCCGCGTATATCGAAGAGGGTGCCGAGATTTCTCGACAAAATGATCTTGACTTAGTAAAAGAAGTTCGTGTCGTTACTGAAATGAGATCTACAGTCTATCAGCAGAAGTTACGCAAGTATCATAGCCAGAGAGTCCGAACTAGATCTTTCAATAAAGGTGATTTGGTTCTCCGGCTTGTGGAACAAAGAAAGCACAAACTTTCCCCAGTATGGGAAGGGCCCTTTTTAGTTAGTCGAGTATTGCACAATGGATCGTACTACTTAACTTACATGAGGCCAGTCAAGGAAAGACCTGCTACTAAGAAGAGAAAGAGAGCTGGAGGCAGTACAAATCCGGATGAGTTAGACAGACCGTGGAATATTGCTCAGCTACGTCCCTTTTATTCTTAGTTTATCCTTCTTTGTAATCATACATATGTACATGTTCTGTGAGAAATAAAAGTTTTGGTTGCCTCAAAGTTTTTTCTGAGAAGTTTGTACCATCTTATTTCCTAATGATCATGTCATAGTCGAAAATCCCAGAATGCTTGAAAGTACTTTATGCTCATGTTCGTTCTGGTTTAGATTTCCGATTCTAAAACTGTACCTTCGGGTATAACTCTAAAAATTCTAGTCTTTACTTTGGTTATTTGTCTGATTGCTGGATGCGGGTATTTTCTGAGTAGTGAATTGTTGGTACTGGAAGCCGGCTTTGTTTTCGAGTTTAAACTGGTTTAGCAATTGAGCTCCGTTACTCGGCAAAGTTTCCGGCTGAAGGTTTAGCCAGCTCACGAAAGGGACGAGGCGGAAAGCCAGATAAACGATAAGTAGAGACGGAAAATTCCAAGTGCTTATGTAAACATTTCAGGCACACAAAAAAAATCTAAGACAAAAGTGCTGAATAGATAAAAAACTTAGCACTAGCAAAAGTCATAGTACTTAATATTTACAAGCGCATCATGTTCTTTCACAGAATAATACATAAGTTTGTGGTCTATAATGCAGGAGGAGATGAAGGATCTGCCAGCTCGCTGGTAACCCTGCCTTGATATCGTGCCGAGATGTCCGGATCCGAGGTGGTCCGTTCATCGTCGGAAACTTCTTCAGCTTCTTCTGGAGGAGGTGGTGGAGTGGCTACACGGGTGAAGAAGGGAATCTCGTAGCTGGTCAGATCAGCTACGTGCCACCCATATCCGGCGCGGGAGTGCATGATGGCTTGAAGGTCTTGCTCCTGGCCGTCTTCATCTACCTTGTAGTACCCTCTGGTCACTTGCCATATCTCCATGTTTCCATGGTGGCTCATGACCATGGTGAGAGTGTTCTACGCAGCAGTCCGCGCGTAGGACATGTTCTAGTCCCAAACAAGCTACGGCATCTCCTTGGCCTTGTCCCACACCTGGAAGTCCGACATGCTTGGCATGTACGGAATCCTAAGAGACTCGGCAATGTCCTCAAGGGACTGGCGGTAGTCATGAAGAAGATCACCGACTTGGGTAAGCCGGTGAGTGCGGGGCTCGTACGAGGAGGAGTCCGTCAAGTTCAGAGGACCTATACACAAAACAAGTTAAGAAAAAAAACCGACAATGATAGAAGTCGAAGAAAAGATAAGTCAGAGAGGGGAAACATACCAAGAATGACGTCTTCAATCTTGGCCTTCTCCTCCCGGAGACTCTGGAGTTCAGCCCGGAGCGCCTGGGAGATGTCCTTCTCTCTGCCAAGCTCATTCTTGAGGTCCCGAGATAACTTTATCTTGAGCGGCAATCTTGCGATCGCGCTCTTCAGTGGCCATAGAGGAGGATTCCAGGACTTGAGCTATGCTTGTTTCATGATCCGCCTTGAGCTTATCCAGCTCTTGGCGAAATCCCTTGTTCTCCACCACCAGGGTTTTGAGGTTCTCGGCCTCTTCAATCATAGCGATGGATTGTTTCACCAACACTATAAGTCAAAAAGAACAACAGTTCAGAAAAATTCGACATTGAAAAAATCAAAGGACAGGGTTTTTGAATCTCGAAATGTTTACCTTCGGCTTCATCCTTGGCTACCTTGAGCTCAGCATTTTTAAGTTGGAGAGCTTTGATCTCTCTCCACTTATCACAGACATTGGTTAATAATTCCTGGTTATAGGAACATACTTTCTGTAAGTCAGAATACCCAAAGTCAGAAAGCTACTTAAGACTCAGGCTAATATTTTTTGCTAAATATCAGCACGAGCCTTGGGGGCTACACTAGTTCGTTCTTTGGCATCCTAATGAAAGCATAAACCCAGATTTCTATATCCTACTTCATGCTTGGGGGCTAGAGGATATGATATAGCATAATGTAAAAACAAGAGTTGGAATTCTGACTTACATATTGCTCGCGGGTGAGTTTGTCTAACCCCGCGTTCACTTCAGCTGCCACCTTCTCGGCGAGGGTAAGAGGAATTACTGGGGCCGTTGGAAGCTCGCCAGTCCTGATTCTCTCGTCGCGAAGGCGGACTTGAGCGAGAAGGTTAGAGAACTTGACATCCTCTGCTTCTTGCGCTTCCTCTTCGGGGGATAGATGGCTTTTGTCCAGGACTTGCCTGGCCAGCCACTGGATCTCCTCTGCAGATTTCCGGGATAAGCCAAAGTTGGCAAGTCCGGGATTGCTGAGGAGGTTGTCGGCGAAGATTTCAGCCGAGGGATCATTACCCGAAGAGGGTTCACCCTTATCTTGAGCTAACGCACCCACGGTGACATCAGTGTGTGACCCAAGGATCACAGGCTCCGTTGGAGGAGCTGGATCTTCTGCAACAACCAGAGAAGGAGTAATCGCTGGTGTTGCAGAAGGTTGAGGGGCAGGAGTCGGAGGAGCCGTGACAGGGGAAGCTATGGTAAGCTTTGTTTGTCGCAAGGGCTTCGAAGGAATCCCTTTCCCCTTGCCCTTGATGATTGATTTTGCTCTGAGAAAGTAGTAAAGTCGGAAACATTACATCTCGGAAAGAAACTTGAGTAAAGTACAAAGGCAAAAATGTTGTGACAAAAGGTTACCTTTTCACGACTGGCACCTCCTTTGTGCCAACTGCCACTGTCGGAGCTTTACGCTTCTTGAGCGCAAGATCCGGCAATGGGACTACTTCGGTCTCTTGAGAAAACTCAGGAGGATATCCTTCGAGTGGAGCAAGCTCCAACTCGGGGAGGTCAGCAAGCTGAAAACAAGAAAGCATATCAGCATTGCAGTATATAACTTAAAGATTGAAACACATAAAAGGTGTACTGATGGAAGCTTACCAGCACCACGGGGTTTTCCGCTGTGTGCATATCCAGAGAAACCTCCGGAATTTTCCTCTCGATCCGCTCCTTGATCAGCCACTTGATCTGGCTTATGTAACCCTGGGCGGTGTAGGCTTTGGGGCTGATGCGGAGGGAGTCTTTTTTGGAAGATGTGATGGAGTGCATCAGTCTATTCTCGTGGTACTGAAGTGGCTGGATCCGACGTGAGACCCAACAATGGAGTAAGTCGGATCCCTTCAGACCCTTGTGCTTGATAAAATACTCGATCTGCCTCTTAGCGAGGATCAGATCATCGGTGAGAGCCGGAGCAGCCTCGTCCTAGGAAGGCTGGGTTGTGGCGGATCCGTCGACAAAAGCCGGCAAAGCAGTACCTTTGCCGGGAGCCGGAATATCCCTATGGTAGAAAAAAGTGGCTAGCCATTGTTTGACCGAGTCACTGGCAGAAATTTTGGGATATGCCCGGTCTCGTCTAACATAAAAGCTAATGGTGCCGGTGATGTAAGGAACACCGGCAGTGATGGAATTTCTCCGGACATGAAAATAGTACTAGAAGAGAAGCAAACTCGGCCTAATGTCGAGAAAGCCCTCGCAAAGCGCAGCATATGCGCTCATTTCTAGAAGAGAATTGGGAGGATATTGTGGAGTTGAACTCCATAGTGATCTATCACCTCGGAGAAGAACTCCGAGGGAGGAAAGGACAAACCTCGGTCCAGATGGGTGCCGAAGTGGACATGCTCGCCCTCGCGCGGGTTGGGGACGGTTTCGCCGAGGCCGGTCCGCCAGTCACCGGCGGCGAGAAGCCTCTCCTTCTCCACGTTCTTGAGGCCGTCCTCGTCAAGGGCGCAGGGGATCCAGATTCCCCCGAAATTCTCCTTCTCCGTAGCTGCTTCCGCCGACGCCGCCGCTGCTGCCGCTGCCAAACCAGAGGAAGAAGAAGATGAAGCCATTTTTCTCCGATGGAAAAGGTGACCTTAAAGTGTCGGCGCTTGGAGCTCTGTGGGAGGAGGAGGAGGAGGCTCTGGGCGCGCAGGAGGATTGGGAAGGAAGGAACGGCAAAGGACTGGTGGAGGATGAGAAAAAGAAATCTAAACCCCTTATATCCACCTACCTATGCCAAGATTCGTGCAAACGCTACAGTGTAACCGCCACGCGAAGTGGAAAGAACTGGGAAGGGCCCGCGTGATGATTGCGTCGCCTCGATCTCCACGCACGCATTGAAACGGCGCCTCGGTTCCACGAACCGCAGACCCACCAGCGGTCGTGCTAACGGAACGTCTGTCAGATGACGTGACTTGACCATGCTTGTGTCAGGTGGCATTTGAGACCAAGTTCCGGCTTAGTTTAAAAGCGAGCTGGAAAATCCGAGTAACCAATTGAATGGTCCGACTTACTTTTAAGACCCGGATCGTATTTTTTGTTGTGAAGTTTTAGGAACCCTTCAAGATTCTGCAAGCCGAAGATCAAGCTAGACGATGATAAAATCCGACTTTGGATCTTGGAGGCCTCCGAGGGCTGCTATTGGGGATATACTTTCCGGGTATCCTCACAGTTCCTCACTGACCAGGTTGGCCCACTTCGGGTTAGAGCTTTGCTTCACGGGCGACCCAGTTAGAGAGAGAAGACGGAGTCCAATCTGGCTACGGGAAGGCCCAAAAGACTTACTGTCAACACCCGGATTTTTAATCCCAGATGCCCGTTATGCCATACCTTGTAATCCCAGGATTACGATTTTTGCGAGACATAACGGATTTGATATCATAGTACATCATCCATTACAAACCATACATAAGGTTTTACACAATTAAGGATCGCATGATCCAGTCTTAATACAACAAGCAGCGGAAATAAAAGATAGCGTAGCGGTGGGGTCCATCTTCAGGGGCACATGCAATGCTGACGAAGGCAGATTGTCCTAGTTATCATAGCCGTCCTGCTGACCATCATCTTGATAAACTCCTTCATAGTCTAGCCATGATAATAGCCAGGGACAAAAGCCATGAGTACTCTTTAAGTACTCGCAAACTACCACTAACAAGTAGTATAAATCTAAGTTAAAGTGCTAACTCTATGTTTAACTATAAAGTTAAGTTTGAAACCTAAGCTGAGTTCAGAATCAAAGAAAGATAAAGTAAAACTCTAGAATCACTTAAGTTGGGGAAATTATTGTCATAAACACAACCCTGTTGTGGTCAAGTCAAGATTCATCATTCTTTTCAAAGTCTTTAGAAAACATCTGACAACGAAACCGTATGGCCATTCCAACTGTCCATAACTGCGGACGCGGCTATTCGAATAGTTTGACACGCTACAGAGGTGGTACACTTTCACCACAAGATTCGATACATCTGTCAGGGGTAACCCTGAATCATCATACTTAGTATGCATATAATCAAACATAACTTTCCCTTTACACACCCTAGTATAAGCACCTCTCCTATGAGCATGGCCTCCCAGCCATGACCATCAGTCATCTTGGGCACTACATAGGTGGACAACATTGAGAGGTAGCCTCATCTCAAACCTCTCCCGTGAGGGAACTAATACTAATGCATACAAATTTCCAGCTAAGCCTTACCCAGTTCAGGTAATGTGGTTGTACGGTAATTTTTGGAATGGTATCGCATCCGAATCCAACCATTAGTTTTATAAAAGGGTTAAGGCTCATGCCTCAACATTTTCATCATCATCAACCAATTGTGTTTCTCAACACATGTCAAAACATCTCAATAGAATGACTCATCATTCTAAGGTTTTCATAATTCATTTTCACCAAGTGTTCCCATCTAAAGTGACTCAAGTTTTTTTTTGATCTACTCTAAACTACTAAGTTAAGAGTGTTCACTAAGGTGGTAAAGATGGGTTCAATCTCATGCCATAGAATGACATCTAAAGGTTTCCAAATAGGTCAAGTTTTATACTTTTTATGCTACCTTCAAAACAAGTAAAGAACTTTGTAAAACCTAAGAAGGGTAAAACTTGTAACTAGGACTTGGGGTACTATTAGTTAAATAAGGGGGGGTGTGATCAAAGCATGCTTAAGGCATCTTTGCTAAACCATCTAGTTTGATTCTAGTTTGCTAAGTACTACACTTGCAAGTGCTAACTTGCAAGGGTTAATCTTGGATAGTGCTAGCTTGCTAATAGTAGCTGGCATTGTGAATGGTGGCTTGCCTTGGTTGGTGCAGTGGTTGAAGTTTTCTTCTTCTTCTTCTTCTTCTTGGTAGAACTCCTCCTCCTCGAAAGCTTGGTCGGTACTATCGTCTATAAATACATAGGGAGTGCACAATCACCAAACAATACTTAACTAGGCTAGATAGCATTCTAAGACACACAATTGATGATCTATTATCATCACAAGCATCACAAGTTTAAATCAAAAGTTTCCTTCTTTTTATTTTATAAAAGTAATTTCTACTCATTGAAAAATTAAATAAATTTAATATTCACCACCACAATATGGGATCAAGTGGACACATGTCCTCACCACATATTCTAACATGTGGGAATGAGATTTAAGGGTTGGATCAATATTAATTTGGTTCAAGTTCATTATTTAATGATTTAAAGTGACTAGAAAGGCCTATATAGCATTATTTTGGTACTAGTCCAAATTCACTGCATGTAAACCTTAATATTATTACACATTTGGATATATGTGGTGAAATGTGATTTTTGAGAGTTGGAATCAACTCAAAAGCTAACTTGGTTGATTTTATAAAAATTTTGCAAGTTGCAAATGCTTCTGTCTTCTTATTTTTATAAGGAGAGATCTATAACTCTAATTGAATTAAATCTAATGGGCTTGGATAGATCATCTTAATACCTTTCAGACAAAATTGGTTTCATGCTATTTGGATTTGTAAAACTCACAGAATGGATTTTTGAAATACTGGACAGAAATTAGATTCAACTAAAAAGAAAAATCCAGATTTGAATAGGCGGGCTAGCATGGGAAAAGGAATGGGCCGGCTCAGTGGCGCTCCACGGCGCGGGGCTCAGCTGACAGGGGGGTCCCACGTGTCAGCGACACTTTAAACGTGAAACGGTACGCGCGCTGTGGGCCGTGCGATTAGAATAGGAATCTACGGCTAAGGGTCGTCGTCGACGACGAACAGGTCGCCGTCGAGCTCGAACCCTAGCGGCTCAGTGGGGGTCAGCTGGGGGCGTACCAGGGCTCCAGCGGGGTCGGCGAGGCGGGCAAACAACATGGAAGACGATGGCGAGGCGAGGCGTGGTCGTGGTGGAGCTTGGGGCGGTCGCAATCAACGTCGCCCTTCTCCTCCTGCCGCGGCTGCTCCGGCTCCAATTCCGATGAGGCAGAGCTCTCCTTGCTCCGGCTAGAGGTGGGTGAGGTTCAGAGAGGTGAGGGGAGTGGAATGGTGTGGAGAAGAGAGGCCGGGGAGGGCTCCTTTTATAGGCTCGACGATGAGACCGAGCGGGATGGGTAGTCAACGGTGGCGACATGGCTACGGCGAGGTAGAGGCATGGCTGGGGGTGGCGATCGATGGGCGGTTCCCTGGCGGTGCTCTAGAGCTTAAATGCTGCTGTAGGGGCGGTGGCATGCGGTCGGGGCGAGGTGGCGCTCTGCCCGGCAGAGGCGGCGGTGGCCACGACGAGCGGTGGTTGTGGTGCATTGGGCGGCGAACGGGCGTGCCTGTCGTGTTCCCTGTGTCGTGGCGGAGCGGTAGGCGTGAGCTGTGGTCGAGCGGCGGCTTGTGCACGCGTTCCGGGTGCGGCGCTCTGGCGTGCGCTCGCCATGGTGCGGTGGCACTGGGCGCGGGCTCTCTCGGTGGTCCACTGCGGGGCTTGGCTCGGGCAGGGGACAGTGGGCGGCGGTGAGGTGCTGGCTACCTCCTAGACATGGAGAGAGAGGGGGAGGTGGTCTGCTAGGGTGAGTGCGCGGTCGGCCGACGAGAGGGTGCTCGGCATGGCATGGCATTGCAGCTAGGGGGTAGGGGAGTGGGTTTAAAAGGCTTTGCTAGATCATTGAGAGACAAAGAGAGTAAAGAGAGGCCAAATGGGAGACAAGTTTGGCCAGAATACTGTTTGAAATAGTGAAATGTGTTTTGTTTGAAATCTGTCTGCCAAGTGTTTGATGAAATGGCCGCAAGAAAAAAAGTTTTGAATTTTGGTTTCAAATTTTTTGAGTGATCTCCACTAGTGCTAGGTAGTCTCTGGTTGCAAGGGTTTTGAATGTGGAGCTCAAAAAGATGGGTTTTGAAATAGGTGTGATCTATGCATATGTATTAAATTCAATTTTCAAATGCTATTTAAAATAAGTAAAAGAATGTTTTTAGCAGATCAAAAGGTGGGCCTTGGTACCTCATTATGTGTACTAGCAAGGGGTACAAAGATCAAGAATTATTTCTATTAAGAAATGAGTGCTAGGAACACTCAAAGTAGTGTAGTGGATTAAAATGGCCAAAATGACCATCCCTCCTTTTTAATACTTTTTGATTTGATTTTCTTTAGGAAAAGTTTGGGAAAGATGTTTAAATCACGTAAGAAACATTTTACAAGCATTGGATCACTCAATCATGGCAATTCAAACTACTCCTAAATTAAATGCACACATATATGAATGCTTTCATATTAACTTTGGAAAAGTTTTTGTTAACCCCAAATTTGATTGATTTGATCTTGATAAGCTTGGATTGAAGTTTTGGGATGTTACAAACCTTCCCCCCCCTTAAACAAAATCTCGTCCCGAGATTTACAAAGAAAACTAGGAACTAAAGAGATCTGGGAACTCCGTCCTAATGTAATCTTCTCGCTCCCAAGTAGCTTCCTCCTCGGTATGGTTGCTCCACTGAATCTTGAGAAACTTGATACTTCTGGTCCTGGTGGTTCTGTAGGCTTCTTCTAAGATACGGATGGGTACTTCTCGATAGGTCAGGTCCTTGTTGATTTCCACAGCTCTCTGATCGATGTTCTTGAAAACTTCAGTCTTCTCAGGCACTTCCAAGCATTTGCGAAGTAACGAGATATGGAACATATTGTGGATGGCTGACATCTCTTCAGGCAGTTCCAACTGATACGATACTTCTCTCAGCGGTTCAGAATCTTGAAAGGTCCGATATATCTGGGGGCTAACTTTCCTTTCAGACTAAAGCGTTGAGTTCCTTTCAAGGGTGAAACCTTGAGATATACAAAATCTCTGACATTGAAAGTCAGGTCTCTTCTTCTTTTGTCAGCATAGCTCTTTTGTCTAGATTGGGCGGTCTTGAGATGCTCACGGACTTTGTGAACTTTCTCTTCTGCTTCTCGGAGAATGTCGGGTTCGAAGATCTGACTCTCTCCTACTTGCGACCAATTCAAAGGGGTACGACACTTTCTTCCATAAAGGAAATTCAAATGGTGCCATCTGCAAACTAGCTTGATAACTGTTGTTGTATGAGACTTCTGTGAAAGGCAGGCAGTCTTCCCATTTTGATCCATATTCTAACACACAAGCTCTAAGCATATCCTCTAGGATTTGGTTGACTCTCTCAGTCTGTCCATGTGTTTGGTGATATGCTGTACCAAAATTCAACTTGGTTCCTAAACCTTTCTGTACTTTCTGCCAAAATCTTGAGGTAAACTGGGTTCCTCGATCTGATACGATGGTCTTGGGGGTTCCATGCAGACTAACAATCCTAGCAATGTATAGCTCTGCTAACTTTGCACTCTGGTAAGTTGTTTTGACAGGTATAAAGTGGGCTACCTTGGACAGTCTATCAAATATGACCCATATTGAGTCATTTCCCCTACTAGAAGTAGGTAAACCGGTGATAAAGTCCATTCCGACGGAATCCCATTTACATTCCGGAATCTGCAATGGTTGCAACAGTCCTGCAGGTCTCTAGTGTTCTGCCTTGACTCTTTGACAGATGTCACATTTGGCGATGTAGCTTCCGATCTCTCTCTTCATCTTGTGCCACCAAAATTGCTCTTTCAAATCCTGATACATCTTTGTTCCTCCGGGGTGGATAGAATAAAGAGTATCATGAGCCTCCTTCATGATAACTTCCTTCAGCTCCGAATCTGCTGGAACACAGATACGTCCTTTGTACCACAGTACTCCTTCTTCGTCTTCGGTGAATCCAGGTACCTTTCTTGTACCAATACGACGTTTGATTCCGTCGATACTTTCATTCCCCTTCTGGGCTTCCTTGATTTGGCTAATCAAAGTGGGTTGAAGTTCAATGCTAGCTAGGAATCCTTTGCTAACTAATTCAGTCCTGAATTGCTCCAACTCTTCATACAAACTTGGTTGCTTCTCCTTGATCATGGTGTTAAGCCTACACGGCAATCTGCTAAGAGCATCCGCTACCACATTGGCTTTGCCGGGGTGATAGTGAATGTCAAGGTCATAATCCTTGATTAACTCTATCCATCTTCTTTGCCTCATATTCAGCTCCTTCTGAGTGAGGATATACTTCAAGCTCTTATGATCTGAGTAAATCTCACATCGATTTCCCATCAAATAATGACGACATGTCTTCAGTGCTAGAACTACAGCTGCTAATTCAAGATCATGGGTCGGATAGTTCTGCTCATGCTGTTTTAGTTGTCGAGACAGATAAGCGATGACTTTGCCTTCTTGCATCAATACACATCCTAGACCAATCTTGGATGCATCACAATACACATCAAATGGCTTCTTGATGTGTAGCATGACCAAAATTGGGGCTGATATCAATCTCTTCTTCAGCTCCTGGAAACTGGCTTCACATTTGTCTGTCCATTCAAACTTCTTGTCCTTTTTCAACAATTGGGTCATGGGTCGGGCTATGCTCGAGAATCCCTCTACGAACTTGCGATAATATCCCGCTAATCCGAGAAAAGAACGGACTTGGGTTTGAGTGGTTGGGGCTTTCCATTCTTCAACATATTTGATCTTTGTGGGATCAACAGAGACTCCTCCGGCAGACAGAATATGTCCTAGGAATCCTACTTCTTTCAGCCAAAATTCACACTTGCTGAACTTGGCATAAAACTGATGCTCTCTTAGGGTTTCTAGAATGATTCTTAGATGTTGCTCATGTTCCTCTTCTGACTTGGAGTATATAAGGATGTCGTCGATAAACACAACTACAAACTTATCCAGGAAATTCATAAAGATCTTATTCATGAGATTCATGAAATAAGCAGGGGCATTGGTTAATCCAAAAGACATAACCGTATACTCGTATAAACCATAGCGAGTAGTAAAGGCGGTCTTCGGAATATCCGTTGCACGAATCTTAAGTTGGTGATAACCAATCCTAAGATCAATCTTTGAGAATACCTGAGCTCCGGTCAACTGATCAAAAAGATCCTCTATCTTTGGCAAAGGGTACTTGTTCTTGATGGTGACATCGTTCAATTTTCTGTAATCTGTACACAGACGGTTGCCTCCATCTTTCTTGTCGATGAATAACACTGGTGATCTCCATGGCGATGCACTTGGTTGAATCAGACCTTTGGCTAGCATAGCATCCAACTGCTTCTTCAGTTCCACTAACTCTGATGGGTTCATGCTATAGGGTCTCTGGGCTATAGGTCCGGTTCCGGGGATTAGTTCGATAATGAACTCAATATCCCTATCCGGGGGCATACCTGGCAATTCATCTGGGAATACGTCGGGGTATTCATAGACTACTCTGACTTGGTCAATGGTGGGCAAGGCAACACTCTGGTTGCACTTGAATTGACGGGGTAAGGTTTCAGAGATACGCTCTACTGTGACTCCAGAACTACTGTTCATGGTGATGGCTTTCTTAGCACAGTCTATCAATCCTTTATGCCTTGACATCCAGTCCATACCTAGTACTACTTCCGAACCTTTGGTTCCAAGTACAATTAGGTTGGCATAAAAATCTATCCCATGTATTCTGATAGGTACAACTTTGCAAATTTTTCTAGCTTTGGTTGTTGAACCGGGAATTTGAACTATCATGACATGCTTCAGGTTGGTTGGACGAATCTTACTAGTGCATGCAAATTCTTCGATGACAAATAAATGCGATGCTCCCGAATCAAACAATACTCTTGCTAAAACTGAGTTGACAGAAAACATACCCAGCACTACATCTGGCGCTTCCTCGGCTTCTTCTGCATTCATGTGGAAGAGACGACCATTGCGGTTGTGAGGGTTCCCTGGGGCAAATCTCCTTCCTGGCTGAACACGACGCTGCTGCTGAGCTGGGGCATTCACATTGGCATTGGCTGCAGTCTTCTTGGGACACTCATTGGAGTAGTGACCCTTCACTCCACACTCGAAACAAGTGATCTGGGACTTGTCCTTGACTGCGACAGGCACAGCATTGCTGCCAGTTCTAGGTGCAGTGTTGTTGTTGTTGTTGTTGTTCTTGGGAGGTGCACGGTTGAAATTGTTGGTATTACCGGAGTTGTGATTGTTTCCTCCATACTTCACATTGCCTCCGCTATGGTTGGGGTAGCTTGGGCGAGAATTTGGGGGTCGGTTGTTCCTTGGTGCATATCCCGGTGAAGTGTTGGGACGGTACTTCGGGTGACTGTTGGATCCAGACTACTGCATCATACGACGCTTGCGGTTGTCGTTTGCCTGGTTAATCTTCCCTTCCATCTGGATGGCTGAGTCGACTAGCTCTTCGAGATCCTGGAAACGGATATTGACGAGGACAGTCTGCATCTCATCATGCAGTCCGTTCAAGAATCTTTCCTTCTTTTTGGCCTCCGTGTTGATCTCATCAGGTGCATATCTGGCAAGTGACAGGAATCGGTCACGGTACTCCACCGCAGTCATTCTTCCTTGCTTCAATTCGTGGAACTCATCTCTCATCTAGTTGACTAGACCCTGCGGCACGTGGGTGCGGCCGAACTTGACTTTGAAAGCTTCCCATGTCATTACTTGACCATGGTTCACAGTGCGGATGCTATTCCACCAAGCTCTTGCATCTCCTGCCAGATAGTGGGTGGCGAAGAGAACTTTCTCATTCTCATCAACTCTGGCAACCTCTAAGTTGTTCTCCATGGTCTGTAACTAGTCATCAGCATCTAATAGGTTTTCAGATTGGTTGAAGATTGGGGGATTGGTGTTCTGAAAGTTTTTGAGTTTGGATCCCTGGTGATCCTGATTTCCATGCCCTTGGTTGTTGAGAGCCATCTGGGCAATCTTTTGAAGTGATGCTAAGTTGGCTTGGCGTTCTGCCCTGCTTGCTTCACGGTCTGCGATGAGATTCTGCAAGATCTGCAACATTGGATCCTGCGATGAACTGCTCCCTCCTTGGTTTCCACGAGTCATCTGAAGATTGAGATAGATATAGGGAGAAGAGGGAAATTCTAAGGTTCATGGTTTTGGGTTTTCAAAGCTAAAACTTTGAGTTAGACTCAGGTTTTTCAACTAACTCCAATTTCATTCATGCAAGCAAGCACACGATACAACACACACCACAACAATCAAAAGGAAAACAGATGGTTTGAAGAACCATTCTGCAAGCTAAGATACATTGAGATCGATACATCTCATGCTACGACAGTGCCCTAGTGCATCTACTCATCGTCGATGAAGTCGGAGTCCTCATCATCAGTGTAGAAGTCCACGGCATCCTCCGCTAGAAAATCATCATCGTTGCTGAGGTAAGAATCCATGTCTCCCTGGATGTCTTCACCCTCATTTTCGTCTTCTTTTGCTGCAAGCTAAGCTTCCTGCTCCTTGACGGTCTTCTCGAGGTCGGCCACCTTCTTGCAAAGACGGGCGATGGTGCGATCCTTCTTGGCACGCTGGCGGCGAAGAGACTGACGGTCTTGGACAAGCAGTGCGAAAGTATGGGCCTTCTGGTCGGCAATGGCGCGGTTCTGGTTGGCTAACTCTCTGGCATTGTCCAGTTCCTGCTGTCTATCGTGAAGCAAGAAGTCAAGGTTCTCCACTTGACGCCTCAACTCGGGGTGGCCCGACATTTCCATTGGCAGTCCCATGAAGTCACGTCTTGCATAGTGGGCAAAACGAGTTCCTTGGGTCTTGTTGACGCTGAGGGCACATAGACGTGCGAGAGCTTTATGCATTGCCCTGGCTAATCCATCTAGCCAGTTGTTCTCTCTCACGGAGAATTGAATTCTTCCAGAAGTTGGTGCTTCGATGCTTCCTCTAAGATCTGCGGTGACTAGCCACTGTAGGTCTCCTCCTGGGGGTCCTGGAAGTTGAGCTCCAAGAAACTCCGGGTGCGGGCATCCCAGTAACTCTGACAATGAATCCAGATCCCTCTCGAAGATCAGCTGACCTCCATTGCCCAACTGGTAAAACTTGCTGAACTGGGTCTCCATCTACAAGAATTAAGGATGAGGAAGTTAGTGAGGTGATCAAGTGTGTCAAATTTTAAGTAGTAGTGTAAGAATTTTTGAGGATCATGAAGTTTTTGATAAAGAATCCACAAGGGTAAGAGAGGAGATAGTTTTTCATAAATACTCAATTTGGTTTGGAAACTAAGTTTTTGTTTGACGTCCATTCTAACTAGGGTCTCCTATGGTCAGGATGGCTCTGATACCAACTTGTTAACACCCGGATTTTTAATCCTAGATGCCCGTTATGCCATACCTCGCAATCCCAGGATTACCATTTTTGCGAGACATAACGGATTGGATATCACAGTACATCATCCATTACAAACCATACATAAGGTTTTACACAATTAAGGATCGCATGATCCAGTCTTAATACAACAAGCAACGGAAATAAAAGATAGCATAGCGGTGGGGTCCATCTTCAGGGGCACATGCAATGCTGACGAAGGCAGATAGTCCTAGTTATCATAGCCGTCCTGCTGACCATCATCTTGATAAACTCCTTCATAGTCTGGCCATGATAATAGCCAGGGACAAAAGCCATGAGTACTCTTTAAGTACTCGCAAACTACCACTAACAAGTAGTATAAATCTAAGTTAAAGTGCTAACTCTATGTTTAACTATAAAGTTAAGTTTGAAACCTAAGCTGAGTTCAGAATCAAAGAAAGATAAAGTAAAACTCTAGAATCACTTAAGTTGGGGAAATTATTGTCATAAACACGACCCTGTTGTGGTCAAGTCAAGATTCATCATTCTTTTCAAAGTATTTAGAAAACATCTGACAACGAAACAGTATGGCCATTCCAACTGTCCATAACCGCGGACGCGGCTATTCGAATAGTTTGACACTCTGCAGAGGTGGTACACTTTCACCACAAGATTCGATACATCTGTTAGGGGTAACCCTGAATCATCATACTTAGTATGCATATAATCAAACATAACTTTCCCTTTACACACCCTAGTATAAGCACCTCTCCTATGAGCATGGCCTCCCAGCCATGACCATCAGTCATCTTGGGCACTGCATAGGTGGAAAACATTGAGAGGTAGCCTCATCTCAAACCTCTCCCGTGAGGGAACTAATACTAATGCATACAAATTTCCAGCTAAGCCTTACCCAGTTCAGGTAATGTGGTTGTACGGTAATTTTTGGAATGGTATCGCATCCGAATCCAACCATTAGTTTTATAAAAGGGTTAAGGCTCATGCCTCAACATTTTCATCATCATCAACCAATTGTGTTTCTCAACACATGTCAAAACATCTCAATAGAATGACTCATCATTCTAAGGTTTTCATAATTCATTTTCACCAAGTGTTCCCATCTAAAGTGACTCAAGTTTTTTTTGATCTACTCTAAACTACTAAGTTAAGAGTGTTCACTAAGGTGGTAAAGATGGGTTCAATCTCATGCCATAGAATGACATCTAAAGGTTTCCAAATAGGTCAAGTTTTATACTTTTTATGCTACCTTCAAAACAAGTAAAGAACTTTGTAAAACCTAAGAAGGGTAAAACTTGTAACTAGGACTTGGGGTACTATTAGTTAAATAAGGGGGGGTGTGATCAAAGCATGCTTAAGGCATCTTTGCTAAACCATCTAGTTTGATTCTAGTTTGCTAAGTACTACACTTGCAAGTGCTAACTTGCAAGGGTTAATCTTGGATAGTGCTAGCTTGCTAATAGTAGCTGGCATTGTGAATGGTGGCTTGCCTTGGTTGGTGAAGTGGTTGAAGTTTTCTTCTTCTTCTTCTTCTTCTTGGTAGAACTCCTCCTCCTCGAAAGCTTGGTCGGTACTATCGTCTATAAATACATAGGGAGTGCACAATCACCAAACAATACTTAATTAGGCTAGATAGCATTCTAAGTCACACAATTTATGATCTATTATCATCACAAGTTTAAATCAAAAGTTTCCTTCTTTTTATCATCACAACCATTCTAAGTTCCCTTCTCCTCCTGCCGCGGCTGCTCCGGCTCCAATTCCGGCGAGGCAGAGCTTGCCTTGCTCCGGCTAGAGGTGGGTGAGGTTCAGAGAGGTGAGGGGATTGGAATGGTGTGGAGAAGAGAGGCTGGGGAGGGCTCCTTTTATAGGCTCGACGGTGAGACCGAGCGGGATGGGCGGTCGATGGTGGCGACATGGCTACGATGAGGTAGAGGCATGGCTAGGGGTGGCGATCGATGGGCGGTTCCCTGGTGGTGCTCTAGAGCTGAAATGCGGCCGTAGGGGCGGTGGCACGCGGGCGGGGCGAGGTGGCACTCTACGCGGCAAAGGCGGCGGTGGCCACGGCGAGCGGTGGCTGTGGTGCGTTGGGCGGCGAACGGGCGTGTCCGTCGTGTTCCCTGTGTCGTGGTGGAGCGGTAGGCGCGGGCTGCGGTCGAGCGGCGGCTTGTGCACGCGTGTCGGGTGCGACGCTCTAGCGTGCACTCGGCATGGTGCGGTGGCACTGGGCGCGGGCTCTCCTCGGTGGTCCACTACGGGGCTTGGCTCGGGCAGGGGATAGTGGGCGGCGGTGAGGTGCTGGCTACCTCCTAGACATGGAGAGAGAGGGGGAGGTGGTCTGCTGGGGTGAGTGCACGGTCGGCCGGCGAGAGGGTGCTCGACATGGCATGGCAGTGCAGCTAGGGGGTAGGGGAGTGGGTGTAAAAGGCTTTGCTATATCATTGAGAGACAAAGGGAGTAAAGAGGGGCCAAATGGGAGACAAGTTTGGCCAGAATACTGTTGAAATAGTGAAATATGTTTTGTTTGAAATATGTCTGCCAAGTGTTTGATGAAATGGCCGCAAGAGAAAAAGTATTGAATTTTGGTTTTAAAATTTTTGAGTGATCTCCACTAGTGCTAGGTAGTCTCTGGTTGCAAGGGTTTTGAAAGTGGAGCTCAAAAAGATGGGTTTTGAAATAGGGGTGATCTATGCATATGCATTAGATTCAATTTTCAAATGCTATTTAAAATAAGTAAAAGAATGTTTTTAGCAGATCAAAAGGTGGGCCTTGGTACCCCATTATGTGTACTAGCAAGGGGTACAGAGATCAAGAATTATTTCTGTTAAGAAATGAGTGCTAGGAACACTCAAAGTAGTGTAGTGGATTAAAATGGCCAAAATGACCATTCCTCCTTTATAATACTTTTTGATTTGATTTTCTTTAGGAAAAGTTTGGGAAAGATGTAGATGATGTTTAAATCACCTAAGAAACATTTTACAAGCATTGGATCACTCAATCATGGCAATTCAAACAACTCCTAAATTAAATGCACACATATATGAATGCTTTCATATTAACTTTGGAAAAGTTTGTGTTAACTCCAAATTTGATTGATTTGATCTTGAAAAGCTTGGATTGAAGTTTTGGGATGTTACACTTATCGACTTAGGCCCATAATGTTACTTGTAGTTCAAGATGTACTCTGTAACCAACTCTTAGTCGTAGCCGGATTGATCTCTCCTGTAAACCCTAGGCCGGATATCTATATAAGCCGTCCTAGGGAGAGCCTTTAGGGCATAACCTCAATAGTCTACAATCTCAACTCGCATATGCGATACCCTTGTAACCCATATTCCGGCTCTGCCATATTACTGGATTGCTAGCAGGAGTAGGGTCCGTCCAAAGCCGGCGGATTCGAACCTGGGTAAACTTGTGTGCTCACCGTCCCGGAACACCGTACATCTCACACCCCTTTCTTCCGCACGCCTCGATGACCCCCTCATGGCCTACTTGTCCTCAATCCGACGACAATAATGTTGTAATGCCCAATCAAGTCTCAAAGGAGTCAAGATGATTAGTATATGCATGTATTGCTTTCTCGATGTTTGTCAATTGCCCCGCTGTAATTTTTTCACCCAGCATGTTATCTATCTTAAGGAGAGCCACCTCTAGTGAACTATGGATCCCGGTCCTTGTCTTTTACATACAATCTATAAACTGTTTACTGCTTTGTGTTTACTTTCTGCAAGATTTTACTTCTTTCCATTCAATACGTTTAATCCTTTGTTTTCTACAAAACACGGTGAGATTGACAACCTCATCGCAAGTTGGGGACAAAGTTCTGTGGTTTTGTTGTGCAGGTCTCCACGTTGCTCTTAGCACCGGTAGTGCGCCCTGCCAAGGCTCAGCTAGTAACACCTTTGGGGTGTTTCCTTGCTCCTACTGGTACGATTAAACCTCGGTTTCATAACTGAGGGAAACTTGCTGCTGTGCTCATCATACCTTCCTCTCGGGGTTCCCAACGAGCTCTACATCATCATTGCTCCAGCATTTTTCTGGGCGCCATACTCAGAGCCATCAAGCATTTTTCTGGCGCCGTTGCCGGGGAGTCAAGGACATCTTCACAAGGGGAGTCCCTCATAACCAATCTCTTTACTTTGTTGTTTTTGTTTTGCTTAGTTTCTTTTTGGTTTGTTTGCTTGTTTTGTTATTCAAAAACACACAAAAATTAGTTTTACTAGTTTGCTTTCTTATTTGAAAACCCAAAAAAATGACTACTCTTGAAAACACTAAGTTGTGTGACTTCACTAGCACCAACAACAATGATTTTATGAGCACACCTATTGCTCCACCTGTGCCTGAAGATACTTTCTTTGAGATAAAACCTGCTTTACTCAATCTTGTTATGATAGAACAATTTTCTGGTATTGGTAATGAAGATGCTGCTTCCCATCTAAATAACTTTGTTGAACTTTGTGAGATGCAAAAACATAGGGATATAGATGGTGATATTATTAAGCTGAAATTGTTTCCTTTCTCTTTGAGAGGAAAAGCTAAATAATGGTTGAATTCCTTAACTAGGAATAGTATTGATTCTTGGACTAAGTGCAAAGATGCTTTTATTAGAAAATACTATCCTCCTGCTAAGATTATATCCATGAGAAGTGAAATAATGAAGTTTAAAGAACTTGATAATGAGCATGTTGCTCAAGCTTGGGAAAGAATGAAATCTTTGGTAAAGAATTGTCCCACTCATGGACTGACTGCTTGGATGATCATCCAAACTTTTTATGCAGGATTGAACTATTCTGCAAGGAACCTATTGGATTCTGCTGCTGGAGGTACCTTTATGACCATCACTTTGGGTGCTACAAGAAAACTTCTGGACAATATGATGGTTAATTATTCTGAATGGCATACTGAGAGAGCTCCACAAGGTAAGAAGGTAAATTCTGTTGAGGAAACCTCCTCCTTGAGTGATAAGATTGATATTATTATGTCTATGCTTGTTAATGGGAAAGCCCATATTGATCCAAATAATGTTCCTTTAGCCTCTTTGGTTGCTCAAAATGAGCAAGTTGATGTGAACTTCATAAGAAATAACAACTTTGGCAACAATGCTTATGGTAATAACAATTATAGGCCTTACCCTCCTAATAATACTTATGGCTATAATGGTAAACCTGGATTACCTAGTGAAGGAAGAATTTTAGAAGTTGAAAGAGCCACTAAAAACTTCATGCAAATGTAATATGAGCAAAATAAACTATTCACTAAAACTATGGAGGAACAATCTATCATTCTAAAGAACATTAGCCATCAACTTGAGAGTCTAAATAGGGAAATTCCTAGTTTACAACTGAAACTCTCTAATGCTGAAAGAAATATATCATCTTTGTCTGAAGCTCAATCTTCGTTGATTAATAAAATGACAGCTAAACCTGAAACTAATGATAATCCCTTTGCAGCTACTAATGATATACAAGTGAGAATTGATGAAAATGTTAGACTATTAGCTGAATTACATGCTAAGTGGGAAAGAGAAAATGAAATTGCTAGAAACATTAGTGTTTCTACTATTACCACCACTAGTTGTGAGGCTAGTAATAGTTCTACTACTTTAGATGATAAATTTGATTTTGATCTTGATGGCTGCAATATCTCTGAAGTTATTAAGTTCCTACAAAGCTTGCTAAAAGTCCTAATGCTAGTGCTATGAACATGGCCTTTACAAAACACATTACCGATGCTCTCATAAAGATTAAAGAAGAAAAGATGAAACATAAAGCTTCTATTCCTATAAAACAAGAAGATGGTTGGGAACCCATCATTAATATGAAAGTGAATGACTTTGATTTCAAAGCTTTATGTGATCTTGATAGTAGTGTTTCTATTATGCCTAGAAGGATTTATGATATGCTTGATTTGCCTCCTCTTGAAGATTGTTATTTGAATGTCCCACTTGATGATAATGCTAAAAACAAACTCATGTGGAGTCTTAATGATGTTATTATTATGGTTAACAATGACTATGTCCCCGTTGATTTCTATGTTTTGGATGTTGAATGCAATGCTTCTTGTCCTATTACCTTGGGAAGACCTTTCCTTAGAACTGTTGGTGCCATCATTGATATGAAAGAAGGCACCATTAAATATCAACTCCCACTGAAGAAAGGTATAGAACACTTCCCTAAAAAGAGAGAAAATATTTATTTTGCTTCTCCTATGAAAACAAAATTTGGTCTTAATGCTTCTTCATTTGAGAACACTTGATTCTTTCTTTGCTTCTTATGCCTAACTTAAAGGCGTTAAAGAAAAGTATTTATAGGGAGATAACCCAAAAGTTTTAGATGAGTCTTGGAAGTTATTACCTCTGTAATAACCTCTTCTTATCCTTTTTATTTGCCTTTTGTGCCAAGAGTAACTCTAATGAGAGAGAAGTAATGATTAGGAAAGTTGCTGTCCCGAAACAGATTTCTGTGCTTCACCGTAAAAATTCGTTTAAAATCTCTGAACGTTGTTTTGAGGCGTGAATTTTTTTGCTACTGACCCAGGTTGTTATCTAACTTTCGTTAGTTCAACACTTCTTTATTTGAGCAACAGAAGAGCTTCGAAAAAATTCGTTTTTACCTGCTGGTCTGTTTTGACAGATTTCTACCATTTTCTGCATTTGCTTCTTGTTGGTTCCTTCTTGAGTTCTTTTGGGGAATTGAGATTTTTTAGGGAAGTGCTATAGTATCTAGTGTTCTAATGGAAGTTTATTTGGTGTTAGAACTGAACCTTAATACTTATTTATCTTGAGTGCACTAATGTTGCTAATAGAGATTGTGTGAAGTTTTGTATGAAGGAAAAATTTCAGGTGTATGGAAGGAATGAGTAATGAGATGAATGATGGACTAAAGCTCAAGCTTGGGGATGCCACGCTTGTCACCCCAAGAAATCTCCAAGAAGTACAAGCGTCAAAGCTTGGGGATGCCCAAGGCATCCCCTTCTTCATCAATAAAAATCCCAGGTTTCTTCCAAACGCTTCATTTTTATTGTTTCATGCACAGTTGTGTTTTTCTTGGAGCGTCTTCTTTTTCGTTTTCGTTTACTTTTGTTTGCTTAGTTTTCTGAATAAATTGGTTGGACCCCCTCTTTCATACATTGGTTTGCAAATAGTTTGGTTTGGTTTGGAAAAGAGTATGAAAGTTCATGCTTTGTGGTAAAAAGAGCTCGTTTTTGACTGTGCCCATGCTTTGTCATGCCATGCTTGATATTGTTTTGGCTTTATGCTTAGTATTCTTTGCTGTAGAATGACTTGTTATAAACAATTGAGATTGCTTAATGTGCCTTGGATGAATCATGCGTTGTTTTAGCATATTAAAGCATAGTATAGTGGTATTCTCCTTTGATGCTTTATTTGGGTTGAATTGGCGGATGCTCACACCATGTTATGACTATCTCAAGTCACCATAGCCTTTATGATCCTTTAGTTTGCAACTTGTAGTATCACTTTATGCTTTGATCAATGATGTTTTGTCGCTCTGCATGATTATGGCCATTATTTGTCTCTTAGTTTGTCACTCCCAATCTTTTGCTACCCTCCACAACAAAGTATGAGTTCCACTCATGCATCCAACTACCTAAACCAGGTTATTCCAAAGAGTCCACCATACCTACCTACTTGCTTATGCTATTCCAAGTATATTCATGCTTTTTTTTACCTTCCAAATTAAACTTGTTATGAGAAAACTAGTGATTAAAGCTCTCACGAACTTGATGGCACACTTTACTTTTCTTGCCCTTAATAAACTTGAACCATTGTGTCATCCATGTTGTATATGCTTGCACTTATTTTTTGGGAATTAGCAGAACCATGCTTTCATGGGGAACACTTTCAACATTGCACTTAGTACTTGTACCTAGTTGATATCATGATCTTTTGTATATGGATGTCGTCGGTGTGAAATGAAAGGGGAGCTTGTAAGTCCATGGAGTTATGTATATGTGTTAGAGAAATGCCTGGGCCACTGGACTAATCCATGCTGACATGGTGGAAACCTGCAGCGTAACCATAATGAGCTGTCTATGAAGCATTCTTCTTATAAAAAAAGTGACAGATATTGAGAAAAAAAGAGAAAAGGAGAAAAAAAAGATATGAGAAAAGAGGAAAGAGAGAAAAATCACCATATTCCCATGGTAAATAAGAAGATTGCTGAGATGCTCATTGTCTGCTTGCCTTGTCATTTTGATATGGGGATTCTTCCGTATCATTGGGCAAGGGGTAACCCATTGGCGATTCTCTATGATACACATATACTTACGATGACAAGAACTTACTGATGACTAAACTTGAGTAGCATGAGGAGCAGCCCTCGTATACAAGGGACATGAGATTTCTAACTTATACTTCGTCAAGCATGTACACCATAGTTTGTTCACTTTAACCTTAATCACTTCAAGATGCTTATGATAGGGGCAATAAGAGCTGAAAGCTATAAGTACCATAATTTTTGGAAGCTCTTTATGAGACTTGAATCCCTACTTCCTTTTATAAAAAGGCCTTTCTTCCACCATTATATTGAGTCTCCAACTTCTATCTTTATGCACCTACTTTGAGAGCATAGTGGCCATTTAGTTCTATCTGCATTGTCCCAAGACTAGTTGATTGATGCATAATTTGATATTGCTTGTTTTAAACTATTTGTATCTAGTCACTCTTATGAACTTTGAAGGTGTCCTATGCATTGATATTTGCTACTCTATTGAGGGACAAGCTGAATACTATTATGCTATGTTTTCTTTATGTGAAACAAACAAACGTCTTGCAAAGCATTGTTATTCATGAATATTTTGTTTGTGCCTTTTCACGTTGCATCATAGTTTCTTTGTCTTATTGCTAGAACTTTGTCTTTCATGTTATGATTGAAGTACTATGATCCCAGCTTTGAATGTTTTACAAATACTTTGATCAAGTCTTTGATGGTGCATGTCACCTCAAAAATTATTCTTTCTTTTTATCACTTACCTACTCGAGGACGAGCAGGAGTTAAGCTTGGGGATGTTGATACATTGCAAATGTATCTATAATTTTTGATGTTCCATGCTTGGTTTTATCCACTTTCTTGTGTTTTGTTCCAACTTTGGAGTACTTTTCATATGATTTCTTGGACTAACCTATTAACAAGAGCCACAGTGCCAGCTACCTGTTTTCTGCTGTTTTTGGTTCCAGGAAAGTCAGAAAATGAATATTCTCGGAATTGGACGGGACAAAAGCCAAAGTGCCTATTTTTCCGGAAGTCATCAGATGCCAGAATACGAGACAGGGAGAGGCCAGAGGCCGGCCACACCACCTGGCCGCGCGGCCAGGCTTGGCCCGCGCCAGGGGGTCGTGTGGTGGCCCCTGGCACCCCCTTGGTCTCCCCTTCCGCCTATAATATGCCCTTGGGACGAAAACCCTAAGGGCCCAATCAAAAATCCACGAAAGAGTCTGTAGCCACCGTCATCTCCATCCCTAGATCGGGAGGGATCTGAAGCTCTTCCCGGCACCCTGCCGGAGAGGGGATTTCACCCTGGAGGCCTTCTTCATCACCATGCAAGCCTCCGGTGTGATGCGTGAGTAGTTCATCCTTGGACTACGGATCCATGTAGTAGCTAGATGGCTGGTTCTCCTCCTTTGTGGTTTCATGTCTAGATCTTGTGAGCTCCGTTCATGATCAAGATCATCTATTTGTAATTCCGCATTTTGTGTTTGCAGGGATCCGATGGATATTGAGATGCTATTTTAGATTGATTATTGATTCTATCATGTCTTTGTTATTTCTGATCTTGCATGCTTTCCATTCTTAGTAGCTATCTTGGCCAAGTAGATGCTAGCAACTCCAAGAGTTAGTATTTATGCTCGATAGTGGGTTCATGCCTCTGGTAATCTGGGGAAGTGACAGAAATCTCTAAGGTACTAGATGTGCTGTTGCTACTAGGGAGAAAACAACAATCCTTTGTTCATAGAACAATCGTATTGTTTACTTTACACGTAGTTCGTAAAGCAATAATCTGTTGCTTGCAACTTAATACTAGAGGGGGTTCGGATGATAACCTGAAGGTGGATTATTAGTCATCGATGCAGTTGGATGGCGGTCTATGTATAATGTTGTAATGCCCAATCAAGTCTCAAAGGAGTCAATATGATTAGTATATGCATGTATTGCTTTCTCGATGTTTGTCAATTGCCCCGCTGTAATTTGTTCACCCAGCATGTTATCTATCTTAAGGAGAGCCACCTCTAGTGAACTATGGATCTCGGTCCATGTCTTTTACATACAATCTATAAACTGTTTACTTCTTTCTGTTTACTTTCTGCAAGCTTTTACTACTTTCCATTCGATACGTTTAATCCTTTGTTTTCCGCAAAACACGGTGAGATTGACAACCTCATCGCAAGTTGGGGACAAAGTTCTGTGGTTGTGTTGTGCAGGTCTCCATGTTGCTACTAGCACCGGTAGTGCGCCCTGCCAAGGCACAGCTAGTAACACCTTTGGGGTGTTTCCTTGCTCCTACTGGTTCGATTAAACCTTGGTTTCATAACTGAGGGAAACTTGCTGCTATGCTCATCATACCTTCCTCTTGGGGTTCCCAACAAGATCTACATCATCATTGCTCCAGCATTTTTCTGGGCGCCATACTAAGAGCCATCACATGTTCTTTTTCCCCTTGTTGTTTTCCGACCTTTGTCTACCAGTTGGTAGCCAAGTAGTAAATTGCATCAGTGTCTTCCGATGAAAGATACTCTTGTGGTCCATGATGACAAATCATTCTGGGATGTCAGGAGAAACAAACTCCAGTACCTCGTCATATCTAGGACCAGGTCAAAGTGTTGTAGTTCACAGAACTAGAGGCATCACTAGTTTCTATTTTGTTCTACCTTAAAGTATCACACTCTTATATACTAAGCGGTTATGTTGAGTTTCATGGCCCCTTATTGAAGTGATGCTCTTATACATCTTTATGCACCCTTCCTTTGAGCTTTCGCGCTCGTGAATGATGCAGGTGCGTAATAATGTGGCCATCTGAGATTCTTAGCAATTCTTATTGCTTTGAGTTTTAAGGACATTTGTGTCATTCTTTAGCGTGATTGGTTAATCCTATCAGTAAGCAAAGGATGATTGTGCTACCAAGTCTGCTATTCTAGTACACTCTCCACGGTCAAAGAGTTAGGCTTGTGCTGAAGCTCTGAGGCTATGTCTTCTTGCCCTACCAAGCAAGTTCCCTCTCGAACTAAGTGACATATCGGTGGTCCGTGATATTCTAGATGTTTACTAGAAGTATCGCCATGTTTCCACATGACGGTGATGTCAAGTTCTTGAGCAAGTCAGTTCTCTGAACTGTTTCTTTCTTCAAGGATCCATACTGGATACCCCTGAACTAGTTGGTTGAGCTTAAACAACAACCTAGAGAGTTGTAAGACGAAAGTTCTATCCGACTTAGTTTATCTAAAGGGATGTCTAGTTCTGTTCGTGCTAAAGAAAGATAGTATTTCCTTCTTGGATATGCTATCTTCCCCCACCTCTGATTTGATTCGGGTTATCGTCAAATCAAACTCAGTTCCAAGGAATAACTTGATGATGTTGCTACTTGTGATGTTTCACTTGAGTAAATCCTCATGTCCGTTGGTTTGACCAACACTTTGCATCGTTCATACAACATATGAGTCCATCTTCCTGGAGTATCTCGATAAGTTTGTTGTTGAGCCCATCGACAATATCCTTATCTTCTCCATGCTAAAATAGATTCATATGGAACATTTGGCATTAATGTTGGAAATTTTTTAAGAACCTTCTTCGTGTTATCTCGAAGTGTGTGTTCTGGATGTTGGAAGTAACCTTCTCCAATCCACAGGCAATTGTCGAAAGATGTCATCATGGAGTTGAGTAGAGTTAACTTTGTTTCTTTAAGGATATATGTGTATTTCATTGCAAGTACTTGATGTACGTGCAGTTGTTTTTTGACAAGTTGTTAATACATGGGTCTAGCAATTTAGCTCAGTCTGTTGGAGCTTAACACCATAGTCCATGACTTGAGAATCTAGTGACTTTACCTTTGTGGTAAATGTTGCAAGCTTTCTATTCGAACATGCTGAGTCTGAACTATCATCCCACTGAACCAGATCTGAATCTCAAGTAGATATGATGGTTCGTGTTTCTCAAGGAATGATTGACATAGGTTTCTTTGTAAATCCGGCAAGATTGATGTAATGGTTGACACAACTACTCAGAAGCCCTACCGTGAAATTCTCTTGAATCAGCAATAACAACCACTCTACATGAGGCTTCTTCTATGATTTATTATAGGAGTTGTGTTTATGGTTTCCTTTATACCTGAAGTACAACCTTTACTTGATGTCTATTTTCTCAAACATCAAGGAGAACATTTAAAGTAGCATTGCTAAATGTCTCTCGGTCGATCCTCCTTACCCTTTATGTTGGCAAGCTTCTTGTTGTGCCAAGTAATTGAAGTCTAAGAATAAAGTTTCTTTTTCCTCATGTCATCAGGAATCTTTTTACTTATTCATCTGGCGGTGCAAAGTGATATCACGATCTTTGGCAAAGATTTTCATAAACCTAGATGAATAAAGAGTTTCCTTCATTTCTTGTTCATGTTCAAGAGTGACGATGAATTTGGTAATCATAAATTACTCTTGTTACGTGTTCCTTGTGACTCTTACGAGTCCT